>CM055902.1:10477540-11127540 GCA_029582155.1 Panopea generosa
CTGAGTACATAATAGGTAAATAACCAGTTAAAACTTAGCCGAGTTTTAAGTATTTAAGGACAATGTTGGTAAAACAGAGGCCAGGACTTGTTATAGATACTGATATTTGGGAGGCGAGCGTAGCGAATGCCTTCTATAGGGATTGTGCCCCCAATTTTGTTCTATAACCTTTGTTATTCTGTTGACCACGATTTCATTTCCTCCGACCGACAAAAGCGTTCCCGAAGTTTCAAAATGGAAATGCCAAAGCAGAGGACGTGGAGATCAAAATTGGATTTTATTGCGACTTTTATTTAATCAGACAGAGAGCAAAACAATTCAACTCCTTAGAATCACATACACACACGCACGCACGTACGCACGCCTGCAAACACAAACATACGATATAATCCCTGTTTTCGTACACACCCCTTCTCCTGTTTGTTGCCATATAGTTACAAACAACACATCCAGTGTCCTTTCTTTTGACACAAGGTGAGTAAAGTTAGCCGATAAAGATGTTAAAATGTGAAAATGTCAAGTGGTGTATCTAGTAATTAAATGTAGAACATTGTCATATAAAATACCACGTAGATATATCTCTTATCTTTATTAACACTGTGAAAGATACGTCTGATCAGGTAAGTGTTTTACAGTATGAATGATAAATTGCGTATGCATTGAGGCAAATCTTTAGTGTAAAGGGTTAAAATCGCAACCCTTGGTTTCGATTGCGACCTTAAGTGTAACAAGTGTTTGTTATACTAAGCGTATGTTTTGTACATGTATTGACATTTGCTGATAAAACGGTTTCAATTATTGTAACATTTTTTTCCAACTAGAAATTTAATTGTCCCTTCTATGGAATGAGGGTATAAAGTGTCACCCATGTTCGTCTGTCTGTCCTTCTGTTCAAAATAAAAAAAAAGTTCAAATGTTGGTGGATTTTTGTGTAATATTACAAAGTTATTTGTTACTCACCAATTGTTCATTTTCTAACATTTTCAACTCTCGGAAAGAAACATAGCCCCCTCTAGTTTTATTTTGGTTCTAAAACTAATTTTATCAACATCGTTACAAAAGCATTAATTTAAATGTACGCTGACGTCGTGATATATTATTGAATTTACTGTGATTTTATCTAGGACATTTTGTAATAATGGAACGTTACTAATAAAATTATCAGTTAGTGTCGTCTCAAGCTCTTGCTAAAACACAAATAAACAGCAATCCAATATTCAATAATGGGTCTCTTTTGAATCTTCGTATTTCCGCTTTATATTTAAATAAAAACTATTCATCATCTGATGACGACATATTCAAATTCTTCTAAAATAACTGGATTTCTAATATCGCTATTTTTAGCTATTTTATTTCAACCAACCAGAGAACTCGTTTAACTGTCACTCGACATAACCTTCAATTTGGGTGTGGATTCAGCCCTAGTGATCTTCGTATGTTGGTGTCGTATGAATAAAAATGTCCCGCTATTGTCCCGGATTTCTAAAACTTGAGGAAAAATCATTTACAAGTATCTCTTGACGTTCTCCGAGTAAAATTACCAACAATGTTACCACTCCCTAAAACTGTTAAGAACTTTGAGATTCCTAAAAAACATCTTCTATCAGATAGTTTGTTTCACCTTTGTTTTTTCTGCGGTTGTGATTTTAAAAATAAAGGATACACTGCCTAGTTATTTACAACTACAAAGGCTCTTGTATACAAAACATATTTTCACAACCATAATCATTATATTGTGTTCACAAAATGAAAATAAAACAACATTTGTTTTGTATGTAAGATGTTTAGAATTAGAAACGGTATTATGTGACAGTAAACAAAATGCTTCTTTTAAAAAATGGTGTTAAAGTTTTTTGAAACATCACAAAAACATTAATTTGGTTGGTAAAGTTCAATTACCAACTTGATGGAAGAAATTTTGTCAATTTGTGATATTTTTGTTTAATGAATATTTTCAAATATTGATGATTTATTGATCTAAAATTTATATAATTAGAATAATAAAAACATTACTATAATAACATATATTGTGTTTGAAATGATGAAGCAAATTTTATATGTACATGTATCTATTTAAGGTGTTAATAATGATGCAAACCTTTCAAAAGTACTGTCGACCTCGACGTCGTTTCGTTTCAGTTAATAATAATTACCTCATGTTTAGTGGGAGGGTCATAACTATTGTTACGGCCTGACTCATTATTGTAAATAGGATGGCAACCAAATAGGATTAGACTAAACATCAGGTTGAAAATAATATTTATATTTCGAATACAAATTATTTATCATTTTTAAGATTTAGAAACAATTTGATAGATACTATAAGCGTCCCAATAGTCAGCAGTTTTTAGTAATGAATATAATGCATAGTTGTAGTTCAAAACGAACTCGTTTTCATTGATAGGCCCTCCAGAAAAGTCGACACGGTGTGTATAAAATTGCCATTCAACTAGATGTGAACTCGTGACCATTGTATATGGTAAGGAAACTCATATATACAAGGCATGTACTTTATATACGGGCCGTGTGTCCATGCTTTCAGTACAGAATTGTCGTTTTCCGACTATTCGGCAAATTTATGCAAAACTTATGTCATTTGATATACGCGAATCAAGATATCCTTGAAAAATATCTTTCCAACTTTCGTTTTTAATTAAATGTTTCTTAACATAGTTTAACCGCATTGTTTTCTGTATCCATATCATATAGTGGACATTTTTGTTATCTAGCATCACTTCTAGGTGTATGGTCTTCTGTTATGTTTGTGTGCTATGGATTCATTCATACTGAAATTTGATGTTCGAGTCTTTGAGTTCTCTTTCGATGATTTGATCATATGCTTCATTTTCAGCCACAGTAAGATGAGTTTTCCAATCTCCTATTATACCTGAATAAGACAATTGTAACAGTTTAGTCATCTAAACATATTAAATAATATATACTTTATTCTCTTGATTTCATTTCCTTTGTAAGAGGTAAGTGCATTGTATATGAAAAAAGAAAAAAAAACAACATGAAATGAAAAGAAAGGAATATATTTCGATATAATTAAGTTAAACAATGACTAATGTGAATGAAAATAATGACTAACGGTAACGAAAACTTTCAGATATAATTATGTCAAACAATGACTAACGGTAACGAAAACTTTCGGATATAATTATGTCAAACAATGACTAACGGTAACGAAAACTTTTAGACGGCAACGATATGTCAAACAATGACTAACGGTAACGAAAACTTTCAGGTATAATTATGTCAAACAATGACTAACGGTAACGAAAGCTTTCGGATATAATTATGTCAAACAATGACTAACGGTAACGAAAGCTTTTAGACGGCAACGATATGTCAAACAATGACTAACGGTAACGAAAACTTTCAGGTATAATTATGTCAAACAATGACTAACGGTAACGAAAGCTTTCAGATATAATTATGTCAAACAATGACTAACGGTAACGAAAGCTTTCGGATATAATTATGTCAAACAATGACTAACGGTAACGAAAGCTTTTAGACGGCAACGATATGTCAAACAATGACTAACGGTAACGAAAACTTTCAGATATAATTATGTCAAACAATGACTAACGGTAACGAAAACTTTCAGATATAATTATGTCAAACAATGACTAACGGTAACGAAAGCTTTCGGATATAATTATGTCAAACAATGACTAACGGTAACGAAAGCTTTTAGACGGCAACGATATGTCAAACAATGACTAACGGTAACGAAAACTTTCAGGTATAATTATGTCAAACAATGACTAACGGTAACGAAAGCTTTCGGATATAATTATGTCAAACAATGACTAACAGTACGAATGCTTTCAGATATAATTATGTCAAACAATGACTAACGGTAACGAAAACTTTCAGATATAAGTATGTCAAACAATGACTAACGGTAACGGAAGCTTTAAGATATAATTTTGTCAAACAATGACTAACGTACGAATGCTTTCAGATATAAGTATGTTAAACAATGAATAACGATAACGAAAATATTCATATATAAGTATGTCAAACGGTAACGAAAATTTCAGATATAAGTATGTCAAACGATGACTAAACGGTAACGAAAACTTTCAGATATAACTACATGTATGTCAAACAATGACTAACGGTAACGAAGACTTTTAGCTATGCTATAACATGAACGAAAACAATCAGATATAATTAAGTTAAACAATGTCTAATGGGAACCATTGGCAGCGTATACCAACCACTACCGACAAGAAATACAATAGTGGAAATATACATCACTAAATAATAAATGAAAATACGACATATACCTGGTCATGTTCAGATTTGATAATACGTATTGTATTAAACAAAGAACAGTATATGTTTGTTCTAAAGAATATGGATTAAATGGGCTATTAATATACAAATTATACACTTTAAAAAGTTAAACTGCTAACCTTTTCGGTACATAATTGAAGTTGTGGTGTCCGCTTGCAGCTTCTTGGTAAAATCATCTTTTATTTCATCATTTGCCTTTTTTAAAGCAGCGAAGTCGCACTGCTTAGCAACAGATTTGATCAATTCCTCGTTTGCTGGTTTCCCAATAAAGTCTGCTATACGTTTTATTTCTCTTTCTGGATTTCGCTTCATATCCTCGTAGTACACGTGTATAAGCTGATCTGGATTGGACTGTCGAAATTCTTCGTATTCTTTTATGTACTTGAAATATGAACACAGTGGCACTAAAATAAAACAAGAAGAGAATATTTCTTTACACAACGTAGCAATAATGCAAATTTTGTAGCAGATCTCTTATTTACAAATCGCATTGTGTTTATTAATTACAGGTAACTGAGTAATTAATTAATATCCTTTTAAACTTAGTAGTTCAAATTACATTTTTTAAAATAAAATATGGGTTAGGGTCGTCAAAAATCAACGACCACGTCATACGTACAAGACAGAAGCACATGCCGGCTATCATCTTGTCAGTGTGACACTTTGTACATGTGTATTGTGTTAAACACAAATATGTTCACTGTGTCGAACCCACGTGATCTTATGCTACAGCTTGGTGTAAAAATCGGAGGAAATGCATTTGCTTCAAATTATATTTTCTTAAGATTTTATAAAACACTGTTTCTGTATAGATGAACCATCCGTGCTATCTATTAGTCATGCACAATTCGTATTTTTTGCAGAAAGGATAACGGCGTATTTTGTAAATTGAACCACTACAAACTATATTTTATGCAGAAAGGATAATGGCGTATTTTTGTAATTTGAACCACTACAAACTATAACCTTTTCTATTGAGCAAAATACGCCGGTTCACTTTTTTACGGTATTTTCGTGAAAGATTAGGAAAGTTACCTGACGCAGGGATTTTTCCTTCGACTCTTTACACCACTCCATTGCATTAAGCCATGTGGTTTCGCCACCGTGCAGGTGTATATATTGAAAAGAAAACATGTATTACTATACACAGATGCACTAGAAGATGCCTCTGTATATGTCATACCTGAATAATATACCATCACCTCTAAGATAAAAAAGTGAATGTTAATGTCATAGGAAATTGTGTAATATGTCATTGTAAGAATTGCTTTCTTAAATATAAGAACAGAACCGCGTTTACCTAGTTTAGAGTCTCCAAGAAACAATTTAAGAAACTGTTTAAATTCGACTTTGGGTTCACCGTGACTATCTTGCATTGCTTGCATATGATGATACAATGACACCAAGATGTCTTTAGGATTCCTCAGCACGTGAATGATCTTCGTCTTTTTATCCAATGCTTGTTGTGGAAGGTGCCGGGCGAGCATGTGGGTGTTGAGAACACGTGGAGATGGTGCACTGGCGACATCCTCTTTCTTACAGAATTCTATCATTACTGTTTCTTTCACCTTGACGCTATAATCGGCTTTCTGCTTCTGTAACATACTGAGGACTTCCCATAACCAGTGGGTACCTTACGGAGATAAAGAGATATATCACATTTGGTCGAACTACTTTTTATGACAATAATTCTGTTGTGAATTTCAGATTTTTCACAACGAAACTGTCTAACACTATTTTTTTTCTCCGTGAAACACGAAACATGAATTATTAACATATTGCATTACTTGCACTTTAATTTCAGCATCTAAGAAATCTACTGGAATATTTATACGACATTTAAAGTGGTATACCGAAGTATTACTGTTTTGGCGATAACGAGACACTGATGAGTTACTCGGGTGACCAAAAGAGTTACCCCGATAATGACAACTTTTCATCCACACCGAAAACCCCATGAAACGATATATTTTTTGCATACAAAGCGAACTGTGTGATTATTTTAAGATTTTTATTCCTGTCTATTTTTTTTTTATAAAAGCGCACATTTATAATTGGATGAAGTCTCTTTCTTAAAAATTATCCGATATAATCAATTTTATAAATGCAACAAAATAGAACTTCATTTGGATTTATAAAATGTTTAACTCTGGTGTTTAAACGTACCTGCCTTGGGGTAGGCACATATGATAACGTCGTCGTCTTTTATTTCTGTCTCTTTCAACCATTGCAGTTGTAACTTCAAATCCCCAGCAGGCATTATATTTGTCACCATAGTTTTCTTAAAAGTCACCCCATCTTCATTGCAGAACGTAGTCGTTTTGCCATTGGGCATCTGTACATCGAACTCAGGCATATTGGACTTTCTAAAATAAGTAAACAGTTGATAAATATTCAAACGTTCTTAATGTTAGCAAATGAAATTTACTTTTACTTAGTATATTCACCGACCCCAATATTTACTGAACTAAATGTATTCACCGACACCGACATTTACTTAGCTAATTATAATAAACGACACCGACAGTTATTTAGCTAAGTATATTCACTGAAAACGACATTTATTTAAATTAGTATATTAACAGACACCGACATTTTCTAAACTAACTATATTCACCGTGATTGACATTTACTTAACTAAATATATTCACCGAGACTGGCATTTACATATCTAAGTATATTCACCGACAACGATATTCACTTATCTAAGTATATTCACCGACAACGGTATTTACTTATCTAAGTATATTCACCAATATTGACATTTACTTATCTAAGTATATTCACCGACAACGATATTTACTTAGCTAAGTATATTCAGTTCAGGTGGATCCAAGAGTTGAATTATTTTTTACCGCGCATTCATTCTTACATACGGGTAATTTGCACGTTTAGGATGCAACCAGCCAATAGTTAAGCTCATTAGAAATCCAACATTAGCAACTATGGCCTTTGGGACAAGCCCCAAGACAAATACACGCCGAATAACGATTATATAGACGTAATATATAACCTTAATACATGCAGAGCTGCATACAAGCTTCTCTGTTACCTCTAACAATATGCATTCATGAACGACAGTGGTATTGTTGCTTTTACTTATATTACGTGTGTTGTTCCGAGTAAGAATATAATGACTGTCGATCTTTGCCCAGCGTAGGAATTCTACAAGCTCATTTTATCATTTTTGCCATGTTCATTATTGTGGTTAAATTACCAACCCATGTATGGTAGGGAGCCATTTGAGTGATGGCAAAATTAGGATCACTGTGACTCATGCATGTCGTGAGAAGCGATATTTTGAATAATACGATATACTTTGCTGAAACTCTACAGATCTGCAGGTATCAAGGTTCTAGGTTCATTCTGCATATGCATTTGTTGATGTAATTTTTTAAATCTGTATGTTAAATTGTTGGTCATGTACATTTAGAGTGAACCTTGAATCTTCATTCCTGTAGGGATCGACTATTTGTTGGTACGCCGTAAAACCCCAATCGTCCATTCATTCATTTTACACTCTGGAACCACTAGAGATTAATAATTGATTATTAACCACGATAATGAGCTTGACAAAAAAAAAACGATATACATATCAATGGACCTAGATCATTCCTACCCATCTGCAGAGATCGACAGTGATTCCAGTCTGGCCTGGAGAAAGTTAAATATAAAGAAAAATTTAATATTTCATAATAACGCACTTACAACTATCTGATAAAATAATTCATTGGAGGATCAAGTTAGCAGAATAGCAGAATAAAATGCTCTCATTCTGCGAGCAGAACAATAGAATGAAAAAGGTTCATTCTGCCAGCATATTATAGGAGCCCCGAGAAGCACAATACGAGTCGCAGGAACAAAGGCCTTGTTTTACCTGATAACAACTTAATAAAGAGCATTATAGCATTGATGACAATAATAGACTTAAACTCATTGTCTGCACTTTTGTATAGCGAATGTATGATTTACCGCGGTATTTAGTTACTGGCAATACAAATCAACATTAGTTCAAGTGTAATTCCCAATATATTCAACAAAGTGTTTTGATTATTACTTTTTTTTTCAATAACATACTAGTATTAATATAATATCCAAGTATGAATATAATTGCAAGTTCTGATTTTCAGTCACTAAATGTGACAAAAATATCAGCACATAATATGTAACATTCTTAATATTTATATCTATGTATTTTTAATTTCCCTCCAAAACGTACTAAATGATTCATAATGGGCTATACCAACTTGAATATAGGGATATTGGGCATGTCTGTTTATGCTTGAACTGTATTTTTTAAAATAAATAGACACATATGTTCGTATACATTATTACTTTGATATCAATCAACAACATTATCTAATCACTTAATAGTATTGATAAAACAGTAATTACCTAATAATGATTAATTAAAGACCCTGTAGTAGATTTGATATTGACCCCAGAGTCAACATTCCTGTATCAGTTACCGTCAATGTAAACCTTCTGCGTTGTACTGTCTGCTATGATAACTGTTCTATTGTTAGACCATATTATACACTCCCAGTTGATAAAACACGCCCTATATAGTAACTAGTTTACATCGGATGATGGGCAAATCTAATTAAACTTACATACAAATTTAAGTTGGGAAAGGTCAAACAAATTGTTAAAGGACATTCATCTAGTTTGACAAGTATGTACTTTTCAAATATTTCTCAGATCTGGCAGGCAATTTACACATTGTAGCGAGTTTCCGTTTAGCAGATAGTGACAGACGTTGGGAAATTCGCTTACAAAGGCGTAAAATATAATCAGGTGAAAAAACAAGCGTGGGAATTTCTTTTGTAATGGCATGTGAGCAGACGATAATGACAGATCAAGGGCTCGGGCTTAGGAGAGGGGTAATTCACATGTATGCATTTAATGATACACAGGTAAACATCCATTTTATTTTAAAACACCCGCCACAAATAAAACCGGGTACCGCGCCAAATACAGTCAACTTTATTTATATAATCCTCATTCCAAGTTTTAAATTTAGAGTTGCACTATCGCTAAAATCACGATTTATCGACTCGTAAATGTATTGAAATTTGCAGAAAGTAATGACCAATAACTAAGTGTTTAGTCAACACCAAACGTTCTGGTACCCCTTACTTCCACCTCCCCCTTCCCCGTCACGACCCCATCATTTGAAACGTTCCTATGCAAACGTCATAGTCAACACATTTTGCATATATATAATTACAACATGCTGCGGTTGATCTAGATTTGATACTCTGTTCTAAATCTTGTTTTTTTAATTTTTTGCTGTATAGTTTTAAGCGTCACTTTCAACAAATGTTCAGTCATATTACGACAGTGCCTACTTCAGACAGTATTCTAAACACTGCCCTCACTAGAGTATCATGCCGCAGACACTACTGTGACTACGGGTCGACCAAACCTAGAAGTATCTAGCTTCTGGTACCATATTTCAAGTCTTTGGTATGGCTCGACTGGGGATCGAACACCTTCCGCATGTTCGGGGGCGCCTACCACTAGTAATCAAACGTATCTTAATCAAACTTCTAATACACAAATGGACAAGTAATATTTAACACATCTATAGATCTAGTAGATATCACTATATTTTACGTATACCTGTGTGCTATATTTATACAGCGGTACAGTAATGATACCTTTTATGTATCTCATAATCATTTATTCATACTTCAACTCAATGAATTAATCGCCACTAAGCAATATCTGTTTATACGTGTCAGAAAACATTATTAGCACTAAAAAATTAACACCGTTCAATACCACACACATGTGACATGCGCAGTCGCGAGCGTCCCTTTATAGATTTAATCCCACCATTGATTTTTATTCTTTATTCTATAGTAAATATTAACAGTTTGAAGGCTTGTCATTCATAGAGAGACCCAAATGAAAGAAGTTAAACCTACATTTTGCTGTTTGTCAACATCTGTACTATCAAAATATGATGAGAAAAGTAGGGATCATGTGTCATATAAGATATTTTTTCTGCAGTGTGATAAAGTGAAAGTAGACTTCCGAAATCATGTATTCATACCCCAATTTCAAGCATCATTTTTTTTTTCTTCTAAATTCACAATTAAAACATGACAATGCTATCAAAATGTTCAAAATACATCAATAATCCCATTTAAATAAAAAAAAAAAAGAGCATTTAAATAAGGAAAATGAATTTTTAAAGAAGAAGAAACAAGGATTATTTATAATCGCCATTATGCGACTACTCCACGGAAGCACTTCCTGTACTATGCCTACAACACATAGAAAGCTAATACTACTGTATTGATCATCAATGTTTAAATATTTACACTAACGCGCCCTCCACATCCTGTAAGCATTTAAAATGAAATAAACAGAGACCGAACGTAAGTATTGCTAAAGCGCACGATAATTAAAAAGAGGGAAAAGAGTAAATATAAACTTACAAGTAAATGCTGTGTCGTTTCTGTCAGCCTGGTGAATGTAGTCTGGTTTATATATATTCGTCCGTAACCTCGTGTGTGGATTAAAGGGGGTTCCACTTATCTTAACAAAATTTCATTAAACTTTATTTAGATTTAGATTCTATATATATCTAGATCTGTATGTGCACGTTGTCAATATGAAATGAAAATACGGGTCTTATTATTTTTTCTTTAGAAAGGGACACAACATTAAGGTTAGAAATCACTCAATTTTCGTACAATCCATGGTCATTTATGACCCCAAAAAATGTTATTTTCTAATTTTATCATTTTTTATTTACATGAATTACATAGTTTCGTCTGAAACAACAACGTTTTTTTCTAAAGATCTTTACTTATCATTTAAAAAAACTAGGGAGACATCACTTGCACTTCATATTTTCATATGACCTTAAGCTTATATGTGTCATAAAATCGGGTTAATACGTGGGCTTTAGTAATTATATCTTAAAAACATGTAACACATCACACGCCTCTCGCCTATTCTCGGCTTAAGCGTGTATTTTTATTCTAGGACATAAGTCTGCTCCATATTGCCAACAGTACCTTTAACGAAATTTCTCTGTACTGCATTCACAGCGCGAGAGTAAACAAAAACGTTATCATTGCATGTTATACTCTAGAAGATGTTATCGAGATAGTATGTGTATTTGCTAGATAGCAGTTGCACAAAGCTTTAGACAAAGTTCAAAATGAAGAACATTGTTCTTCTTTTCTTTAATGAAATACAGATTTGAGGTTGAATAGTAGTATCAGTCACACGGATACATATACGCCATTATCAGTTTGTTGGTTATTATTAAGTTCAGCGCCTGATAATGAAACATATAGGCCTTGATTACGAACCATATAGATTTAAGTATCATCGTACCGATATATAGTGGCTCGGATAGGTGTGTTGGTGAATAATAAGTCCAGGCCTTGATTACGAACCATATAGATTTAAGTATCATCTTACCGATATATAGTGGCTCGGATAGGTTTGTTGGTGAATAATAAGTCCAGGCCTTGATTACGAACCATATAGATTTAAGTATCATCTTACCGATATATAGTGGCTCGGATAGGTGTGTTGGTGAATAATAATTCCAGGCCTTGATTACGAACCATGTAGATTTAAGTATCATCGTACCGATATATAGTGGCTCGGATAGGTGTGTTGGTGAATAATAAGTCCAGGCCTTGATTACGAACCATATAGATTTAAGTATCATCTTACTGATATATAGTGGCTCGGATAGGTGTGTTGGTGAATAATAAGTCCAGGCCTTGATTACGAACCATGTAGATTTAAGTATCATCTTACCGATATATAGTGGCTCGGATAGGTGTGTTGGTGAATAATAAGTCCAGGCATTGATTACGAACCATATATATTTAAGTATCATCTTACCGATATATAGTGGCTCGGATAGGTTTGTTGGTGAATAATAAGTCCAGGCCTTGATTACGAACCATGTAGATTTAAGTATCATCTTACCGATATATAGTGGCTCGGATAGGTGTGTTGGTGAATAATAAGTCCAGGCCTTGATTACGAATCATATAGATTTTAGTATCATCGTACCGATATACAGTGGCTCGGATAGGTGTGTTGGTGAATAATAAGTCCAGGCCTTGATTACGAACCATATAGATTTTAGTATCATCGTACCGATATACAGTGGCTCGGATAGGTGTGTTGGTGAATAATAAGTCCAGGCCTTGATTACGAACCATATAGATTTAAGTATCATCGAACCGATATACAGTGGCTCAGATAGGTGTGTTGGTGAATAATAAGTCCAGGCCTTGATTACGAATCATATAGATTTTAGTATCATCGTACCGATATACAGTGGTTCGGATAGGTGTGTTGGTGAATAATAAGTCCAGGCCTTGATTACGAACCATATAGATATTAGTATCATCTTACCGATATACAGTGGTTCGGATAGGTGTGTTGGTGAATAATAAGTCCAGGCCTTGATTACGAATCATATAGATTTGAGTATCATCGTACCAATATATAGTGATTCGGATAGGTGTGTTGGTGAATAATAAATCCAAGCTAACACATATATTCATGATATGATGATTTTAGACTGGATCCAATAAAACTGTATATGACGTCATTGATATTGAGACCGTAATAGGTAAATAACCAGTCAAAATTTAGTTGAGTTTTTAAGTATTTAAGGACAATGTTGGTAAAACAGAGGCCAGGACTTGCTATAGATGCAGATTTTTGGGAGGCGAGCGTAGCGAATGCCTTATATAGGGATTTTGCCACCCAAAGTAAAATTTTGTTCTGTAAATTTTTTATTCTGTTGACCACAATTTCATTTACTCCGACCGACAAAAGCGTTCCAAAAGTTTCAAAATGCAAATGCCATAGCAGTGGAAATTTGATTTTATTGCGATTTTTGTTTAACCAGAGAGGAAAACAATTCAAACATGTGATACAAAGCATACAATCTCAATTAAAAGGACATAAAATGCAGACGACTGCTGCGCATTAGTACAGCAACGTTAAAAATAGTTCCCCTCAGCGACGATAAATATATTTTGGCAGCCATTTTTTTTCTTAAAAATAATGCAGGTAAACAATTGAAATTGTGGTCTCAATATCACGATTTCAGATTGACGTTCGATTCGGAATTATTTATATTAATAAAAGAAAGAAAGACTGGAGTTCTTTAAAAAAGGCAGAATTCAAAATATATATTTGAACTTTCACACAGTCCAATGTTTGTGCTTTTCTCTTTCGTTATTCGTGAAAATCAGTCACTTTTATTGACGTGAGGTATATTATGCTGAAAACTTCTATTTTCAGACAATATCGAATTATATTAGAATAGTTACGTTTTTAGGATCAGTTCTGTAAATGGTAATTTAACAGGATTGCAAAGCAATCTCAGGTCTATGTTTGATGATGGTTGTTTTCAAAAAACCTGAGTTTAAGTAAGTGTTCCTTGTGATGGAATTGTTTAAATGTTGCATAAGCAGTTTTTTTTCACAAGGATGACTTGGTGTGAACTGCACCATAACTGTTCCATAACTCTTGATGTTTAACAGAAATATGTCCCCTTACTGAAGTTTAATGTTAAAGTAAGAATATCAGTAACAGTATTTCTAATGTATACCAACATCAACCTGTGTACCAATTCATAACTAAAGAATATTACTTGGAAATACTTTTATATTGGTTGTTGACCAATAACTTTGTAAACTTTCCTCCGAAATTTCGCACAATAGCGTATATGATATACTATTTTATTGAAGTAAATGTAGCATTATGTTTCATATGTTAAAATAGATTTAAATCAAATTTAAACATTCTACATAGACAGTATTCGTTTCCATTAAACACATGTATTGCTTGTGTATGATATTATAAATACTAGAACTACCCCAAGCGGAGGGAAAATGCTGCAAATTGGAAAACTAACTTTTAGATGTATTGTGTTACCTTCAAACGGCACCAATTGCAATATCATAAAAATCGCACATCGGATTGAGTGAATAACTCGTGCAAAAATTTAAGATTGAACATGTTTGTTATCTCCCTTATTGTAATTATTTATGTTATACATCCATCTTACGAATAAAACGGTGGACAGAGTCAGTTAAACTTAGAAACAATTCTCTGAATGGTATAACATACAACGTATACGAACTGAAATAAACGTGCACGTGCAACGTAGGCAGAGTAAAGCACGATACACGAGTATCTGATTGTTCGTATACAGAAGTGAGTTGTATCGTTAATACCTTTACACCGCTTCGAGACCAGGGCAGCGTTCTACAAAATAACTTATGATAAAAATCGCCGTAAGTCAATTTGGCATTTTTTTCGTGGAATGTTTCTATTTTGATTACCATTTAAACTGATTTTTTCCAGAAAATATATCATTCTCTGCATGATTTGAGCCAACTTTGGGTTCATTTTGATGAATATTAAAAATGTTATGAATAATAATTATTGTTGGTTTACGTTTACGTCGGTTTTTGCCGTAAGTTTTTTTGTGAAACGCAGTCCAACGTAAAGGTCAGACAATGATGCAGATGCTAACACATAACACCTGCAGATGCTAACACATAACACCTGCAGATGCTAACACATAACATCTGCAGATGATAACACATAACACCTGCAGATGCTAACACATAACAGTTGTTGTTGTTGTTGTTGTTGTTGTTGTTGTTGTTGTTGTATGGTGTTTAGCGTCACTTTCAACATTTTTTCAGTCATATCGCGACGGTGTCTACTTGAGACAGTATTCTAAGTGCTGTCACACTGGAGTATCATGCCGCAGACACATGATATGATACCTCACCCAGTCACATTATACTGACACCGGGCCGACCAGACCTAGAACTTTCCTCTAAATGCTGAGCGTCAAGCGAGGAAGCTTCTAGTACCATTTTTAAAGTCTTTGGTATGACCCAACACATAACAGATGCTAAAATATAACACCTGCAGATGCTAACACATAACATATGCAGATGATAACACATAACATCTGCAGATGATAACACATAACATCTGCAGATGATAACACATAACACCTCTTGAAGTTAGTTTGTCATAGGTTGCACAGATTGTTATTACACGAGCCTTGGATCGAATCCGCGATCTCTTTGTTGAACGTTCAACTTTATTTTCATCATGCGATCACAAAATTTCACTATAATTCGTGAAAAGCATTATAAATAATGTATTTTGCGGAGGAATTCAACTCTTTAGAATCACATACACACACGCGCATACACACGCACGCACGCACGCACGCACGTACGCACGCATGCAAACACAAAAATACGACATAATCCCTGTTTTCGTACCCCCCCCCCCCCCCCCCCCCCCACCACCAATGTCCTGTTTGTTGACATATAGTTACAAACCTTTGTATTTCCCCAACACATCCAGTGTTCTATCTCTTGACACAAGGTGAGTAAAGCTTATCGATAAAGAGGTTAAAATGTGAAACTGTCACGTGGTGCATCTTCCAAATAAAATGTAGAACATTGTCATATAAAATATCACGTAGATCTATCTCTTATCTTTATCAAATCTGTGAAAGTGGATAAGTCTGATCAGGTAAGTGTTTTACAGTATGTATGATGAATTGCCTATGCATTGGGGCAAATCTTAGTGCAACAAAAACCTTTAATGCAAGGGATGAAACCGCAACCCTTAGTGTAACAAAAATAAGTTTTGTTACACTAATGTTTACGGTTGCGACTTTTAGTGTAAGCGTATGTTTTATACATGTATTGAGATTTGATTATAAAACGGGTTCAATTAGTGTAACATTTTTTTCAAACTAGAAATTTATTTGTCCCTTTTATGAAATGAAGACATATAGTGTTACCTATGTTAGTCCGTCTGTCCTGTTTCGTTGCGTAGTGCTTCCAATATGCTGCCATATCCAATTTACACACACATTTATATCTAAATGATATATAAATTAACAAAAAAAGTTCAAATGTTGGTGGATTTTTGTGAAATATTACAAAGTTATTTGTTACTCACCAATTGTTCATTTTCTAACATTTTCAACTCTCGAAAGAGACATAGCCCGCTCTAGTTTTATTTTGATTCTAAAATTAATTTTATCAACATCTTTACAAAAGCATTAATTTAAAGGTAGGCTGACGTTGCCATATATTATTGAATTTACTGTGTTTTTATCTAGGACTTTTTGTAATAATGGAACATTACTAATAAAATTATCACTTAGTGGCATCTCAAACTCTTACAAAAAACACAAATAAACAGCAATCCAATATTCAATCATGGGTCTCTTTTGAATCTTCGTATTTTCACTTTATATTTAAATAAAAACTATTCATCAGAGGTTATGAAAAACGTCTAGCATCTCTGACAAAGTATTTGTGTTACACTAAGCGTTATTTATAATCACAACATTTAGTGTAACAAAATAAGTTTGATGTGGATGTGATTCGGTGAAGAAAGTCTTATTCCGCCGATAAGAATATTTTTGTTACACTAAAGGTTATGCATAACCGCAAGCCTTAGCGTAACAAAATAAGTAACAAAGTAAGTTTTTGTTATATTTAAGGTTATTTATAACCGCAACACCGAGTGTAACATAATAAGTAACAATGAAAGTAAGATTTTGTTACACTAAAGATTATTTATAACCGCAACCCCGAGTGTAACAAAATAAGTAACAATGTTATATGTTGTTGTTGTATGGTGTTTAGCGTCGCTTTCAACAATTTTTCAGTCATATCACGACGGTGTCTACTTGAGACAGTATTCTAAGCGCTGTCACACTGGAGTATCATACCGCAGACACATGGTATGATACCCCACCCAGTCACATTATACTGACACCGGGCAGACCAGACCTAGAACTCTCCTCTAAATGCTGAGCGTCAAGCAAGGAAGCTTCTAGTACCACTTTTAAAGTCTTTGGTATGACCTGGCCGGGGATTGAACCCACGACCTTCCGCATGCGAGGCGGACGCTCTACCACTAGACCACGCCGCGTTCATAAGTAACAAAGTAAGCTTTTGTTACATTAGGGGCTATTTATAACCGCAACCCTTAATGTACCAAAACAAGTAACAAAGTCAGTTTTTGTTACGTTAGAGGCTATTTATAATCCAAACCCTGAGTGTAACAAAATAAGTGTAAATGGGTGTGATTTAAAAATCAAACAATATAAAAAATAACTCCCTGAAACATTTTTGTTTGTAAGACTTTTCGTTTAAAAATTATCATTATTCCGATATTCCATAGCATATTTACAGTCACATTTGTTCGTTGCAAAACCATGGATTAGGTGCTACATTGTTCCAAGAACAGGAAAACGGTGACTTAAAACTGTTTTCATTTTCATCCAGAGCGTTCCCACCAACAGAGAAACGGTACTCAGCAATTGACGAATGTTTCAAACATAGGGACTTTCTTGTTGGAAAGAAGTTTCATATTGTGACAGATCATAAAGCTCTGGTAGTTTTGCTAGGACAGAAAGATTTAAACTAATTGCCTATCAGAACACAGCGTTTTCGATTCAAGTTAATGCAATTCTCATACTCAATTTCACATGCGCCAGGCAAACAATCAGTTATACCAGTCCTACTGAACAGACATATTGTATCTTAAAGTGATGACATGCAACTCTGTAATGAAACATAATTCTATATTGACTCAGTCATAGGCGAGTTGTCATCGACAGATTCCAGATTAGAGGAAATACGACAGAAACATGGTCGTGACACTGTTTGCCAAACTTTGATAAGGTTGTGTCAAAATGAGTGACTTAACCAGAAACACGTAGCGTGTAAAACAAGTAAACGTTACTTGTCAATCAGGGGTGAAATGAATCTCACCAAGGGATTACTAAATACAAAGAAAGGGCAGAAGTGTCCGTTTGGTGGTTTCAGATTAATAGGGACATTGACCGTCTTGTTCAGAATTGTGACATTTGCGCAAAATTACGACTGTCCATCGATTGCTGGACGAAAATGATTGTTCATATATCGCGCTATTGAACTATCGCGCAACGCCCTTAGCAAATGGACAGTCCGCCAGAGCTACTGTTTGGCAGGGAATTAAAAACTAAACTTCCACAAATGACTGAAAGCAAATACTGACTGCTGTTGACACAAATAAAGTCAAATAACGGAAAAACGAAGCGCAAGAATATTCTAAACAAAAACCTGATTTATAAAATCGAGTGCGTCCCTTTAAATGTCTTAAAAAAGGAGTCACGGTCTTTATTAAAGATTCTCAAGTTAATGGGCAAGTTATTATGGAAGCTGACCGCCCTAGATCTTACGTCGTGGAAACACTCCGTGTTAGTGTATTCCGCAACAGACAAAAGCGATCGAACTTATACTTTTAAAAAAGTAGTTAATACGAATAGTAACAAAACATAAGGTGAAGCACCTTTAAAATTTGACAAAACTTAAAGTGTCCCCAATGTATCAAAATCTGGTGTAAAAAGCTTTAATGAATGTATCAGACAGTGATAACACAGTTGTAACACGAGCAGTGAGAGTGTCTAACTCTACAGAAAAAACTGGATTTATAGATAGATTAAACCATTAAAGATGGGAACTTTTTCCAGGTCTGAATCAAAACAGAACGAATATAATGGGAACATTCTCTGTCCTGGTCTGAAAAAGTTATGATACGAACAGGCAATAAGTGCTGAAGATATGAACATATCGTGTCTCATAAGTTAAAATACAATCATTTCCTGCCCTAGAATAGCGACTGTTTGAAACATACTTAAATCCTAACAATACAAACATATGACATCAAGCAACGATACAAATATTCCATATCCTAACGCAGTAAAGGTGGATGTGCATGCTTGCCTAGTCTATCACAGAACCTGGTATCTTCCGAATCCAGGTCTATTTACCCCAAATGAAACATTTGGGAATTCTTTGTCTGTCCTACAATTTATAGCGATTGAACACTTACTAAACTATGATGTCATTCAAACTTTTAGATGATGCAACTGACCAATCAGTGTGCTCAAATGTGGTTTTCTCAATATTTATTCAACGAACCCAATGGGTTTTACAGACAAATGTTTGCCCCTAAATAATTAATACGTAAATAGATTTGAACTGATAAGTAAAGACGTGAGCACTCAGAGGTAAACAGAGGTGTATGTTTTAAATAACATCCAGCTGTAAGTGGTTTTATAGGCATAGCATCCCCATTGGTAACAGGATGCGCTTCCGTGGGTTAGCATAATGGCGGTAATAAATAATCCTTGTTTCTTCATCTTTAACAATACATTTTCCTTATTTTAATGCTCATTTTTTATCTGAATGGCATAATTGATGTATTTAGCACATTTTGAAAGCATTGTCATGTTTGAATGGTTGAGAAAGACCTCAGAATTAATCTGAGTATAACCACCGCCCTTCCGCAAATAACTGGCAAACTTTCTCAAAAAGAGTTTTTGGAGCGAGCGGGACTCGACCCTACTACCTTCGCAGTGATTTTCAGACGGCATCTTAGATGACCCCGCCACTAAGAATCCACTATGTTTCCACTACATAATTCAAATAAATCAGAAATAATAACAACACTGAGTCAAAGAGTGATCAGGTCATCTGATGTAATGATATATTTCCAATCAACATTGAATGTGTTAGAGGATTCCAAGGTACCAAGAAAATAAAATAGAACAGCATACAAATGTAAGCAATTCGTAGCCTACAACAGACAAAATACGTATATATGTATTAACTATAACTCTGATGAAACAAGACCTCACACAATTACATAACAGAAACAAATGCATGTGCAATTGATATCCAATAATAGATTGTATCCAGAAGAAAACTTATCCATTCTTTTCGAAATTTATAGAACTCACAAGATGCCTGAATTTGACGTCCGAACGCCTGATGGTGATATGGTCACATTTGTCAAAGAGGACGGCCTGACTTTCCGAAAGGAGATGATCGAAATACGGTGTCCTGCTGGCGATTTGAAATTACAATTACAATGGATAAAAGAGACGGAAATAAGAGACGACGATATCTTGATATGTGCCTACCCTAAAGCAGGTAAGTTGAAACTCCAAACAAACATGAGACAGACAATCAGAAACGACATTTAAGTGACACGGGAAGTTGGAAATTACCTTCAACGTTGCAAGTGCATGTACACGTGTTCAATTGCCTTCTTTTATTGGCCGAACAGTGTCAATTATCAAAAAAAGGATAACAATCGGTTTGTGTTTCTTAATTTGTCGTACATGAAATCAAGAAGGTTGATAATATCACTGTTCAGAATCTTAAAATATTTAGAAAATATTCTAATTCTCAAGACAGATTATTTAAATACTTCAAGAATGCCATATCAAAATATAACATAATTAATATAAGTTTATATAATTGATATACAATTCACTACTTTTAAAACAACTTTATTGACGCAGAATGGATCGAACGCAATAACAAAACGATATACTTTTTAAGGTACCCACTGGTTATGGGAAGTTCTTAGTATGTTGCAGAAACAAAAAACCGAGTATGAAGTCAAAGTAAAAGAAACGCAAATGTTAGAATTCTGCAGCAAGGAAGATATTGCCAACGTTTCATCCCCACGTGTTCTCAATACACACGTGTTTCCCAGACATCTTCCACGTGAGGCAATGGACAAGAAATCCAAAATAATACATGTGATGAGAAACCCAAAAGACATCCTGGTCTCTCTTTATTATCATATGCAGTCAAGGGCCAGTGCTTTTGGTGCAAAACCAATGGAGTTCAAGCAATTCATACAGCCATTTCTAGGAGACCAAAACACAGGTAATATTTGTTTGTTTCTTGTTTGTTTTCTGTCTACAAATTTCTATTCATAATAAACATATATAATTATAATATATATAAATTAGACATACTAGCATTTACGGGGTATCAGTCTATCTTAGACCTTTCTTGTCGGGTTCTTATGGATTGTGAGGTCAATATAGGACCTCGCAAAATAAAGCCCCTTAAAATTAATCATGTATCTTACTAGAGGTGAAATATGTGTAAAGTGCGCAATTAAGTTTTATATCAAAATTGAAATTGAGTTGTTTCCCTTACACCATTGCCGCAATCGCCTAATCCCGACAGGCCAAGAATGCCATAATCTCGGAGATGCTCCGCATGAATATCAATTTAGTGGACTATCTCGGCGTTTTCCATTTCCCGCTAAATATTTGTCATTTTGGTCAAGTTTACCATCAAAGGCTTTATTTGGTACATTTAAATATGGAAAAAGATATAAAAGACACATTATAGTTGTCTTTAAACTTTTGTAGTACTATTACAAAAACACTTTGGCGTATGAGCTTTTGGCATTCAAATGTAAATTCTGCATTAAATTAATTATAAATCTATTCAGCGTCGAAATTGCTCGTCCCTAATTGATTGATTTGAAGCGATAACCTAAATTAGACTCGTGGCTTTTCTAATAGAGTGACGTGTGTGAATTTTATTTAAGGGAGTGAAATCTTTATTTCGCACTTGAATACTAAGACACATTAGCATTTATACTTTTTTGACAAAGTTACTGTTCTTGAAAGTTAGGGGAAAAAATTTTTTTTTAATGATTGTGTCGCTCAATTAGGGAGTTATGGTAATTATCTCAATAACTAGGAGAGTCCGATATCCGTAATTAGGGGCAACCCTTGGGGTTTATGTAGTGTTAGGTAGGGGACATTTCACTATAAAAATATTCGTCAAGCAAAAATGTTATGTTTTTTGTGTTTTTTTTAGGTCATGTTTAAAATGTTATATCTCAACATTGCGATGTTTGATCTTTATAAACTCTTTACCAATGAACGTATCTCATCCTCCTTACCAATTCTAGACATTGACCTTGTTCCCCACGGTTAAGGTCAATCTTCAATTTTCGTTCCAATCAAAGCGTAAAAGAAGCGTTCAGATAAAAACAAGTCTATTTAAACTTCTTATCTCGGCCTAGCAATCTATAGAAATCCATAGAACATGCATAAAGGAACATTTATGGAACACTTCAGAGAGATATGTTTATAAATGGCAAAGATATGAACGATTTTCCGATATTTTTGATGACTTTTTTTAGTGGAAAAATCACTAAATTTAATGAATTTCAGGTCATTTTCAGATGACCTTTAATGACCTGTCTAGGTCATTGGGCCTAATATTTTTTATATCATATTGAAGGGCTTGAATAGATCTTTCCGAAAATGTATAGTTTTATAGCCTTGCGGTCCGGCATATGGCCTCTACGGAGGCTCAAACATGGTAAAAAATGGAAAAATCGGCAAAATATCGATTTTTGAAATTAGTAATATAGAAAAGTAATTTTTAAAATGGTAAGAACAAACTGGCCTTTATTTGACAGATCTAGCTAACAAAAAAAATCGACTCTAGGTATAATATTTATTTTTTGCACGTGCGCGTGCTTCAGATTTATTAACAAAACTCGACCAAGTACTCTCAGGTCAGTGAGGTACGGCAAACTTAATATATATTCAATACCTGTCCAACAACACCAAGATCATCAAATTCCGACAAGAATTGGCCTCTGGGCAAGGGTTTGAACATGGCACCTAAATTTGCCAAAATCGGTGGAATTGCACGGGTATGCAGGGAGACAGATAGCTTATCACTCTAAGAACAAATGTTGCTTAGAATTAAATTCTCTATAACATATATCAACACGATCTCAATGCACATGGCTCACATTTTCCGGCACGTGCTACAACATAACCTTAGTTCGATGCCCGCTGGCGACCCCTGATGGTCATTTTTTCTAAAAAAAAATTATACAAACCTCAAGGGCTACGCAATACCTGTCGAACCCTGTGTCTGGGTTAAAAACGTCACAAGAATGACGTTAGTACTAGGGTTTGAACATGGCACTCCAAATTTGCGGCATTTTTGGGAGTGGCACGTGTTGGCACGGGCAGTTTAGGACTAAACGAAGACTGATTGCTGATCACTCTAAGAACAAAAGTTGCCCTGAATAAGGTGTTCTAAAACATATATGAAAAATAAATCAATGCACGTGCTTCTCATTTTCTTGCACGGGTTACCAATTTTTGACCCGAGCTAAACTAAAAAGTATAAGTTATTTTTCGAAACGGTAAAAATAAACTAGCCTTTATTTGACGAGACTGAGCTAATAAAAATTTTTGCTCTAGGTCCCTTATTTCTATTTTTGCACATGAACGTGTACGGGTTTGAGATTTTTTAACAAAACTCGACGCCGCGTTGTCAGGCTCGCGAAGACCTTTCCAACGATACCCAACTTGAAAAAATCGGACAGGAAATGGCCTCTCGGCTAAGGTTCAAGCCCTTTTTGGCCCTCCGGCTGACCGTATCTGAGTTGGGGTTAAAACTCTACTGGCTAAACGGTTTGAGTTAGCCATATAAGTTAAAGACAAAAGTTGCTCAGAATTAAATACCCCAACAACATATATGAAGATGAACCAATCGCACATGGCTCTTAGAATGGCGCACGTGCCAGGGTGACCACCTCAGTTCTAGGCCCCAGGAATGACATTGACCGAGTGCCCATGGGTCAGTGAGGTACGGCAACCTTAAGATCTATTCAGTATCTGCCAAAAGACACCAAGATCATCAAATTCCAACAAGAAATGGCCTCTGGGCAAGGGGTTTGAACATGGCACCTATAATCGACCAAATATGACGAGTTTGGTTGAATTGCACGGATATGCATTAATAATTTTATTTTCACTCTTTTTGCTGTAGCGCACGGGGTTCGAACATGCATGGGTGTTTGTTGGTAGTCGTTCAATTCGTACAGGGGACATCTAGGTATACTCTGATACCCAGATTGATGGGTTTATATAAGTATTTTTTTTAAAAAATCACATACCGGCAAATATGATTTTTTCAAAATTTTTACCATGTTCCACGCATCCCTGGCACCTTATTCCTTGCACTATGGAGGTGATATTTATATAATTCCTTAGGGATTTCTAATGCTACAGTCCCCAGAAATCAAAGATATCATATACTACGGTTATTGACCTGTCCGGTAGGCTGAAACCTACTCAAGAAATATTCATTTTTTGCTCAAAAACTTTTGCTCAAAGTCTGAACGTTTTTTTCGGCATGGGTTGACCAGTGTCACGTTAGATTCACACGCACTCCCGATAGTCCACGCGTGTGGATCTACCGTGGGGGTCATGAGATTCACATGCGGAAAAATCATACGCATTTGTTACTGTTTTGAATCGAATAATTACATTTGTTTAAAGGTTATTAATCATTTGAAATCGCGTGTCTTCGTTTAAACATAGGATGAACATGCAAAAAACCAACTGGGAGTGCTATTTTACTCTTAAAACATTCACTTATTAAAACAGAAAATAAACGTGTTATTGGCCGCTATAAGAGAAAGAAAATCACCAACAGTGAATCACAAACACAATTTTTACTAAATTAAATACTGTTATTTTAGTGAAACATACATCGATCGAAAGCTAAACTATTACCTGATCGAGTGATGTTAACATATTAATAGAAACTGTCGTAACTACTTAGAATTAAGTATTTTCTCATGGGCATTCCTTCGCAAAAACGGCGACAAATACCCATAACCATGTCATGCAGTACTGTAATAGCTATTGAAATCGCTGATTAAACAACATGAATGATAAACTTATAATTAGATTATTAAAGTATAAAAATAAAAGAAGACAGCGTAATTAACTTTATTAAAATAGAAATATTAAATATTGAATAACATAAATATAAAAACATGATGAACAACATATCATTTATGTAAATTACAAAATAGGCTTCATCTTTAATTAAGAATATATACTACATAAATAAATAAATTATTCTTGAAACAATGACTGATCGGTGAGTTATGTTCTTACAAAATCAAAAGTAAAGATAATATTTTCTAAACGGAATTAATTAAAAAAAAGCATTAATTTAAGGCATTATGCAGTTGCAAAAACGAAAATAGGCCGCAGCGCTAATATCAATCACTAATTCTATGTCATTTAAATACTTCATGTTCGTATACTGCTACATATTTTCATTCATTTATTTATTCTTCCATTCACTCACTCACCTACAAACTCACCCATTTAATTATTCATGTCACTAATATTTTTAGATTCATTAACAGTGCATAACGCTCCACTAATGAGACGATAATTGTATTTACCAGGTAGTTTTATTCCTTCCTGTTTGTACTATAAAACTTCCTTTTATTTAAATAAACAATTCCTATCAAAATAAAGTTGCATGTAATTATGCTTACTGCAATTTATTATTTCTCTACCGTATACGACGCGTGTTAATTATAATAATAAATATTGGGGGTTGTGACTCTATGACCCCTTATCGCGGTTGAGTAATTTTGCAAGAAATTCTATAGAGACTTTATAAAAGTCCTTGAATTTTGTTATGATAACAATGTGCCATTTTTGCACCTGTTTCCTGCCAGAGGACAGGGTATCGTTTGTGCCTTAATTGTTTATATGTCTCTGATATTGTCTAGTTGAAATGAAAGTCTTTATAAAAACAACAGCAATAAGTATTATCATTATAGATGCTCGCCTTTAGGTCTCAAAACACAGTTGAATTGTGTTCTTTGCTCTTTATAAAATAAGGTCTAGGATTTCAATGGTAAAAAAAGAATTCCATATAGATTTTTTTGATCTTATTTTCATAGCAGGAATGTAAACCCACGATAAATGCACAATAACTGGTAGGTTGACCACGTTGTTTTTTTTTAAAGAGGGTGCAGTGACACCCTGAGATTTTTTGAAAAAAGAAGTCCTCAAATGCTCGTTAATACAGGCATATGTTGAAATCCTATAAAAGTCACTTTTTTAACACCATAATGGCTTATTGCAGTATATGCTATACCAGCTTCGAACCTTCGACCTCCCGCTTCCGAGACAGACGCATTAACCACTAGGTCACGGAAGACGGAGAGCATGTTATATACATACAGTAGAACTTCGTTGGCTCGAACACGGATGGCTGGAACACCACACATGGATCGAACCACTTATCTGGTCCCGGCCGAAATACTATCTAAATTCTATTATTCTACCTCCGATGGCTAGAACACCGAGTCGAACTAGAAATTAGGTCAAGCCAACATATTTAAATGTATTTTGACACTCTTCGTTCGAACTATTTTGTTCAGTCCCGTCGGGTTCGATCCATGGAAGTTCTACTGTATTCATATTTATATACTTGGAATAAGTTGTATCATTCTGATACAACTCAAGAAATTAATATATGATTTGCACTTGCTGTCGAAGATCTGCCAAATATAATGTTTTTCGACCATTTACAAGAGTTATGCACTTTTTTTCAACACAAGACTTAACATATGCTATGGTAATGTAACTTTACATAATAAGTATATATGCTTTTCAGAAAAAGTTTTAAGTGAAAATTACAGCGTGTCCCTTTAAAGTATTAAATGTGAATAGCTGATATATTATGCAGTAGTTTTACAAATCTTTTTGCTTTGATTAGTAACACCGCAATTATCTAAAGCTTTATATTCCTTCTAGTGTTTCATGTTTAATAAAGTAAACACTAAAACATTAACAAACTATTTGTTACAGATCATGTCATGTTTATACGCTATTGAAACACGCGATGTGTTTTAAAACAGATATTTAACAATACAATGTGCAAAATCATTCATATCAATATCAAGGCTTCCTTACCTGCAGTAAAGTATAAGGTTATGGTTGTCTCTACTTGTAACCAAGTCAATTATGTTATTGTAGAGATTGGCATTTTTGGCCAGTTAGTCACTTACGGATGTTGTCATAATCATTTGAATAAGTGACTTACGAAAGGTGATTATACAGTAGAACTTCGTTGGCTCGAACACGGATGGCTAGAACACAATATATAGTTCGAACCACTTATCTAGTCCCGAACAAAATCCTATTTCGATGTATATGCAAATACATAGTTGGTATGATGTTAAACAATGAAACAATGCTTGGCTCGAACAACCCTTAGCTCGAACTATTGTATCGAGGCCCGTCGGGTTCGAGCCATCAAAGTTCTACTGTATATTAAACTAATCAATAAACAATCGATTTACCTTTAGGAAGCTCCTCTTATGTTTCTTAAATTTCTCCTCTCTGCCTGCCTGCCTGCCTGCCTGCCTGCCTGCCTGCCTCTCTCTCTCTCTCTCTCTCTCTCTCTCTCTCTCTCTCCCTCTCTCTCTCTCTCTCTCTCTCTCTCTCTCTGTCTGTCTGTCTGTCTGTCTGTCTGTCTGTCTGTCTGTCTGTCTGTCTCTCTCTCTCTCTCTCTCTCTCTCTCTCTCTAACCCTATATCTACATTTCCTGAGCGTTTTTAATCTCTTTTCTTTACTTTTTGTATCTGTATTTGTATCAAGGAGTTTGTGGGAAGGGGAAACCCACACACACACCCTTAACACACACGCACGCACGCACGCACGCACGCACGCACGCACGCACATCCCGGGGAAATTTCAAACGTCAATCAGATGCTGCATTCCATAATGTTCGTGTGAAAATTGAATTCTCTGTTGCAAATCCTTATGGTGATAAATAGTCTTATGTTATTTTGTATTACCATTTTCCTTATACTGATCCACTCCGTGGCAGGTTTGGTGGAAAAAAGCAAGCTATAGATCTACATAGGTCAAATTATTTTTGAGAAATGCAGTGACATATTATACCAACGTTTTCATCAAAACTTGCTTAGATTTGTGTTTATGTACTGCTCTAAAGAGGTTGTGTACACTCAACAGGTGTCATTGCACAAAGAATGACAGGTAGTATTACGCATATTATTATAAAACTCTGACAATATCTTTTGAACAAATGTAATAGATATGCACACGAACTGCGCACATTGAACAAAAAGCGTATCTTTTTAGTATATATTTATGCAGACGTTAATATATTTTTATATTTGGTTTTAAATCCAAAACACAAAATATCTGAATGTCTCGTACTTATATGATTTTAAATAACTTTTATAACGATTTTGTTGCTGAGTATTCTCTTAAAATTCATTCATTCATTCCAATTAAATATTTGTATATATTGTATATATGAGACATGAGCATCCCATTATCATGTCTGTCTGTCCGTCCGTCCGTCCGTCCGTCCGTCCGTCCGTCCGACTCACACATACACACACACACACACACACACACACACACACACACTCTCTCTTTTTTCTCTCTCTCTCTCTCTCTCTCTCTCTCTCTCTCTCTCTCTCTCTTAATCACCTATGTTTTTTTCTCTGTCGTCTATCATTACGTTCTAATATTCTTCCATTCATCCATACCATAACTTTATCATGTTGTTGATATTTCCATTTATCGTCGCCACCGTTTTCTCTATTGGCGACGCCTCCAGAAGTGTATAGAGTATTAGTAATTTTTAGAGTTTTAGATGATAGTGCAGAGAAACAGAATACCTTTTTGTAGTGTCCCCGAGTCTTTTACATGCCCGGTGAAAGCACCGATACATTTTTGTTAAAGTCTCAGCCGAAAGACTGATAAGTATTTTTAGATGTAGGAGCGGGGGATCGAACCTATACACCTTTGTGTTCAAAACCTTACTACACAAACACACCAGTACCAGTGTCTATGACTTAATCAACACCGTGAAAAAACACACGTTGGTAACTTCATTACACCGAGAAAAATATTATTTAAACTTATTTAAACATATGCGGATAAAAGATCTTGCTCAAAGACATTACACATAGCCGTGGCGGGGTATCGAACCCTCGTCTCCCCAATCGGTCCGACACTCTATGGATCAAGCACTCGATGAATCAGGCGCTTCAGGAAAATGTTGGTAACCTATTTACAAAAAGCAAACTTATATTTTGTGTTAACCAAAACTTCGATCACCAACGACGTGAGATCCACACGTTTAGTACCTAAACTACACGAGACAATCACCAACTATATGATATGAACATGCATCAATGGCATGAGAATCACACGTTTGGTACCTTCTTTTACATAACACAAGCGCTACCTGCATGATAAGCACGTATTTGGTACTTAAATAACACAATACAAGAACCAACTACTTGAGAACCACACATTTGGTACATAAATTACACAACAAAATCACCAATGGAATGAGAACCACACGTTTGGTACCTACAATATATAAGACAAACACAAACTGCATGCTAAGCACACGTTTGATCCCTATTTTACAATCAAAGCATAAACGGAATGAGAAACAAACGTTAAGTAGGTAAATTAAAAACGACAAGCACCAACTGCATGATAAGCACACATTTGATACCTAAATAACACAAAGTATCAAGGCCATGAGAAAAACACTTTTGGTACCTTAATTACATAACACAAGCGCTTCTTACATGATAAGCACGTGTTTGGTACCTAAGTTACACAGTAAAAGCACCAACGAAATGAAAAACAAACGTTTGGTACCTAAAATAGACAAGACAAGCACCAACAGCGTCAGGTCCACACGTTTGGTACTAAATTACACAAGACAATCACTAACTGCATGATAAGCACACGTTTGGTACCTAAATAACACAAGGCAAGCATTAACTGCCTGATAAGCACACGTTTGATACCTAAATAACACAAGGCAAGCACTAACTGCATGATAAGCACACGTTTGATACCTAAATAACACAAGGCAAGCATTAACTGCCTGATAAGCACACGTTTGATACCTAAATAACACAAGACAAGCACTAACTGCATGATAAGCATACGTTTGGTGCCTAAATAACACAAGGCAAGCACTAACTGCATGATAAGAACACGTTTGATGCCTAAAGAACACAAGGCAAGTACTAACTGCATGATAAGCACACGTTTGATGCCTAAATTGCACACGACGAGACTTACCTGCATGATAAGCACTTGTATGGTACTTAAAGTATACAAGACAGTCAACAACCGCATAAGAGAACCACACATTTGATACCTAAAATACCCAAGACAGGCACCAACGGCATAATATGCACACGCTTGGTACCTGTATTACAGAAGACAAGCACCAACTTTATGATAAGCACACGTTTGATGCCTAAATTGCATACGACGAGACTTACCTGCATGATAAGCATTTGTATGGTACTGAAAGTACACAAGACAGTCAACAACCGCATAAGAGAACCACACATTTGATACCTAAAATACCCTAATATAATATGCACACGCTTGGTACCTGTATTACACAAGACAAGCACCAACTTTATGATATGCACACGATTGGTACCTAAATTACACAATTAAAGAACTAACAACATGAGAACAACACGTTTGGTACCTAAATTACGTAAGAAAAGCACCAACGGCATGGAGACCACACGATAGGTACTTAAATTACACAAGACAAGCACCAAATGCATGATGGCGTCCCCCACCCCCACCCCCGCTCATACGTCTATGTTCCTACTATGTCTTTGGGAAAGCGGGTTCTATACAGGACCCCACAATTGATGCACCACATAATCGCTATATTTCCGCTTACGTTGTCGTATGTACCAAACATCCACAAGTCGGTCTCAGAAGGAAATAGATCATCAATTTTTGACGTCCAAATTTATAGCAGCAAAATCGCCTTTTTTGTCCTCAGTTGAGTTATATTAAATATATAGAATGGAAACATATATCACCAAGTACACATTTGACGGATGTATAGATTTACACATGCAAAATTTACGACGAACTTGAGATATTAAAATTGACTGGAGTTGTAGCACAAAATTTATGATTGCCAGACTAAAGATGATTCATGGAAAAACAAAATCTGGAGTTCGAAGTAAAAACATAATGTATATCTGAAGCTGAAACGTTGAAGTTCTTGCTTGAGGAGTTGGACAAGTTTACTGTTAAGAGTTCAGATGACTCATTTGAATTGTATATTTGTGTTTTTTCAAGAATTTAACTATTTTTTAAATAAACAATAATTCATACATTATTGGTGATTGTTTGCACATTATTAAAAGGCACTTTAAAGCGCTACATTCTTCTTTTTTTATGAAATAATGGGGATAGATATTCAGCAGTGGAGATGTAAAATTGGTAGTTTTTATGGGAAGCATGTGTCGATCAATAATCTATCAAAAAGTCAAACGTCAGAATATGAAGGTTTGTTTGTCAAGCTTCCATATAGGTTGTTCATGTTTATAACTTGTATGTTGATTTTATGTGGAGATTTGGAAAGGAATCCTGGACCACCACGTTACCAGTTTACAAAATTCCCTGTAAATGTCAATTTTCACCAGGGTCATCGAATATTCTGTCAGTTTCACAGGGAAGACAGTGTGTACTATGTTCTTTAGAATGTTTTGCAAATGCGTTATTATAACCGTTTGATAGCTACTGTTGGAAAGTATTGATATGGACTCTGTTTTGTATGCAGGAGATTATTTATATAGATACAAAAAAGAAATACCAAACACACCACATTCTTTTCTAAATCCCAATGAATTGCCTTCTTACTTAACATTTCAGAAATCTAACTTAGTTTTCCAATTTCCGAACCTACATTTTCGAATTAACACAAGCAGCGAGCCTTCCCTCAGGCCTATCAGACCTTTGATTTTAATATTGTAGCTATGTACACTATTCCTTTTGTGACATTTTGCCACCAACAAGCTGCACTATTTGTAGATTAATCTGCAAAAGTGTATGTTTATTCTTTTATCATGATATTATCATTGTACATACATATAGCAAGACATCACTTTTCATAATAAGAGGCCCATGGGCCTTAATGGTCACCTGATTATCCTTGATGACATAAAGCTATATGAACTTAGTTTCCTTATTTTGTCTTTCGGAAAGCGGCAAAAATCCAAACAAGCATTTTGAACATCTCACGTTCTGCATCAACAAATGACATCATGTATTCTTATACAGATTTAGTCAAGTAGTACCTACCGTGACAAACCATGACACCCGAGGACATGAATTTCACAATTTTTATGACGGACTCCTAGGCCTCATTAACAATGCTTACAATTTGTTTTCTAGTGCTTCCTATAATAAAAAAGATTTTTAAAGTTTGCTCTAAATTTGACTGTTTTGACCAAGGTTACAGAGGGAGTGGGACACTCAAAAATTACACCAAAAACCATTCAAAAACTATTCAGTCATCAGAAATGATGATTTTTGTCTGTTTCTCTTATATAGATTTAATAAAGTAGCCCCACTCCCAACTGGGGGACATGAAAGTCACAATTTACATAAAGAATGTCAATAATCATACGCGGGGTGGGGGTGGAAGGTAGGGGACCATGAAGTTCACACAGGTATTAACCGTTGTGTCAGCAACATCATATCACATAAAAAACTTTCGCAGAAGTCTATTCAGTCATAAGAAATAACGTTTTATGTCAATTTCTCTTATATAGATTTAGTAAAGTGGGCCTCATCCCAATCCCAAACCGCGAGATTTAGAAGCATAAAGTTTATAATTTTGATAAAGGACCCCTAGTCGTCAATAATCATGCTCACAATTTATTCTGAGTGCTTCCTATAATAAGAAGATTTTTAAAATTTACCTTGAGTTCGACTGTTTTGGCTCTGCCCCCCAAGACCTCATGGGGTGGGGACCATGAACTTCACATAGGTATTAACCGTCATGTCAGCAACAACAAATAACACCAAAAAGCATTTGCACAAGTCCTATCTAGGTATAAAAGCTGTATACAATTCATTACGACTGAGTTTATGGTTTTTGAGAAGGATTTGAAAATGTGAATTGTTTAGATGCTTTAAAATATTTTAAGCCCACCTCCCAGGGCCAAACCACGAGACCCAGGGACATGCAATTCTTATAAAGGTATCATATACGTCCATAATCATGCTCACCATTTGTTTCCCAGTGCTTCCTATAGTAAGAAGATTTTCAAAGTTTACCTTGAATTTGACAGTTTTGGCCCCGTCCTCTAAGGCCCCTATGGAGTCAGGACCATGCAATTCACAATTTTGATTCACCCTTTGGTACCAAAGCTGCATACAACATTTTATAACGATTGAACTTATGTTTTTGAGAAGTCGACAGATAAAGGCGATCACAAAAGGTTCCTTGAGACAAAGTCTCAGGTGACCTTAAAATACAATGTGATTCAGTTTAATTGATAAGAGACTACATTAAAAATATATAACTATATGCATAGCTATTAACATCTACATTTACTATAAAATGCAAAATGATGTAAAACCTTCCATTTAACTTAACTTTCCACAAAAAATGCTGTTAAGAATGTTTTCAATCATGAAAAAAAAACATATTTATATACAGGGTTACCTGGGTATAATTGAACATATATTAGTGTTTGCGCAAAGTGTAATGCAAATACATTTTGTTTATGTGGAACATACAAGCTATGAAGTTATGGGTTCATTTGCAACATAAATATGTTAAAACTTGAGCACAATCTGAGTCATAAATCGCTATCTAACTGTTGCAATTTGTAACAGGAGCCATATAAGCATTTATGTGGTCTATATATATAAGGAAATATGTATATCCTGTGGGGCATCAGCATTCATGTACGATACTAGCTTATAAGGGCTATATATATCCGTTATATATAGAAAATGTGGGCCCTTAAAAAAAACAAACACAAAGGTGTCATTCAAAGACCCCACAAAAGACCATATGTCTTTCATATACATATATGTATATGTAATAAGGTAAGTTAAACCAAACAGGAGAAGTAGAATTCAAATGACACAATCACCAAAGCAGAATGCACACATTTGATATAAGCAATACTTAAAATGCATATAGCTAAGAAGTGATGGCAGGAGTCATTGTTTCGGAACTCTGATTGGTTGTTCGACTTGTTTGATTGACAGCCCGCGTCAGGTGTGTTAAAGGGGAAAGCGAGATGGACGACTATAACTTATTATATAATTACAGTCATTTATATATTATATTATATATCAGACATTTTGTATTTCTTTAGATAAATTATTACCAATATATCTCTTAAGCACACATCTAATATGTACAGTATGGTCAGTATTCAAAAAACATAAATATATATATATATATAATTGGTAAATATACCGATGATTTTAAATTGCAGTTGTCCCATGTTCGTACTTCACATACATCAAGGAATATGAAGAATTTCGAAAAACGAATCCAGATCAACTGCTGCATGTGTTTTATGAAGACATGAAGAAGTGTCCGAAAGTAGAAATAAAGAAGATAGCAAAGTTCATCGGACGTTCTGTGGACGACGACCAAGTACAATCTATTGCTAACAAGTGTGCGTTTGTAAATCTGTAAAAAGCAAACGATGAAGTAAAGGATGATTTTACCAAGAGTCAAGCCAAAAGTATCAAGTCCATTATGTTTCGAAAAGGTATTAAGCAAAGTGGCGAAACCACCACGTCATGGTGAAACCGCTACGTCAGTCAATAATTTTCTTAAGATAGGTCACGTTTTATGTATTATTAACTGAATATCTTTCTTATTCAACGAATTTCGAATTTCGAAATAAATAAATTTTCACTGACTTTTGTAAGTCTTAAGAATTTCTTGCGAACAAAATGTGACAGTCTAAGAACGTTTCATTTGCGCCGTATGTTTGCAATTTTTAGAAAGACTACCTTTTATAAGGCTTACAAAAGATCGTAAAATACGTATGTACTTAATAAATTACCCGACCTGTTTTCATAACTTTTAATTTTACACTAGAAAGTTCCTAAACTTACAAACGTTAGTGAAACGAACCCCTGATACCGCTGGAAAAAGAGTAAAATAAGTGTTATCCGGATTTTTTAAAAATAAAAGTACTGAATAAAGTCTAAACGACTCTGATACTACATAAACATAATAGAGTCTGTTATTTTGAATACAACACATGATACAGAAAAAATATGTTTTCAAAATGACAATAAGTACACCCAACATTTTTGAAGAGACCGTTGTCAATTATTGTTTTTCCATTGTATTTGTCCGGTTGAGGAGTGGATAGTGTGTTTTTTTTAATATGACTTTAGTACAATACCTAAGTCAATTGTTGGAGTAAATACATCTTGATATTGTAGCGAAGAAATTTAAGACTGATTGATTGATTGATTGATTAATTGATTGATTTATTGATTGATTGATTGATTGATTGATTGATTAAATATTTAGCGTCATTTTTATGCCATTGAGGACTAATAGACGATCAGTTAACATAACCACTGTTTCCTGAGATTAACCAGTACTCGAGCACATCACGTCTCCACAAGTAACTGATAACTTTCCCACTTGCATCAGTGGTGAGAGACGAATGATAATGAGTATATCAATCGTCAAGGAGACTGTTGCCGGGCAGGGGATTCGAACTCACGACCCCTGGATTGGAGACATTTAAGAAACACCATTTGTAAACAATTCAAAGCAATATGCATGTAACAACAGTAAACATTAAAACACGTGATAATTTTCCGTTAAATGTCAAGTTGGATAATTTTAATGTGTGAATCATAAAACAGCTGTTATATAATTAATTGACTCTTAGTCACTATTGAACCTGTCAAACCAGGTCTGGATATAAATTCAAATTAATTCTAGCAGTCAGCAAAAACGTTTTTTTTCTGACAGGACAGACACATTTATTCACGCCTTTTGACAACTAATAAAAAAGGCTTTTGAATTATTTGATGAATTATGTTTATATTAACTGACAGAGTGAAAACAGTGCAGGAAGTGTTCAGATTGTTCGTTACGAGCAATCAATCTGAACTCTTCCTGCACTGTTTTCAAATGCCTTCTGTGATTGTTGCGGGAAAACGCGTATCTATGGAGTAAAGGGTTAAATTTAATTAAATTATCTTGGTGAATGCGAATAGCAATAAGTTATATATTACACATTATAAAAACAAAGCACGAACTAGTCATGTTTTCAGTAATAATTTCTCATAAACATTACTTACGAAATCGTTCTTTAAATAATAATAATAAAAACTCACTTAATTGCTTCCGCAAACCAGAATTTATGGTAAACTGTAAGTTATTTTTTTGTTATTTATTTTTCAGGTATAATTGGCGACTGGAAAACCCATTTGACAGTTGCTGAAAATGAAGCGTTTGACGAAATAATCGCAAGGGAACTTACAGACATAGATATAAAATTTCAATTTGAATAATAAATATGTGCTTGTTTTAAAAGTGTATAAAAACAACAGTAATTATAAGACCAGACAGTTAATCAAAGTTATAATCTGCCAGATAAAGAGTGAAATAGATTACAATGTAGATACGGGAGAGTTGGTTAATAGTGTCTGATAAAAGGATACCTTGAAACAATACGACACAATCATTTTTTTTTTATTAAGGGATATGAAACATGCATCGTGGTTTTAAAGAAACTATTTTGGCTCTACTATTACGGGAGAGGATGCAATTGTTAATTTAATGTGAGTGGAACACTCGGCATCCATCCTAGCAACGGCTTCTCGATTAACACTGTATGAGCAACAAGGTTTCAAAGAATCAGACATAACAACAACCCTGAGTCAATGTTCAGGTCTCACTATACAGTTGAATTTTGTTTTTGTTATATATATATAAAATAATGGTCTAAGATTTTCACGGTAAAATTAATTTCCACAAAGAAGTATTTTTTCCGTAGCAGGAATGTATCCGCACATAACAATGCACAATAACTTGTAGGTTGGCCATCTTGATCTTTTTAAAGACAGTGCAGTGACACCTTAATATATTTTTTTAAAAAATGCTTATAATCCTCAAATGCTCTGTTAATATCACTTTTTATTACCAGTGATGTCTTTCTACAGTATATGCTATGCAAACTTTTGCTTTGCTTATCATCAGCAAGAAATCACAACCACTGTGAACCATTTTGAAAATATTTCAAACAAAATTGTATAGGACTTTTTTTATACAAGAATTTCGATGCCGTGACAAAAAGGTGATTTCACATTTCTTACATGGCGATTTCTTACGTCTATCACACCGAACATTGTCAATTCTTAAATATAGTAAATGTAAATGATTTTGGAACTTTTTTCAACAATATTCCAGTTATTTAACGGTGGTCAGTGCATCGCCTATAGCTGAATACGCTACTGGGTAGTGTATACATTATCAACTGCAGCACTTGACCTCACTCTTCAGCCGTCATCACATCAAAAGACGAGGCTGGGTAAATAAAACTATCACCGTCCGACTAACCTCGTACAAATACGACAGAAAGCACATAAATGCTCAGGTATATGGTGTATATAATAAAACAGGTGATACTATACGCAGATGGACTGGGTCATATAGACTAGTGACAATATATATTCTGTACCCCTTTATATATATATAAAGTATGATACAGACTTTATTATACTATATATAGAATATATATTGTCACAAGCTCCTGCGTACCGGGTGAATTTGCAGAAGCAGGAGCAGCAAGAGAATAAAATTAAAGGTAAGGCAAAATGGAGATGGGGTCAGGTATCCAGGGCCTCTGGCCGTTTAAAAGGGGTATTTATCAGGAATTCAAAGAACTTAAAGTACTGAAATCGGGGCAAACAATTGTCGGGTAGAAATGAAATAATAACGTTTCTGTCAGATGTAGCCCGGAACATTATATAAGCACCGTGATGGAAAGTGATATACAATGTAGTAGAGGTTACTATTTACAAACCATTGTTGATGTATGTGTACAACAAAATATATAATACAGGATAATGTTTTAGTATAAATACAAAATTAAATAGTCTAGTTAAATTACGATACATTTCACAGAAAGGTTATTTGCCAGATGACCTATATATTTATGTATTTCAAAAAAGGTTTTGACGTTCAGCACATCGTTAGCTCAGAGACAATATACTATATGATTTATGTATCTATTTTTATAGCATCGTCGTAGTATGGCTAGTGAAATGAAAAAAAAGTATCCATCCGCTTAGCTTAATGTATAAATGAAAACGAAAGGAACAAGTAATTAATCAAAATACTATAAGAATATTTCAAAATACCGAAAAAAAGGCGTCCAGGCTGATGGTTTATATCTCGAAACTAAATTAGAATTATCGTCGATTCGGAACTCAAAAATGGAACTATACCATTCGGTTTTTTGAAGTTGTTACTTTTTATAGAACCTTTTCCTACGAAGATTCGAAACATGACTGCTAAGTGCCCAGGTAAAAATATCTTTAGAAGTTTAAAAATAGATACAAATTATCTGATTATCTAAAATAAAATCAAACTGGTTTTGGTATGTCAAATTATTAAAAATGTGACACAATTTATATTTATCTTTAAAGAAATCTCACTTATAAAAGCAGACAACACTTAAATAAGGCTCTTTCTAAAATGAAACAGTTTTACTACGTTTAACCCTGTATAATGGATCAAATTGAAATCACATTGCTCATTTAAAACGTCACAAAATAAGCGGGATATCTATTTTAGCACGTAGCCCAAGTTACGAATTCCATTTTCAATACAGTATTGCTGTATATTTAACATATATCCTTTTGGCCAACCGGATTAGTGAGTATAAATAGGTATGACATATTTGAAAAATGTTTGAGTCAGAAAAGTTTGAAAATTCCTGATATATTCCCTTTTAGTTAATAGCAGTTATTCTCCATCATTGAGTCCCATGTCTTTAAAGTCGTAGCAAAATTTAAAAGAAAATCCGCGATGATGGCCAACTGCAATGGGGTCAACCACCAACTGTGCAGTACGTTGCATAATCAAAGGATCATATTCTCTTTTGATAAACCTCTTGATATATTTAGCAAATAAGGTTTTAAACAGACAATTGTCCAAAGAAATCCGCCACTGTTGAAGCTTAAACATAGTTCCTACCCCATCTCCTACCTACCAACCTACCCCTTAATGGTATGTGTCGTAAACGGCAAACAAACAATCTTTGTTTAAACTTATTTATTTTAATTTGAATGTAAAACGAATTACTACAACTTATACGAATCACGTTGGTAGAAATAATACTCAGCATTTACTCAGACACTACAAAGAGCCGTAACGGGTGATCGATCTTCCGACCTTCCTCACATGAGTCCGGTGCTCTACCACTGGACCATACGCTCCCAAGTTTTACCCATTACACACATATTGACAAAACTTAGTGACAGAGACAAACAGTAAAGTAACGGAGCTAAATCAAAAATTTAACATTTTATTCTTCTTCTTGTTGCTTTTCTTGTATGGTGTTTAGTGTTGCTTTCAACAAGTTATTTTTCAGTCATATTGCGACAGTGTCTACTTGAACAGTATTTAGAGCGCTGCCACACTGGAGTATCATGCCATAGACACATGGTATGATACCCCACCCAATACATTATAGGCCTACCAAACCCTTAACTATCCTCTAAATGCTGAGTGAAAAGCAATGAAGCTTCTAGTACCATTTTTCAAGTGCTTGGTATGACCCGGCCGGGATCGAACCCGTGAGTTCCGCATGCGAGGCGGACGCCTTACCACTAGAACTTTATGTGGTGATTTAATATTTTGTAGAAAAAGTTAAATATCTTTAGAGGTCAAATTCAAGGTCATCCAAAATATCTTTACATGGCTTTGAGTTGTTCTACCCATACCACAACTATAAAAATGGTAATTCTTGGTCAAATGAATTCGATTTCATGTTTTTATCAAATTCATCAAATTTTCTTCAACAGCGGACGTTTTTGGGATTTCAGAGCTGGTTTCCAGTGCTCACTATTGAGTCAATGCACACAATGCCACAACCCATGTAAGTCGATCATTATCGAAAACAAACTGTGCGATGTTATCATTGTCATAAGTTATGACATGATACAAGAGATTGAAGGGCAATACGTGATCAAATAAATGCGATCAATGTCCCGCGCGAAAGGGTCATCTCGTCGAGAGGCACAGAATCGCGAAACTGTAGTCCGTATGAACTGGAATGAAGCTGGGCATTTTGCACAAGAATGTTTAAAGGTTCAATGTTTAGGAAAAGCTACTGGCTGAATCGGTCAAGCGAAAGTACTCATCGCATGAAGAATCCAGTAGAAGGTATTAACAATATAAGTTTATTCAAATATAGTATTTCATTTGTTGGTCATCGTAATTTCTGTATGTTAAAAATTCAGAAACAAAATCTCAGAGCTCTGATTTGCTCTGGAACTGACGTATCATTGATGCATCACAAAGCTTATGCTAGTTTAAAAATTAAATCAAAACTCGGAAATTGGAAGGCTTTCCTAAAGTCAGTGGATGATGGATATGTTGTGCGGATTTTATATTTGAAATTGGAGGTACAACAATGACGTGATCCGTGTTATTTACGTGATACACACCCATTGCACAAAGAACAAACGACAAATTTCAAACTAAAAGTTATGGCGGCGATACCCTTCCATATATCTGGACAATATTCTTATTTTCTCCTCACAATCAGAAAGTATTTGATAGACTGAGAGCCCAAAACTTAAAACTTAAACTTAAAAGTGTGAAAGAAGAGACTAATTATCTAGGTTTTGTTATAAATAAATACGGAGTTAAATGCGTAGTAGTTATAATCGCAGATATAAGTTTTCGGACATGCGTAGTTTTATTGGTATGTGTAGTTATAATCGCAGATATACGCTCTCGGACGTTGCTGATTCAATAAAAACGCTTACACAAAAAGTATGCTTCAAGTATGAACCCAAAATGTCAGAGTGTCTTTATCTAGGATAAATTGTCAATTATACCGTCACCAGGTTACTTCAACCCAAATAACCCATATATGCTGTATACGAATGCTAGCGACAAATGTATAGGTACTTGTCTAGTACAGGCAGTTGATGACCCTTTTGCTGAAATTCCTGGGATTCGAAACAAAAAAACAACTCTATCATCTTTCCAAACATTAAGTGGTGCACAAATCGATGGTTCCCTATTGTTTGTCGGTGTGGTCTTGTATGTTACACTGAGTCTTAAAGTCAAATTCCTTATCATTGCATCTCGCACCTCTGACATAACGATGACCCTCGGGTCCAATGGGCTTCCGGTATCGGTTGTATTAGCGGCATGGGATGGACAATAGCTGTCGGTATGGGGAAAAATTAATAATTGTATATGAAAGTATTAATCAAGCGCACGCATTAGCCCGTTGTTACACATGTAGGTGTATGGCCACATGGAAATGTGAAAGTACAATAATTCTTATCTGTAATTTCAAATTTGAAAAAATGATTCCTTTTTTTTTCTAAAACACGGTAGTGTCACGCTAGCTTTGAAATTATGAGTTATAACCTTTAAAAATAGCTTTTGGTATCTACTTTTTTTTTATTTCGTATTGACATCATGTACATTTATAATTTTCAGAAAAAAAGTTCAGTGACAGTTTAAAAAATAGCGACAGGATCCCTTTAATCCACACCGACAAAACAATGTGGGACATACAGGCAAACTATAAGTAGGTCGCATTCGAACTATATATATCGCATTCATCCGACAGCTACAGGTGATACAGCATTCACTTCGTAAGTTTATAATTGTTTATTTCATTGTTAAGACGTACTTAAGATTTCAAAATTTGTATACTGCAATTAACAAAAACAAGGAAAGTATGTGAATTATTACTTCAAACTGCAATGTTGTAAATTTAAGATCATTCTGCGTAATATATTATGAAACATTTATGGTTACATACTCCTTACAGAACGTTTTGGTGTTGCCAAAACTCTTGGGTAATTACATCTAAGACCTTTTCTGTGAGAGAGAAAATCCAAATTTAAAATTTAGTGAGGAGAGGGAACATTATATACAGTTTACCGTATTTTGAGGTGTACCCGGTTCAGTATATACAGTTAAATATGTCTACATCTGTCAACGTTTAAGTAGGGCATGTGTTGGGTACGCTAACTTATGGATATCTCTGAATTTATCGAGCGATTCTAAACAGTTTAGTTTCATGTTACCATAAGGTGAACATTGAACTAGCCATATGTTTTTTATCACACGTTGAAACCTCAAAACTGTGATTTTAATCATTAAATATATGTGTTATACTATTGTTGCATATGTCATTATAATAATTCTTATCTTGCCTTATCCTATCTCGTCTCATTTCGTATCGTCCCTCCTCGTATCACATTGAGTCACCTCAACTTCACCTCACTTCACCAAACATTACCTCACCTTTACTTCACTTCACCACATTCAACTTCACCTTTACCTCACCTTAATTTTACCTCACCTCACTACACATTCACCTAACCTTACCTCAGATCATCTCACCTTACTTCACTTCACTTTACCTTACCTCACCTCATCTCACATACACCTTTACCTCAACTCATCTCACCTCACCTCCACCCAATCTTTACATTCAACTTCAGATTCACTTCTCTTCACATCACCGCACTTCACCTTTACCTAAACTCAACTTACCTCATCTTACCTCGACTCACGTTCACCTAATCTCATCTCACATCACCTCACCTTTCATCATCTTACCTAACATTACATCCTGTCACGTTCACCTCACCTCACCTTCATCTCACCTTACATTACATCACCTTGCCTCACCTCACCACACCTCACCTGACCTCACCCCACCGCACCTTCATTTCACCTCACCTCACTTCAGCTTATATAATCTCATCGTAGTAACATTCTCTTGTTATATTAGAATCCATTTTTGATAGTTTTCGTATGGTCAAGATTTAAACGTTTTATTTTGTGGAGTGGCGTTTAGGATAAAGGATATATAGTTATATAATGTTTGCCTTTCGGACATTATTATACATGCATTTCCCAACATCTGCTAGACGGATACTGGTTACAATGTGTAATATAAATTGCCTGCCAGTTGTGATAAATATTTGAAAATTACATTATTACGGGTTTAATTAGACGAATGTACTTCATGAAAAAGGGTGCGAAAATTTCTTGACCTTCTTTTCACTTAAATTTGTATGTAGGTTTTATAAGATTTGTAGGAAAGACTTGACTTGCTTGTATCTAAATGCCGTGATAAATCATACATCCGCTATACAGAAATTGAACGACTTGACTGGCTTGTATCTAAATGCCGTGGTAAATCATACAGCCGCTATTAAGAAGTTGAACGTCTTGACTGGCTTGTATCTAAATGCCGTGGTAAATCATACAGCCGCTATACAGAAGATGAAAGACTTGACTTGCTTGCATCTAAATGCCCTGGTAAATCATACAGCCGTTATACAAAGTTGAACGACTTGACTTGCTTGTATCTAAATGCCGTGGTAAATTATATTGGTGCTATACAGAAGATGAACGACTTGACTTGCTTGTATCTAAATGCCGTGGTAAATCATACAGCCGCTATACAAAGATGAACGACTTAACTTGCTTATATCTGAATGCCGTGGTAAATCTTACAGCCGCTATACAGAAGATGAACGGCTGACTTGCTTGTATCTAAATGCCGTGGTAAATCATAAAGCCGCCATACAGAAGATGAACGACTTGACTTGCTTGTATCTAACTGCCGTGGTAAATCATACAGCCGCTATACAGAAGATGAGCGACTTGACTTGCTTGTATCTAAATGCCGTGGTAAATCATACAGCCTCTATAAAGAAGATGAACGACTTGACATGCTTGTATCTGAATGCCGTGGTAAATCATACAGACGCTATACAGAAGATGAACGACTTGACTTGCTTGTATCTAAATGCCATCGTAAATCATACAGCCGCTATACAAAAGTGAACGACATGACTTGCTTGTATCTAAATGCCGTGGTAAATCATACAGCCGCTATACAGAAGTTGAACGACTTGACTTGCTTGTATCTAAATGCCGTGGTAAATCATACAGCCGCTATACAGAAGTTGAACGACTTGACTTGCTTGTATCTAAATGCCTTGGTAAATCATACAGCTGCTATACAGAAGTTGAACGACTTGACTTGCTTGTATCTAAATGCCATGGTAAAATCATACAGCCACTATACAAAGTTGAACGACTTGACTTGCTTGTATCTAAATGCCGTGGTTAATCAAACAGCCGCTATACAAGTTGAACGACTTGACTTGCTTGTATCTAAATGCTGTGGGAAATCATACAGCTGCAATACAGAAGATGAACAACTTGACTTGCTAGTATCTAAATGCCGTGGTAAATCATACAGCCGCTATACAGAAGTTGACTTGCTTGTATCTAAATGCCGTGGTAAATCATACAGCCGCTATACAGAAAATGATAGACTTGACTTGCTTGTATCTAAATGCCGTGGTAAATCATACAGCCGCTATACAGAAGATGAACGACTTGACTTGCTTGTATCTGAATGCCGTGGTAAATCATACAGCCGCTATACAGAGGATGAACGACTTGACTTGCTTGTATCTGAATGCCGTGGTAAATCATACAGCCGCTATACACAAGATGAACGACTTCACTTGCTTGTACCTAAATGACGTGGTAAATCATACAGCCGCTATACAGAAGTTGAACGACTTGACTTGCTTGTATCTAAATGCCGTGGTAAATCATACAGCCGCTATACAGAAGATGAACGACTTCACTTGCTTGTATCTAAATGCCATGGTAAAATCATACAGCCACTATACAAAGTTGAACGACTTGACTTGCTTGTATCTAAATGCCGTGGTTAATCAAACAGCCGCTATACAAAGTTGAACGACTTGACTTGCTTGTATCAAAATGCTGTGGGAAATCATACAGCTGCAATACAGAAGATGAACAACTTGACTTGCTAGTATCTAAATGCCGTGGTAAATCATACAGCCGCTATACAGAAGTTGACTTGCTTGTATCTAAATGCCGTGGAAAATCATACAGCTGCTATACAGAAGTTGAACGACTTGACTTGCTTGTATCTGAATGCCGTAGTAAATCTTACAGCCGCCATACAGAAGTTGAACGACTTGACTGGCTTGTATCTAAATGCCATGGTATATCATACAGCCGCTATACAGAAGTTAAACGATTTGACTTGCTTGTATCTAAATGCCGTAGTCAATCTTACAGCCGCCATACAGAAGTTGAACGACTTGACTGGCTTGTATCTAAATGCCATGGTAAATCATACAGCCGCTATACAGAAGTTGAACGACTTGACTTGCTTGTATCTGAATGCTGTGGTAAATCATACAGCTGCTATACAGAAGTTGAACTACTTGAATTGCTTGTATCTGAATGCCGTGGTAAATCATACAGCCGCTATACAGAAGATGAACGACTTGACTTGCTTGTATCTGAATGCCATGGTAAATCATACAGCCGCTGTACAGAAGTTGAACGACTTGACTTGCTTGTATCTAAATGCCATGGTAAATCTTACAGCCGCCATACAGAAGTTGAACTACTTGACTTGCTTGTATCTAAATAATGTGGTAAATCATACAGCCGCTATTCAGAAGTTGAACGACTTGACTTGCTTGTATCTGAATGCCGTGGTAAATCATACAGCCGCTATACAGGAGTTGAACGACTTGACTTGCTTGTATCTAAATGCCGTGTTTAATCATACAGCCGCTATACAGAAGTTGAACTACTTGACTTGCTTGTATCTAAATAACGTGGTTAATCATACATCCGCTATACAGAAGTTGAACGACTTGACTTGCTTGTATCTGAATGCTGTGGTAAATCATACAGCCGCTATACAGAAGTTGAACTACTTGACTTGCTTGTATCTAAATGCCGTGGTAAATCATACAGCCGCTATACAGAAGATGAAAGACTTGAATTGCTTGTATCTGAATGCCGTGGTAAATCATACAGCCGCTATACAGAAGTTGAACGACTTGACTTGCTTGTATCTGAATGCCGTAGTAAATCTTACAGCCGCCATACAGAAGTTGAACGACTTGACTGGCTTGTATCTAAATGCCATGGTATATCATACAGCCGCTATACAGAAGTTAAACGATTTGACTTGCTTGTATCTGAATGCTGTGGTAAATCATACAGCCGCTATACAGAAGTTGAACTACTTGACTTGCTTGTATCTAAATGCCGTGGTAAATCATACAGCCGCTATACAGAAGATGAAAGACTTGAATTGCTTGTATCTGAATGCCGTGGTAAATCATACAGCCGCTATACAGAAGTTGAACGACTTGACTTGCTTGTATCTGAATGCCGTAGTAAATCTTACAGCCGCCATACAGAAGTTGAACGACTTGACTGGCTTGTATCTAAATGCCATGGTAAATCATACAGCCGCTATACAGAAGTTGAACGACTTGACTTGCTTGTATCTGAATGCTGTGGTAAATCATACAGCTGCTATACAGAAGTTGAACTACTTGAATTGCTTGTATCTAAATGCCATGGTAAATCATACAGCCGCTATACAGAAGATGAACGACTTGACTTGCTTGTATCTGAATGCCGTGGTAAATCATACAGCCGCTATACAGAAAATGATAGACTTGACTTGCTTGTATCTAAATGCCATGGTAAATCATACAGCCGCTATACAGAAAATGAACGACTTGACTTGCTTGTATCTGAATGCCGTGGTAAATCATACAGCCACTATACAGAGGATGAACGACTTGACTTGCTTGTATCTGAATGTGGTGGTAAATCATACAGCCGCTATACACAAGATGAAAGACTTCACTTGCTTTTATCTAAATGCTGTGGTAAATCATACAGCCGCTATACAGAAGTTGAACGACTTGACTTGCTTGTATCTGAATGCCGTGGTAAATCATACAGCCGCTATACAGAAGATGAACGACTTGACTTGCTTGTATCTGAATGCCGTGGTAAATCATACAGCCGCTATACAGAAGATGAACGACTTGACTTGCTTGTATCTGAATGCCATGGTAAATCATACAGCCGCTGTACAGAAGTTGAACGACTTGACTTGCTTGTATCTAAATGCCATGGTAAATCTTACAGCCGCCATACAGAAGTTGAACTACTTGACTTGCTTGTATCTAAATAATGTGGTAAATCATACAGCCGCTATTCAGAAGTTGAACGACTTGACTTGCTTGTATCTGAATGCCGTGGTAAATCATACAGCCGCTATACAGGAGTTGAATGACTTGACTTGCTTGTATTTAAATGCCGTGTTTAATCATACAGCCGCTATACAGAAGTTGAACTACTTGACTTGCTTGTATCTAAATAACGTGGTTAGTCATACATCCGCTATACAGAAGTTGAACGACTTGACTTGCTTGTATCTGAATGCTGTGGTAAATCATACAGCCGCTATACAGAAGTTGAACTACTTGACTTGCTTGTATCTAAATGCTGTGGTAAATCATACAGCCGCTATACAGAAGATGAAAGACTTGAATTGCTTGTATCTGAATGCCGTGGTAAATCGTACAGCCGCTATACAGAAGTTGAACAACTTGACTGGCTTGTATCTAAATGCCATGGTAAATCATACAGCCGGTATACAGATGATGAAAGACTTGACATGCTTGTATCTAAATGCAGTCGTAAATCATACAGCCGCTATACAGAAGTTGAACGACTTGACTTGCTTGTATCTGAATGCCTTGGTAAATCATACAGCCGCTATACAGAAGTTGAACAACTTGACTTGCTTGTATCTGAATGCAGTGGTAAATCATACAGCCGCTATACAGAAGTTGAACTACTTGACTTGCTTGTATCTAAATGACATGGTAAATCATACAGCCGCTATACAGAAGTTGAACTACTTGACTTGCTTGTATCTGAATGTCGTGGTAAATCATACAGCAGCTATACAGAAGAGGAACGACTTTACTTACTTCTATCTGAATGCCGTGGTAAATCATACAGCCGCTATACAGAAGTTGAACGACTTGACTTGCTTGTATCTGAATGTTGTGGTAAATCATACAGCCGCTATACAGAAAATGATAGACTTGAATTGCTTGTATCTGAATGCCATGGTAAATCATACAGCCGCTATACAGAAGTTGAACGACTTGACTTGCTTGTATCTGAATGCCATGGTAAATCATACAGCCGCTATACAGAAGTTGAACTACATGACTGGCTTGTATCTAAATGCCGTGGTAAATCATACAGCCGCTATACAGAAGATGAAAGACTTGACTTGCTTGTATCTCAATGCCGTGGTAAATCTTACAGCCGCTATACAGAAGATGAAAGACTTGATATGCTTGTATCTAAATGCCATGGTAAATCATACAGCCGCTATACAGAAGTTGAACGACTTGACTTGCTTGTATCTGAATGCCGTGGTAAATCATACAGCCGCTATATAGAAGATGAATGACTTGACTTGCTTGTATCTGAATGTCGTGGTAAATCATACAGCCGCTATACAGAAGTTGACCGACTTGACTTGCTTGTATCTGAAAGCCGTGGTAAATCCAACAGCCGCTATACAGAAGAGGAACGACTTGACTTGCTTGTATCTGAATGCTGTGGTAAATCATACAGCCGCTATACAGAAGATGAACGACTTGACTTGCTGGTATCTGAATGACGTGGTAAATCATACAGCCGTTATACAGAAGTTGAACGACTTGACTTGCTTGTATCTGAATGCTGTGGTAAATCATACAGCCGCTATACAGAAGATGAATGACTTGACTTGCTTTTATCTAAATGCCGTGGTAATTCATACAGCCGCTATACAGAAGTTGAACGACTTGACTTGCATGTATCAGAATGCTGTGGTAAATCATACAGCTGCTATACAGAATATAAACGACTTCACTTGCTTGTATCTGAATGCCGTGGTAAATCATACAGCCGCTATACAGAAGTTGAACGACTTGACTTGCTTGTATCTAAATGCCATGGTAAATCATACAGCCGCCATACAGAAGTTGAACTACTTGACTTGCTTGTATCTAAATAACTTGGTAAATCATACAGCCGCTATACAGAAGTTGAACGACTTGACTTGCTTGTATCTAAATGCCATGGTAAATCATACAGCCGCCATACAGAAGTTGAACGACTTGACTTGCTTGTATCTAAATAACGTGGTAAATCATACAGCCGCTATACAGAAGTTGAACGACTTGACTTGCTTGTATCTAAATGCCATGGTAAATCATACAGCCGCTATACAGCAGTTGAACGACTTGACTTGCATGTATCTGAATGCCGTGGTAAATCATACAGCCGCTATACAGAAGTTGAACGACTTGACTGGCTTATATCTAAATGCCGTTGTAAATCATACAGCCGCTATACAGAAGTTGAACGACTTGACTTGCATGTATCTGAATGCCGTGGTAAATCATACAGCCGCTATACAGAAGTTGAACGACTTGACTGGCTTATATCTAAATGCCGTTGTAAATCATACAGCCGCTATACAGAAGTTGAACGACTTGACTTGCTTGTATCTAAATGCCGTGGTAAATCATACAGCCGCTATACAGAAGATGAACGACTTGACTTGCTTATATCTAAATGCCGTGGTGAAGCATACAGCCACTATACAGAAGATGAACGACTTGACTTGCTTGTATCTAAATACCGTGGTAAATCTTACAGCTGCTATACAGAAGTTGAACGACTTGACTGGCTTGTATCTAAATTCCATGGTAAATCATACAGCCGCTATACAGAAGATGAAAGACTTGACTTGCTTATATCTAAATGCCGTGGTAAATCATACAGCCGCTATACAGAAGATGAACGACTAGACTTGCTTGTATCTAAATGCCATGGTAAAGCAAGCAGCCGCTATACAGAAGATGAACGACTTGACTTGCTTGTTTCTAAATGCCGTGGTAAATCATACAGCCACTATACAGAAGTTGAACGACTTGACTGGCTTGTATCTAAATGCCGTGGTAAATCATACAGCTGCTATACAGAAGATAAACGACATGACTGGCTTGTACCTAAATGACGTGGTAAATCAAACAAATGCCATACAGATGTTGAACGACTTGACTTGCTTGTATTTAAATGCCGTGGTAAATCGTACAACCGCTATACAAAAGATGAACAACTTGACTTGCTTGCATCTAAATGCCGTGGTAAATCATACAGCTGCTATACAAAGTTGAACGACTTGACTTGCTTGTATCTAAATGCCGTGGTAAATTATATTGGCACTATACAGAAGATGAACAACTTGACTTGCTTGTATCTAAATGCCGTGGTAAATCATACAGCCGTTATACAGATGTTGAACGACTTGACTTGTATTATAAATGCCGTGGTAAATCATATAGCCGCTATACAGAAGATTAAACGACTTGACTTGCTTGTATCTAAATGCCGTGGTAAATCAAAAAGCTGCCATACAGAAGATGAACGACTTGACTTGCTTATATCTAAATGCCTTGGTAAATCATACAGCCGCTATACAGAAGATGAACGACTTGACTTGCTTGTATCTGAATGCCGTGGTAAATCATACAGCCGCTATACAGAAGATGAACGAATTGACTTGCTTGTATCTAAATACCGTGGTAAATCATACAGCTGCCATACAGAAGTTGAACGACTTGACTTGCTTATATCTAAATGCCGTGGAAAATCAAACAAACGCTATACAGATGTTAAATGTCTTGACTTGCTTGTATCTAAATGCCGTTGTAAATCATACAGCCGCTATACAAAAGATGAACGATTTGACTTGCTTGTATCTAAATGCCGTGGTAAATCATACAGCCGCTGTAAGGAAGTTGAATGACTTGACTTGCTTGTATCTGAATGCCGTGGTAAATCATACAGCCACTATACAGAAGTTGAACGACTTGACTGGCTTGTATCTACATGCCTTGGTAAATCATACAGCCGCTATACAGAAGTTGAACGACTTGACTTGCTTGTATCTAAATGCCGTGGTAAATCATACAGCCGCTGTAAGGAAGTTGAATGACTTGACTTGCTTGTATCTGAATGCCGTGGTAAATCATACAGCCGCTATACAGAAGTTGAACGACTTGACTGGCTTGTATCTACATGCCGTGGTAAATCATACAGCCGCTATACAGAAGTTGAACTACTTGACTTGCTTGTATATAAATGCCGTGGTAAATCTTACAGCCGCCATACAGAAGTTGAACGACTTGACTTGTTTGTATCTAAATACCATGGTAAATCATACAGCCGCTATACAGAAGTTGAACGACTTAACTTGCTTATATCTAAATGCCGTGGTAAATCAAACAAACGCTATACAGATGTTGAACAACTTGAATTGCTTGTATCTAAATGCCGTGGTAAATCAAACAAACGCTATACAGATGTTGAACGTCTTGGCTTGCTTGTATCTAAATGCCGTGGTAAATCATACAGTCGCTATACAGAAGTTGAACGACTTGACTTGCTTGTATCTAAATGCCGTGGTAAATCATACAGCCGCTATACAGAAAATGAACGACTTGACTGGCTTGTATCTAAATGCCGTGGTAAATCTGACAGCCGCCATACAGAAGTTGAACGAATTGACTTGCTTGTATCTAAATACCGTGGTAAATCATACAGCAGCTATACAAAGTTGAACGACTTGACTTGCTTTTATCTAAATGCCGTGGTTAATCATACAGCCGCTATACAAAGTTGAACGACTTGACTTGCTTTTATCTAAATGCCGTGGTACCTGACTACCCCCTTTGTGCACAATCTCCATGTTGACGAGATGGCAGGTTGACGAAGTGACCAACACCCCTTGTATCTAAATGCTGTGGTAAATCATACAATCACTATACAAAAGTGCAGACAAAGAGTTTTAAGTCCATCCCGGTCACAAATGTTATAATGCTCTTTATTAAGTTATCATGATGTAAAATCAAGCCTGTGTCTGTTCCTGCCACACGTACTGTACTTTTCAGGGTTCCTATAGCAGGTCTGGACCTGTTATAGGAAGCACTGCATGAGATGCAAATGGTAAGCATTATTATTGAGGCTGATGGTTCTTTTTAAAAGAAATTGAATTGTATGATTGTGGGTCTTAGCATTTGGCCCCAGTGATGGAGTCACTAAATCTATATAACAGAAAATGACCAAAAAAAACAGGTTATTTCTTATGACTGAATAGGCTTATTTGAATGGTTGTTGGAGTAATTTGTTGTTGCTGGCATGACGATTAAAATTTATGTTTGAATTTAAACCCCGATCCTCAGGGACCTAGGGTAGAGACATTGATTGAGTGTGTGGGCGAAATTAACGGTTAACTTATTAAAATAGCTTATTTAAATGGGAAGTGCTGGGAAACAAACTGTGAACTAAGTTAATGAGGCCTACAGGTCATTCACAAAAAATGTGAATTGCATGCCTCCGGGTCTGAACGTTAAGCCCTGGGGTGGGCCTACAGTACTAAATCCATATAGAGAAAATGAAAAAAAAGTTATTTCTCATGACATTAATAATTTATTTGAATGGTAATTGATGTTTTTTCTTGTTGCTGACATGACAGTTAATATCTTTGTTTAATAGAATGCCCCACCCCTCTGTGGTCTCAAAAATGGGACCAAAACAGTGAAATGCAGTGTAAAATATTATTATTACAGGAAGAGCTGGGAAGCAAATGCTAAGCATGATTATTGAAACATATTTATCCTTTATAAAGATTGTGAATTGTATGCCCCTGGGTCTCAACATTTGGCCCTGGGGTGAAGCCTAAGACTGTTTATGAAATGTAATCCATTGATGGCCCCTGTTCCCAATTCAGTGAAAATGTATATTGCAAACTTTTCTCCAATAAGCAACTGTATTTATATAAAAACTGTGCTTACCAAAATTATCAAATTCCTTGGTCTTCTGTTGATACCCAAAGTGTAAGGCATATACACAACGCAGGTGGCTGTTGAGGCCCATGGGCCTGTTGTTTAAAGAGTAGATCTGTCATTGTATAATATGCTGGCAGAATGACAGTTTTTCGTTATGTTCTGCTGGCAGAATGAGAAAATTGCATTCTGCTATTCTACTTACTTGAACAACGTGTCTTACCCGCTGTACTTCCAATTCATTATTTTATCACATAGTTGTAAGTGGAATTCCCTCAATATAAAAGCTGTCGCTTGCATTGTTATAAAATGTTAAATTCTTCTTTATACATAACTTACTCCAGGTCAGATTAGAATCACTGTCGTTCTCTACATATGGGTAAAAATGTTCAAGTTATATTGATATGTTTATCGTTTGTGTCAATATACTTAGTTAACTAAATGTTGGTGTCAGTGAATACACTTAGCTAAGACAATTTCGGTGTCGGTTAATATACTTAGTTAAGTAAATGTCGGTGTTGGTGTCGGTGAATATAGTATTTCTTAGTTAAGTTAATGTCGGTGTCAGTGAATATACTTAGCTTAGTAAATGTCGGTGAAATTAAGTAAATGTCGGTGTCGGTTATTATACTTTTTTAAGTAAATGTCGAGGTCGGTGAATATACTTAGTAAAATTAAATTCAAATGTCGGTGTCTAACATTTAGCAGTTTGAATGTATAACAACTGTTTGTTTTTAGAACGTTCAGAATGCCTGAGTTCGATGTACAGCTACCTAATGGTGAAACAAATACGTATGTCTATGAAGATGGAGTGACTTTTAAAAAAGCTATTGTTAAAAATATGATGCCTGCTGGGGATTTGAAGTTACAACTGCAATGGTTGAAAGAGACAGAAATAAAAGACGACGACGTTATCATATGTGCCTACCCTAAGGCAGGTACGTTTAAACACCAGAGTTAAATTCTTTTTATAGATCTAGTGCTGTTTCATTGATATTATCGAGTAGGTCAGATTTTCAAAATGAAAAAAAAAATGAATTAAGCTATAAATTTGTGCTAATATAAAAACAGACTGAAATAAATATGTTAAAACAATCACACAGTTATTAGCTTATTAGGCAAGAAGAGATATTATAATAACGTTTTTCGGTCCGGATGGTATTCCTTTCCTCGGGATAACTGTTTTGGTAGTAACACATCAGAACCTTGTTACCATCAAAAACAGTTACGCCAAGGATGACATTTTAAATGTCGTATAAAATTAAAGTAGATTTTAAAGATTTTGAAATAACGGTCCATGCACAAGTAATACAATTGTGTTAATAATTAATTTTTCGTAGTTCATAGAAAAAATAGTGACAGTCAGTTCGTTTTGTGAAACTAAAATTCACAAAGAATAAATGTTACACAAAGTAGTTCAACCCAATGTAATAGTATCCCTTTGTCTCCGTAAGGTACCCACTGGTTATGGGAAGTTCTCAGTATGATACAGAAGCAGAAAGCCGATTATTGCGTCAAGGTAAAAGAAACACAAATGCTAGACTTCGGTACGAAAGAGAATATCGCTAATGCACCATCTCCGCGTATTCTCAACACCCACATGCTCGCCCGACACCTTCCACAACAAGCACTGGATAAAAAGACGAAGATTATTAACGTGCTGAGAAATCCTAAAGACATCATTGTGTCATTTTATCATCATATACAAGCATTGGCAGATATTCATGGTGAGCAAAAGACCGAATTTAAACAGTTTCTTCAAATGTATCTCGGAGATCAAAAACTAGGTAAAGGCGGTTCTATTGTTATAGTTAAGCAAAAATAAGAAATCAATTCTTACAATGGAATATTACACCATTTATTACACCATTTATTACATGATATTTATTACATGTCATTTATTACACCGTTTATTACACAACATTTACTACACAATGTATTACACATTGTATTGCAACATTGATTACACAGCATTTATTACACCATTTATTACATGATATTTATTACATGTCATTTATTACACCGTTTATTACACGACATTTACTACACAATGTATTACACATTGTATTGCAACATTGATTACAGAGCACTTATTACACCATTTATTTCATCATTTCCTTTGACACTAATAATATTCACTTTTTCATGTTAAACGTGATGGCAAGTAATACAGATATGACTTCTTCAAAGTCACCATCTGGTGCATCTGTGTGTAGCATTACGTGTTTCTTTTTTTTCATTATATACACCTATATAGTGGCTAACCCACGTGATCTAATGCTATGAAGTGGTGAAAAAAATCGACGGAAAAGTGCACGCTTCAGGTAACATTTTTGCAGATAACATTCTCATCATTTCACGAAAATACATGAAACAAAGAAGAACGCCGTCTCTGTATAAAGATAAACTATCGGAACTGTCAAGTGGTCATACAAAACTAGTGTTTTGTTGTTTTTTTTGCAAAAAAAAGTACAATGGCGTAATTTGCTCAGTTAAAAAGATTATGGTATGGAGTGGTGCAATTTACAAAAATACGCCATTGCACATTTTGAAAAAAAAAAAAATTGCACGACTATTAGATAGCATCTATGCAGAGTCGGTGTTCGTGGTTGTTTTATAATTTTTCATGAAATATGAAGAAAGCTATCTGCAAAAATATTACTTGAAGCTGGCCCTTTTCCTCCTATTTTTTACACCAAGTTATAGCATTAAATCACGTGGGTTTGACACAGTGAGCATATTTGTGTTTTACACATGTAGAATGTATCACACTGACAATATGATAGCCGGTATGTGCTTCCATCTTGTACGACTGTCGTGTTCGTTCATATTTGACAACCCTTACCCATATTTTATTTCAAAAAATGTAAAATATACTCCTAAGTTTAATAAGATATTAGTTAATTATTCAGTAACCAGTAATTCATAAACACATCACACAATATGACTTGTAAATAATGGATATTCTACAAAATTTGCAATCTTGCTGCGTTGTGTAAAGAAATGTTCTCTTTATGTTTTATTCCAGTGCCACTGTGTTCATATTTCAAGTACATTAAAGAATACGAAGAATTTCGACAGTCCAATCCAGATCAGCTCATACACGTGTACTACGAGGATATGAAGCGAAATCCAGAAAGAGAAATAAAGCGTATAGCAGACTTCATTTGGAAACCTGCAAACGAGGAATTGGTCAAATCTATTGCTAAGCAGTGTGACTTCGCTGCTCTTAAAAAGGCAAATGATGAAATAAAAGATGATTTTACCAAGAAAATGCAAGAGGACAGCACAACTTCAATTATGTACCGGAAAGGTTAGCACTTTAACTTTTTAAAGTGTATCATTTGTAGAGTAATAGCCTATTTAATATATAGTTTTTAAAATAAACACATAAGGTTATATGTTTCTTCGTTTAATACAATACGTAAGTATCAAATCTGGACTTGACCAGGTATATGTTTAAATCTCATTTAATATTCAGTGTTGTATATTTTCAATATTGTATTTAGTGTCATTATTGTTCCTTTTGCTGCCTAGTCATTATTTGACTTAATTATGTCTGAATGTTTTCTTTTCATTTTATGTTTCCTTTTCTCTTGTTTTCATATACAATGTTGATTATATCTTGCAATAAGAAGAAAACTGTTACTATTGTCTTATTCAGGTATAATAGGAGATTGGAAAACTCATTTTACTGTGGCTGAAAATGAAGCATATGATCAAATCATCGAAAGAGAACTCAAAGACTCAAAAATCAAATTTCAATATGAATGAATCCATAGCACACAGACAAACCGGAAGACACTACATCTATACGTGATGCTAGATAACAAAAAATGTCCAATATGTAATATGGATACACAAAATCATCAGGTGCAACTATGTTAAGAAACTTCTGATTAAAAGCGAAAGTTGCAAATATGTTTTTTCAAGGATATTTTGATTCGCGTATATCAAATGACATAAGTTTTGCATGAATTTGCCGAAAAACGACAATTATGTACTCAAAACATAGACACACGGCCCGTATATAAAGTACATGCATGGTTTATATAAGTTTCCTTACAACATACAATTGTCACGAGTTCACGACGACTTGAATGGCAATTTCATACACACTGTGACTTTTTTAGAGGGCTTTAAGTCAACACGAGATCATTTTGAACTACAACTATGCATTGTATTAATTACAAAGAATTGCTGACCATTGACACTCTGATTGTGTATATCAAATTATTTCTAAATCTTAAAAAGGATAAAAGATTTGTATTCGAAATATAGATATTATTTTCAACCTGGTGTTTAGTTTAATCAAATTGTATTGTCATCCAATTTACAACAATGGGGTCAGGCCACACCATTGGTTGCAACTCTCCCCTAAAACCTGAGGTAAATGCTATTAACTGAAATGAAACGAACTCGAGGTCGACTGTATCGATCGAGAGGTTTGCATGATTACTAACACAAAATTGTCATCCATCAAATTGAGAATTGACTTTGCCAACCATAATAATGATTTTTGTGATGCTTCAAAAAGAAGTTAACTCAATTTTAAAGGTGAAGAATTTTGTTTGCAATACCGTTTCATAAGATTTAACATACAAAACCAAAGTTTTCTTATTTTTATTTTGTAAACATAGTAAAATGTTGTATACCAGAGCTTTCAAGAACCTTTGTAGTTGTAAATAACTAGATAACGTATCCTTTATTTTTTTGTGAGCACAACCGCATAAATCGGTGAAATAAACTTATAGAATAGTTTATTAATGAATATCAAAAATGTTATGGTATTTATAGTCTGAGGGAGTGCTAACATTGTGTTGGTAATTTTACCCGGTGAATGTCAAGAGATATCCAAGAGAGACAACTCGGATATCACGATAGATGACTGAAATGATCAGCCTAGAAAACAACATAGTTTCTCTTATTTTGTTTACACACTTTGGTAATACAGTTTACCTAACATCTGTATATTTGCAAGAGAAAATTTGACATTTAGTCTTACATTTTGTGCTTCATTATATAGTGCATTTTTTTTTTCGTGTAAAACATGTTACTACTGGGCTACGTTCAGTTCGGTAAAACGTTTGGTAATGTTAACTTACAAATTTTCCTGGACACTGACTCAACCTCAAATTATTAGCATACAGTACGCAACAATTTTAGGGAACCAGGCATTAAACGTATTTGCTGTTTAACAGTGCTGAACGCAGCAAGGTATTCAAGTATACTCCACAAAATAAGTTAAGGACCGTATATGTATAGATTTTGAAAACACGTTTGGAGGTGGTATAATAGTTTATGCCAAACGAATACTATAACAAGTAAAGGCAATGTATACAAAAACAGTATTAACTTCAAACATTTTTTTTAATTTACATTATTTAAAATATACTCATATTTTAAAATTAACATAACATATATGGAAAAAATCATATGAAAATATAAATCTTCACGTATAACTATCAAAAAATCTTCATATTCAACAAATTATTAGTTTTTATCATGTTTGCATCAAATCTATATTGATCGGGCCCAAGTTTCAATAAATTGAGATTTTCCTCAATTCTATTTTTTTTACATGCTATCACTTAATTTCATTGTCCATTTTGCATGCTATTCTTTACAAATGAGTACATATTTGTTTTTATTTTAATCATGTCTGGTCATTTTATATATCGTGACTTCAATTAAGAGAAATTTAGAGAAATTGAAATTGAGGAAAAGTTCAGTTTGAGATTTTTAATAAAACCGGCCCCGGAACAGCTAACCAGCCACCTTATATTTTATGTATCGGACATTTTATGTATTTTCTCAAAAAGTTTCAAAGCAATTTCCTTGAAATACAAATTCTAGTAAACCTACTCGATATTTTGACAAAGATATTGTTTGTATCAAATCGATACTGAACGGAACAGCTAACCAGCCACATGATATTTTATGTAACGGTAAATCACATTTTTTAAGTATTTTCTTAAAAAATATTGAAGCAATATCTTTGAATTATTTGAAATTTAGCTCTGTCTAAGATGTATTTAAGTTTTTATTGTGTTAATTCTCGCCTATGGATTCGTGTTGTAGATTGTGTTTTGCCATTGTTGAGATCGTTTGAAAAGATGACGCCTAAATGTTCGTGAAAATCTACCTTTGGTATACTTATAATTTGTACTAGAGCTTTTCTGTATTAATAGGTTGAATCTAATCAGCCTTTTGTTAGCCCACTGTTCTTTTATTAATATATACATTTCTATATGTTTTTTAAACTTACCTTTTCTGTGGTGAAATAGAATAGCATAACGGAAGAACAGATTATTCCAAAAAGAAATCCAATAATCGTATCCTTTTTCTTATCAACCTTTAATAATATCATGTTGTATTTTACTTAATCGACTGTGTGCTTGGAAATACACACTCCGATACTGTAGCTGTGACAAAATATACTTAACGACAAGCAGGCAACCGTCTCGTATTTATGGATTACCCATATCCGACAGAAAGAGGGACTGTTTTCAAATATTTTAACTACATGTATGTATAATATATGTACGGTGTATGTCCTAAAAGTAATAGGACGCATTTAGAAATATGCCTTTATGTGTTTCGATCCAAACAAAACTTTGCATGGATAATTTTCAATATCTAATCTATAAGCATGCAAAATTTTAATACTGTACACCACCATTTAACATTGATTTTGTCAAGTCAAAATGTGTATGTTACAAAGTACGGGGGAGAATTGACGTTATTTGTGCGACGTCAAATTGACATTCAAATGAAAGTCATTATTTTTTCGAAGTATGAACCGCTGTGCAAAACACACCCGTTGTAGTACTGAACCCACTTCTGGTACATGTCACGATACTATGATTACTCTTAGATCCTAACCACAGAATGTACACTCCGTCACATGGCCCGTAGGTACTGAAAAGCACTTTTCACGAAGATCTGTAATGAATCCCATGAAAACAACACAAGATTTCGGTTGTCCAGATCGTTGATGGTCAGTTACGTTTGTCTCACCATACGAAACCCGTCTGTACCACCAATAGATGAGACTCCAGGATATGCCTTCTGTTAAACAGTTGTGTGAAATAAACTTCAGAGTTTCATGTGGAGTCATATTACACCCAACACAAAATTTTACCACGCTCCAAATGTCCACCCTAGGCGTGACGTCGTCCAATTTCTTTACTATTCAAATTCACAATTGTTACTTTAAAGGTGCGCACAATATTCAAATGTTTATTGATAACGTCAAATTTTTAAATGACATTTGCACATGATCTGAAATTACGTCCACTGTCATTTCATAACATTTGGCACAATATTGAGGAAGCTGTGTGCTTTCCAAGGCAATATATTTTTTTTAAATGGCGTCTAATTTCAAAGTCCCCCGTACTTCCAAATTCACGTTGCTATGATGCCTTTGGCATGAACTTAACGATGACTGAAAGTTGATTTGATGTTTTATGAAAATAGAAGATGTGCCGATCTATCCATTGATACCATTGGTTTGCATGTAACGCCATAAATACAAAAATGACAGGGTCGTCCTATTACTTTTGGGACATACCTCGTATATGTATTTAAGTTTGAGGTTTTGAACGTGTTACTTTTAATCTATGAGGTAACATAATTGATAAAACAAATATGTTTTATTTATTGGCTGCCAAAGGAAAACCAATTTCTACTTCCAATGAAAATCCAGCATTAATTAGTGTTGTTTTTGTTGTTGTTATTGTACACAGGTAAAAATGCCACGCATGTTAAACGTACGTTTAACGTAAATACAACGTACGTGCCAAAACATACGTTTACATATAAATAGTCTATTAGCCAGGTGAACGCATTTATGGTACAGATGTTGCTTACGGTGCACAACTCGTTGGTTTAGCAATGACAAGTCAAAAGTAAGAAACTTAAGATAAGATTGATCATTATTAATATCATTTTTAAAAATCTAAATTTACCTATGGTCAAATCCTCAACTTGTAAAGGATATCGCAAATGCATGGGGTTCGATTTCATTGGAAATCGTTTTTGTGAGGCGAGTTAAGCTTTCAAAATCAGTCTTAACATTCGTTTAAATCTCGATTTGAACCAGTATGCGTATTTATGTTTAAAAAAACGTGTATAAACTGTAAATTATCCAGCAAAGAAAAACACATAACAAGAAATACGTAGAATTGTGATCGGTACAGATATTGGGGAGCTTATACTAAAATCGTTTTTGTTTTTATTTAAATACATTTTATTGCCAAATATGTACAAGTACAGTGCAATTGGGTCGGGCCATTAGTGATACCCTTCTATAAAAATAAGTTGACAAATATCATGACTACGGTTAAACATATTTAATACCATATATTAACATAGAGCTGAGTTTACTAATGTTGCCTTTCACACACACACACACACACACACACACACACAAAGAAAGAAGAAAAAAAGCAAGAATGAAAGTTTATGCAAATACTAGTTGTCGATTTCGGAGTCGGAAATCAAAGTATCGAGGGCGGGGTAAACGTGGTTTTAGTGCTAAGATGCACATTTTCACATGTATTTCCGCATTAAATACCGTGATTGTACAATCAACATAGACGTGCATCTCGAGAATGTGTAGAAGTTGGGTAGTTAACTATACACGTTTTTTATGAATAGGTTTTCTAGATGTTATATATAAATCCCATTCATTTTGTTGTAATATGCTTTAACGCTACAGGTTGCCTGAGAGCGGTTTATATAAGCTCTGAGCATACATCGCAATCGAGCGAAAACAAATTAGAAGTAACTAAAATATTATATCATATGGCTGGCTTCAACAACAAAATTACCTTTCAAATAATATATGCAAAAACACGAAACGCAAAAGCGTCGAATGAACTGGTCAAATATAAGATAATAGTCCTCATTACAACATATCGATTTATGTTCACCGTAAGTTCGTTGAAATGCATAACAAGCTGGCACATGATAATAGATGATATCAATATATGTGCAAGGTTTGCAAGCAAGGAAACATTCAAGGCTTATATTGGACTTTTTGCTAGTAGATTTTGCTACTTAGTTAAATTTTGCTTTAGAATAGTTAAATTTTACTTTATATTCTATACAAAATAAGGTTTAGGATTTCCACTGTAAAATCCAATTTCATATAGAGAAGGTTTTTTTTTAAATATTTCTTGCATAGCAGGAATGTATGTGGCCCAGGTTATATGAGTAAAATATTTTATTTTATTCAATAGTGTACTCAAATCCATACTAAAATTGAGCACAATGTTTGAGTTAAAGTAAAATAATGGACTTAAGTATGTTCACGAATCCTGGGCCTGCTGTCAGCTGTCGTTGAAGCAACCGTCAATCAACCTGCGCAACCTCATTGATATGTGACGTACTCTAGCAGAAGCATTGTGAATTAAAAAATGAAAATAATAACGGTACCAATTTTGATGTAGATACTATTTTCCAAAAATATCGAACCGCAACAATCATAAAAAATAACAAAAGTTGTGTGTTAGGTCACAGGTGCCATGCGCGTTGTCATGTCTAAAAACAACTACTATCCCCATCCCTTGTTCCAGCAGCTACAACCCCTTACATCTGGAAAAATACAATAAAGTAATTATAAATATCTTAAACAATGTCCAAATATATCATTCTGACAAGGAAAAGATTTTTGTGAAAACAATTATTCTATTTTGGTCTTATATATAAAAAAAATGTTTTCCTTGTCAGAATAATATATTTGGACATTGTTTTAGGTATCTATATTAATTTTATTGTATTTTTTCAAGATGTGAGGGGGTTGTAGATGTGGGAACGGGGTGCGGGATAGGGGTTGTTTTAAGACATGAGAACGCGCCCATCTCCTGTGGGTCAGGTGAACTTTGAGTGAGCTATTCATATCATCGTTCTTTCTATCTATATATCTATCATCCGATACATTATCACCCACTCACGAGGAGTATGTGCGGGTCTGTGCGTCTGGGCTATGTTACAACAAAAGTAAAAGAACCTGGAATAAAATGTGACATGGTAAATATGTTAAAAGTCTGATTAAGACAAAGTGAAGTTAAAAACAGCATTTATATGTCCAATGGGAGGGATTGTGAGACGATGCATACTGTAGTCAACAGTTGTGTAGAATTGTCTATATGTCATTTTGTTACACTTATTGGACATTCTTCTATAGTTCTAACATTAAACACGTTGTAGTGAATGTCAAATCCTGCAATGTGTTTAATGTTACAGGCTAAAAGTTTGGTAATTTACGATCACCCTCAGCAGAATTTAACATTGACAGCAACGTGTTTAATGTTACAGGCTGAAGGTAAGGTGCCTTACGATCACCCTCAGCAGGATTTGATATTGACTGCAACGTGTTTAATGTTACAAGCTAAAGGTTAAATGCATTATGATCACCCTCTCAGCAGAATTAAACATTCACAGCAAAGTGTTTAATGTTACAGGCTAAAGGTTAGATGCATTACGATCACCATCAGCAGGATTTAACATTAACAGCAACGTGTTTAATGTTACAGGCTAAATGTTAAATGCATTACGATCACCCTCAGCAGGATTTAACATTAACAGCAACGTGTTTAATGTTACAGGCTAAAGGTTAAATGCATTACGATCACCCTCAGCAGGATTTAACATTAACAGCAACGTGTTTAATGTTACAGGCTAAAGGTTAAGTGCATTACGATCACCCTCAGCAGGATTTAACATTAACAGTAATGTGTTTAATGTTACAGGCAAATGGTTAGATGCATGTCATTGTGGGCATATGAAATTTACCTAAGAGTATTTAAAACGTTTAGATTGGTGCTTTTCTTGTGAATACAGATTACTGTGTCCAATTTCTCGATATGCTTGATACAATATTATAAATGTTACCGCAAATGTTTATTCTTTATTATGTATATCTGTCAGTTGTTTTGTGTACAGTTTACAAACTGAAAATAATAATTGTGTGGGTTTATTTTTAGTTAAATATCATGTTTTATTTCAACGAAAGGACACCACATTGGTATGGTCATGAACATGTCAATAAGTGAAAACTGATATTTCACAGATTCTCTGTTTTATTTTAATAAATGAAATAAAAATGTCTATAATTTCATTTTTTTAAATAATCTTCTGAGAAATCTCTGTAATTCACCGAAAGGCATAATATAAAAAAATCTATTCTTTTTCATGATATATGTCATGGGGTTGAATGTCGTATCCAAAGAGTTCAAAGTCGTATTTAAATACATCCTGTATATCGTTCAACAGTTCCATTGGCATCGCTTTGAAAGCGTCAACCATAGATTGACGCCGTTGATCCTTTGGATTCAGGGTTTGCTGTTTCTGCAGGTCTAGAAAATGACGTGCAATTTTTGAAAATGCTTCGGTAGGGTTTTCATCAAATTCAGTGTTGTTGATATCATTTGTTGGAAAATTCATTGTATAATGGATGTATCCATTATATTGGAACGCTTGCCACAATCGTTTTGCAACGTCCATTTTATTGAAACAGCCCATCTTTTTGTGCTTTTCAAGTTCAAAATTGAATTTAATCAATATCTCTACCTCGTGTAAAACTCGAGCAAAATATGACATTCGTTCAATTAAATGCTCTAGTCCAAACTTTTTAAGAATAAATTCTGAATCTGCACCGAATGATTCCATTTTTCCAATAACTTTAAATCGAGCGTGACATGGACTGCACATCCGATGTATTGGTTCCCAGTGTTGATTCATCTTTCCTTTCGAAGAGTTTACAACGTACTGTAGAAACTGTTTAAATGTTACACCGCTTCCGCATCTGAGCTTCTTTCCATCAGAATTCAATTTATCGCTATATGAAGTATCAATAGCTAAAGCGGTAGACCCCCAGAAATCCGGGAGAAGAAATTTGTCGATATATGCGGACCATAACCGTGCATAGGGGTCCCGTGCAAACATGAATGCATTTTCTTCCGATAAAACACTACGCTTGATCGGATTTCGCAACGTCCAAATCTGCATATTTGCCAGTCGACCGATGTGAATGTACCTCCTGTCAATTTCAGAGGGACGGCTTATGTTTTTATTTGCAGGGAAATTTTTAGATAAAAATCGCATGGTGCCTTTCCAGAATGTGCAACCAACCTTAGGGGACCCGCAGTAGTGAAGCTTCTTTGGGGCGTATGTCCATATTTGTCCAGTAAGTCGAAGGTCCTTCCAGTACGGCAACTCGGAATAACGTTCACATATTTCGCGAACAGCTTTTAACCTGTCTGTATATATGTCAACGGTATTTGGTTTTTTCTTCTCGTCGGTCAATGCACGTGTTAATGGGTATTTATTGCACGATATATCGTTGTTTGAATTGTTCACCTGTGTCATTCGGGGAAGAAAGGGTATCTGGGGAAAAAAAGACAAAAACATATTCATTGAATATAAAAGCACATGGACATTTTTTACGAGACGCTTAATATAAGGGAGGACCATGGGTGTAGTGGATATAATTCAAGCCGCCCATGATAGATCTTGTGGTTTCGATTCCATGATACACCTTATTACTAGTCATCCTGTCCAGGGCTGCGTTTCACAAAATAACTTACGATAAAAATCGACGTAAGTCAATAATAATTTCTCCGTTGTGTGTTCAAATTTTGATTGACATTTGAAATGATTGTATTTTCAGAAAATGTATAACTTTCGGCATGATTTCAGCCAATTTGGCTTCATTTGGGATGAAAATTAAACATATTATGAATAATTGTTGGTTTACGTTTACGACGAGTTTTGTCGTAAGCTTTTTTGAGATACGCAGCTCAGGAACGAACTTGAGATGCATTTTATTCTAAATACTGGTGTTCATTCAAGAAATTTAAAATCCTCGTCTAACCTAAATACATTCGGAACACTTCGCTCAATTCTCTGAATCATAAAAAATGCGAGCAGTAACCGAGAAGTTCCGAATGACCGAAATATACTCCCCGACCAAATCTTGAGTTCTTTAGAAGATCTTTTATATATTCGCGATCGAATACTTGGAATAGTCTTCAAATACTTGCAAACATGAATTTGCGATCGGTTAAAGCTCAGGCTCATAAAATTAGTTCATAATTTCCCTAATATTTATATACCACTGTTTGTATTACACTCATTGTTAAGATATTTATAATTCATATTCTTGTACCTAAAATCGAGGAATAATGTTTTATTGTTTTATTGGTGTTTTTATGTAACTGTGTTATTTAAGTAATATATGTTAGAGGGCCTCGTGGAAGATTGACATGATCTAATGAATTCTCTCGTTAAATAAAGACTTTTTTATTAATATTATTATTATTATCATTATAATTCATATAAACCATAATCTCACTTAGCAACCGAGTTAAAATAAGCTGAGATCAATAATCCTACTACGTATTTGTACAATGCATACAAGCAGAAGAAATTTTAAATGAAACACTCAGTAGCAAACTTGACTGGTTTACATTTCACTTTAGTTTGTATCAAATAATAGACTCGATATAAAGGAAAAACACAAACTCATTGTACCACGTGTGAATTATGTCAGAACATTGAATATTGATTGAATAGTTAGCGTCATTTTTATGCAATCGAGTGCTAACAGACGATCAGTTAACCGAACCTGGTATCCTGAAAGGTTAACCAGTACTCAAGCATACCCCATCTCTGCAAGTAACTTATAACTTTCTCACTTGAATCAGCGGTGAGAGACGAATGATTATGAGACACAATGTCGTAAATCAATCATCACCGAGACTGTTGCAGTGTGGGAAATTCGAACCCACGAAGGATAGTCAGACGCGCTACCGACTGAGCTAATCGGGCCAGGCAGAACAATCAACGGTTCACTTATATAATGAATAGAATGACTAGTAGAGTATGAAACTGCTATCAAAAATGTCTAGCAGCGTGAATAACATATCTCGTTAGTTTCAAAATACTGAAAGAAAAAATACTCTTATTAAACTAGCCAATTTGGTACAAATATAAAGATTTACATATTTCACATATCCACCAGGATCCAGTTGTTCAAAGCACCATTTGCTTAAGGCCACGTTAAGATTAATTTAAAGATATTTAACAAACAAGCTTTCATCTAACGGAGTGTAAGCTAATGGAGCATCTCACAACTCAGTCCTGGACCTAAATTCATCAGTATTTTGAGTCTGATATTTAAACTTTGGCAAATTTAAAATACAAATCACTTCTTTTAAACAAGCAACAGCTGCTATATTTATTTGCAGAAACAAACAGTTTTAATGGTTATTTAACAGAAAATGTCACATAATCCAATTAAAACGAATAATTGTATGTTTACTGGGTTTTCCAAAAATGATAGATTTTGAGCGTGAGTCGGATTCTCTGACTCAAATTATTGATGTATTTAGTCCCTGGTGGATATGATTTTGAAGTTGAACAACGTTAGTTTAAAGTAAGTTTAATATGTTTATATGTGTAATATATGTGTACAAAAGGTTTTATGTGAGTGTTTCTGTCATTATATTGGAACACAGTTTTATTAGGTCAACGTATTTTTGACTATGTATTATTTTCTATATTAACAAAGTGGACACTATCACCTACATATTGAAATTCGTCTCCGATAACATTTACATTACATAAATGACAGGTTCTTTCGTTACTTTCAATGTTATTAAATATTCCAATATTTTGTGATCAATTTCATCTTAGATATAATATCATTTTAACCAATGTCATCCAAGCATGTGCAGTCATGATTAACTTTTTGATAATTAAATTATTTTGTAGGCTGTTTTAACAAATCAGAGTGAAAAAAAAAAGAAAATTGAAGCGATTCTATTGGTTGTCAAATGATGCTAAACACTAAATTACATAAATGACAGGTTCTTTCATTACTTTCAATGTTATAAAACCAATATTTCTAAAAATGTTTATGTATATTTTTTTTTAAAAATTTGATTATTTATTCAATTGATAAAAAGTTAATTGATTGACTGGTTGAATATTTAGAGTCATGTTTATGCCATCGAGGGCTAACCAATGATCAGTTAACCTAACCACTATTTCCTGGGATTCTACAAGATAAACCAGTACTCGAGCACATCATATCTCCGCAAGTAACTGATAACTTTGCCACTTGAATCAGCGCTGGGAAACGAATGATAATGAGATGCAATATCGTATGTAAATCATCACGAGAACTGTGGCCGAGCGGGGATTCGAACTCACAATCGCTGGATTTATAGTCAGACGCGCTACCGACTGAGCTGATTGGGCCTTGATGTAAACGTTAAATATTTATCTGATTCATCAATTGCTGAATATACTGATCGGATATGCTATTGTTGTTTTAATAAATACTACTTCGCAGATATTTATTAGATGGAATAAACTGACATAATTAAAAATCTGGAGAAAACAAAATTTTCTTAAGATGATTTAACATACCTTATCCAATACGAATATAGATGCATTGTCGATCATATCAAATATCAATCTATAAATTAAATGACAAATTTAATCATACTTGCTATTCATAACTTTACAATAGTAATGATTTTAAAATTATACATTTGATCAGATTATCAGTAGACAAAACGCCAGGCTCATAAAACACACTGAGATACTTTAAAAACGCAAATTTCCATTTTTGCATGTCTTAGGTGACATTATCGTTTATCAGCCACCACCGAAAAATTCCCGCGACTTGGTTCAGGAATAGAACAACAATCTCCAACAATGTTTTGCAAATAGTGTGTTTTCAATGTTTGCTTGTATAGTTGCAAATGGCAGTTACATCCGCTAATAATTGCAAATTGGTGATTTAAGGTGTTGATGTTTGACACGTTAATTATCAATATTTTCCAATAAGATTCACACAATTTGTTTGGCTGATCAGGATGTTTATTGATGCTAAATTAAAGTTGTTAAACAAAATAAAAGTGTTTTTTAAAGTCCCCGTACCTCTAACCCATGTGCCATGTGCTAATCTTGGGTTAATCACAACGTCATACAGGAGAGAACCTCTCATCTATCTTATTTTCCCTCTACTTGAACGATTTGCATGATTACATAATGGAACCGTAAATGGAGTAAATATAAACCAAACAGACCATGACGATACTTTGTTTACTTTCTTGAAATTATTTATTATTTTATATGCAGACGACACTGTTATTGTTTGCGAAACTGTAACCAATCTACAAAACGCTTTAGATACATACTAAGAATACTGTAACTTGTGGAAGTTAACAGTTAATATCTATAACATCATGTGCACACTATATACACACGTAATAATACTCGACCTGAAATAACTAAAACACATTTTGGCTGGCTTGATAATATTAAAACAATTTTAATTGATTGTGGCCATATTGCTATCTGGCAAACCCATCTCTTCCGAATGTTAAATGGCGCAAGGCATCAGTTAATCAAAAGCTCAAAGATTTATTTTTAAATGAATGGCATAGTACACTTGAAAGTGCAAATAGTTGCACAACTTACAGACTATTCAAAGAACGTTTTTGTTTTGAACAATACCCTATCGCAACTCCACCACGATTCCTTAAAATTGTTATATAAATTAGAATCACAAATCACAAATTACCAATTGGTGTTGGTAGATGGAACAATATAAAAAGAGTAAACAGGATGTGTACGATATGTAACGAAGATATTGGTGACGAATTCCTCTATCTACTTGTATGCAATGGACTAACTACTGTTCGCAAAACATTCTTAAAACCAAAGTACTACGTACGACCAAATATGCTTGAAGTTAAACGCATAATGAACGTATCAGATAAAGCTCAGTATAAAAAATTATGTGAACTTATCAAACTGATAAACAACTATTTTTCGCAAAGTAAGTATATGTGTGTAGGGGTGTATGCATAGGTATAGCATGTGTGCATATGTGTGTGCGTATGTGAGCAGGATTTAAATATGTCAGGTGATTTACATGACATGGAACTCTCCCACCAAATTTTGGAGAAGCATACATAAAAAGATATACTGTTACTAACCATCTCATATTAGCCTTAATATATTTTTCAATTATGTATGACCTTATGATTTCATGTTTTATGAGCTGAGTGAATAAAGGATATTGTACTGTACTGTCCTGTCCTGTCCTATCCTGTCCTGTCCTGTCCTGTACTGTACTGTACTGTACTGTACTGTGTACTGTACTGTACTGTACTGTACTGTACTGTACTGTACTGTACTGTAATTTCATTTTAGACAATAGTTTACTAATTATGGGTTTTAACTGAATTTAAAAAAAAATCAAATTACATTTATTTTAACAGGCCAACATTCTTATGGTTTATATTTTAGGGTAGGTCAACTTCCAACATTGCGTTTTCCATAGACTTTATAGTATACCCCCAGAACATGACATTTCCCGAATTAGGTCTATTGACCCCAAATGAAAAAGCTAAGCATTATATGCCTGTCCCACAATTTATTGCAATTCAACGCTAATTTACTGTGACGTCATTCAACTTTCAGTTGAAACAACTGACCAATCAACGTGCTCAAATGAGGCTTACCCAACATTGCTATTTAACGGACCCAAGCGGGTCAATTCTACAGAGCAAGACTTACATTAAAACATTTAATCTCACTGTCAGTATTTCCAAGTTTCACGGGCAAAACGTTTTATTACAATTTATTATAGAATACTATTCTAGACTTTAAGGAAAATGTAAAAAATGTGTCACTTATTAACACTTTTTGCCGTCCTTAAGATGGTGGCCCCTACTTTCAGCCTGAATAATTCTAATTTTAAGCAATTCTACTGTCCATACCTTTCTCTTAATAGAACGAACGTACTTCATATTCTCATACGTTTCCAGCCGATCAAAGTCCTCGTCTAGCTGGTGGTAAACTACACTACAATTTTGTTTCAACACATTTTATGTTCAAAATGCATACATACAATTAACTATTTATAACAATGTTAAAAGTCGATAGCGTTTAGCTCCTGTTTTTATTCATGAAGGCAAACACCAGATGGGGAAAATGCATTATAATATCAAGATCATTATATCTCAACTGTTTGCATGATATTTACGTTACGAATGTTGTATTTCAACACATAAACAACAACAGGAGAAAATCATAAAGGTATTGAGAAGTTGATTTTTATCATTTGATAAAACGAAAAATATTTTAATTCAATTTCCATGTTTCTAGTTTTTGCCAATTGTTTCCGTTAATTATCTTTAGTGTGTGTGTGTGTGTGTGTGTGTGTGGAGAGGGGGGGGGGGGGGGGCGGGTTTGGGTGGAGCACGTGACATAAAAATGGGAAAATATGTACCCTGTCAACTTCAAAACATAGACACAAACTCTTCATTGCAGCCTAAAATTATGTGGTCAAAACTCTTTATTCAAACCAATTATAGGGTTCGAAACTCTGCATTCAGCAAATTATAAAGTGGTCAAAAATCTAAAATTAATCTAAATAAAACTGTCTATACAATGACATAAGCTCTTGGATTCCGTTAAAAATAAAATACATGTGTTTTATGAACTGGGGTTCCTAGGCAGGAGGGGAATGAACCCCGGATTAAACAAAGCGTCAAAAGTCTACATTGTGTGTCCAGAACGGAGGGTCAAACCTCTACATCGCATTATGCAAAAGAAATAGTGGTTAAAACTCTTCATCATATGTCTAAAATGAGGGATCAAAACGGCGGCACATGTGTACTTACCAAGATATAGAGAGGGGTCCACGGTCTTTTTTCCAATTCGTACGTTTCATTTGTGATAATGTCACCGTATCCAAAGATGTGTTTTACAGAGGAAACATAAATAGTTTATAAAGTAGATCCATCTAGGTGTATTTAAGTTTTTATGGTGTTTATTCTCGCCTAAGGATTCGTGTTGTAGATTGTGTTTTGCCATTGTTGAGATCGCTTGAAAAGATGACTCCTAAATGTTTGTGAAAATCTACCTTTGGTATAATTATAATTTGTACTAGAGCTTTTCTGTTTTAAAAGGTTGAATCTAACCAGCCTTCTGTCAGCCCACTGATTTTTTTATTAATGGATAAATTTCTGTATGTTTTTTAAACTTACCTTTTCTGTGGTGAAATAGAATAGCATAACGGAAGAACAGATTATTCCAAAAAGAAATCCAATAATCGTATCCTTTTTCTTTTCAACCTTTAATAATATCATGTTGTATTTTACTTAATCGACTGTGTGCTCGGAAATACAGACTCCAAAACTGCAGCTGAGGTATAATATATTAAATGACAAGCTGGCGATTATCTCGTAATTATGGATTACCAATATCCGACAGAAAGGGGAACATTTTACAAATAATTTATCTATGTATAATACGATATGTATATGTATTTAGTTTTGAGGTTTTGAACGTGTTGTTTCTTATCTACGAGGTAACATAATTGATAAAAAAAATATGTTTTGCTTATTGGCTATCAAAGGAAAACCAATATCTACTTCCAATGAAAATCCAGCATGTATTAGATTGTTTTGTTATTGTAGTCTACACGACTGATGAACGCATTTATGGTACAGTTGCTTACGGTGCACAACTCGTTGGTATAAAAATTACACGTCAAAAGTAATAAACTTAAGATTGATCATTATTAATATCATTTTTACAAAATCTAAATTTATCCATGGTTGAATCCTCAACTTGTAATGCATGGGGGTTCGATTTCATTGGAAATCGTTTTCGTCAGGCGATTTAAGCTTTTAAAATCGGTCTTAACATTCGTTTAAATCTCGATTTGAACCATTATGCTTACTTATGTTTAAATAAACGTGGATAAAGAGTAAATTATCCAGCAAAGAAAGACACATAACAAGAAATACGTAGAATTGTGATCGGTACAGATATCGGGGAGCTTATACTAAAATCGTTTTTGTTTTTATTTAAACATATTTAATTGCCAAATATGTACAAGTACAGTGTATATTAACATAGAGCTGAGTTAACTAATGTTGCCTTTCACACACACACACACACACACACACACACACACACACACACATTTTAGAGAGAGATAGAAAGAAAAGAAAAAAAAGAGAGAATGAAAATTTATGCAAGTACCAGTTGTCGATTTCGGAGTCGGAAAATCAAAGTATTGAGGGCGGGGTAAACGTGGTTTAAGTACTGAGATCGCATTTTCACATGTATTTCCGCATTAAATACCGTGATTGTACAATCCACATAGACATGCATCTCGAGAATGTGTATAAGTCGGGTAACTATACACGTTTTTTTATGAATAGGTTTTCTAGATGTTATATATAAATCCCATTCATTTTGTTGCAATATGATTTAACGCTACAGGTTGCCTGAGAGCGGTTCATATAAGCTGTGAGCTTCCATCGCAATCGAGCGAAAACAAATTAGTAGTAACTAAAATATTATATCATATGGCTGGCTTCAACAACAAAATTACCTTTCCAATAATATACGCAAAAACTCGAAACGCAAAAGCGTCGAATGAACTGGTCAAATATAAGATAATAGTCCTCATTACAACATATCGATTTATGTTCACCGTGAGTTCGTTGAAAGGCATAACAAGCTGGCACATGATAATAGATGATATCAATATATGTGCAAGGTTTGCAAGCAAGGAAACATTCAAGGCTTATATTGGACTTATAGATTTTGCAACATAGTTCAATTTTGTTTTAGAATAGTTAAAGTTTGCTTTAGAATAGTTAAGTTTTGCTTTATATTCTATACAAAATAAGGTTTAGGATTTCCACTGTAAAATCCAATTCATACTTAGTTAAATTTTGCTTTAGAATAGTTAAATTTTACTTTATATTCTATACAAAATAAGGTTTAGGATTTCCACTGTAAAATCCAATTCCATATAGAAAAGGTATTTTTCTAAATATTTCTTGCATAGCAGGAATGTATCTGGCCCAGGTTTCATGAGTAAAATATGTTATTTTATTCAGTAGTGTACTCAAACACATACTAAAATGGAGCACACTGTTTGAGTTTAAGTAAAATAACGGACTAATGTATATTCATGAAGCCGGGGTCTGCTGTCAGCTGTGGTAGAAGCAACCGTTAATCAACCTGCTCAACCTCATTGATAAGTGACGTACTCAAGCAGAAGCATTGTGAATTAAAAAATGAAAATAATAACGGTACTAATTTTGATGTAGATATTGTTTTCCAAAATTATTGAACCGCAACAATTAAAAAAATAACAAAAGTTGTGTGTTAGGTCACAGGTGCCAGGCACGTTGTCATGTTTAAAAACAACTACTATCCCCACCCCCTGTTTCAGCAGCTACAACCCCTTACATCTGGAAAAATACAATAAGCTAATTATAAATATCTTAAACAATGTCCAAATATATCATTCTGACAAGGAAAAGATTTTCTGAAAACAAAATTATTTTTTTTGGTCTTATATATAAAAAAATATATTTTCCTTGTCAGAATAATATAATTTGGACATTGCTTAAGATATATATAGTTATTTTATTGTATTTTTCAAGATGTGAGGGGGCTGTAGATGTTTGAACGGGGTGCGGGATATGGGTTGTTCTAAGACATGACAACGCGCCCGTCTCCTGTGGGTCAGGTAAACTTTTAATGAGCTATTCATATCATCGTTCTTTCTATCTATATATCTATCATCCGATACGTTATTACCCACTCACGAGAAGTATGTGCAAAGGTCACACTTCAAGATTCAAGATCAGAAGGAGAAAAAAATCCATGTCATCTCCATATCTTTCAAACCACATACAGTCAAAGCGGTCACCTCTATTAAGCAATAACTTGTCTTAAGCAGCCACATTCGCTATTTCCCATTTCTATGTTTTCAGAGCAATTTTACCTGTATTAAGCAACAATCGGTCTTAAAAAACACCTTTGCTCCTTCCCTTGACTGGCTGCTTAAGACAGGTTTGACTGTATTTTGAAATAATATGATACACATATGCACAATAATGAGAGACGACATGTGGTGCGTAGGACTAAAGTCCTTACCTCAAAGGTCATTGCTATACTTCGATGTACTACTATGTTGTGTTACGGAAAATTGTCTTAAAGCTGAAAAAAAAAATACAAAGTAATGATAACATTCTAAACGATATTTTGTACAGTGTCCCGTTTGATCCACCTAGCTTGAACTTTCGGCAAACTCGTTGTCTGATTATGGTGAACAGTTGAGCCATGTTATTTCAAAACATATCCAGTGTTTTACCCATTTTACTCATGTTCTTGCATCTCTAAGCGTGACTTTGATCTTTGGGCTACAGACCCGAGTCTTATGCGCGACATGTCATCTCATCATGGTGAACATTTCAAAATCTCTATGATGAGAAACTTACAGCCCGAACATAATGGAAGGACAGACAGACAGACAGACAGACAGACAGACAGACACAGACACACACACATAGGGGCACACACACGCAGGGGCACACACACACACACACTGAAAGACGTATCATGCACTGTGAGCTCTACGAACCGATTATAAAACCGCATAGAGCTCCCGAGCTAAGCAAAAACCGCCAGTACTCCCACAATACTCTTTCAGTCAACTAGATTGTTTCACCCTCTTAATGTTAAAAAACTATCATTTGGAGATAAGAGTTTATCTTTAAACGAAAGTAAGAAAATTGTTGAATCAGTATATAATTTTATAAAAACAACAAAAAGATTTAACGATTAATAGTGATTATGTTCTACATATTCGTTTTTATTAAGTTTGCAAAATAATAGAACCTGTCATTGCAGGTTGACTGCTGCTTCTGTTAAAATTACTTATCACGAGCCGCAGGCTGTTAGTGGGAGGTGCCAAACAGATGAGAAGTAAACTATCAAAATAACTGTTTATGAGCTTTGTTATGCAGCAACTAACTCGCTCTGTCTATTTCTTCTTCTTCTCTTTCTCTCTTCCTCTCTTAAAAGAACTCACCTAAATATTGTTTGTTTTTTTCTCTTTTCCATAATATGTGTCAATGATTTTGTTTTTTTAAAGTATTTTATGCCATTGTTAAACAAACGATTATGTAATCTGTAGGGGAAGGGCCGAATCTAATGTTTGCAGAACTTGTGGCCCAACGCCATTTCATGTAAAATTATGAAATAAAATATGTTTAAACTAAACTAACAACAGCGATAACAATAACCATTACTGTCGATTTCATTATCGTTATCTTCATCTTTAACATTGTCTTCACCATCATCAGCGTTAATTCCAATATACCATGGGTACAAAATGGGTACAAAACTTTATTGACAAGCGGAACAGACTAACTTCGTCTCTTTATGGAGATAAACCATCGGTGCTATCAAGTGACCTTTTTGCAAACAGTGTAACAACGTATTTTGCTCAGTTGCAAAAGTAAAGGTCTGGAGTGGTGCAATTCATTAAAAAATATACTGTTGTACTTTTTTCCTTTCCTCCGATTTTTTTTTACACTACCCCATACCACTTGGTCACGTGGGTTCGCCAACTTGATGGGGTAGGGGCAGGCACAGGGCTGTCACATGATCAACATCAATGGCAGGTACTAAAACACAAATGTCACCTCTATCTTGTGGTAAATTGAAAAGTTTACTTATTCATTTTAATAATAATTTTATCATCAAATAAAAAAATGAACACAAATCAACAAACAGTATATTTCAATTATTTCAACAAATCTCTAACATCTCAATTAAAAATCAAATAGTCTACACACCCAGAAGTCTCGAAGTGAATTCCTTTTTAAATACCTTTAATAAAATGATATATACTAGTATATTATAATTATATGTCTTGTCCTTTATATATATAACATGTGCGTAGTTATGAATACTTGGGTCCTGCTTATACGATCTAATGATGAAGGTTATGTAAAGTGTCCCAACTGCACATATGTTACATGTTAGATCCTGCTATACAAGCTACCGCTGAAGAAATTTCTATTGAAATGTTTGATGTCCTTGCTTTGCATTGTAACTTAGATCTTAGCTGTAGTCACTATGTCTGGTTTCAAATACTGTGGCAGAACACTGATTGAAACAGATTTACTTTTACTATATTAGTCAAACTTGGTATAGATCAGTCAATGTCACTTTAATGCATCACATTTTATTTCAATCATGCATCAAAATGATATATAAAGAACGCTTAAACAGACCATTACAATTAAATGAATCGATTAATGGGGTTTTATGGTATACCAACACATTATAGGTTATTTGACGCCAACAGGAAGGAAGATTCCAAGTTCACTCTACATGTACAAAAACAACAAATTAACATACAGATTAAAAAAAAATACATCAACAAATGAATATGCAGAATGAACCTAGAACCTTGAAACCTGCAGAACTGCAGAGTTTCAGTAAATTCTATCATATTACTCAATGTGTTGCTTCTTACGACATGCATAAGCCACAGTGGTCCTATTCTTAGCCGGAACCACACGGGCTTTAAATAAATGAAAAAAAAAACATATAATAAACATCCGAGGTGATACAGGTAAGGCCTCTTTCAAGCATGTATAGGAAACACTTTAACATCATCATGGAATAATGCATTTGGTATAGCAGTATGAAAAATGTGCTGTTGTTTAACTCTATATAAAGGGTACAAATCAGGTATAGACAATCATACAAATTACACATATCATTTTAAAGTATATGTAGCAAGGACTTATATAAAAGAATAGGATAGTGATTGATTTGATATTTAGCCTTATTTTTATGCCATCGAGGACTACCAGATGATCAGTTAACCTAACCACTGTTTTCTGAGATCCTGGATGGTTAACCAGTACTCCAGCGCACCCCATCTCTACAAATAACTGATAATTTTCCCACCTGAATCAGCAGTGAGAGAAGAATGATAATGAGACGCAATGTTGTATATCAATCATGACGTAAACTGTGGCTGAACGCCGATTCCAACTCGTGACCTCTGGATTAGTAGTTGGATGCACTACCGACTCAGATAATCAGGCCGGACCCTCAGAAGGCTAAGGAACTTAATAATAATTAATAATTCGGCAAAATTAAGCATTCAGATTTCACAGGCAATGGATTTCTTATACATAATCTTGAATTAAAATCATTGTAGTTTGAAGCAAAATTTTAATAACTCTCTTGGTTTTTGGGTTACAGTATACAAATTTTGTAATCAAAAGTATGACAACAATTTTAACCCTTTACTCCATAGCTACGCTTTTTCCCGCAACAATCACAGAAGGCCTTTGAAAACAGTGCAGGAAGAGTTCAGATTGCTCGTGTTCTCCATTCTGTCAGTTATTATGAACATAATTCACCCAATAATTCAAAATCCTTCTATATTAATGGTGTCCAAAGGCATCTATATTAGAGGTGTCCAAAGGCGTCTATATGAAGGAAAGGGTTAAACAAATAGAATTTGAAATGAATGGATGGTAGTTATGATATATGAAAATAAGATTTAGTGACAATTTACATGAAAATGTGAGCGTTCATAACATCTCAATCAGTTTCTTTTTGTTTTCAATAAAAGCCCTTGATAACAGACATAAAATTGCTGTAATAGTTTTATTGCTGAACATAATTAAATAATAAAATAAAAATATAAAATTTCAATTAAAAAGTAATAAAGCTAAATTCATGTTTATTGTAAAATGGTAACAGTTATATTTGTATGAGGTTGTTGACTTTTGTTATGTGAGAATATGGTTAAATATGCTGTTTATAAAATGGACCGTTTTCAACACATTTCAGGTTATATACAGCATATCCAGTTTTATTGGTGGAATAAAGTCACACAATGAATCTGATTGAAACCATCGTTCTTCAAGTAATTCGCAAACTTTCTTCACATAAAATTTTGGAACGAGTGGAACTCAAACCTATGACGTTAGCAGTGAAAGGTAAGTGATCTAGAGATGGCGCCTTAGACCATTTGACCTAAAAAATTCCTTATGCAGTAAATAAAACTTGCTTAAAGTAATGATCATCAAGTATACATGAACAGCTTGAAGTGTTGATGACCATCATATTTGAGTTTATACGAGAAGATACATTCAGTTTGAATTTGAAAAATGATAAAATACTGATATATTTAATATTTAAGTCAAACCTGCCTTAAGCAGCCAGTCAAGGGAAGGAGCAAAAGTAGTCTTTTAAGACAGGTTGTTACTTAATACAGGTGAATATGCACTGAAAGCATAACAATGGGATCTAGCAAATATGGTTGCTTAAGACTGGTGACTGCTTAATAGAGGTGACCGCTTACACAGGTTTTACTGTAATAAAAAAATGTTTTACTTTAACATCTATAAAAGGGACACACGGCAATATTGAAAATGAGTATTATTATTTGCAACAAATCTAAACTGAATGGAACAGCAAACCCGCAACGTGATATTTATGCAATGGTACCTGACATTTTATGTATTTTCTTAAAAATTATCAAAGCAATTTCCTTGAAATTTTGGACTTAACCCTTTACTACATATAGACGTCTTTGAACACCGCTAATAAAGACGCCTTTTGACACCTTTAATATAGAAGGCGTTTTAATGATTTGGTGAATTATGCTTATATTAACTGACAGTGTGGAAAACAGTGCAGGAAGTGTTCAGATTGCTCATTACTGCACCGTTTTTAAACGCCTTCTGTGATTGGTATCTATGGAGTAAAGGGTTAAATAAATAAAGAACATTTAGGCTACGTAAAAAAATCAATACATTTTGTCTGTTAATGTTGAATACAAATTTTAATAGGTTAATGCTACTCAATATTTTGATGAAGATATAAGAAATACAAATGTGTTCCATTGAGTATATCTTTACACATAAGGACGACATATAACCATATGTGTTCCATTGAGTATATCTTTACACATAAGGACGACATATAACCATATGTGTTCCATTGAGTATATCTTTACATATAAGGACGACATATACATATAACCATATGAAAATGTAAATCTATATATCCAAAAACTTCATATTTAACAAATTATTAACATTTCTTAATTATGAAACTAACAGCATCATACTATGTTTAAAAAATACAATTAATATTTCTTTGCAATTTTATCAAATATACTGGAAAAAAAACAACAACAACAGTTTCTGACTAAAAAAACAACAACAACAACAGTTTCTGACAGAAATAAAATATAATTCTTCTTGCCTTGTATATGACTGCAAATATGTGAAATATGATGCCTTTCAACCATTTACAGGAGTTGTGCCCCTTTACAAAATAGAAATGAAATTACGATACTGAATTTACATACTGGGGTACCAGAATTCTAATTTCATGTTTGAGTCATGGGGAGCAGTTGTTTGAGTAAGTTGAAAATTTACCAAAATTTCCATTTGGTCCTTTAAAATACAGCATCGCAGTATTTTTGTCTGACACCGTTAATACTTGATATTGATAAAAACTAAAGGGCATAATTAAGGCACAACCTATGATATATACAGATATATTTTTGTCAGGACTAAGGCATGGTAACTTATCAAGGGATGACATCATAAAGACAGGTATTCTGATGGTAACAAAAACAGTCAAACCTGTCTTAAGCAGCCAGTCAAGGGAATGAGCAAAAGTGTCCTTTCCAGACAGGTTGTTGTTCAATGTAGGGTGCACAAATGGGAAATAATAAATAGGCTGCCTAACAAAGGAGACCACTTATACAGGTTTGACAGTACAAAATACTTGAATACTTCCATAAAAACATACAATTTAGCCATAAAGGAACTATGTATGCATTGTTAATAATATAATAAAAGTACTGATATTTACACTATACAAAACATCACACTAACAAACCAGATGTTTCCACACCAAATATTTGTTTCAGATTTCATTTTTTAATGTCAAAAATACTTATAAATATTTACACTAACAATTTACAGTTTCTTTTTCTATCGTAATTATGCGCCTTTTGATTTTTCAATAATCAGTCAAGTAGACTACTAAGGAAATATAAGGAATATAAGACACTGGAATGTAAGACACCGGAATATAAGAATTAGACACTAGTAGTTATGATTAATTTTGCAGTTATGATTTAATTAAAAGCCTGTCATATACTTATACTTTTTACACAATTTATTTCAAAAGAGATGTCAGAACTGTCCCTTTTAATTAAAGGTAGTATATCAGGAAAACATACTCTTTAAATGTCTTAAAATATCAAATTATATTTAAATGGACACAAAGCATCTCATAAATAAATAAAACTCATTTCATAAAAAATGTTGCAATTTTAAGTGGGAAATCTGTTTCAGTCTAACTTGGCCAAGTTAGGAAATTCCTTTTAAATATAATACTTTGGCTAGTTTAAATAAATAGCGTTATGGAAAAACGGGGACAGTGTAATATATATAATATTCATAGGCATGATATACTGAACAAATGTTAATAGCTAATATAAAATTTTGAAAAATCCTGTCATACATTCTTTAACCTTTAATTTCAACAGTCTGGTAAATAACTGAAACTTTGCACTTAGAGTATTATCCTTGCAATCTTGATATCAATTTCAACCGAGTGAACTGAAGTGATATAGAACATTTTGTCAAAATTAGATGTTTCTTGTCGTCCTATCAGATCTATATGTCTGCAGATAGCTATTTTTATCATGTTCCACAATTCTGAACCATCTGTTGTAATTGGCCAGATTTGAACAAAGCTTGTGTTTCTGAGTTTCCACCAATACATTTTCCATTCACAAACACTCTCGGAACCTGAAATATAATTTGACACTTCATTTAGTATGTGTTGATTCTGGTTTGTTGCTAAAACATCAATTAAATGTTCATGGAACCTTTCACACATAATCAACAAAAATGTGTAGAAATACGTTTTTATTTTTGCCAATATCATTACATATCATATATCTATATATAACACTTATAAAATGTACAAAGAGGAACTTAATTTATAACTCTTTCCATAAAATATTATATCATGAGTTTAGTGATAATCCAACAAAAGCTGTGAACCCTGGAGTACATGATAAGGCCAAATAATACATTTTTTGCTGATTCAAGGACCATAACTCAGACATTATCTGATTTTGCCTATTCAAAAATGTGTGCTCAATATATATATTACAGTTATTATCATTAACTAAACCACAATGTTACTGTATGCTTGGTGAAGATCTAATAATAAATGTGGGTAAATTTGCACCGTTCTGGGGGATTTCAAGGAGACATCATTTGTAAAAAAAAAAAGTTTAAAGATTAAGAAAAATTATGTAAGTCTGGGTGTAACGGCAGCTACGCCACTAACATAAATAGCCAACTCGTTACGACTACTCTTACTTACTGTTCTAGCACCTGTCATCGCTGCCAGGATGTCTTGTAACGTATCTCCGTCTTGTCGTTTGTTTAATTCTACTACTGACGCCTGAACACCAAGCTTTTTGAATACATCTTTGGTGTCTGCACAGTAGGGACAAGCAGATTTGGAAAAGATCATGACACAGTTTCCGTTCACCTGCGACTGTATAAAGTTTGCCTCTGGACCCTTTAGGTCAACATTTGATACACTATTACCCATTGCAGCTGATCTTTTGGATTGAACTGAAACAAAAGAATCAGAATGAGACAGCAGTGCACAGAATAGTGTTTTCAACTTATGCTTTAAGTTGCACATTGTTTGATCCTCAGCTCCACACAGTTCCTAGTAATAGAGCTGAAATACACCAAAATCTGTGAAAAAATTATACTCAAATATTTTAAGATGACATGTAGGCCACAATGTTGAAATTAAGATCATGATGAATGGGAGCCAAGATAAATCATAATAGAAATATAAGGTTTCGCGAGACTATTTAGTCTAATCTCATTTAATCAACGTAATAGGGTGAGCCCCTAAATAAAAAATATCAAATTGTTTGACAATGTGCTTTGATATGTACTAATAGTACATGTATATCGCGATTACCACGAGTTACCTATTTAAACACAAAATTCTCTTTTCTCATGAAAACTAATGCCTCTTCATTGTTGTTTCTAATTTCATCTATAATCATATAAAATAAATTAATATTATTTGTAAAAATATACCGAATTCAGTATGTCGAAATGACTTTGGCCAAAATTATAAGCTGAGATGGCCTTGGTTTACCAGTTGAGTTTACCGCTTTTTTAGAGACGTATATTAAACAATCTAAACTAGATGTGACAAATTGATAAACCAAGTTTCATTTCCAAATCTTATATAACATACGTTGTGTAATTACCGATCAATCCACTTAAAATGGAGTCTTTTTAACACCAGATGCTGGTAATTAACGTCACGTGATATCTATTTTTATAACATCACCTGTGGCTGTGTTATGTAATGTATATTCATAGGCAAGCATATAATTCGGTGATAAATACATATGTTATCCATCCTGAAACAAGTGATGACAAATTACTGAAAGAAAAATATAAAAATAAATAACTTAATAAAGTCACGTGATCATGTGATATCACAACAAAAAATGGTGGACAATTTACGGAAGTTCGTCAGCAAAATTGATTTTTTAAAACAGTAATAATATCAAGTTGTTGTTTTTTTTAATTACTGTTGCAGTTATGTGGGTAAAGCCAGAAGAGGTGTTGCTGGCTAATGCACTTTGGTAAGAAGAAGAAAATAAGTCAAAATGCAATTTATCTCTATGATAGTTCAATAAACTGATATTGTTCGCCCCATAAACAGTTCGCCCGTAAATAGATTAACTGAATATTCATTTTAGGGGGAAAAAGGATTAATCAACCAAAAAAACAAAATTAATCATTAAATTTCATTAATTGGTATTGTTGGAAAGAACAGTTCAGAGCCAATAAATGTCTGATTTTTTTTAGTTATGTAAGTTTTATAAAAAAAAATCAAAGCACTGCAGCGCTGAGTGGGGCGGAGCATACAAAATGTAAAATGTCGCTATTGTTTTAGACAAACAGGTCAGTTTGCATACATTGAAGTAGAATAATCCCGATTACCTTTGATTCTTATACAGGGTACAAAATCTACATGTTCTATGCTTAACGTTGACCCTTTCCTCGAATAAGTCGGGAAATGTAACTGAATGGTTTGCGTTTGAAAGTGTATTTTCTGCTATAGTTGGAATATCAACTGTTAAATTTGGCAAATGTCCAACTTCAAGATATTAGTTCAACTCAATGATATGAGATTTGTATCTTCAACTCAACTCGTGATATTTTCAGAAATGACAAGCTTTCTATCATATATAAAATATCAAAGTGCTCTGAATCTAGCATTCATGATGAATTCCACTTTGAGTACATTCATTTACTACTTTTTTAATGATTTCCCTAGCGCAACAGTGAAACAATTCGTTTAAAAGACGAAAAGCAGAAATGTGTTTGTCAATATTAATAATTGATTCTTACATTTATATTTTCTGGGGCCCTATATCACCCTATAAACGGAACCGCACTAGCCAATATGTTATGGCGCCGATTTTTAGACACATCTGGATGTTTGTGTTTTTTTGCTATGGAAACACAAATGCTTTAACTCTTATATGTTTAAATGGAAATTGTCTAGCGTTCCAATTATTGGAAATATATGAAATATTTACTAAATAACAAAAAAAATCTGAAAAATCTTTTGGTCTCGTGACCATAGTTCAGCGCATTTGTATTCATGTGCATTAATTCCTGTGTGCTGATTAATAGTACTGAATATAAACTTGGAATTTATACGATACACAATTGTTTATAGGTATAAATCATCGCTGTCTGTTATAATATTAATGTTTTCGCTGAAATAGGAGAATATACTGTTTAATGTGAGTTTGAATGCTTATCAGGGGGTGAAACTATTTGATTGGTGGTTGTCAGGTTTGCATTAACACGATACACGGTTGTAGATTTGCGGTATAGGAGAAAATAATCATGTTAGCTCTGAGAGCATTTGTATTCATGTGCTTTAATTCCTGTGTGCTGATTAATAGTACTGAATATAAACTTGGAATTTATACGATACACAATTGTTTATAGGTATAAATCATCGCTGTCTGTTATAATATTAATGTTTTCGCTGAAATAAGAGAATCTACTGTTTAATGTGAGTTTGAATGCTTATCAGGGGGTGAAACTATTTGATTGGTGGTTGTCAGGTTTGCATTAACACGATACACGGTTGTAGATTTGCGGTATAGGAGAAAATAATCATGTTAGCTCTGAGAGCGGTTGCTAAAGCACTGCCCCCCAAAAATTGTGTTTACAAAAATAAATGTGTTTTTGAAAATTACCCATATATGATCTAATAAGGAATTATAAAGAGAAGGAAAGGCAACTGATTGATATTTTGTGAATGTGTGCATAATCAGGCAAAGTATCGCAATATCTCGATTTTAATTATCTTAACTTCCATTCAGCTCACGAACACAAATCAGAATTCATACATTCAGATTGAAATTCAAAACAATACCATTTCCAGCATTTTGTGTTTAAAATTGTTAAAGTAATTCTGATTTCAAAGTTTGTATACTGCAGCTAAAAAACAACAATTGTGAGTTATTTTATTTCAAACCTCAATATCTTTAACTGAAAATCATTTTACGTGATCGAAACATTTTAAATCATCTACGATTACATACAACTTACATTTTATGTACAAAAAATCGGTTGAATGTAAATTATGAATTATTATTTACCAAATAATTAATCTTTTGTGTGCTATTTTATCAACATTTAGCTAGGGAATACAAGTTTCCTATCCTTCTATATAAGTCCTTGGTTCTAATAAGAAACACCAGTGATTTGTACATAAAATTTTGGTATTGGGTGGTGTTTTTAGCGTCTATGTAAAATTTGAGTAGGGATTCTTGCAAAGGCTAGCAAGGCTGTGCAGACGATGTACCACACTGAGCAAAGCTCACAGTGGACACACCAGACGATTGTGTAACGTTTAACTAGTAATCACCATCAGTATATTTAAACACTGCTGTTGATAAAACCAACCCATCAGTTTCTTAAAGAATTCTTAAATTTATTGGTTTTGAATTCTTTCCGACAAAACCAAATTTACGTAAATTCTTATTAAATTACTTCAGATATGCATGTTTAAGTTCACCAGACAAGAGTTGAAGACTTTTGGCCTCATGTATATACACTGCAGTTTCGATATAGCATAGTCGAATACAATATGAAACTAGTTTTAACTATTTTGGCTTCCAAATTTAAAATTCATATTTTCATCCAGATTTATGAAAAAACCATGTTATTACAAATAAATGACAAAGTTTTTTTTCCAACTATGACCTCTTCTAATTTGTGCATAAAGTACACCAAAATAATCCAGACTGACATGATGATAACCACTTTATACACATCATGGCATTTAATTGATTTTTACCCACAAACAATGGTCTGTCTTGTTTATCACACAGTGTATTTGAAATTAAGGGATCATGACACCTCTACATCTTATTGGCCTGGGGAAAAGTCTGATTATCATGCAGACTGGCAGGGATTCAAACTCTCAAAACCTCTAGAGTGATAGTGTGACTCACTACAGATTTAGCTAATCGGGCCTGACTCTTAAAACAGAATATAAATATTATTTCAGGGTTACAGAACGTGCTAATCCATATTTTGTACTACAGAGAAGGAAAGGTTATGGAGGCGGGGGCCTCACAGGGCTGCTGGTTGGGACGCTGGATACTGTACTTGATAATAAGGTGAGGCTATATTAAGTTTAAGGTGTAAACCCACCATTGATTTTTGTTCTTTATTCTATATCAAATAGTAAAAGTTTGAAGGCTTGTCATTCATAGAGAAACCCAAATGAAAGAAGTGAAACCTACATTTTACGGTTTGTCACCCTCTGCACTATCAAAATATGATAAGAAAAGTAGGGGTTATGTGTCATATAAGAGATTTTTTTTCTGCTCAGTGTGTACACTGGTGACAAAGTGAAAGTAGACTTCCGAAATCATGTTTTTTTTCTAAATTCACAATTCAAACATGACAATGCTATCAGAATGTTCAAAATACATCAATAATGCCATTCAAATAAAAAAATGAGCATTAAAACAAGGAAAATGCATTTTTAAAGAAGAAGAAATGAGGATTATTAATAATCGCCATTATGCGACTACCCCACGGAAGCGCTTCCTTTTTGCAATGGTGGTACTATGCCTAAATGTCTAATTTTTGGATGATAGCTCAGCTAACTGCCTGTTTAACTTTTCGTTTCTTGTCTCAAATCAAAAGTTATCAGATCAATGAAAATCAGCAATGATATTGGGCAAATCTAACCCAATTTTCTAAGAATAAAAAAGAGATATAGTTCTAATAAAATACAAACTTAACAATATGGCACTTTTCCTTTTCTTAATTTAGTTTCAATTAAATACCAGCAGTATTTTCTGAAATATGAACTTTCTGAAACACTCTTATCAAATTTCCAGATAAAAGGGGCTATAATTCTATCTTTAACAAGAGTTATCCCACTTATGCCCCAAATGGTAGTGGATGTATCACTAGTAGTTACTGAAATGTTGATACTTGTAGAACTAAAAACACTAAAAAAAACTTTAACCAAATTGTCTAAGTGTTAAGGGACTTTAATGCTACCTAAAGTCAAAACCCAGTTATCACACTTGTCTCCTTGAATTCCCTTAAATGGTAGTGAAAACATTTGTGAAGTTTCATTGATGTATGGCAAGCAGTTACTGAGATGTGCAAATTTACTATAAAACTTTAACTTGTTTATATATTTTTGTTGTTGTTGATTTTCAACAATGATTACCATTCATGAACCACCATTTGTTTTATTTCTCTAAATATTAGGGGTCCAAACTCCAATAAACCGGCATACTACAGGTGTACTACAGGTATTTTTATGTTCATAAATGTATTTTTTTCTTTATTTTTTTAGCAATGAATACACATATAATACACATATAAACCAGACAGGTCAAAAGAGAGTTTATGCATTTTTTCTTCGTCATATTGTAAAATTTGTAAATCTGTCTGGTTTTTTTCAGACGCCACCATACAGGATTCTTCATCAGACACCAGGGTCGGAGTTGAGCTATTGTACGTACACAATTTTGTATACTACTCAAAACATTCTATGAGTCATATTCCATAGCACTATAGCTCACCTGAATAAAGCTCTGGGGGGGCCTGTGTCTATTGTCCATCCGTAAACGTTTCCTTCTGATGACTTCTTCTTTGAAACTGCTTGACAGATTCTCACCAAATTTGGGGTGAAGTATTCTAACATAAAGCTTTTTGAGGTTTGTAATGATTCTAGAGTTCAATTTGACACTGCCACATGATAAACATGAATATTATGGGAAAACAGGAAATTTTCATTTTCTCATCTATTTAAGGACTTTCTGAGATATTGAGCAGAGACTGGAGCATATTTAGTCATAACATTTGAGACTTGGTCCTTTAAAGGGAATCAACTATCAATAATGGGCTAGCAGGGGCCAAAGAAGGTATACAATTGTGAAGGTTAAAAAATCCTCTTTTCAAGAAACGACTAGCCAAATTTGTTTATATTTGGTATATAAAGGATCCCTTTGGGTAGTGGTTTCAAGTTTGTTCAAATGAAAGAGCTAGGGTCCATTGTGGCCCAGTGATCAGGGTTGATAATTGTTAAGTAACTCAATATTTACAAAGGAATACTATGGTTAAACAGGAATTTCTCATTTACTTATCTTTTTAAGAAGTATTTTAATCAGCTTAAGATCTGGAGGGTTCTCCATAGCCATAGTGGTCTAAGACACTGTCTCAAGATCAGTTACCTCTCACCACTAAGGTAATTGGTTCGAATCCCGCTTGCTCCAGAAACTTTATGTGAGAAAGTTTCCAGTTACTTGTGGAAGGACAGTGTTTCTACTCAGTCTGAGTTTTTTTTCCACCAGTGAAACTGGATATATGCCATATATAACCTGAAATGTGTTGAAAATGGCGTTAAATCCCATTAAAAAAAAGGTCTGGAGCATTGTTTTGTCATAACACAAGAAAAATGCTTCTGCTTATATTACTTATAATTGTTTGCTTCCAATTGATTTGCACTAAATAGGGTCTTAGACTGGTCAGTCTTGTGTAGGTATTATATTTAAGGGTAGGTTCTTAAACTGGTCTGACTAGAGTCAGTGCAAAACCACTGGTCAGGTTCTAGGACTGGTTGGCCTGGTGTCGGTATATTGTTACGGTGTGCATTCTAGGACTGATTGGCCTATATTGGTATAAGATAATTGGATGGGATATGTACAGGTAGGACAGGTGTCAATATAATGTCATCCTGTTATGTAAGTTATTGGAATATTGTTGAGAGCTACACTAAATGCCATACATTACAATTATTATGCAGCTGAAACCTTAATAACCAGTCTTAAATTACCACTTTTGCTCCTTCCTTTGACTGACTGCTTAAGACAGGTTTGGCTGTAATTACATCTGATTTTCACTGCAGCTGTGTCCGTGGCCAACAACAAGAGGGACATTATACGAGACTGGGAATGGGTGGAGAGCAACTTGATGCAAACACTCGGTAAGTGTGGTATTATTTTAGATATATATATATCAAACCTCGGCAAATTCAAAATGCCCTCACAAACCATGGTATGATGGTGACTGGAAGAATGCAGCAAAGGATCTTACAAGAGCATTAAATCACTTCAATTTACGACCTATCAGCATAATTTGAAGTTTGAATTTTTCTGTGCGAAAGCAAGACATACTCTTTAGAAGAGTAATAGAAAGTTCTGGAGAGATTACGTCTTTAGGCTTAATTCCCGTACTTAAGAAGGCAAGGGCATGGTGAAAAAATGAACAGTTACAGTAATCTGGGTTGTGTTTACCATCTAAAAACTGAAAGTTGTGCTGCCACATCTGCCAAAGTTATTTATAAAACATAAAAATCAACATGAAAAACAGGATCTGAATTTTAATTGAAAAATTCCTTAATTTGAGAGTTCATTGTAAAACTGTTCTAGCAACATGCAAGTATATAAAGAGATATGTCAGTGTTGCACTCAGTCCTTTATTTGTACATAATTTGTACATGTTTCAACTTTATTGTTCAATTTGAGAATTTAGTGTTAAGTGTTAAACTGTTCTTACAACATGCAATTATAGAAAGAGATATGTCAGTGTTGCACTCAGTCCTTTATCTGTATAGAATTAATTTTACATGTATCAACTTTATTGGTCATTTTGAGAACTCAGTGTTAAATTATTCTAACAACAAGCAGTTATAGAAAGAGATATTGCACTCAGTCCATTATTTATACATATTTTGTACATTGTATGTGAATTCATCGGGGTCCTCCGTGGCCAAGTGGTCTAAAGCACCGTCTCAAGATCGCTTACTTCTCACCACTAAGGTTGTAGGTTCGAGTCCCGCTCACTCAAAAAACATTATGTGAGAAAAGTTTCCAGTTACTTACAGAAGGAAGGTGGTCCTACTTAGTCTGACTCAATCTGAGGTCTTCCTCCACCAGTAAAACTGGATATGCCATATATAACCTGACTCAATCTGAGGTCTTCCTCTACCAGTAAAACTGGATATGCCATATATAACCATACTCAGTCTGAGGTCTTCCTCCACCAGTAAAACTGGATATGCCATATATAACCTGACTCAGTCTGAGGGCTTCCTCCACCAGTAAAACTGGATATGCCATATATAACCTGAGTCATTCTGAGGTCTTCCTCCACCAGTAAAACTGGATATGCCATATATAACCTGACTCAGTCTGAGGTCTTCCTCCACCAGTAAAATTGGATATGCCATATATACAACCTGACTCAATCTGAGGTCTTCCTCCACCAGTAAAACTGGATATGCCATATATACAACCTGACTCAATCTGAGGTCTTCCTTCACCAGTAAAACTGGATATGCCATATATAACCTGAAATATGTTGAAAATGGCTTTAAACCCCATTCAATTTTTTTTTTTTTAAATGAATTCATCATGACATATTCGTAGAAGTGAAATAATATCATGTATAATTCTTAGAATACTGTCATGTAGGCACCGTCTTGATATAATTGAAAAATTGTTGAAAGCAATGCTAAGCACCATATAGCAATGTTCAATGTATTAACAAAAATACTTTACTAGTACTTAGCATGGTCTGCTATGCCTTAGATGAGTGATACAGGACCACCTTGACCATTTTGTTTTCAATGTGAAGGATGATTACGTTTTTTTTTCCTTTTCCAACACAGGAGCTTTTGAAGTTGAGGATGAGACTACAGAGTTTGTAAGATGTAAAATAGAAAGTATGGTGGCCAACAAGGCAGATCCTAACAAGGATGGTAAGATTGGTTATGCTAAATCTCTTCATACATGTTTTAAACTTATTTATTTTACATTGATTGTGAAACAAGTTCTTACAACTAAGACAAATCACGCTCGAAGTCTTCCTGGGTAGAACCAGTACTTAGCATATGCAGATAAGGTGTCTTACTCAAGAACACCACACATAGCTGTTGTGGAGGATCCACCGCTGGACCACATGCTCCACAAACATATATGTATCATTATCTTTGTTTTGTGGTTCATCACCAATATGTACCGATAATAAAATGAAGCAGTTGTCCTTCCTCCAATCTTTCTACTTAAGCTGGGAGGTGGTGGTAGTGGATAGAATGTTGACCACTCATGCTGGTTTGATTGATTCTAGGCTCAAAAGTAATGAAACTATTACAAGATATCACAAACTTACTTCTCACAGTTGAGGTATAGGGATCAAGTCAAGCTTAACCCTTTGCTCCATAAGCATTTTCTTGGACTCTTCCAAATTGAAAGCATTAATTCACCATGTATCAGCAATAGGTGAATTATGTTTATATTAATTGACAGTGGAAAACAGTGCAGGAAGTGTTCAGATTGCTCGTTACACACCTGCCCAATTAACTATTAAATGTCTGTTACAATTCCTGCCCAATTAACTACTGAATGTCTGTTATAATTCCTGCCCAATTAACTATTAAATGTCTGTTACAGTTCCTTCCCAATTAACTATTGAATGTCTGTTATAATTCCTGCCCAATTAACTATTAAATGTCTGTTATCACACCTGCCCAATTCACTCTTGAATGTCTGTTATCACACCTGCCCAATTAAATAATGAATGTCTGTTATAATTCCTGCCCAGTTAACTTTTGAATGTCTGTTATAATTCCTGCCCAATTAACTATTAAATGTCTGTTACAATTCCTGCCCAATTAACTATTAAACATCTGTTATCACACCTGCCCAATTAACTATTGAATGTCTGTTATAGTTCCTGCCCAGTTAACTATTGAATCATGAATGTCTTATAATTCTTGTTCAATTAACTATTGAATGTCTGTAATAGTTCCTTCCCAGTTAACTATTGAATGTCTTATAATTCCTGCCAAATTAACTATTGAATGTCTGTTATCATTCCTGCCCAGTTAACTACCAGTATTGATTGTCTTATATCCTTAAACTAAACTATTGAATGTCTGTTATATTTTTTGCCCATATAACTTTGAATGTCTTTTACAGATGAAGAAACGAAGAGTTTCAAGTCCGCTTCCAGAAAGTTTATGAAGTTGTTTAATATGCCTAAAGAAGAAAAGCTGGTTAATCGTAAGTTGTTGCATAGATCTACGTTAAATATGTTAAATATCTGTTAAATAACTGGTTGTTTCATACTGTAAATAAAATCATACATTTTCCTAATCAAAAGATATAAGAATGCTTAGATAGGCTATATTTTTGAGACCCTTGCCCTTGTTAGAGTCTCTGGTTCCCTGTTATCAAGTGTTCAGAGGCAGAGTCTCAAAATCACTTTTCTTAGGTTATGGGTTCAAGCCCAGCTCAACAAAATACTTTTGTGACAAAGTTGCAATACTTGTGAAGGGAGGTCGTTCTACTCAGATTTATGTTAATGTATCTGTTATTTTCCTCCTCTAATAACACTGGAGGCCATAATTTAGGTAACCTGCATTGGGCTGAAAATTGTGTTAACCCCATTTCAAAAAAAGAAAAGAAATAATGTGACTAGGACAGTGAAACTTACCAGATTAATGGTATTATCTGTAATACTGAGTGTTTGTGATAGACAACCTTGTTTACCTTTTTATTAGCTAGGTTTGGTTAGCTCAGTCTGTAGCATGTCTGGCTATCTATCCAGGGGTCTTGAGTTCAAAACCCCGCCCAGCCACTGTCTCTGTGGTGATTGATATACCATGCTGCGTCTCGTTGTCATTTGTCCCTTTTGACTGATTCAAGTGGGAAAGTTATCAGCTACTTGTGATGGTGGGTGTGCTTGAATACTGGTTCACCTTAAAGGATAAAAAAAAAAGTGATGTTAACTAAGCATCTGTTAGCCCTCCATCGCATAATGACAATAAATATTCTAGCAAACAAAACAAATTTATTATTTTCCTACAGCTTTGTGACAAGGTTAAAGTTGAGTATAGTGTATGGGTTTACTTACAGATTACTCGTGCAGCTACTGGAAGGGTAAAGTCCCGAGACAGGGCTGGATGTACCTGAGTGTGAATCATATGTGCTTCTATTCCTTCTTGATGGGCCGGGAGGCCAAAGTCATTCAAAGATGGACAGATATCACAGTACGTAACTTTTTTTTACTCATTGAGGGTCTCATGGATGATTGACTTGTTCTCTCATTAAATAAATACATACTATTATTATAAGGCAGTCTTGAACAAACATTGTGAAATATTACAATGCCTTCCAAACATTGTGAAATATTACAATGCCTTCCAAACATTGTGAAATATTACAATGCCTTCCAAATATTGTGAAATAATTACAATGCCTTCCAAACATTGTGAAATATTACAATGTTTTCCAAATATTGTGAAATATTACAATGCCTTCCAAATATTGTGAAATATTACAATGCCTTCCAAACATTGTGAAATATTACAATGCCTTACAAATATTGTGAAATATTACAATGCCTTCCAAACATTGTGAAATATTACAATGCCTTCCAAATATTGTGAAATAATTACAATGCCTTCCAAACATTGTGAAATATTACAATGTTTTCCAAATATTGTGAAATATTACAATGCCTTCCAAACATTGTGAAATATTACAATGCCTTACAAATATTGTGAAATATTACAATGCCTTCCAAACATTGTGAAATATTACAATGCCTTCCAAATATTGTGAAATATTACAATGCTTTCCAAACATTGTGAAATATTACAATGCCTTCCAAATATTGTGAAATATTACAATGCCTTCCAAACATTGTGAAATATTACAATGCCTTCCAAATATTGTGAAATATTACAAAGCCTTCCAAACATTGTGAAATATTACAATGCCTTCCAAACATTGAACATTGTGAAATATTACAATGCCTTCCAAACATTGTGAAATATTACAATGCCTTCCACACAATGTGAAATATTACAATGCCTTCCAAACATACATGTAGTGAAATATTACAATGCCTTCCAAATATTGTGAAATATTACAATGCCTTCCAAACATTGTGAAATATTACAATGCCTTCCAAACATTGTGAAATATTACAATGCCTTCCAAACATTGTGAAATATTACAAAGCCTTCTAAACATTGTGAAATATTACAATGCCTTCCAAATACATACACATGTACCTGTATTTGCATAGAAGCTGTATGTATATGATTTACTCAAATATTGTTGAATATGAATATGATGAATAGGCTTAAACATATTCAGTATCATGAATAAATTAATAAAAATGGAGAGAGAATTTTTTGAAAATACAGTTTTTCATATGCAGTGTAAATAATGTTACAAATAGAGTTAATATTTAATAGTAAAACATTTTTAAAAAAAAAACAACACATTATTTAACTATGATGCCAAAACACTGTTGATAAATACTGTCAATTTGTGTATATATAATAATATTATAGTATATAATATATTATAATTATAATATATTATTTTTATTATTACTGTCATTTTACATATAAATATTGGTACAAACGTTAATATTTTTATGTACATGTAAATGTAATGCTGTCAATTAATATGTAAATACAGATAAAATTATTGCTATGAAAAAAAACAAAATCACAACCTGTTCTGTGGATTATTTTCAGAAACTAGAGAGGGGAGCCAATATGCTGTTACCTGAAAGTATCAAAGTGTCCACTAGAGAAGCATCGGTGAGTTAGACTCATTGCATCAAGAATTTATCTAGAGAAGAAAATGCAATTCACTCTCTTTTGAAAAGCTTTTGTTTTCTCATGAAATCTCGTTTTCAGTTATCTTAACATTGGTTTATCTCATAAATTTATTACTTTTCGCAATTACATCTCCACAAAACAAGACCATTCCCAGCAACTTGTGTTTACAGTTGTAGAGTTGGTAGTGATTACAGTATTTGTATACTGCCACTAAAATTAACAAAATTACTTGAAATTTTACCCCAAACTGCAATATTTTAGATACACTTGACATTTTGCATGATTAAAACATCAGACAACATTGAAGGCACATTATAACTTACAATTCATGTACAAGTGCTATGTTATCAACGATGACATGAAGTCTGTAGATGTGTTCAACTATCTTCACAAACTAACTCTGACAGAAATCGCAGTGTTTTTCTACATTACTACATTTTCATTTAAAATTAAATTATCACTGTTTAAACACACATATACCTCTTAAAAACATAGTTCAGACACTACTCCCCTATCTAAGGGCCTAACACCCCCCCCCCCCCCCCCCCCCCCCAAATCTCCCAAACTCGCATCTTAGCCTCGACTCCGATCCTAACTGCCTTTAAAACCCAACTGAAACTAAGATCTAACTGTCGGCTTTTATCCAAGTCCATTTTTTGTGTGAAGTGACATAATAAACCAAGTTCACATTTTTATTTTTACACCTGGTTACTGCTGTATTCTTGACAGGCCATCACAATATGTATGACTCCCATGGTTAACTAAGTAAAGATCTACTATATACTATATTAACCATTCGGTGTGTTGTCTTGCTATACTATGAGTATCACACATAAGCATTATATCAGGGCTAAAATATTTCATTTGTTTAACTAATAAATTCATTTGATAAGTGACTCGAAAACAAATGTAAGTTTCCTATCTTCTCTATGCAAGACGTTGATTATTTGCGTAAAAGTACTTATTGACACGTTTTTAAGTTTCCTAGTGTTTCCTGGTGTTTGGTTTCACTAATAAATAAACTTTCAACAAAAAAATTAGATAGGAATTCTATTGCTTCTTCCATATAGCTAAATATTTGTTTTTATCACTGAAAGTGCAATGCTAGTTAATCTTGGCAGTGACACAGAACATGGTAGAACTTTCATTGTTGTATCATATGCTATGTGATACTGATTAAATGTCTGTCTATTCACAGATTCATGGAGTAGGTTAGCAAACAAGTACACATGGAACACATAATGGATTAAAAGAATCTTATTAACAAAATTCCTGAATCTTTTTTAAAACTCATTAACGTCTGTTTATTGATCTTGCATCAGAAAATTGTGTACATATTTTCTTATTGTCCTTTACAGTTTGTATTTTCCATGTTTATGCATATCAATGAGACGTATCGATTGATGGAACAACTTGCCAACATGGCCATGAAACAGTTGATGTTGGAAGGAGGGTTTGAAGAGGACAAAACTATCCTGGACAGAACCAAGTAAGTAACAGTTGCTGTTGAAAGGAGGGTTTGTATAGGACAAAACTATCCTGAGCAGAACCAAGTAAGTAGCAGTTGATGTTGGAAGGAGGGTTTGTATAGGACAAAACTATCCTGGACAGAACCAAGTAAGTAACAGTTGCTGTTGAAAGGAGGGTTTGTATAGGACAAAACTATCCTGAGCAGAACTAAGTGGGTATGAAACAGCAGTGTTGAAAACAAAAATTAATCACAGGAATATACATCCCTGTTTTGTGCATTACCAAGATGGAGATGCAGAACTGTACTTCATCGGTGAAGTGGAGTTGCGGTCCAGTGGTAGAACATCATACCCAGGATTGGAGGGTCATAGATTTGATCCTCAGACACAGCCATGTGTTGTGACCTTGAGTAAAACATTTTATCTGCATATGCTTCGCACTGGTTCTGCCCAGAAAGACTTTCCTACCATAAAGTTGTAATAACACGTTTCACAATCACGGTAAAATAAAAAAATTCAGTTGGTTAAATGGATTCCTCGCTGTCCTAACAAGATTTGATTCATTAAAGCTTATTGACAAGAATATTCTGTAGATGTTCTTATATTATTTATTTGTTTTATTTATTTTTCAGAAAGAAAACACCTAAAAAGATGTCTATGGTAAAGAGAGATTTAGATGCCCGTGTAAGGAGTGATGCATTTAGGTAAAAAAAAACTCTCAAAATTATATCTTGATTTGGATTGTCTCCATGATTCAAAACAATGAAAGAACTAATATTATGTTCACACATTTCTAGCACAGCAGAAGTCTAGTAATAGAGTGTGGGTTTAATCTCTGACCCGGTCATACCAAAAAAAATGGTATTAGAAGCTTGTTCACTTGGCGCTCAGCATTTAGAGGATAGTTCTAGGTCAGGTAAGCATGGTGTCGGTATAATGTGACTGAGTGGGGTATCATACCATGTGTCTGCAGCATAATACTCCAGTGTCAGAGCACTCAGAATACTGTCTCAAGTAGTCATGGTCAAAATTCACTAAGTTCATGACCCTGGGGTCATGTTTGGTCTCATCCTGAGGTTTAAACTTTTAGATAAGCTTATAAAAAATGGCTTTCACATTTGGTCCCATCCAGGGATGTCAAACTTATAAAAAGACATTTTATATTTTGTGTGTGGTCTAAGCCCAATATTCTCTATTATATTTCTGCAAATTATGAACAGAAATCTTATTCAGCTCTGGCCTAAATGATCAAACTTGTACATATGGTTATTTAGGAAACTTAAAAAAATATCGTCCCAAGGGATCAAATTATGAAATGTATTCTTTGTAACCACATGAGCTAGGGCTGAGATATTTTGAATTACATAATGCCCATGGCCTTAACTCAGTTTGAAGTGAATCATGAACGTAAAAACCTGTTGTAGACATGTGCATATCTATTTATGAATATTTTGTTTTAGACTAGCATTCAGTCTTCCCCTGACGGAAAAACTAGATGGTGATACCGAATGTGTGATGTTTACTCCATACAACAAGCAATATATCTGGGGTCGATTCTACATCTCACAAAACTATTTGTGTTTCCAAAGTAGGGTAAGTGAACATTAAATTATTTGCTCTTTTGAGAGAAAAAACAAAGAGCTATTGTCATGAACTGGTCATTGTTTGGTTAAAGTTTTATGTTGACCATGATCTTATGAATATACTCTGCCCCTCAAGTATAACCAGCTATCTGGTTTTGAACCAGAACTGGCGGAGAACCTTGTCTGAGATTATCTTGAACCATCTGTTGGAATTCACTGAAACCAATCTCATTAAAATTAGATCAATTTTAAGCTTCCATACTCGACGCGTAGTAGATCTGACAGTATCGCATAGATTGTCACCTCAGATTGACTTTTTCGTCAACCAATCAGCATTGCTGTTAAGGTTTTGAAATTTTATAATTGTTACGACAAAAGCGTTATGGCTGTGCCCATGTTACAGTTAAATGTAAGTGATTTTCAGAAATTATAGAAATCATGGATAATACCGGAACTTTTTTTATTTATACACCAACAAAGGAAGATCACTATGGCCGAATCAACGTCCAGGAAACAGCACTTTGTAAGAATGTATCAATTGATATTGTGTTGTAAATCTCAATGAACTACGATGTTACGATTAATCTGATTGGCTGAATTCTTATGAATATTAATTACATGAAAATCTGAGGTGACCTTTAATGCAATTCTGTCAGATCTACTTTACGTAGAGTATGGCAGCTTAAAGTTGATTTGATTTGCACTGAATTTTGCTTGGAAGGATCAGCCTGAAGCCTAATTTGCATATATTCCTTTTGCATTCTAGTTATCGCCCTTATAATTTTCTGAATGAAAATCTTGCCCACGCTTCTTCTCCGCAACTAATTTGAGTTGGTAAGGAGTTCCAGAGAAAAACCATGTGAGAATAGAAGGAATACTTACATGTATAGTATTTTGATAATGTTTGAATTTGGTAAACACTATAAGGATGCATGTGATGTGTCAATCTTGTTGGATGTTGAATATGTGGAGACATACACTTCATTTGACACGTAGAATATAATTATTGAATGAATCAGTATTTAAGTAAGTAATAAACCAATAATGAACTAAAAAAAAAATTCAAATTACATATACCTTCTGGACAAATAAATAAAATTATTTTATGACAGGTGAAAGGTCTTGTAACCATGGTTATCCCATTAAGAGATGTTAACTCTGTAGAGAAGGTAGAGAACCCAGATAAGGGTGGTGCTGTTTACATCAATGCCATGGCTGTGACAACCAAAGGAAAGGTAGGACTTGCATTCAATATAAAGTACAATAAGGAAATGCTTGGATATCAATTTTCAAGTATAATTAGGAAATTATATTTTTTTGCTTTTCTTTAATATCGGTGAATAAACTGTTGTACAGTGAAACATGTGTTAGTGGTCACCTCCGTTAATTAACCACTTGTCTTAAACAGAAATATTTTCTATTTTTATAATTTTAGTTTTAATCAACAGTTATCAAGCATTCACCTGTCTTAGGAGGTCATTTTTATTCTTTTCCTTGGGTGGCTGCTTAAGACAGGTTTGACTGTATTCTGTTACTGCAGAATAATTCACAAGCTATTCGTGAATGGAGCGACATGAGTTGCATCAGTCATTCATAAATAACTTTAATAAATTATTTTTCATGAGTTACAGTATAACAGCAGTTGAATAAAATATTTATTATATTTTGCAAATTTAAACTTACATTTTAATTCTTATAATCATACCACATCTCAATTATCATAATTCATACTTGTCTATCTATATACATACATGTAATGACATTGATGACATTGTTATCCACAGCCTCGGATCCAGGATGTAGTTAAATAGCAGTGAAATTAAATTCTGAGTAGTTAAAAATAATTTGTAAAATTCAGTTCATCATTTAGAATGTAATATATACAAATAGAATATTTACTTAATACTTTTTTGTATGTCATTAAATTCTATACAAGAAATGCATTAAAAAATGATTTTTAATCAATTGATATCATCAGTAAGGGGAATCTTTTCTAAGATTGCAATTATTTCCATTATAAAGTGTTGAAATAGATCGACTACACGTATATCAAAATTTTGACTTTGTTGTAACTTTTTTTATCATAAATACATTAACTCTCGAAAATAGGATATGTGGACAATGATGAATACAACAGTTGATCTACATACATGTATATTTACATTCTCTCTGTCTCCTCTGTAATGTATGTATATTTTTTACATCTCTCTATCTCCTCTGTAGAAAATAGTGATGTTTGTATATTTACATTCTCTCTATCTCCTCTGTAGAATATAGTGATGTTTGTATATTAACATCTCTCTATCTTCTCTGTAGAATATAGTGATGTTTGTATATTTACATCTCTCTATCTCCTCTGTAGAATATAGTGATATTTGTATATTTACATTTCTCTATCTCCTCTGTAGAATATAGTGATGTTTGTATATTTACATCTCTCTATCTCCTCTGTAGAATATAGTGATGTTTGTATATTTACATCTCTCTATCTCCTCTGTAGAATATTGTGATGTTTGTATATTTACATCTCTCTATCTCCTCTGTAGAATAAAGTGATGTTTGTATATTTACATCTCTCTATCTCCTCTGTAGAATATAGTGATGTTTGTATATTTACATCTCTCTATCTCCTCTGTAGAATAGTGTGATGTTTGTATATTTACATCTCTCTATCTCCTCTGTAGAATATTGTGATGTTTGTATATTTACATCTCTCTATCTCCTCTGTAGAATAGTGTGATGTTTGTATATTTACATCTCTCTATCTCCTCTGTAGAATATTGTGATGTTTGTATATTTACATTCTCTCTATCTCCTCTGTAGAATAAAGTGATGTTTGTATATTTACAATCTCTCTATCTCCTCTGAAGAATATAGTGATGTTTGTATATTTACATTCTCTCTATCTCCTCTGTAGAATATTGTGATGTTTGCCCAGTTTGGTCAGCGTGACCTGATCCTGGAGAAGATTTCTGACTGTCTGTCAAAACAGCCAATCACCCGTCCAAGACTGACCAGTCAGACATCACAGGCCAGTGATAAAGATGGCATGGTAATAGATGGTCAGTATCTTAAACATATTCATGTGGAAGATAAAATATTTGATAAGGTTAAAGGGACTCCTGCCAAAATATTATAAGAATTATTATAAGATGTTCAAAGGTCATTTTCAAAAACAAAACAAGCAACACGTGCAAAATCATGTTAACAAATTCCAAGTTTGTTACTATGTTTAAGGCAGATTTGGTGAAATTGCTCTTCCAGCAAAGCTGGGGCGTGTGGTCCAGTAGTAGAACATTGGACCCAGGATCTGAATGTCTCAGGTTGGATCCCCAATCATGGCTGTGTGTGGAATCCTTGAGATAAGCACTTTTCCTGCGTATGCTAATTACTGGTTTTACAAAGGGAGACTTAGAGCGTGATTTGTTTAAGTTGTAATTACTTATCACAATCGGAGTATAATAGAATAAAGCTAAAGCTAGTTCATGCTGTTACTTTTCATCTGGCAAAATATTTGTCAAAAATATCTACCTACCTAGCAAAATGACAGATACTGGGTCAGAGCATATCAAACAAGCGTTTTTTTAAAGGTTGGCCTAATTTAATGTTATGGCTTCATGCAAACTAAACTAACAAGTAATTGTTATTGTTCAGGATAAAAACTCAAAATTGTATTTTGACTCAATAAAAATTCAAAAATCATAAATTTTATACAGGCAAATGAGTTATTAAAGTAAAAAGATATTGATTACCTATGTAAACAAATATTTAAAATGTTGCCATTTATCAAAATTAAACTAAATTAAACTACATATTCTACAGGAGATGAAATCCAGTTTCAACCAGCTCTTGTGAGTTTATTTTGTCGACGTGGGTCTGATGAACTGACAGCCAAGGAGACTGTGAAGGAACATCTCTGGGATATTTACTTCACTGAGTTTGGAAGGTAATGATTGATATAAGTACTTCAAACACAATTTAGCCAGTGTGGTTCTGGCTAAGAATAGAATCACTGCCCATCTCTGCAGAGGGGTAGGAATCCTCCGAATGGGTGTCATGTTCATTTTATCATTTTTTGTCATGTTTATTATTGCGGTTAAATTACCAACCCCTGTGTGGTTTCAGGGAGCCATATGAGTGATGGCAAGAATTGGATCATTGTGGCTCATGCATGTCGTAAGAAGCGACAATTTGAGTAATATGATATAATTTGCTGAAAATCTGCAGTTCTGCAGGTATCAAGGTTCTAGGTTCATTCTGCAAATTCATTTTTTGATGTTTTTTTTTTATCTGTATGTTAATTTGTTGTTATTCTACATGTAGAGTGAACCTGGAATCTTCCTTCCTGTTGGCGTCAAATAACCTATAATGTGTTGGTACGCCGTGAAATCCTATTCATTCAAACACAATTCTTATAAAATCATCTTCTCTATATATATAATTAATGTAACAAAGTGTATTATCACATAAGGACATAAACGTGTATTGCATCCCAGACATGAATTTCCAAATTTTCTACCAGGTATGGAAATTTCAGCCTATATCCTCTCCACATGTCTTTCCTACCCTTCCTATCATGTTGTACAATGCAGCCCTATGACATACAGTAATTTAAACACAGCAATTAAAACTCTAAACAAATCACACAGTTTGGGTTATTTGCAAGAAAAAGAATTTTTCGTGATCCATGAAAGATTCTTGTAATCTCCTTTTTACTGGATAAAGATATCTTAACATTTTACCAGTGTGAGATATTTGTAAGTTAGATCAGATATTGAAAAAAATGTTATTAGAAAAAAAGTGTTTAAGAATATAATTATTGTCTGGTGTACTTAATGCTGTTACATGTGTATTGTAGAGGGATGTGCATGTACAGAACACATCGGACACATGAGCTCATGTTGAAGGGTCTGCCAGAGAAATACCGCGGTGAAATGTGGATGCTTTTTTCCGGTGCATTGAATGAGGTATACAAATGTATTGAGGACATACTTAATGTTGAATAAAATCAATTTTATAATATAAAAGATGAAAATGTTTATAAATATTGAATAAACGTATGTATACATAGATTTAAATTTAGATGTTTACATCATATTAACATATAGTGCTGTCCGAAAAGGATTGATATCAATTTCTGTACATGATTTTATGCATTAGATTTTTTAACAAGTTCAGATTATATTGCAAAATTCTGGACCATCAGCTTTTATCTTAATTTAGAGCAAAATATGCTCTATATTTTATTATATGCTCTATATTGTATAATATGCTCTATATTGTGTTATATGCTCTATATTGCATAATGTGCTCTATATTGTGTAATGTGCACTGTATTGCATAATGTGCTCTATATTACATAATGTGCTCTATATTGCATAATGTGCTGTATATTGCATAATATGCTCTATATTGCATAATGTGCTCTATATTGCATAATGTGCTCTATATTGCATAATGTGCTCTATTGCATAATATGCTCTATATTATATAACATGCTCTATATTGTATAATATGCTTTATATTACATATTTAAATATAAAAGTTAAAGTTAAAATAAATTGGTATAAACCATGCTGCTTTTTATGATATTGTGTAAAATAATTGACTTTACAATAATACATGTTTCAGATGTGCGTCCATCCTGGCTATTATGCGAAACTTGTTCAACAAAGTTCTGGTAAAAATACTCTGGCAACGGAGGAAATAGAACGTGATCTACACAGGTGAGATATAGAAGTTATAAAAAAATTTCACATATGAGCTTAAAACGCAATAAGGGCTCACTTTTAAAATAGATTTTTATTTTCTGTGCACCTGCCTACCCACTTCAAATACAACTACAGAAACATTTTTAAGTCTTGTTTTTGTTAAAAATAAACAGCTATTATTATGACCCTGGCAATGGCATTGTCATCATCATCTTGTTAAAGTTTTTGTTTATCTCAGCTCAACCAACTACTATGTTATAAATATTTAACTTAATTAAAACAAATTGATATCAAACAATGTGTTCAACCAGGTTATCTAACTTTTCATACTTAGGTTCTAAAATCTTACATGTAGGTTAAATTTTTTTGTTTATTAACTTAGGTTAGATTTTTTATTAGCGTGTACCAAAATTTGAACATTTGATGAAGAATTTTTCAAATAGACTTATACCAAGTTTTATTGAAAGTTATATTGTGAAATGCAGTCCTTTTACCAAACTTACTTTGGTTCGGTTGATATTTAACACAGGTCTCTACCAGAACACCCTGCTTTCCAGTCAGATCTGGGCATAGGAGCATTACGAAGAGTGTTGACTGCGTACGCCTGGCGGAACCCAAACATTGGTAAGTTTACACTTTTAACAATCTTATAATATCAGTTTTGATATAACAAAGGAGCATTGCATGAATGTTGGAAGCTGTATGAAGTTAAGTGATTAAGTTTATTATCATACAGTATATAGTGAAAACAATAAGTTAAGCAAAATACATGTAGAATATATATAGGGGACATTCTAATTTCCATTCCATGGCTAGCTAGTTCTGTAAACCACAAGTATTGTAAATCAAAACTGAATTTGAATTGGCAAAAAAACAAAATTTATTGAAATAAGATTGATTCCTATATATTGTGCTATTATTCTAATGTTAAGAAAAGTAATTTAAGGACATAAAAACTGTCCATGCTTGATGCTGGGATGCTTTTAATTTATTAAAATAAGATTGATTCCTATATATTGTGCTATTATTTTAATGTTAAAAAAAGTAATTAATGGACATAAAAACTGTCCATGCTTGATGCTGGGAGGCTTTTTTGGAAATAGTATTTTCTTTGCAAACTTTGTATTTTGTGGGAAAAAGCTCTCTGTAGCTATGCAGTTTGAAAGAAATCTTTCAGCAAACAATTCAATCTCGCAAAATGATGTTTTTTCCATAAAGGGGCAATACCTGCTAAGCCTGAGAAACCATAGTCTGAAATGATTCGCTAGGTATGAACAAAATATGAAATATCAAAAGACTTGATTTTAATTTTGCAATTTATCTATATTGTAAAAAATATTCATAAGAAAAGACTTGGTTAATTTGTGTTCTCAGTATACATGTAGTTTCAACATGATACATTAGTATGGCATCACTACAATTTTGTCAAAAGTACACTTAAATGTTATATAAATGAAAGATAATTAAAAGTAATGCCTAGCACCATACAATCTACTATGTAGTAAAATATGGATATCTTTCAAAGGGTATAGATCATTTTCCAACTAATTATCTGTTTGCATTGGTGTATCCATTATTATTTACATACATGTATTGTGTAATTCTACCAGGGTCTAAACTCATCAGATGTGTTGAGCCTGAGAATTAGACTCAAACTGAACTACGTTGCATAACATGCTCTGTATTGTATAACATGCTCTATATTGTATAATATGCTCTATATTACATAATATGCTCTATATTACAGAAACAAGCAATTTTAATGATTATTTAACATAAAATGTTTGAAAATCACATTTCTCACCAAATCTTGCATGTTGGCAGGCGTTGCCAAAATTTTTTATTTTGTGTCCCTGCATCCGATTATCCGACTCGAACATTTTATTGCTCAACCCTAGTTCCTGAGAATTTGAAGTGTCAAATGTTACCTCCTAGAGATACTCTCTAATATGTACCACACATAATTATATAGAATAAGTTCTAAGATGTGAAATTTTGATATCAGGTTACTGCCAAGCTATGAACATAGTGACCAGTGTTTTATTGCTGTACACCAGTGAAGAGGAAGCCTTCTGGCTACTGGTGGCCCTGTGTGAAAGGATGCTGCCCGACTATTACAACACACGTGTGGTTGGAGCACTCATAGATCAGGGTAAGATTTTATAATTCTGTCACCAGGCATTATTTGACATAAGAAAGAAATGACAACTGTATACATTTAGGTTAATTGGCGAGGAAGTGGAATAATCTTTCATTCAGTCTCTTTGGAATATTGCGATTAATCCTTTACTTCATGTAGACGCATTTGGACACCTCTAATATAGACGCATTATATAGAAGACTTTTGAATTATTGGGTGAATTATGTTTATATTAACTGACAGAGTGGAAAACAGTGCAGGAAGTGTTCAGATCGCTCGTTACGGCAAGTCTGAACTCTTCCTGCACTGTTTTCAAAGGCCTTCTGTAATTGGTGCAGGAAAACGTGTATATATGGAGTAAAAGGTTAAAACATGTGATTGTATTTTAAGTGAAAAGGATTAAATAAAATTTTTGAGGTATGCCTTACCCTAACAAAGTTAAATAATTTCAGCACAAAAAAGCGGTAATTACTCTGCTGAGCCTTGCCTTAGTACATTTTCTTAGCCACACCGAATAAACTTGGTTGGGAAAGCTGCTGTTCTACATTAACACAATATAGTTTTCTCTGAACAATAGCCATTAATGATTCCAGGCCATCTTCTACAGGGAGTTTTTGAAGTAGGAATAGTTCATCTATGACAAATGTGTTGATGTTCATAACCATTTATACGCAAAGTTGAAGTAGCTCAATTGTCACTGATACTGTGTTAAAAAGAATTGAGATAAAATGTTATTATTTGTGTTTGCTTGGAATAATGGAGCTTGTCCATTGTTATTTGAAGATAGAATACTGCTTTAGCCTATTGTAAGAGGTGTTGATTTTTTATTACCTCAAATAAACAGAATAAATAAAACTGAGTTGAGTATTTGTGCAGGGATGGTAGAGGGTGGGGTGGCATTTTGTGCTTCCAATGGATTCTTTTTATCACATACTGCGTGACTGATGTTGGACCTAAACACATATGTGGGACTCGCATAATTTTCACTAATGAAAGTTCATCAAAAATAATATCGGACAGTGGTTTTGGAGATGAGACCAAACACAGTGAGCCATTCTGTGAATATTGCACAGTCAATCCATCTTAACACTGTTGAACTAATAACACAAACTACATAACGATGATTCAGTACAACACTGTTCTATCTACATATAAACAAATAAGGAAATAGAGCAGTGTTGAGCCACAATAAATGATTTTTTGATAATCAGTTGTTACATCTGTGTGTTTCAGGTGTGTTTGAAGAACTGATCAAGGAGAACCTGCCAGATTTACACACCAAGTTGGAGACCCTTGGTCTCCTCAGTATGATCTCCCTCTCCTGGTTCCTAACCATATTCTTGAGGTATGTCACCAGACTTCTGTCTCCTTCTCCTGGTTCCTTACCATATTATTGAGGTATGTCACCAGATCTCTCTCTCTCTTCTGGTTCCTAATCATATTCTTGAGGTATGTCACCAGACTTCTGTTTCTCCCTCCCTCTCCTGGTTCCTAATCATATTCTTGAGGTATGTCATCAGACTTCTGTCTCCCTCTCCTGGTTTCTAACCATATTCTTGAGGTATGTCACCAGACTTCTGTCTCTCTGTCCTGGTTCCTAACCATATTCTTGAGGTATGTCACCAGACTTCTGTCTCCCTTACTTCGTTCCTTACCATATTCTTGAGGTATGTCACCAGACTTCTGTCTCTCCCTTTCCTGGTTCCTAACCATATTCTTGTAGTATGTCACCAGACTTCTGTCTCTCTCTCCTGGTTCCTAACGATCTTTTTGAGGTATGTCACCAGACTTCTGTCTCCCTCTCCTGGTTCCTAACCATATTCTTGAGGTATGTCACCAGACTTCTATCTCTCTCTCTCCTGGTTTCTAACCATATTCTTGAGGTATGTCACCAGACTTCTGTCTCCCTCTCCTGGTTCCTAACCATATTCTTGAGGTATGTCACCAGACTTCTATCTCTCTCTCTCTCTTGGTTCCTAACCATATTCTTGAGGTATGTCACTAGACTTCTGTCTCTCTCTCCTGGTTCCTAACCATGTTCTTGAGGTATGTCACCAGACTTCTGTTCATCAATATTTGTTTTAAGTTTTACTTGAATATTTAACATTTAAACTGTTTTGACTGATTATTTGAGCAATTATAAGAATACAACATGCACTTGTTTTGGAACCATTCTTAAAACATGAATACCTAGAAGCTTTACTCAGATTTAAGTTTTTTAAGTTTGTTAATTACATCAATGTTCTTAAAATTGTTGATGACTTCTTTTTTCATCATCACATTTAAGTATACCTGTATACTTAAATACATTCAGTAAAAACATATAAAAACGCATGTAAAAGTGTTTGATTGAATTACTATGTCTAATTAATCTGTTATTTCAGTGTGATGCCATTCAACTGTGCCGTGAATATATTGGACTGTTTCTTCTATGATGGAGCTAAGGTAAGTCGGTGAGTGTAAATGTTGTAATCATAACAACAATGTATGTAAGATCATTTTAGACTATGGCCAGTTTGTAAGGTGAGATGCCAGTAGATATGGTTCTGTCAACACTCAAATCCGTTCAGTAAAGTATGGATTATATATGGAGAATACTAGGTTGGTGTCATTCCCTATCAAGTTTATTAGGGGAGGCTTAGAAAATACAGGGCAATTGTTAAGTTAACATGCCAAGCCTCACAAACTATGTATGAAAAGGCAGTATTCTAGTATTCTATTTAGCCTTCTGATCAAAAATATAACAGCGGGTTTCATTCCTATCTTGGACACTAATTTTAAGTCAACAAATTCAGTCCATATATTTCAAATGAATTTATTTGCTGAATTCATTTATTTGGTCACCCCATTAGCTCGCCGGAATGAATGTCCAGGAGAGCTATTGCCATAGCCCCGGCAGCAGCGTCAGCGGCTTCTATAGACACCCAGGTTAAACTTTTGCATTTAGTTGCGTTTAAGCTTTGGTGTTTGCCTCCAATCTCAATCTGTTCATGGGTGGTGAGTTTTATCCCATAGGCGAGCTTTGTTGTCTTCTGACAACTATTGTTACATGAAATTGTGTTTGGTGACAGGACAAAAGATCATATTTTTGAGACAATGAAATCATTGAAGGAGTGGAATTCATGTTTGTCTGGTACAGAGACATGTATGTACCAGAGTTCTCCTCTTCATTCTGTAGATACATGTAACTGTGCAGAAGTACCCATATATTTTTTTTTTTTCTCGCTTACACAAAGTTCATGTCAGATCAAAAGGGGATAGTTTAATTGCTGATACTTCAGGGTCCTCTGTGGCCGAGTGGTCTAAGGCGCCATCTCAAGATCACTTACCTCTCACCATTAAGGTTGTAGGTTCGAGTCCAAAAATCTTTATGTTAGAAAGTTTGCCAGTTACTTGCAGAAGGACGGTGGTTCTACTCAGTCTGACTCAGTCTGAGGTCTTCCTCCACCAGTAAAACTGGATATGCCATATATTTTAAACCTGGAATGTGTTGAAAATGGTGTCAAACTCCATTCAAAAAAAAAAAAAATATGCAGATCCTTTCAATTAAATATTAATGAACTGAATATGTGTCACTGAATTAATATGATTTTTATAATCACATCTGTACAGGTTATTTTCCAAGTGGCCTTGACGATCCTTGAGAACAAAAGTGAGGAGTTGTTGACGTGTAATGATGATGGCGAGGCCATGCCCATCCTTAGCGGGTTCCTGGAGAATGTAACAAATCGCGACACGTCCATGCCTCACATCAGCCACACTAAAATGCTGTGTACAGACACTCAAGAAAGAAAACCTGAAATGGTTGGTAATATTTTGATAGATTTATTTATCTTATTCTGAGGAATTTAAAGTGAGCCTTATTTTATTGTTATGATAAATCTGAAATGGTTAGTTTAACAACCATATTAAATTTTAATGAATAGGAACACTTTTTTTGTGTCGGCTGTGAATATTGCCATGTCAGAGGTTGTGGGTTCTATCCCTAGCTCGATCAAATACCTCTCAAATACAACTTTCATTACTGATTCTACCAAGAAAGCAGTCTCCAGAGTTCATATAAGCTTTGAACTTTCTACGTAATCAACTTAAGATTAATTAGTATAAACTAAATCTTTACTCATAGTTAAAAGATATCATGTGAACTGGTGAATGTAAATGAAGTGATGGCATTTCAAAAATGTTGATGAAAACATCATGTCGAGATGTTTGGGGCCGGGAGTTTAATCCCCTACCAAGAACGAGTATTATTAAGTAAGGCACTTAGTGCTGGTTTGGTGAAACTTGGGCTAGGAGTCCAATCACCCACCAAGAACGAGTATTGTTAAGTAAGGCACTTAGTGCTGGTTTGGTGAAACTTGGGCTAGGAGTCCAATCGCCCACCAAGAATGAGTATTGTTAAGTAAGGCACTTAGTGCTGGTTTGGTGAAACTTGGGCTAGGAGTCCAATAACCCACCAAGAATGAGTACTGTTGAGTAAGGCACTTAGTGCTGGTTTGGTGAAACTTGGGCTAGGAGTCCAATCACCCACCAAGAACGTGTATTGTTAAGTAAGGCAATTAGTGCTGGTTTGGTGAAACTGGGGCTAGGAGTCCAATCACCCACCAAGAACGAGTATTGTTAAGTAAGGCACTTAGTGCTGGTTTTGTGAAACTGGGGCTAGGAGTCCAATCACCCACCAAGAATGTGTATTGTTAAGTAAGGCACTTAGTGCTGGTTTTGTGAAACTGGGGCTAGGAGTCCAATCACCCACCAAGAACGTGTATTGTTAAGTAAGGCACTTAGTGCTGGTTTTGTGAAACTGGGGCTAGGAGTCCAATCACCCACCAAGAACGTGTATTGTTTAGTAAGGCACTTAGTGCTGGTTTGGTGAAACTGGGGCTAGGAGTCCAATCACCCACCAAGAATGAGTACTGTTGAGTAAGGCACTTAGTGCTGGTTTTGTGAAACTGGGGCTAGGAGTCCAATCACCCACCAAGAACGTGTATTGTTAAGTAAGGCACTTAGTGCTGGTTTGGTGAAACTGGGGCTAGGAGTCCAATCGCCCACCAAGAACGTGTATTGTTAAGTAAGGCACTTAGTGCTGGTTTGGTGAAACTGGGGCCAGGAGTCCAATCGCCCACCAAGAACGTGTATTGTTAAGTAAGGCACTTAGTGCTGGTTTTGTGAAACTGGGGCCAGGAGTCCAATCGCCCACCAAGAACGTGTATTGTTAAGTAAGGCACTTAGTGCTGGTTTTGTGAAACTTGGGCCAGGAGTCCAATCGCCCACCAAGAACGTGTACTGTTGAGTAAGGCACTTAGTGCTGGTTTGGTGAAACTGGGGCTAGGAGTCCAATCACCCACCAAGAACGTGTATTGTTAAGTAAGGCACTTAGTGCTGGTTTTGTGAAACTGGGGCTAGGAGTCCAATCACCCACCAAGAACGTGTATTGTTAAGTAAGGCACTTAGTGCTGGTTTGGTGAAACTGGGGCTAGGAGTCCAATCACCCACCAAGAACGTGTATTGTTAAGTAAGGCACTTAGTGCTGGTTTGGTGAAACTGGGGCCAGGAGTCCAATCGCCCACCAAGAACGTGTATTGTTAAGTAAGGCACTTAGTGCTGGTTTTGTGAAACTGGGGCTAGGAGTCCAATCACCCACCAAGAACGTGTATTGTTAAGTAAGGCACTTAGTGCTGGTTTTGTGAAACTGGGGCTAGGAGTCCAATCACCCACCAAGAACGTGTATTGTTAAGTAAGGCACTTAGTGCTGGTTTGGTGAAACTGGGGCTAGGAGTCCAATCACCCACCAAGAACGTGTATTGTTAAGTAAGGCACTTAGTGCTGGTTTTGTGAAACTGGGGCTAGGAGTCCAATCACCCACCAAGAACGTGTATTGTTAAGTAAGGCACTTAGTGCTGGTTTTGTGAAACTGGGGCTAGGAGTCCAATCACCCACCAAGAACGTGTATTGTTAAGTAAGGCACTTAGTGCTGGTTTTGTGAAACTGGGGCTAGGAGTCCAATCACCCACCAAGAACGTGTATTGTTAAGTAAGGCACTTAGTGCTGGTTTGGTGAAACTGGGGCTAGGAGTCCAATCACCCACCAAGAACGTGTATTGTTAAGTAAGGCACTTAGTGCTGGTTTGGTGAAACTTGGGCTAGGAGTCCAATCACCCACCAAGAACGTGTATTGTTAAGTAAGGCACTTAGTGCTGGTTTGGTGAAACTTGGGCTAGGAGTCCAATCACCCACCAAGAACGTGTATTGTTAAGTAAGGCACTTAGTGCTGGTTTGGTGAAACTTGGGCTAGGAGTCCAATCACCCACCAAGAACGTGTATTGTTAAGTAAGGCACTTAGTGCTGGTTTTGTGAAACTGGGGCTAGGAGTCCAATCACCCACCAAGAACGAGTATTGTTAAGTAAGGCACTTAGTGCTGGTTTTGTGAAACTGGGGCTAGGAGTCCAATCACCCACCAAGAACGAGTATTGTTAAGTAAGGCACTTAGTGCTGGTTTGGTGAAACTGGGGCCAGGAGTCCAATCGCCCACCAAGAACAAATATTGTTGAGTAAGGCACTTAGTGCTGGTTTGGTGAAACTGGGGCTAGAAGTCCAATCAACCACCAAGAATGAGTACTGTTGAGTAAGGCACTTAGTGCTGGTTTTGTGAAACTGGGGCTAGGAGTCCAATCACCCACCAAGAATGTGTATTGTTAAGTAAGGCACTAAGTGCTGGTTTGGTGAAACTTGGGCTAGGAGTCCAATAACCCACCAAGAATGTGTATTGTTAAGTAAGGCACTTAGTGCTGGTTTGGTGAAACTTGGGCTAGGAGTCCAATAACCCACCAAGAATGAGTACTGTTGAGTAAGGCACTTAGTGCTGGTTTTGTGAAACTGGGGCTAGGAGTCCAATCACCCACCAAGAATGTGTATTGTTAAGTAAGGCACTTAGTGCTGGTTTGGTGAAACTTGGGCTAGGAGTCCAATCAACCACCAAGAACGAGTATTGTTAAGTAAGGCACTTAGTGCTGGTTTTGTGAAACTGGGGCTAGGAGTCCAATCACCCACCAAGAACGAGTATTGTTGAGTAAGGCACTTAGTGCTGGTTTGGTGAAACTGGGGCCAGGAGTCCAATCAACCACCAAGAAGGTGTATTGGTAAGAAAGGCACTTAGTGCTGGTTTTGTGAAACTGGGGCTAGGAGTCCAATCACCCACCAAGAACATGTATTGTTAAGTAAGGCACTTAGTGCTGGTTTGGTGAAACTGGGGCTAGGAGTCCAATCAACCACCAAGAACGTGTATTGGTAAGTAAGGCACTTAGTGCTGGTTTGGTGAAACTGGGGCCAGGAGTTCAATCAACCACCAAGAAGGTGTATTGGTAAGAAAGGCACTTAGTGCTGGTTTGGTGAAACTTGGGCTAGGAGTCCAATCACCCACCAAGAACGTGTATTGTTAAGTAAGGCACTTAGTGCTGGTTTGGTGAAACTGGGGCCAGGAGTCCAATCACCCACCAAGAACGTGTATTGTTAAGAAAGGCACTTAGTGCTGGTTTGGTGAAACTGGGGCCAGGAATCCAATCACCCACCAAGAAGGTGTATTGTTAAGAAAGGCACTTAGTGCTGGTTTGGTGAAACTGGGGCTAGGAGTCCAATCACCCACCAAGAACGTGTATTGGTAAGAAAGGCACTTAGTGCTGGTTTGGTGAAACTGGGGCCAGGAATCCAATCACCCACCAAGAATGTGTATTGTTAAGTAAGGCACTTAGTGCTGGTTTGGTGAAACTGGGGCCAGGAGTCCAATCACCCACCAAGAAGGTGTATTGGTAAGAAAGGCACTTAGTGCTGGTTTGGTGAAACTGGGGCCAGGAATCCAATCGCCCACCAAGAACGTGTATTGTTAAGTAAGGCACTTAGTGCTGGTTTGGTGAAACTGGGGCCAGGAGTCCAATCACCCACCAAGAATGTGTATTGTTAAGTAAGGCACTTAGTGCTGGTTTGGTGAAACTGGGGCCACGAGTCCAATCGCCCACCAAGAACTAGTATTGTTAAGTAAGGCACTTAGTGCTGGTTTGGTGAAACTGGGGCCACGAGTCCAATCACCCACCAAGAATGTGTATTGTTAAGTAAGGCACTTAGTGCTGGTTTGGTGAAACTGGGGCCAGGAATCCAATCGCCCACCAAGAACGTGTATTGTTAAGTAAGGCACTTAGTGCTGGTTTGGTGAAACTGGGGCCACGAGTCCAATCACCCACCAAGAATGTGTATTGTTAAGTAAGGCACTCAGTGCTGGTTTGGTGAAACTGGGGCCACGAGTCCAATCGCCCACCAAGAACTAGTATTGTTAAGTAAGGCACTTAGTAATGGTTTGGTGAAACTGAAGCCAGGAGTCCAATCGCCCACCAAGAACATGTGTTGTTATTAGTGCTGGTTACACCCAAAAAGATAACTTGATTATAACTTGATTCATATATTGTGTTAGAACTTGATGGACAATGACTAAAAGAAGTAAATTTTTTTTTAATAAACCTACAGTGATGACACAACTTTTCATGTTTTTAGAAATCAGTAGATGTTGCTGACCTTATAGAGGAAAGTTACAAGAAATTTGGTCACCTTGACAACCAGCAAATAGAGCAACTGCGACTTACCTACAGGCTTCGTGTTGTACAGACTATAGAGGACCATACGATGAAGAACATCCTCCGCAGTGTGTCTGAAGTCACCAAGATCGAGGGCAAGGAACTTGCGGATCTCTATATGTTATTTAAGGTAAAGGTCGCAGAAGTTTTAAAGGGATACACAGACAGTTTGTGTACTGAAATCTGAAAGGGACACCCATCAATGTTTTAATTTAAAATTGATTTTGTGTTTATTTTTTATAATAAGCAACAACACTTTTATTAAAACCTTAACATTTATTACCAACTTTCAATCAATGTTTACTTTTCTGTAGCATATTAGTGAATGCGTATCATGTTTTTTTTTTACACTAATGCAGCCATCCATTTTATATACCTTATTGTTAAACAGTGATGTATATTATGATATTTGGCTATGTATCAAGCAAGAAATAGAGAATACCATGTTAGTGTCGGAAATCTATTATGGGAGTCGGAGAAAAAAATAACCAGAAGCTTTAGCGGGAGCTTAATTTTTTTAAATCGACCTGAAACATAATCAGTAAATGTACCATTTTCTAAGTCATGTAAGACACTCTATTAAATACCGGTAGATTTTTGCATATATTTCAGGAGGAGTACTTGACATCTTGTTACTGGCGTACCAGCCAGCAGCCTGTAGACATAGCAGACAAGTATGATTCATCAAGACCGTATTACGAGATCTATAAAGTGGACTATGACCAGTACAAGACCATGTTTCTTTCTTTGTCACCTTGGGCTAAAGGTCAGAGGGGAGGTGTCCTGGCATTGAGGACATTTAGGGTGAGTTATTGGTTCATTAAACATGTAGTTGTGTGTAACGGGTAAGTTATGGTTCTTTCTATCTGTAGATATGATTTTAAATAATTGGTAGGTATTGTTTACAGTACACCTAGAGACTGTTTACAAGTGTACTTTCTTTTGTGGTCATTTTGTTCTTATTTTGATAATATTCATTGCTAACCATGTCATTTAAACTGTATGCATAAAATACCTCAGAAATACCTTTATGCATAAAATACCTTCATGCAGTGGTGGAGTGGATAGAGTGTTGGCAGCTGACACTTGAGGTTGCGGGTTCAATCTCCAGCTGGATCCAGTAGCTCTAAATAAAACAACACTCAGTACTGGTTCTACACAGGAAGTGGACTCGAAAGGGGTCAAATAAGCATTAAGCTTTCTTTGTAATCAAGCTAAAATAAAAAGGTATAAACTAAATTTCAAGTTAATTTAACATTAGTATTTATGCATAGCATGACATTGTACCAGGTTCACTGACCGCAGTAACTGTGTAATAGATTTCAGATTAAATGACACTGTATGTAAGATTCTGTATGCTGTTTCAGCTCATTGATAGCAACAATGACAACATGGTGAACTTTAAGGAGTTTGTGTCGGTGCTGAGTATAATGTGTAAGTCAGACTACACACACAAACTGAAACTGTTGTACCAGCTACACCAGCCGCCATGCCTGCTGGACAATGAAGACTTTGATATTGAAGAAGTGTCATCACCAAAATCAGGTTTGCCAGATTGATTTGATCACATTTAGGCTTCAGTTTCACTAGCATTTCTTAAGTTTTACTAATAACTGAACTTAAATTTGACTGGTTATGTAAACATTCTTTAATCAATGTCGATGAAACCAATTGCAGTTTTTCTGGAGATGTTCTCAATTCATAATCACTTGGAAGCTTTACATAGATTTAAGTTTTCAGTGGACCGTGTGGTCCAGTGGTAGAGCACCGAACCCATGATCGGAGAGTCGTGGGTTCAATCCTACGCCATGGTTTTGTGTGATGTCCTTGAGCAAGACACTTTTTTCAGCATATGCTTAGTACTAGTTCTACCCAGAGAGATTTCAAGCATGGTTTGTCTACGTTGTAAAAACTTGTTTCATAATCGAAGAAAAATAAATAAGTTTAAACTAAGTTTTAATTTTTTTATCAAAGAGCTATTGTACTCACTCCAGTGTTGGCATTGTCTTTTTTGTTAAAGTTCTTCACATCTCACACAACAACAAATTTTGTACTGTTCTTCATTTAGAGACATGCACTTCTGGAACACTGGATACATTACCAATGGTTCTAAAAGTGCCTTGTTCCCATAGTTAGACCACTGTTGGTCCAAATATGCAGAAAAAAACATGGAGTTGACTTTTGACTACTAGGACACATAAAATGCCAATCTTGTTCAGAAATATGATATAATGAGGGTTAGACAATAGGTGTCATATGAATTACTGAAAAGAATTACAGTCAAACCTGTGTAAGTGGTCACCTCTATTAAGCAGCCACCTGTCTTAAGCAGTCACATTTTTTTACTTCCCATTTATATGCTTTCAGAGTATATTAACCTGTATTAAGTAACAACCTGTCTTAAAAGGCCACTTTTGCTCCTTCCCTTGACTGGCTGCTTAAGACAGGTTTGACTGTATTTACATGCCCCCACTACTAGAAGAATGTTGAAATGTTAAATGATAACTCTGTCCATCTGTCTGTCCGTTAAATCGGTTTCCAATGAATAACTTCTGAAAGGGTCTTTGTATCTAATTAATATTTGGTGCTTAGCTGTGATATTCTTAAATACAGTTCAAGCTCGATAATTGATTACGTTAGTGAAATATTACAGGAGTTATGACTCCTTTTTTTACCTATTTTTTAATAAAATCTACTAGTATATAGCAGGACATGCTTGTCCTTTGAATACATTTCAAGTTATAAAAAAATATTGCTTTTCCATTTGAAGATTCCACAGAGAGTGCTAGTGAAGCCACAAACTTCTTTGACGAAGACATTGACACTCCGAATATTGAAAATCCTGATGGTATGTATATATATGAATGATTTGTACCAGTACATTTTAAAAACCCACCCACTCTTGTTTATTCCAACTTCCATAATTTATTTAAGTACACTGACCATCAAATGTTTCACTCTAACTTTTTTTACAGTTATATGAGAGTTCAAATTCTTTTTTTTTTTCAGTCACCGACAAAATTGTAGGTGAATATTTTGATTTCATCAATATTTTAATTTTTATATGAACCACTCAGATTATGGGCCGTATGGGTAAGACTGATAAAGCCGGGATTTACTGATATATACTTGATTAAACTTGGGAACATGTAGGGACATACCTCAACAATAAAAACTCACAATAAAAACTCACATTTGGTTCTTCATAATTATACACTATTTTGGGAATACTTCATGTCAAAACTAAATATTTTCTGTAAATTACTTGTCTTTATATTGAAATGCGCTTGGTTTGAGAACTACATGTAAATGATTAAATATAAAAATCTTGTGATGGGTCTAACATTCAAAAGAGAGGATATTTTTAGGCAAGTGAAAATATGACACCGGTTTTAAAATGAAAGATATTATTAAAATATGAAAGTTTTATGAAATTAAGTGTGAGTGTTATGCACACATACACATACTGTAGTAAGTTTTTTAATTTCATATTTACAACATGTCCCTTCAGACACATGATCGTCACACGTTGTACTTAAGTTCTTGTTACCTTCTCATTGTTTAAATCACCTTAATTTTACAGACATAGAGCTACCCAGCTGTCCTCCATTAGAGGAAGATGATGAAGATACCAAGGAAGATAATTTTACTGGCAGTGAACAGGCAACCACTGCTGCCAAGGACATACCAGCACAAGGGGAGAACACTCTATCTGCTCATGGGCCAGTTACCTCCCCTCCACAGTCATTGAGCATAGTGTCTTCACTTACAGATTCAGACCCACCAAGTCCCAGGGATGAAAAGGTTGGGATTCAGGACGGCAGTGAGAACAGTCTGTCCTCACAGAACAGTCCCATGAAAGGTACATTTAGGTTTATCTCAAAGGGTTTACTACATTGTTTGTTAGTTCGAATAGTTAGCATCATTTTTATGCCATCAAGGGTGAACAGATGATCAGTCAATCTAACAACTGTTTCCTGGGATCCTGCAAGGTTAACCAGTACTCAAGCACACATCTCCACAAGTAACTGATAACTTCCCACTTGAAGCAGTGGTGAGATATAAATGACAATGAAACGCAATATTGTATATAAATCATCACAGAGACTGTGGCAGGGCGTTGATTCAAACAACCCCTGGATTGATAGTCAGACGTGCTACCGACTGAGCCTGCTGCTTACTACTAAGAAAAGAGTGTAATAGTTATCTATATAGACAATTATTATTTGATGTACATGTATTTGTCTCCATGCTGAGCAAATCAATCTTATTCAACTTGTTAAATCATATCATACCAGTCCAGTCTTGTTGGGTTTACCAATAAATTTATACAAGTATACATAATCTATTACTTTCACACAAACATGCGGTTTTAAGCTAGAATTTTAAAGGCACACTATACTTCAAATAATTTAAATGATTAATAACCTTATATATATATTATACATGCACTAGATTAAATTTAATGACCTATACTGCTTGGGTCTGCTACATAGTGAGATATGAGCACGTTTATTGATCAGTTGCTTCACGAAAATTGAATGACATCACAGTTTTGGTAAGTGTTAAAGTATTGTGAAATGTGGGATGGACATAAAATTCCCTGCTTTTTTGCAATGAAGTTGAACAGACCCGATGTGGGAAATATAATGACTACTTCCGTTGTGGATTTGATCCCACTTTGGTAAAAAAAGTATATGTGAGCAAGTTTAAAAGTAATTTGCTCAGATTTATTCAGAGGTCTTCATCTAGCAATTAAATGGATATGCCATATATGACCAGCTTGCGTTACATCCTATTCATCAATTAATCTTGCTTAGTTAATACTTAAAAGATTTAAGCTTGCAGAAATGTATACTGATCAAAGTAAAAAAAAAATTTAATGCTTATATGGATATTAAGTATGTTCATGTGAAATTGGTAATCAAACTTGGTATTGCTGGTTTGGGTAACAGTGATCTGGTTGTATTCAGGTGGAACGCCCCTTGGAGAGAGTCCCATGGGTGTATACAGAATGAAGAAGGACCTTATCAGGGAGCGATCAGGTAGTAAAGAGGAATTCAGAAATATTCCACGGTTGAATCAGGTATGGCATTTTTCATAATTTTTAGTGTTTAGAAAGGACAACTATTACAGAAATGGGTGTTTGTGATGTGAGGTATGGATGGTGGCTGATGTATATATTTGGCCGGGTGTGCTCTCTCGGAGAAAAAGTGGATGTTGAAACAAGCTCACACTATTCATTTGGTGGAAAATTATGCAGAATTAGAATTGTTGCTAAGTCAGATTGGTCTGTCATCATATAGCTGTTATTAATAGCCCCATTTTTATTTCCCTTGCATAAAATAGCATAGGACAAAGAACTTGACTGTAAGGACGATGGTAGTGTAATTGATATAGTGATGGCCACTTAAGCCAGAGGGTTGCAGGTTTGATCCCCAACTTGACCTGATGCCTCTCAAAAAACAACACACAGTACCGGTTCTACCCAGGAAGCTGACTCAAGAGTTTCATATAAGCTTTGAGCTTACTTTGCAATCAAGCTCAAATAAATTGGTATAACTAAATGTGTTGGTTTGTAGAGATTATGCAAATCCTCATACTGATATCAAGAATCATTACTTTCAAATTAACATCACAGCTTAAACATGCTTTGATCATATGTTTGAAGGCTGCAGAATTATTTTTGTCCCACTATTCCAAGAATGGTGAAGGGTCATTAAGTGTAACCCTCGCCTATCCGTTTGTCGAACAGTCATCTTGTTCATACATCGGAGAATTGGTTTTTGGTCAATAACTTATGAAGGAGTTTATCTATTTAATTGCCAATTATCTGTACCTGTATAATAATAAAATACAGGTCAAGTTTGATATTTGTGAATGTTGGGATAAACTTTTACAGGAGTAATGGCCCCTTTGCAACTTGATTTTCGGAAGAAAAAAAAAATTGGTTTCCCATCAATAGTAGAGGCATTGGCAAACACATTTCTAGTAATATTTTTTTATGAAAATTATGTTAAAAGGCATTAAAATATGTGTATGATTCTGTATACTAATTATTATTTTCAATTTAATGAAAAAAGGCACTTGTAGTTTGCTGACGTATGTTTATTTTGTTCCTTATTCTTGGATGGAAAATGAGCACAGATTTCTTTCCATATTCTATTATACAAAAACTAACAGCTGCATTAGAATTTAACTTTTTTTTCCATCAGGAGCAGTTTATACAAATGTGGAAAACTCTTTATGACATGTTTGCTGGAGAAACATACGAGCAGGACCTGTACCACGCCATAGCAACTGTTGGAACTCTTCTCTTAGAGATAGGAGAAATAGGCAAGAAATTTTATCTTCAGAAACAGGAGAGCTCCAATATTAATCTAGAAGAAAGTTCACCTAATGAAAATCCACTCAAAGCAGGTGATGATCAGGAAGTGCTGCCATTGGCTGAGTACCAGAGTTCACCATCCAATGAAAAAGAAAGTAAAGATTTAAAATCATTGGAAGGTGGTGGTGATACTCCTGAAAACGACCTTGCAAATATAACTGACAAACTTGATGAAATGGCTGTAGACTCAGCAAAAACAGAAAATCCTGGTAACTTTTCAATTATTTCTGATGAGTCAGGTGCTAATGAACAGTTAAATATTGACGGTGCTCTTTCTGGTTCCCCAGTACATCACAGGGAACACACAACATCCACATCATCAAACAAGGTGGACACAGACTGGTCCATTAGTTTTGAACAGTTTCTGGCTTCCATGCTTACTGAGCCGGCGCTTGTGAAATATTTTGAGGCACAGACCAACCTTCAAGATGCAGTGGCCAAAACTAGGAACAGAAGACTGTTGATGAGACAAATGAGTCCACCAATAGAGGAGAATAAATGATGTCAATTAATAAATGGTATGGATGAAATGTAAGCTTTTGGTGCAATTTAAAGAAAGAATGGGAATAATACTCATCATTAAATACATATTACATCTGAGAAATCACAAGAAATTGCAGTATTATGGCATTTCTTTTTTTCATTTCATTAACTTAGCCATGTATATGGGTATACATGCATATGTAGTTGGAACATATATATTTAATGACAAATATACTATTTAAATATAATACTCTAAAATCCGTATTAGATTTCCCCGGGTGCATTACATTTTCCAAATGAGAGGCCTTCATTAGACACCCGAAAATATTTCTTAATATACATATACAGTGTATATATATATACATGTACATATACAATTAATAAATAATCAGATTAGTTACCCTTATATATAAAACTGTGATATTAACAAAACTGAATTGAATTAATTTATTCACATTTAAGGTTTCACTGTAGCTTACCGGTTAATACAAATGCATTGGTATAAATTTATTTCTATAAATTGAATTTATTCATAACCGTGGATACCGGTTCTTGTAGTTCTTGTGATACCAGTAAATTGCTTTCTAGTCATGCACTTGTCCTGTAATTGTTATTGATCTTGGAATACAGTATATCAATACAGTAAAACCTTCCTTAAGCAGCCAGTCAAGAGAATGAGTAAGTGGCCTTTTAAGACAGGTTGTTTCTTAATACAGGTTAATTTACTCTGAAAGTGTAGAAATGGGAAATAGAAAATGTGGTTGTTTAAGACAGGTGGCTGCTTAATAGAGGTGACGGCTGACACAGGTTTAACTGTATTTATATCCCATGCCAACAAAGTTGGAGGAAAGGGAGGCTGTAAATTGGTTGGACTTTGTCCGTCTGTCTCCCTGGTTGTCTGTAAACACAATATTATGTGTCCAACTCCTCATCTCTAAAGTCGATTGATTTTCTATCTGATATGGAGATTCGCTATATCATGTAGTTGTTAACTTAACATGGAACGTATGGTTTAACAATTTTAGATGATATTGATTATTTAACATACCGGTAGTCAAACCTGTCTTAAGCAGACAGTCAAGGGAAAGAGTAAAATGGCATTTTAAGACAGGTTGTTGCTCAGTACAGGTTAATTTGTTCTGAAAGCCTAGAAATGGGATATAGCAACTATGGCTGCTTTAGACAGGTGGCTGTTCATCAGAGGTTACCGCTTACACAGATTTGACTGTATACATTGTATAGGTCGCTCTACCATGTACAGACACACTTTTGTGTGTCTATCCCCTCATTCACTACAAGATTGATTGCTGTTTTATTTGGTATAGTGATTATGGAATTTATAGTTAAACAATTTTTGCATGAATTATGGCCCTTTGATTATTTAACATACAGTCAAACTTGTGTCTTTTTTATAAACTTGTATTAAACAGCCACATATTCTATTTATCAATTTTATATGATTTAGTTTCAATCTACCTGTATTAAGCAGCCACCTGACTTAAAGGATCAGTTTTCCCTCAAGTGGCTGCATAAAACGGGTTTGACTGTATATACCATTTATGGTTTATATGAGTTATGGCCCTTTGATTATTTAACATATGTTATATACCATGTATGGGCACTTCTCATTCACTTTATAGACTTGCTTGCTGTGATATTTGCTATGGTGAATTATGGCCCTTCATTCACTTAAAGGCCAATGGTTTTAATATTTTTAGTAAGGTGATTTGGTATTAAAGATATGTAATAAGTAACATGCCTTGTTATTTCACAAATATACAGTGTATATAAACATAAAATAAAGGCATCCTCTATATTGTCTGATCTACATGTATATACTATTCTACCAATTGTACTTAAATTTGATAAAGAATGCTGCCAGGGTTTTTTAACTTGAAGACTTTTTCGCAGTTTGATGAAGACATTAACAAGTTTATATTAAAAAGTATTTCTCACCATATATAAATTGGTAAAATGGATTTTCTCACCATATATTAAATGGTAACAGGTATTTCCCACCATATATAAAATTGTAAAAAGTATTCTATATTTAAGATGTTAAACAATGTATGATAAAGAATTATGGTTTTATTTCAAATACCTAACAGAATAGCTAGCCCGCCACCTGACATTGTATGTACCTGACATTTTATGTACCTGATATTTATGTATTTTCGTAAAAAATTTAGACTTGAATAAATAGGAACATTTAAGACTATATAAAATCAATACAGTTGATGTCATATACAAATTTTAATAACATTACTCCATACATGTAATGTATATTGACAAAGATATTGGAAAAACATATGTGGTAGGTTAGCTGTTCTGTTCGGTATACATAAATATATAGGAGACAGCTTGGCAAATGATTTTGTAACTACATCTTGAACAACCAGTCTCCTGTTTTACCACCATATTTAAGCATATACTTAAAACTTAAATCTAAGAAAAGCAGCCAGTTGATCGTGATTTTAGACTGGTTCTAGTAAAACTACATGTGGCTTCATTGATAATGATAATATAATAAATTAATAACCAGTCAAAATTTAATTAAGTTTTTAAGTGTTTCAGTAAAATGTTTGTGAAACAGAAGCCTGTATGACAAGAATTAGCCATGAATCACAAATAAGCTGAAATGAAATAAATGGAAAATCCTGATCCTATTGTGGAAATTTAAACTGCAGATGGACAATAACTCAAATCTTGCCTGCTAACCAATTGGTAAAAATAATTGATACTAATATTTCCAAACAATATTTTTTTTTTGTTTCAATTGTGCCTTGTTTGTAATTTGTAAATATGAACTGTATGAATGTATTAAACTGCATGTATATAGGTGGCATAAAATCCTGATATTTTTTATAATATATTTCAGGTATTAGGTTAATTTTTTATTATTGATACAATTTGTTATTGGGTTTTGATTATGGATATAATTAAATGGCTTTGTACAATAAATCCTCGAAAATCATCATTTATGATTTTAGAATGTGTTCTGTACATGAGGATTGTATAAGAAGATAAAGATATAAAATGTATATCCATCCTTTATACATGTATTTTGTTGCCAATAGCAACAGTAATCGCAATGTTCGTGTTCCAGCAATAAAACTGTATTAGTGTTTTTTTGTTTTGAAAGGCATTATTATTTATTTGAGAATTTACATATTTCTGGGATGAATATCGTTGGAAGTTCAAAAATTTGTTTATTCTGCGATCATGATGTTTTCAAATTCAAAAACCAAATTGTTTAAACAGACAGAGCATGGCTATGTTTACATCTGTTTTAGTTTACTCATGTTCAACAAATTTCATTTCACACATTTTTTGAGTATATATCAATATGTCGCAATATGAAATTAAAGCTTTCCAGTATGCATTCAAATCCTTTTTTCAAAGGGACTTAACTCTCAAAAATTTGTTTAAACAATTCGCACAATCACTTTGATCGATTCTTTCGTATTGACATTGTGTTAATATATCTATCCTAAATAATAGTGTGAAATGAAAAGTTTGCTATGTTTCTTTTTTAAAATGTTTTTTTCTATGATGTTCATGTGCAATTGTTATTAAAAACTGTAATGGGCATTACCCGGTAGTAGAAACGGTAGAGTACCCCACTCCCCCCTTTCACACACACACACATCACTGATTCAAGTAGGAAAGTTGTCATTTACATACAGAGATAGATGTGCTGGAGTTCTGGATGCCGGGAAAGAGTGATTAGGTTAACTGATCATCTGTTAGCCCCCGATGGCATATAAACGATGCTAGATATTCAAATAAAAACAAACATATTGATAAATATTCTGTGAATATAGTTTAAGCAATTCGTAGATATAAGTAAAAAGATTATATAAACTTTTAAAGCATCTGTTTGGATCTTCACTTATTTATACAAAACCAATGTTCTGATCACATTGCAAGCGTATGTTTTGTTATCATACCAGCTATAGATGTTCTGTCAGGCTTGTTGATATTTGGCTGGTAGGTTTTGTTTATATGCTATAGATGTTATGTCAGGCTTGTGGATATTTGGCTGATAGGTTGTGTTTATATGCTATAGATGTTCTGTCTGACTTGTGGATATTTTGGCTGGTAGGTTGTGTTTATATGCTATAGATGTTATGTCCGGCTTGTGGATATTTGGCTGGTAGGTTGTGTTTATATGCTATAGATATTCTGTCTGACTTGTGGATATTTGGCTGGTAGGTTGTGTTTATATACTATAGATGTTATGTCAGGCTTGTGGATATTTGACTGGTAGGTTGTGTTTATATGCTATAGATTTTATGTCAGGCTGGTGGATATTTGGCTGGTAGGTTGTGTTTATATGCTATAGATGTTATGTCAGGCTGGTGGATATTTGGCTGGTAGGTTGTTCGTATGCTGACCAAGGATCATTAGTAATCAATTTGTCAAATCAGGTAATTCATTTTGTCGCTCAAATTTGTCTGTATAACTTTGCATTGTTACGGTTTGCACTCAGTCCTCCGGTCTGTCCATGCACATATATAGGTAATTCAGTGGCTTGGATTTAGTGTTAGTCACAAGAGCATGTTTTTTTTACTGTTAATTGAAAAATGCCTATGTGGCTGTATCAGGCATTTAAAAACATGCTCTTATGTAGCCAAATATAGCCACACTAGTAATAGACTGGGTATGAAGTATCCACAATATGTATTTGTTTGTAAGAATGTCCTTCCGTTCGAGATCTTGTCTGGAGCATGTCCTATATTCACAGGATAACCAGATTTGATTTATAGCTACAGCTAGAACCTTTGACTTACATAACAGAAAAAAAAAATGTTCGGAATATATTTCCTATACATCGAGACCTTATAAGACTATTTTTAAGTCTTATGTACATCTAGGGAAGTAGGTGTGCCACATGTAAAAAGACGGTCATCTTGATCTCTGACCTGCATGCCAGAGCTAACCTTGTTCAGAGCATATCTCTGTTACTGTAGGACCTCAGATTATCAAAGGTATATATATATATATAGGGAAGGTGATCAAACTGTGACTTACATTATAACCTTTATAGCAGTAAACTTTTGTCTGGAACATAACTCCCTTGTGTATGGCTTAGTTCAGTTATTACTTATTTATTTATCTCTATTGCAAACATACTAGTAGCTCCAAGCTTACATGTACCAGGTAGATCCGGTATTTAGTGTGTGTGGGGGGGGGGGGGGGGGAGAAGGGGGGGGGGAGTGGTTGAGAGGCATAGGGTCAAGCTGGGGATTGAATGAATAGGGTTTAACAGCTTACCAACACATTAAAGGTTATTCAAAGCCAACAGGAAGGAAGATTCCAGGTTCACTCTACATGTACAAAAACATACAGATTAGAAAAATTTGGGATTGAACCTGCAACCTCTGGTGTGATTGGCCAACATTTGATCCACTACACTACCACTCTTCTTATCAGGCCTAGTTTATGATGTTATTTTAAGGCAAGGACATCATGTGAAAACTAATACATAACTCATTAATATTCCTACAGTTTTTATAGCAAACTGCAATTTGGTAAAAACATTTTCCTCGGTCCTTATCAAATGACTTCCTTATAAATGGCAAATGTAACATTTTTCTGAATAATCTGATGAAAAGTTCCACATTTGTGCTCATTCATTATTAAATTATTCGACATAGCCTCACAGAATATATTTTTGGAAACTCGTTAATAAATTCAATGGTAAATATGAGCAGTCATGGAATTTCCTCTACATACGGTACATGACCATGTAGCGTGTTTTGTGAAAGGTAGACTAGTTGTTGAATGGAGTTTAGGATTGCTTTCAAATCAAATTCAGTTATATCACGACTGTCTGCTTGAGACAGTATTTTTTAACGCTGCCCAATAAGGAATCATGGTGTTATCGTCTCACCCGGTCACTTAATATGGGCACCGGTCTGACCAGACCAAGAACTATCCTCTAAATGATGAGCGCCAAGCGAGGAAGCTTCCAATTCAAGTCTTTGGTATGACCCCACCAGGGATTGAACCCATGATCTTCAGAAAGCAAGACGAACGCTCTGCGGTTGAGCGATGAAATGTAATCAGTTACTAAACATTTCTTGTGCTTTGTTGCCGAGTGGTCCAAGGTTTTGTCTTACAACCACCAACCTCTAACCACTGAGGCTCTTGGTTCAAACCCCTCTCAGTTCAAAACACTTTTTGGGAAAGTAATCTGGATACTTACAGAAAGGACGATGTTTATTCTTAAGATTCATTATGAGGTCCACCTCCACAATAAAATCTGAATATGCCATATTTAACCCGACATGCTTTGAAAATGTTGTCAAACTCCATTGAAATAAATTGTTCTTGTGCTTCCATACCATTTCTGTTCTTTGTTGCATTCATTTGAATGTTTATGGTATTTGTGTTTTCAGATATTTGTTGTATTGAATTGTTATGGAAAAAAATGTAATGTCAACTTATATAAATTGAACGTTTAACAATATGTGTGTATATGCCAGTACTACATGAGAAGGATTTACATGGGAAAGGAAAAGCAACCAATTGAAATCTTGTGACAGCTCATATTCATGCAAAATCTTATTTTCAATTATCTCATTTACACACAACTTAATTAATCTCAGGAATAGAAATCTGGGACCAGTTTCACTAACATTCATAAGTTTACAAACTTCTTTGAGTAAAATTTAAAGTCATGAAAAAAAGTCAAGAAATTCATTTTGTGTTTCACTTGTATCAATTACTAATTTTTGCAACCTTGTAAATAGTATTCGTTTTCAAATTTGAAAAAATACCGTGCAAATGGAACATTCCTAGGTGTCACAATTTGTATGACAATCCTAGGTAAGATTTGTGAAGGTTAGTGAAAAATGCCTCAGATGTGTGACATTGTAGAATGACATTCCCCACACAATGAGATCATTACCAGTAATTTGTATTCAAAATTGTTATAAAATAGTTTTATTGATTACAAAGTCTCATACTGTCACTAAAAAATTTAAATTTAATTCTAAATACAATATCTTTCATTCAGATAGTTCTAGGTCTGGTCGGGCCGGTGTCGGTATAACGCGATTAGGTGGGGTATTTTACCATGTCTGCGGTATGATACTCAGTGTGGCAGCACTCAGAATACTGTTTTAAGTAGACTTTATTGTGATGACTGAAAAATTGTTGGAAGCGACACTGAACACCATACAACTAAAACTATTTTTAATTCAAGACCATTTTTCAGGATCAAAACATCATGAATCATGAAAGTTTACATACAACTTACATTTTCTGTACAAGAAATAAGTTGCCTGCGAATTTCAAATGATTAACCTATCAAATAATTAATGCTATTCTTGCTATTTTACCAACATGTTGTCAGGAGATGCAAGTTTCCTATCCTTCTCTACATAAATCCTTGGAGTTGCGTATCCTTCTCTATATAAATCCATGTACATGTACATGATTATGAACATGGTGGAAACATGAAAAAATTAAAAATATGAAATAAAGTAATACTCTACAATTGTTCTCTTCTTTATGATTTGATTACCATACATTTTTAATATTAACATTTTTGACTCCACTCTATTTTTTAACCTATATAGAATTTTGTTCTTCATTTTCCCAGTAATGCATATCCACAAAGTTCATTTTTACCTTCGGGCATAAAATTCAAGTACCAGTTTTCAATATTTACTGCAACCCAGTGTAGAACCACTGGTCTAGTGACAATACAGTTAAATCTGACTTGAGCAGCCAGTCATGGGAGTGAGCAAAAGTATTTGTTGCTCAATACGGGTCAATTTGCTCTGAAAAGATAGAAATGGGAATTAGGGAATATGGCTGATTAAGACAAGTGGTTGCTTAATAGAGGTGACCACGTACACAGGTTTGACTGTATTTATTTTACATTGGTTTGTAGTATAATAAAGGTTTTCTTGTACTATATATGAGGACATTAAATATATATATATATATATATTGTCACTATTTCTTATTTCTGTATAGTGAATAAAATATGTTATAAAGGTTTGCCATTTACAGAACGACCCAAATCAAAGAAATGAATTAAAAATTTTATTCTTTTTTTTTTTATATCTGTAGTGCCAAAATAGAACAAGAAAATTGGGGGTTCACGTGTCATCCAGTAGATTCTGATTCTGTACATATTCAGTGTGAACACTGTTGACAAAGTAGTGTAGACATCAGAAATAATGTATATATACTCCCAATTTCCAAGAATAATATTCTTTTAATTTCAAATCCCCAAATGGGCATAATTATAACGAAAAATGCATTTTAAAATAAATTAAAAAGAAACAGATTATTTATCACCACCATTATGTGAACATCCCAGGGAAGCTCTTACTGATTCCAGTGGGTGTTATAATTCCAATAATTCCCAAGGATGTGTCACCCTACCTCCCTCTCCTCACCTAACATACTTTCGTTTCTCCTACATCAAGACACATGTGGAGTATCATTTCAAAATGCATGTAAAATGGTGGATACTAATAAAATTGGAAGATTTTTCTTCTTAAAACAAGAGGTCCAAGAGGGCCTGAATTGTCTACTTGTAACAAATGGATAGATGAACATTTCATAAGATTTTTTTTTGGGTGTTTTCCCATTATAACTATGTAAAACAGTGACCCACGTGGCAGCCCCAAATTTAACCCCAGGGACCCCGACTTAACCCTTTACTTCATATAGACGCCTTTGGACACCTCTAATATTGAAAGCATTAATTCACCACGTATCAGTCATGGGTGAATTATGTTTATATTAACTGACAGAATGGAAAACAGTGCAGGAAGTGTTCAGATTGCTCGTTACGAGCAATCTGAACTCTTCCTGCACTGTTTTCAAAGGCCTTCTGTGATTGGTGCAGGAAAACGTGTATCTATGGAGTAAAGGGTTAAACAAACCTTTTAGGGGACCTCCATGCAATGCTATATGTAAAATGTCTATGGTCTAGGCAATGAATTTTCATAGAAAATGTTTTTTAAAGTTTCACTTAAAAAGTGCTTATACAACCTGTGGCAGGAGCATTTGTGGTCAAATCAATATGGTTAAAGAACTGATCCAGATCTTGTGGTTATATAACTGCAGTGAAAGTATGGTTAAAATTCATTGAAAAATTGGGTAGCTATCGTATCTACAAGAAAAAGATTTACAGGACGATGGACAGATGAACCATTTAACATGATATAAGCCCTGCTGGCCTTTGGCCAGTAGTGCTAAAAGCAGCATAAATTATCTTATTTTGCCAGTTTTGTTGTTCCTAGCATATAACTACTGTGTAAGTTTGGTGAAGATCCGATAAAAAGATGCAGGTGTTGGGAGTACACACAATATATTAGAGCAATTCAAACAAAAAGGTGACCCCACGTTCCAATAGGGGTTGCATGACTTTTAGCAAATTGCGGATGGGAAAAAAGGCTGCATCCAGCTTAAGCTCCAATCCAAGAGATTACAATCTTTTCCAAAAACTAAAAGAACTTTTCTAAAAATAGAGGAATTATAGTGATTAAGACGCGGTTGCAATTCAACAGCCCCAATTGACCAAAGAAGTGTGTAAAACCATGGTTGCCTAGCAGCAGAAATCAAAATTCTTCAGATTCACTGGACTGGGGATTGCATACAACCGTGGAATTTCTTTGATGGTTTTTTGAAAAGGTTAGTGTATTTATATGTTTACCTATGAAATAAGCAGACAGGTTATATTACACATGTGTATATTAAATGATCCGTGAAATATGAAAATGTTACACATTCCATGGCTAATAATTGTACTTAAGACAGATACACAAAAGATGTAAGTACTCTTCGGAAACATTCTCATACTGTATACAAAACTATGCAAATAATGATGATACTATAGTGAAGAAATCATATTTTTAACCAAGGATTACTGCAACTTTTCATGTTTTGAAGAAGCTGGCATATTCTCTCTCTTTTTCAATTATCTCATTTTATTCTCCTGAATAAGTATCAAAATTTATTATCTTGCAAAATGACACCACAAAATGAGACAATTCCAAGCAATTAGTGTTTACAATTGTTGATGTGGTACCGATTACAAAATGTGCATACCTCAAACTGCAACATATTTAATTTTGCAAGATAATACATCATAAAACAATAAAAGTACCATACAACTTACATTTTATGATATCTACAAGACGGCAGTTGCCTGCGACTTGAATGGTTAATATGCCAAATAATCAATCATGTGTGATATTTTATCAGCATTTAGTATGGAGATGTGAGTTTCCTATCCTTTTCTATAGAAGTCCCTTGTCTATCCTCTCTCCACAAGTCCTTGTTATATCACTATTCAAACTGAACTTGATAACAAATACCATTAATAATATAAGATGAATTATTCATGATACCATATGGAGACATATTCAAATTAACTACAAAATTCACATCTCCCTCTAGCCAAAATGGTCAAATCGAAAAAGAGGCACAATACTGGAAAATAACGCAATGAGACTTCTGTGACAACATGTACTTAACTATTAATAAGAGTTGAAATTCCAATTTAATCAAAACTGTGCTCGACTGTCCGGGACAACTAAATCGTGGGTACGGACAATTAAAACATAAAAATGCTAGCCCGACTGGACAAGTGAAAATTCAGAAATTAAACACGTCATCTCTTTTTTGCACATCCCCTGTTTTTTTAACTTTAATGAAACAGATTATTCAGTTATTCTTAATCTTATATCCATAGGACTAGTACCATAATTCTAGATTAAAACAAGAGGGCCAAGATGGCCCTTTATCGCTCACATGACTGACCTTGAGTCACCCAAAACATAAGTAGATTTTATAATACATGTACGCTCAAAATTCCAGAAAGATGAGATGGGCAAGTAGTTAGAATTTTGATTTGTTTTTGAAGATGTAACAGATGCGTAGAAGAGTTCACACTTGGTAGAGGTTCACCTATGGTAAATTTCAGGTTACATCAAAATCAGGTCAGTAAATTCTGACAAGAAGGCTTTTGAAGTTTTTACTAAAGATGCTAAGTCTTTGAACTAAGATAAAAATCCAGTTCCAGCACAAAACTAACCTGTTATGTTTAAGAACAGTTTCAAACTAAAGCATTAGACTAATCTATTGTGCATGAAACAATCTGCAGTTCCACCACAATAAATATTCCTATGAGTTTCAAACACAAGCCTTCCCAAAGTATATCACTTGAAAGAATCTTTGTCGCAGTGCACTCTCCCCCAAAAACACATAAGCTCCTCCTCCAAGAATTCAAGTACACTTTGACACTGAAATTCTCAAGCAGACTTCTTGCTGTTATGAAACTAGCTAGAAATATGGTATTGCTTTATTATGAAGCAGTAAACCATCCCTGTCTGAACCAGAAAAACTCTGACTTTTATATTCAGATTAACACCTAATATTATAAAAATGGTTCATGATATTTGAATAATTTGAATAATATTTCAATATTTCATTGATTATACATTGTACTTGTATCATTCATGTATTCATGATGAATTATCTTTTAAAACTTATATCTGGTATAATTTTGTATAATAATAGCAAAAAAAAAAAGTTTATTTAAAGAGTTTATTACCTCTTCTTATAATAATTGCTATATACAAACATTTATGCTATAAAACAGGGGGGAGTAATTTGACATAAAACTAACCCCACCCCCTGGCTGCCATGTTTTTTGATGAATCAAGATGGCTTGAACAAACTTGGTAGAGAGTCACCCAAGGAACATTTCTGTGAAATTATTTTAAAATTGAGCCAGTAGTTTCTGACAAAAAGATTTTTTAAGTTTTTACTATAGCTTATATAGTAAACTAACCCCATCCCCTGGCCGCCATGTTTTTTGACGAATCAAGATGGCTTGAACAAACTTGGTAGAGGGTCACCCAAGGAATATTTCTGTGAAATTATATTAAAATTGGCCCAGTGGTTTCAGAGAAGTTGTTGAAAGGTAAAAGTTAATGACAGACGACAGACGACGGACACCAGACGATCACAAAAGCTCACCTGTGAGCCTTTGGTTCAGGTGAGCTAAAAAGGACAAATTGTTTTTGGTCAGGACAAGCAGATTTTAGAAACTCTTGTCCGACTAGACAAGTGAAATAAAAAAATAATGTAATGGCCTGCTGTAGTACAAGTAAGCCTGATAAGGTTAACATCCACTAACTATGCAGAACGAGGCACAAATACTGGAAAAACAAAAATCCAATAAGAAGTAATTAAACCATTTGACACAAATATGTAATTTTATTTACAAGAATGATTTTATTTCTCCTATCCAAAAGATGGATTTAATTATTCTTACAATCCTTTTTCATTGTCTGTTACCAACATTTTATCAAATTTAATGGTTTCAAATGGGAACTATTCATTCAACACATTTGAACTAACACACATTTTTTTTTTATTATGTAAGGGCAAAAAACAAGTGTTTCAATCTGAATAAGCAATAAGTTCAAAGCTTTCTTTTCTTGTATTTCGGTATTTTGACTGGTTGTAAGTATGGATTGTCTATAGTGTCAATATCCGAGGTGTCCGACTTGTTCTGTGTCGAATCTGACAGACCCTGTAAAACTTCCATTTTCACTTTGTTATTTGCACTCTCCCTAGATTTAGTTTCCGAGAGATCCAAGGTGTCCTGCCAGTCGAGATCATGGTCCTTGGGTATAAGAGCATTCAAGTAGGGTTGGTACTGTTGCTGGACGGCTATCACTGTAGATATAAAAATGGTTCATACATCATGCGCAATAATGATATTAGGGAATATGTGATAAATTTTAAATTCACCATTTATGAATGAGACATAAGTACTATCTATTTTGGCTTGATTATGAGGTATGCTTGGGTCTGTTTACTGAGTAGAATCATTCTTTGTTTAACCCTTTACTCCATAGATACGCGTTTTCCCGCACCAATCACAGAAGGCCTTTGAAAAACAGTGCAGGAAGAGTTCAGATTGCTTGTAACAAGCAATCTGAACACTTCCTGCACTGTTTTCCGCTCTGTCAGTTAATATAAACATAATTCACCCAATAATTCAAAAGCTTTCTATATTAGGTATCCAAAGGTTGTCTATATTAGGTGTCCAAAGGCATCTGAATTAGAGATGTCCAAAGCCGTCTATATTAGGTGTCCAAAGGCATCTGATTTAGAGATGTCCAAAGGCATCTATATGAAGTAAAGTGTTATTTGAATACTTAGCGTCTTTTTATGCCATCAACTGCTAACACACTGCCAATTAACCTAACCACTCTTTCTTGGGATCCTTGAAAGTTAACCAGAACTCAAGCATGATAACTTTACCACTGGAATCAGTAGTGAGAGACTAATGACAAAGAGATAAAAGGGTGTGAAAATGAAAAAGACTTTTCCACCTAATATTCCTATGTAAAAGTCCCCTTGCAGGCCCCCTATACATTCTAGTCCCATGATTCGTAGATTCTTCAATCTCTTGCTGATGTAAGGATAATTTTCATTATATAAATATATGAACAAATGTGACTGTCAGATCGGTTCTTGAGAGGATGATTTTTATTAATAGTGGCCATCTAAATATCAGATCTATAAATAATCTTGTGTATGATCCATGAGAAACATCCTTGTGAAGTTGAAAGTATAACTGGCATAGTGGTTTCAGAAAAGTGCTACTAAAGGACAGATGACAGATGCAGGGCGATGGACGACAGAAAACACACCATTGCAAAAAAAACTCTGGCATTTGACCAATAGTGTAATAAAACAAAGTACCAATAATCATGACAGTAGTTTTACCCATTACCTTGCTGGATTTCTACAACATGATTACGATTGCATTTCACCAAATATTAGATATGAAAAATAACATTCACAATCACATAATATGCAACAGATAAGAACATTTCTCATTTGTTCATAATAATAACGGTATTGACAAAGGCTGGTAAAGAGTTTTTAGCTGCTACAAACAAATTTTTGGTATACCTGGATGCACCAAATTTTAAGACAACATAAGATTAGAATTTGACATGCTTATTATCACATACAGAATGGAGATAAGGTCCTATGCACTTATTTTTGGTGTACACTCATATTCAAGTTTGCGCTAACTGACCAGATTTTATATTATATCATTTTTGAACATACAAATACATACATGGAAATGAAGACATATCATCTTTGAACAGACTCTGAGTTTGACCCGTCTTCGCAACAAACCGCGTCAAGGCTCGCTCAACATCTCGCTTCTGTGATGCTGCTTTCTCTCGGATCACCTGGTACTCTGTTATTGGCTGTTTGTGTGTCTGTAATAATAAAACAGAGAGAGCTTTCTGTACACTACGTCTTAATATTTGATTGTTGAAATGGTGTTAGCATCACTGTCAACAGTTTTCCTAATCATATCACTACAACAACTAGTTAAGTGCCACTTTTAACAATTTTTCAAATATATGTCTACTTCAGACAGTATTCTAAATGCTGTCACACTGAAATATCATGCCACAGATACATGGTATGATACCTCACCCAGTCACATTAGACTGACACCAGGTTGTCCAGACCTTGAATTTTCTTCTAAATACTGAGCACCAAGCGAAGAAGCTGCTGGTACCATTTTTAATTCTTTGGTATGACCAGGCTAGGGATCAAACCCATAACCTTTGGTATGCAAAGCAGATGCTCTACAACAAGGCCCCCGCTATGGTGTAGTTGAAATATAATAATTAAGGAATGAATGTTTTTTGTTGAAAGTTCATAAGATATGAACTTACATGTAACACATGCAAAGTAAATGCAATTAAACTTTACTTATTACATGTAAGTAGATATCTCATGAATTTTCAACTTATTAATTTCATTTCTGTTAATTATATTATTATTACACTCAATTAGCACCACAATGTCCGGTTTTCTATTTATCTAACACCCAATGCATAAGTAAATTATGTGTTCATCAGGCCTGATTAGCTCAGTCAGTTACACGTCTGACTATCAATCCAGTGGTCGTGAGTTCAAATCACCCACCTGGCAACAGTCTCCCTGATGATTAATATACGACATTGTGTCTTATTATCATTCGTCTCTCACAACTGAGTCAAGTGGGAAAGTTATCAGTTACTTGCGGCGATTGGTTGTGCTCGAGTACTGTTTAATCCCAGGAAACAGTGGTCATCTGTTAGCTCTCGATGGCATAAAAATGACACTAAATATTCAATCAATCATCCTTAAGTTCAAGTTGATGAATGGAACAGCAAACTTTATGCCACTCATTCACTAAATGTTGCTTCATGACGTCAAACCCTTTAATATTTATAACGTGTCTGATGTCATGACTAATTGAAAATTCGAATACGGTTAATTTTATCCAAAGTTATTCTGGAAACTAAAAATGATGTTCATGGATATCATCAAAATTCTATACTAGGTTCAGTTAATTGAAATTAATTCAAAATTTAAGACTATAATTATATCTTTAAATTTTTAACATAACATACATGTATAAAACTAATTAAGATAAATTGACAGAAATTTTATTCATTTGACATTTCTTACATCTGTGCGAATGTACGTGTGTGGGTCTGGAAATGATGGTAGATAGTCTGGTATATGTGATGGATGGCCTTGTTTATCCCCTGCTGACAACACTTTTTGAACAGTTTGTGGGGTGCTTTGACCAGCTGCAAAATAACAATTATAAGATATTGGCTTACATTTGTATCATTGATAGAGAATTGTTCATTAATAGTTTTTCTTTCAATCCCTCTTCAAGAACCACCACAGAATCATGGGCGGCTGTCCAGTGGATAGACTGCTGACCACTCATGCTAGAGGCTGTGGGTTCGATCACCGTGCAGGCAACAAAATATATAAATGGACAGATATCCGACTAAAAACAATATTACTACCTTTTACTCTGAATGTCCGTCACACTAAATGGAAATCAGCCTTTTAGATTGAAACAATTTATTGAAATGCCCATTTATCTAAATAGGAGACTCAGAGTGAAATGAGAATTAGCTTTTCTAGAATGAAACTAAATGGGAATGAAATGGGAAGTAGTTTCTTTATTGGAACTAAATGGGAATAAAATGGGAATCAGCATTTTTATATTGAAATCTAAATTGAAATGAAATGGGAATCAGCATTTCTATATTGAAACAAAATGGGAAGGAAATGGGAATTGATATTTCTATATTGAAACTAAATTGGAATGAAATGGGAAGCAGCATTTCTATACTGAAATTAAATGGGAATGAAATGGAAATCAGAATTTCTATACTGAAACTAATTGGGAAGCAGCATTATTAGATTGAAACTAAATGAGAATGAAATGGAAATCCGGGTTTCTATACTGAAACTAATATCCAACCACTAAAGCTCACAATGAGTCTTACTTTAGGTTGAGCTAATGACATAAAAAACTGAAAAACTTACGTGGAATGAAAACGGATTTGTTTGGTCTACTGGCATGTGCTGGAATTGATTCCACATTTACTCCTGCAGTGTAAAAACAAAAGAATATATTAGTATGCATGAATATACAGGGGAAAAATTAATAATGTCTTGCAAACATTTATGAATTACTTTAACATAAGTTACAATGATGTACCTTTATGGAAGAACTTCATGAATTAAAACATAGACAGTATCAATAAAATGATCTTATTAATTATGAAAGACCTTTACCCATGAGACAACTTCAAATATTACAATAGACACACTATTATCAAAGATATAATTTCATATAATTACAGTAGACAAACACTTATCAATGAATTAACTTAATATATTACAATAGACAAACATTTATCAATCAAACAACTTCAAGTATTACAAAAAACAAACCTTATCAATTTTATAACTTCATATATTACAATAAGCAAATCCATATCAATGGGATTACTTCAAATATTACATCAGACAAACCCTTATCAAAGAGATAACTTCATATATTACAATAGACAAACCCTTACCAATAAAACAACTTCATATATTTCAATAGACAAACCCTTGTCATTGAGATAACTTGAAAAATTACAATAGACACACCCTTATCAATTGGATTACTTCAATTATTACAATAGAAATGCCCATATCAAAAAGATTACTGAAAGATATAACTTCAAATATTACAATAGACAACCCTTATCAAAGAGATGACTTCAAATATTACAATTTTACAATAAACAACTAATATCAAAGATATAACTTTATATATAACAATAGATAAACTCTTATCAATGAGACAACTTCATATATTACAATAGACAAACCCTTATCAATGGAATAGCTTCAAATACTACAATAGACAAAACTTTATCAATGTAATTACTACAAATATTACAATAGATAAACCCTTATCAATGAGATTACTTCAAATATTACAACAGACAAACCCATATCAATGAAATTACTTCAAATATTACAACAGACAAACCCTTTTTAAAGAGATAACCTCAAGTATTACAATAGACAAACCCTTATCAATGGGATTACTTCTAATATTACAACAGACAAACCCTTATCAAAGAGATAACTTCAAATATTACAATAGACAAACCCTTATCAATGGGATTACTTCAAATATTACAATAGAAATAAAATTTATCAATGAAATAACTTTGTATATTACAATAGACAACCCCTTATTAAAGAGAGAGATATCTTCATATATTACAATAGACAAACCCTTATCAATGGGAAAACTTCAAATATTACAAAAGACAAAATGGGATAACTTAAAATATTACAATAGACAAATACTTATCAAAGAGATAACTTCAAATATTACAACAGACAAACACTTATTAATTAAAGAGATAACTTCAAATATTGCAATAGACAAACCATTCCATTTCTACAGCATTTAAATACAATTGCCATACTCTAGAATAACAGATTAACTTCAGAACTTTATATAAATCTAACCTCTATTATGAACTTGATATTTAACCAATAAGTTGATATATTTAATGGAATTAAAAGTCATTTTCAACACATGACAAATTGTATATAATGGCACATTCTCAATTTCTTTGGTGGAGGAAGATCTCAGGATGAACCGAGTACAACCACCATCCTTCCACAAGTAAGTGGAAAAGTTTCTTATTAAATTCTTACACAAATTTTCTTATCAAGCTGAGCCAGAATCCATGACATCAGCAGTGGAAGATATATGGTCATTAGATCACAGCAATTCAGTGATTTTTTAAAAATAAATTACATTACTTAGACATACCCTGATCAATAAGTGCCATCAATACATCAGTGACCATCACTTCTGTTCTACCACACAATTCTGTGTAAGCTTTAGTGCTGCGGCCCGTCTCTGTTATTACTGAAATGTTATCATTCGTGTTTTAGTTTTTTATTTAAAAATCATTACGTGTATTTATTATGCCTTCCATATTATTTATCAAGACTTTTCAATGTTGGTGACAGCACTTAATACACGCAATACTAGAGCTAAAATAAATTAGTATAAACTAAACAAAAATGATCATCAAACTATTTTGTTGTGACAGTTCACATAAAACAGACCAACTGTAATTAAAAAAAAATAACTTTCTGAGAAGATGGCCATCCCCTCGTTTTTCAAACTCATTTTTCATAGCTGAAATGTGCATCTTGATGGGAAAATTGATCTTAACCCATAATATTTGTAATTTTATTTTTTAAAAATGTGTTAGAAATGGAGCAATGTACTATAGAATATGTAGGGGAAATGTTTTGTTAATTGAAAATTTAGCATCATTTTAGGCCATTGAGGGCTAACAGCACATCAGTTAATCTAACCAATCTTTCCTGGGATCCTGGAACACTGTTCTCAAGCACACTCATTCCACAAGTAACTGACAACTTTCACACTTGAGTAAGCAGTGAGAAACGATTGACAATGACACATAATATTGTTATCTATCATCACACAGACATTGGCCAGTTGGGCAATTGAATGCACTACTAAACTGATAATCAGATGCATTACCAACCAAGCTAACTAGACCCCTATTTATATGTAAATAAAATCAGAAATAAATGCTGATACATTTTTTCCGCATCATTTAGGTGACTCCAAATTCGTATTACACCTACAGCTCTGCAGCATTTCTGTAAGCGTCTCGAGAGCAGATTCCTCAGCCATGCCAAACCCTACTTCTGTGCAGAGCGCCCCCACTGCAACTTTAAGAGCTTTTCTGCGCGACTTAGCGTGACCATCCATGTCAGAATCTTCGTCGTCCCTGTTAAAAACAATTAGTTAAAACTGTCACATAAGTTAAAAGTACTAAAATGTCATTATTTAAAACACAATTTTATAAAATATCACATTTTTCACTAGAAACAAAAAAATCCTGACGAATTCGGCGCCATTTTGCAAGGGGTCCTACTAAATGCCACTAAGGACCACTAAGTACCACTAAGGACTACTAAGGAGCCACTAAGGACCACTAAGGAGTTCAAATGGGGCACTAAGGACCACTAAGGGGTTCAAAGGGAGCACTAAGGACTACTTAGGGGTTTCATATTAAGATTAAGATTGTTAGTTAGCTACAATGGACACATTTCAAGTGATTTAAATGATGACTCGGCATTAGTCACATGGATACAGATAAAAATCCATCATAAGTTTCTTCTGGTTCTATCATTAGCATGTTTGGTGTATAGTACCATCACATGGGCCCTTGGTTTAAAGTCCCATATGAACAATAGTTAGTATTTTTAGTTGGCCAGCCCCGGGAGTCAACCCTCAACCCCAAGACTAGAAGTCTCGTGCTCTATAGACTGGGCTAATTGGACTGTTCCTATTAGGGACAACAAAAAGGCACTAGGTACTGCAAAGGGGTCACTAAGAGGTTAAATGAGGTTACTAAGGACTATTTAGGGGTTCAAAGGGGCCACTAAGGACCCCTTAGTGCCACTAATGAATCTCAAAGGGGTTAAAATGGGGCACTAACGAGCCTCTAAGGAGTTCAAAGTGCCACTAAGGAGCCACTAAGGAGTTTAAAGGGGCACTAAGGAACCACTAATGAGTTCAAAGTGCCACTAAGGACCACTAAGTAGCATCTAAGGAGTTCAAATTGGCACTAAGGAGCCACTAATGAGTTCAAAGTGCCACTAAGGACCACTAAGGGGTTAAAATGGGGCACTTAGGACTACTAAGGGGTTCAAAGGGGACTCTAAGGAGTTCAAAGGGGCATTAAGGAGCCACTTAGGAATTCAAAGTGCCACTAAGGAGCCTCTAAGGAGTTCAAAGGGGGCACTAAGGACCACTAAGGAGTTAAAAAGGGGCACTAGAAGCCTCTAAGGAGTTCAAAGGGACATAAAGTAGCCACTAAGGAGTTCAAAGTGCCACTAAGGAGCCTCTTAGGAGTTCAAAGTGCCACTAAGGACCACTAAGGAGCCTCTACGGAGTTCAAAGGGGCACTAAGGAGCCACTTATGAGTTCAAAGTGCCACTAAGGAGTTCAAAGTGCCACTAAGGAGCCTCTTAGGAGTTCAAAGGGGCACTAAGGACCACTCAGGAGCCTTTAAGGAGTTCAAAGTGCCACTAATGACCACTAAGGAGTTCAAAGTGCCACTAAGGACCACTAAGGAGCCTCTTAGGAGTTCAAAGGGGCACTAAGAGAGCCAATAATGAGATATAAGGGGCACTAAGGACCACTAAGGAGCCTCTAAGGTGTTCAAATGGACACTTAGGAGCCACTTATGAGTTCAAAGTGCCACTAAGGACCACGAAGGCGCCTCTTATGAGTTCAAAGAGGCACAAGGGAGCCACTAATGAGTTCAAAATGCTACTTAGGACCACTAAGGAACCTCCAAGGAGTTCAAAGGGACACTAAGGAGCCACTAATGAATTAAAAGGGACACTAAGGACCACTAAGGGGTTAAAATGGGGCACTTAGGACTACTAAGGGGTTCAAAGGGGACTCTAAGGAGTTCAAAGGGGCATTAAGGAGCCACTTAGGAATTCAAAGTGCCACTAAGGAGCCTCTAAGGAGTTCAAAGGGGGCACTAAGGACCACTAAGGAGTCTCTAAGGAGTTCAAAGTGCCACTTAGGATATCAAAGGGCCACTAAGGACCACTAAAGAGCTTCTAATGAGTTCAAAGGGGCACTAAGGAGCCATAATGAGTTCAAAGTGCCTCTAAGGAGTCCCTTAGAAGTTCAAAGGGGGCACTTAGGTGCCTCGTAGGAGTTCAAAGGGGGCACTAAGGTGCCTCGTAGGAGTTCAAAGTGCCACTAAGGAGCCTCTTAGGAGTTCAAAGGGGCACTAAGGACCACTAACAATGTTCTTATGTACAGGGTTATATGGTTCACTATTAACAGTAAACACTACTGTATAATGGTTATAGGGAATGTCAAATGATGTAATTAGTATCATGGGCATTCAATATAGAGCTACGCAAGACTACGCAAGACTATTAACTAAAATAGACTAATATATTAAACCCTGTTCACTTAAATTTAGATACCTGAGCAGCCACTTTCATTTTAAGTCACCTACCATACCAGAAACAAAAATAATATTGTTGCAGGTTTTACGGCATACTCTAGTTTGTTGGTATTCTTATATTGACAATTACTGTTTGTATGTGGTTTTCATAAATCAATTCTGTTGAAGGTTCAGGTTGAGTAGGATACTTTTGATACCATTAGCAAATTTATTTGCGCTATAAGAAAAAATGTCTGGCCTTACATATAGTATTACATATAGTAAACTACCATAATAACACTCATACACTCAACACTACTGTTTAACTCATCATTTGGCTGCACAAGGTAGAGTAAAATAATTCAAGTCTTAATGATTAATCATCAATTTTTAGTCATCAAAGAAAGTCTCATACAAAATCTGCATAAATATTAGCAATTAAAATATTCAACTAAACTTCTATATATATAATAAAATAATAAATATTTAAACTCCAAAGTAAACAATCATCTGTCATCACCATCATCAACTTTAAATAATCATCTTATATTTTTAAATAATCATCTTATCCGGCTTGCCAAAGCGTGAGGGTAAAGAAATACTTATACATACATACAAAATGATTTCACAATAGTGACCCCATGGAGTGTGAATACACAGTTTCTGACTGCTGCTGTTTTATAAGTTATTCCAGTATATTGAGAGCACTGACCCATATCTCACCTTAATTAAGTCACTACCTTATAAAGGAAGAATGCTGCACTAAAAATGATTTCATGATTTCACAATAGTGACACCTGACCTCTGGAGTGTGAATACACAGTTTCTGACAGCTACTGTCTGGTATATTGAGAGCACTGACCCATATCTCACCTTAATTAAGTCACTGCCTTATAAAGGAAGAATGCTGCACTAAAAATGATTTAATGATTTCACAATAGTGAAACCTGACCCCTGGAGTGTGAATACACAGTTTCTGATTGCTACTGTTTTATCAGTTATTCTGGTATATTGAGATCTGACCCATTTCACACCTTAATTAAGTCCTTCTGAAGAGATTGACAGTGATTCTATTTTAAGTTGGAACCACATGGGCTCCCAGAAAAATAAGAATGAATGTAATTTAATTGAAATTGGTATGTTTTACATAGAAAAATGTACATTTTAATAAGGCCAGATTTTTTTTACCTGTGTTTAAGGTTAGTAAATTAACAAAATAGGATAGGAAGGGGAGCTATTTATTCTTTTCTATTTTTTGGTGCTCAAATGAACACATCTCTTTAAAAAATACATCGTCCCAGGACCCAGGGGTGTTTATTCGGGGGAATATGTTAACTTGTTTTTCTATTCTATATTAACAAATAATGATAGTATATCATAAACAATACTAACATAATTTTCTTGGCACATTAACAGTGTTTTCTCCAGCTTCAATTTTTTGGGGGTCATTGATGACCCACTGACTAAAAATCTTGGGGTCATTTTCAAAATCTGGGGGTCATCAAATAACTAGTTTTAAACTTAATCAACATGAATAAATGGAGTTAAAAAATACATATTTTACTAAAACAGTTTTACTTCCTGTTTCACACAAATTTCTCCATCAAAACTGCAACTTAAGATAACAACTTCAAAACAATTTAACTCCAAACGAATGTTTCAATTCTGGCAATAAGTTACAACAACTTGAAACTTAGTAGTTTTTATGATTTTGTCCCTTTGGTCGTGAACTTTTCAAATGTTATGGCCACAGCTAACTATTTTTAATGAAAAACACTAAAATTCTTTCAATATTTTATATTTGCTGAGCTACATGTATAGCATTATACTCTTTACTCCTTAGTGCCCCCTTTTAACCCCTTAGAGACTCCTTAGTAGCCCTTAGTGGCCCCTTTGAACTCCTTAGTAGTCCTCAGTGCCCCCTTGAAACCCCTTAGTAACCCCTTTGCAGTACCTAGTGCCTTTTTGTTATCTGTAATAGGAACAGTCCCATCAGCCCAGTCTATAGAGCATGAGACTTCTAGTCTCGGGGTTGCGGGTTTGACTCCTGGGGCTGGCCATCTAAAAATATTTACAATCTATTGGATGGGATTTTAAACCAAGGGCCCATGTGATAGTGCTCCTTTTGAATTCCTTAGTGCCCACTTTCAACTCATTAGTGCCCCCTTTTAACCTCTTAGAGACTCCTTAGTGCCCCCTTTTAACCTTTAGAGACTTCTTAGTAGTCCTTAGTGGCCTCTTTCTTTGAACCCCTTAGCAGTCCTAAGTGCCCCCTTTTAACCCCTTACAGATTTCTTAGTGCCCCCTTAGAGACTCCTTAGTAGTCCTTAGTGGCCCCTTTGAACCCCTTAGTAGCCCCTTTGCAGTACCTAGTGCCTTTTTGTTGTCTGTAATAGAAACCGTTCCATCAGCCCAGTCTATAGAGCACGAGATGTCCAAACTCGGGGTTGCGGTTTTGACTCCAAGGGCTGGTCAACTAAATATACTAACAATCGGGGTCCCAACAATCATTTGGATGTGATTTTAAACCAAGGGTCCATGTGATAGTGCTCCTTTTGAACTCCTTAGTGGCCCGTAGTGCCCCCTTCCAACTCCTTAGTAATCCTTAGTGGCCCCTTTGAACCCCTTAGTAGCCCCTTTGCAGTACCTAGTGCCTTTTAGTTGTCTGTAATAGGAACCGTCCCATCAGCCCAGTCTATAGAGCACGAGATGTCCAAACTCGGGGTTGCGGGTTTGACTCCAAGGGCTGGTCAACTAAATATACTAACAATCAGGGTCCCAACAATCCTTTGGATGTGATTTTAAACCAAGGGCCCATGTGATAGTGCTCCTTTTGAACTCCTTAGTGGCCCGTAGTGCCCCCTTCCAACTCCTTAGTAGTCGTTAGTGCCCCCTTTTAATCCCTTAGAGACTCCTTAGTGTCCCCTTTTAACCCCTTAGTAGTCCATAGTGGCCTCTTTGAACCCCTTAGTAGTCCTTAGTGCCCCCTTTTAACCCCTTAGAGACTCCATAGTGCCCACTTTTTACCCCTTTAAACTCCTTAGTAGTCCTTAGTGCCCCCTTTTAACTCCTTAGAGACTTCTAATGACTCCTTTGAACCCCTTAGTAGCCCTTAGTGTCTCCTTTTAATCCCTTAGTGACCCCTTTGCAGTACCTAGTGCCTTTTTTGTCTGTAATAGGAACAGTCCCATCAGTTCAGTCTATAGAGCACGAAACTTCTAGTCTCGGGGTTGCGGGTTTGACTCCCAGGGCTGGCCAACTAAATATACTAACAATTGTCCATATGGGACTTTAAACCAAGGGCCCATGTGATGGTACTATACACCAAGCATGCTTAATAGAAGAAACTTATGATGGATTTTTATCTGTATCCAGGTGAATAATGCAGAGTCATCATTTAAATCACTTAATATGTGTCCATTGTAGCTAACTGACAATCTTAATCTTAATATGAAACCGCTTAGTAGTCCTTAGTGCTCCCTTTGAACCCCTTAGTGGTCCTTAGTGCCCCATTTTAACTCCTTAGTGGTCCTTAGTGGCTCCTTAGTAGTCCTTAGTGGTACTTAGTGGTCCTTAGTGGTCCTTAGTGGCATTTAGTAGGACCCTTTTGCAAGGGAGGTAATAAATTCGGACTGGTATAATATTTTTTTCATGTTAAATCACCATCGTCATTTACCGGTACGTGCTATCTTCGTCTTAGTTTAAACCAAGGACTTGTATAGTATATTCTCTATATAATTCCTTGTTTAAACTTATTTATTTTACATTGATTGTGAAACAAGTTATCACAACAAAAACAAATCACGCTCGAAGGATCTCTAGTATATTGCTAAAGAACACTATTCTTGATATTCTTCCTTTTGTCAATCTCATTAAAATCAGACCAACTTTACACTACTTCGTGTAGAGAAGGTTCAAAGTTGATATGATTTTAATGAGGTTGGCTTCACCTCACTTACACTCGCACTGGTATGTGAGGCTCTCCCAGGGATTTTGGAGATCTGGGGAACATGGCCAATTATTTTTAGAGATCTGGGTAACATTGGCTGTTACTTTCAATGATCCAGGGATCAAAGTCCTTATTTTAGAGATCTGAGGGAAATACTTTTGGGGAACCATGGCAAATACTTATGGGGATCTGGGCTATAATGGCCATTACTTTAAGAGATCCAGGGAACAGGGACCCCCCGTGGGAGTCCCTCGTATGTGTAACGGGGAAAAAGACTGTATTTATAAATATTTTTTTTTAAATAGTTTTTGTACAGTGTACTTAAATTTTCAAAGTAATGTGCACTTGGCTACGGTTTGATCGAGACGGACTGGATCTGTCGCTCGAAAATGTCGATGGATGGAGCAGTAATAGGCTAACAGCTACTAATGGTAAATCGTTCCATATCATGATACCATCGGGGAAGAACGATTTCTGGTAAACAAGTGTCCTCGTATACAGCACCAAGAACGTGTTGCTGTTGCCTGTTTGAGATCTGGTCGGTACCAGAAGAGTTGATGGAATGTTAATCAACTGATACACAGCCCTGAACATCATGGTTGCGTTTGCATGGGCTTTGTGCTCCTGAACATTTGACCATTGGAGTTGATCCAGCATGTTGGAGACACTGCTGTTTGTTCGGTAAATTGAGAATACCATCCGAGCAGCCCTCCACTGAACCATCTCCAGCTTGTTTATGTTGTCGTGTATGGGTTCCAGCTAACACAAGCATATTCCGTAAGTGGTCTAATAAGAGATCAGTAGAATAGAGCTTTGGTCTAATGGGGGCAATGGTGGATGTTGCGCCGCAGGAAGACAAGGGTGGAATTAGCCTTCTTCGTCACCTGGTTGATGGGATGATTCCCTATCAGGCTTCTATTTCAACTGCATTTAACATGTATTCGATATTCGAACTGATACTAGTCCTTATCAATAATATCAACGACATTACTACACCGAAATACTTTTTAAACGCAACACTCAAAAAACAGCTACTTGTATTTTTTTTTTAAAAAAAATATTTTATTTGATAATATAACATCTTTCGACCTTTTCTGTAAATTTTCATCAAAAGCTATTGCAATAATCACTTATTTACACTGATTTGAAACATACAGCCACCGAAACCTTGTATAGCCTCCTTGCGCATTGATGCAAGCATGACAGCGAAATTTACATGTGAATTTAGGTAACAGGGTTGTGTTTCAAACCAATAACAAGAAGTGATAATCGCAATAGAGTTTTGATGAAAATTTCCAGGAAAATTAGAAATACGTCATATTATCAAATAAAATAAATTTCAAAAATATCGATAAAGAACTTGAGGTTTTAGTGTTGTTTATCTGAGTATTTCGGTGTAGTAACAGAACATATTCAATTAGACCCTGCGCAGATGAGTGTGTTATTATCCTGCCCATCACACTCCTAAAGAATGGAGATTAATGTAAAGAAATGTGTACTCGTACAGTTCATAACAACACCAAGGAACTAGAATCATAGATAGCGAGTATTCTTCTATAAAGTCATTGCTTAAGAATATGGCATGGTGTGACAATAATCCTTTCAAAAAAGTGTGTGTGTGTGTGTTGTTTTTTTCATTCCAGTAGTACACAGTCAAGAGCCTTATAATTAGCAGTTCATATGTACATGTATGTCAGTTTCATATGGTTCAAGATAATGGTAAAAAAACATGACCGAATGTATAAAATGCAGTTCGTGTTATGGATTTGGAAGGTTTAACAAATGTCTCATGTATTAGGAAAACTTATTAAATGCATTTTAGGCGCAATTTTTTTCGGGTGGGTGGGATAGGATGTCCTCTGTGCTCCTCTAAAGACTTGTCTAGAAGGATAGGAAACTTGCATCTCCTGACTAAATGTTGATGAAACAGCACACGAAGTATTTATAATTTGCAAATTAATCATTCATAACTGCAGTATACAACTTTTGTAATCACGATTACTTCAACAATACGCGAGCGTTCACACAATCTCAAACAGTTGCCTTTATTCCTCTATATAATTCCTTGGCTCCTCTAGCAAGGTTTGGATTGTGCCTACTAAAATCAATCTTTGACTGTGGCACTGTACAGACGTACACATTGTGTTTTGGTTAGACTATATGTATTAAGGGGTCGGAGACACCGTCATCTGTATTAGCAGCCAGACTTGTCAATAACATATCCATCGCTACCACTAATTAGAAACGTACAAACAAACCTGACATTTCTGATAGTAGGTTCAAATAACACATATTGATTTTTGTTCAGTTTTTGTTTTTGAGTATTTCACTATCGCCGTGAATAGAACGATGTCATTTCGCATTGTGTTGCCAGGCAACCGCTTGAAACCGGATCGATAGAAGAACGAGGCTGGCTGTCACTCGTTTAGTTGATATTATTCTGATAATTTAACCCGATATCGCGATAATAAAACTTACTCAATATGTAATGTATTAACTTTTGGATGTCACTTGAACAGCGAATGTGAAGACGATCAGGAAAAGTGAAACTTCGTGTCACGGTTCTTTGTAGACATGTGTATTTTTATGTGCACTTTGAGCAAGGTGAGCTAGCAGCCATATTTCATAATTGGATTTCACCTAGCGCTAATTGCTTTATTGCGTATGGTTTATGCGACATACAGTCAGTTATTGATCGTTGCTAATGTTGACAATCTCACATTCATTTGAAGCGAAAGTCAAGAGAAAGATGTTCTTCAATATGTACGTTATCAGGGAAATTAGCAGGTATGCATTTTTTATCTTCTCAACAAATTTTAATCGGTGTTTATATAGTACCATAATGTTTTATATGTGTTTATTGAAATACAGTCAGCCCGTGTGGTTCCGGCTAAGAATAGAATCACTGCCGATCTCTGCAGAGGGGTAGGAATCCTCCGAATGGGTGTCGTGTTTATTTTATCATTTTTTGTCATGTTCACTATTGTGGTTAAATTATCAACCCCTGTGTGGTTTCATGAAGCCATATGAATGATGGCAAGAATAGGGCCACTGTGGCTCATACATGTCGTAAGAAGCGACAATTTAAGTAATACGATATAATTTGCTGAAACTCTGTAGTTCTGCAGGTATCAAGGTTCTAGGTTCATTCTGCATATTCATTTGTTGGTGTATTTTTTTTAATCTGTATGTCCCCTAATTTTCATACCGCCCCGACCCTTTTTATTTTCATAAAACAAAACAAATTAAAAAAAAAAAACAATAAAAAAAAACCATTAAACATTTTAAAAATAATAATAAATAATAAATAATAAAATCCTCCCGCCCACCCCGTTTTTATGAAAAATTTGGATGATAATCTAGCAAATTAAATTATAATGGCTTTAATAAACTTCGAAGATAAGGTGGTGAAATACCATTTATAAATGTTTACATTAGACTTACTTTAGAGTACATGTATTTGATTTGATTTTTTTAAAATATTTAATTCAAGACTGCTTTTAAACAGTAAAAAAATGACTTCTCTAATTAACGATTTTCCTTAATGCGAAAATTTGGGGAATGATAACCAGATATACATAGATTCTCAAATATCTTTTGTGTATCCACGCTTTCAAGATTATTCTCGCTACAATAAAGTATTTAATGCTCCCATCTTATGAACGTGAATAACTACATATGTGCATGTTTCTTATTATGTTGAGTTCATGTTTGCATCATAGATGTAGATATGTGTATTTGGATTTCAGCGACATTATTATGGGACATTTATCATTTATAATATATAATTTTTAGTAAATATCGTGGAGAAGAACTTAATAAGTATTTTTTCTTCCGTTCTAATCCATATTTATACATAAACTGATTTGTATGTATGTAAATTTGAATGAATAAATATGTTGACACCAAATATCGTGGCGTCTGGACCTCACACGCCAGTGAATCATTAAGCGTTCTTCTCATCTCATACGTCATACGTCAAGAATCGCGATCCTCGTTTATTTTACATTACATTCGGACAGAATATTACGTGTATGACTATTTTGCATTCAGTCAGAATATTACACTCAGTCAGAATATATTACATTCGGTCAGAATATTACATTCAGTCAGAATATTAAATCGGTCAGAATATTACATTCGGACAGAATATTACATTCAGTCAGAATATTACATTCGGACAGAATATTACATTCAGTCAGAATATATCATTCAGACAGAATATTTCAGTAATTTATTACGAATGTCAAGGAGTAATTCTTTCTTCGTAAATCATTTCTGTATCGATCCTAGGTTAAGTGGCGTTATGACTTGCATACAGTCTTAACAAACCGTTTAATATTATGTTATCATTTCATACGAATCTTATTTTAGACGGAATTGCAATTTTGTTCTCTCAAAGCCGGTGCTCAATAATCACTGCTATCTCTGCAGAGAAGTAGGAATCCTCCGAACTGTGACTAATGCATGTCGTAAGAAGCGACAATTTGAATAATACGATATAATTTGCTGGAAGTCTTTAGTTCTGCAGGTATCAAGGTTCTAGTTCCATTCTGTATATTCTTTTGTTGATGTATTTTAATCTGTATGTTAATTTGTTGTTTTTGTACATGTAGAGTGAACCTGGAATCTTCCTTCCTGTTGACGTCGATTAACTTATAATGTAGTGGCACGCCGTAAACATTTTGTTAAATCTAAATATATTTTACTTCGATTGTGAAACAGGTTATTACAACTAAGATTAATTACGCTCGAAGTCTTCCTGTGTAGAACCAGTATTAAACATATGTGGAAAAGTGTCTTGCTCAAGGACAGCACACATAGCTGTGGCGGATGATCGAACCCACGATCCTCCAATCATGGGTTCGTGTTCTACCACTGGACCACGCGCTCCACATACACAAACGACAAACGATTTTAAAATGCGACAACCTCCATGATATTTCTGAGCAATTCCATAGTAAAGCCCGTCGTTTACATGACCTTTAAATACACGTATTGAACAGGATGCAGCAAAAAGGCTCACACATTTGTTGACTTTGTTCGCTCCGGCGAGACTGCATACTCCTCTGGGAAAGTTGGATGGCTTTAGCTATAGCTAATGGCAAATCGCTACAAGTAGACATGCGCAGACAGCTAACAGTTTCCAGTGAGATGACTGAAACAAAAACTACACTGGACATCGTTCTTTGGATAGCCAACTTGTACCAAGTCTTGATGGAGTTTTCAGTGCCCTGAGGAGAAGGATCAAGAATACATTCGAAACAAAACGGACCAAGTACCAGTTGCCAACCAATCCAAGGCGAATGCCATGGAATGGGTTGTACGACTTCCCAGTGGAGTTAGGGTGCCGTGGCTCGCAGCACACTGAGTACATTCACTATAGCGAACACCAATGGCGACCAGACCAACAAAGAGCCATTTCAATTATTGCAAGAGAGGCTGCATTACAGTGGTTATGGAGGAAACAGGACGTGATATGGAAACGTCATCAGTGTATGTCATTAATTTTGCAAAGCATTAAAAACTCGTATGGCTAGGACTTGACCAGCCCAGCAGCAAGTGCGCATCTGGAGATAGATAGATAGATAGATAGATAGATAGATAGATAGATAGATAGATAGATAGATAGATAGATAGATAGATAGATAGATAGATAGATAGATAGATAGATAGATAGATAGATAGATAGATAGATAGATAGATAGATAGATAGATAGATAGATAGATAGATAGATAGATAGATAGATAGATAGATAGATAGATAGATAGATAGATAGATAGATAGATAGATAGATAGATAGATAGATAGATAGATAGATAGATAGATAGATAGATAGATAGATAGATAGATAGATAGATAGATAGATAGATAGATAGATAGATAGCAATGTTATAGTACAAAACATATACAAACATAAACATAACTGAAAGGTCACGTATATATACACATATACATATTAATTACATGCAGAACTATACACTTTTTCAATAACTAGTTGTACCCACTAATTGAGGCTTGACGAGAAGAAACACAAGACTCCAACTCGGAACAGCTTCAACTTGTACCAAAATAACAATACATGTAAGTACACTAGTAAGCATACAAAATCGTAAGCCATACGATCGTTTGTACCTAGTAATCGATCTTTTCGAAACAAAACACAAGGCTCGAACTAGATATATAATGGACTGGTAATGAAATACATATTGAAATTAATGATCACAAGTCGCTTTTCTTTGGTTGATTTGAGCACAATGCGTAGACTAGCTGCATAATTAAAATTTTACTGTTGGAATATAATACCATTAGTCACCTTCATTTAACTTACGTAATTACATGATAAGTTATTGGCATGCTTTCACAGCAGCTAACATAATTGTTTCACTATTATCACCACTTATTAACCTTTTAAAGCACTGTACGTCAATATGTCCAATAATAACTGCCCTCAAACACGTAGGTTCACTTTCATTGCACGCACAAAACAATATGTGATGTGTCATAAGGTTGTCAACCTTAAAGGTACAGTTTTTACATATATTGGCTGTATGATAGGAAAATATATTGAATATTATCTTAACCGTACTGAAGCAATACATTTTCACAGACGGGTACTTACGACTGAGCCTCCAGAGAATACAAGGGCCTTGAAAGCCAAAGGTGGAGAAGCATTGCTCAATCGAGAATGTTTGACACATTCTCTCAAAACATTGTTCTTGTTCATATTTAATTATATGGCATTGAAGTACTGACTTCCACGTGTCTTTTGACGGAAAACTAGCAAATTGTACGTATTCCTTTATAGAACTAAAGAGCCCATATTTATGCAGTATTCTGAATATGTCGGACACCAGACCTAAACATTGTCTCTCAACGCAATAAGCATACCTGACTAGCCTGTGGGCGAATATCTGTTTGGTTGAATAATAACATGGTAATCTACAGAGCTGTCCTAGGAACTGTAGCTTTTTGAAGTCAATTTTAGTTGAAATCGGCACAGCTCCTGTCGACATTAAAGCTGCGTCATTGTTTGTATAGAGAGACAATTTTTGCATATTTTATGCAGAATCGATTGGAAAGCTTAAGTTCCAGTACATTGGATTTAGTCATATAGTTCCACAGTTCGCAGCCGTATAGTGCCTTTGGCTGTACAATTGACTGATATATTTTTGAAAGTGACAGTGGATTGAGACATAGCTTATTCCGCTATTGGTAATGCTTAATAATGTTCCCCGTAGTTTTGTGCTAGCATCGTGAATAGCTTCATTGATAAGAGAATAATTATGCAATGCAATACCCAGATGATTATATTTGACATCTTCCGGGATTAAATTGGTACCAAGCCTCCAGATCCTTGCACTTTTCTCAAAATCTGACTTCGATTCATTATACACAGCAACAGCACATTTAGCTAGGTTATACTCGAAACGCCATTTCAAAGAGTATTGATAACAAATGTCAAGCATTTTTTCTAGGCCATTTACCGAGAGTGAAACTAACACCATGTAATTTGCTACGGTAGGGCTGCAAATATTCATGTTATACAGGCATAGCCCTTGTTTAGCTTTCTCTAGTTCTGTAATTAAACCATTTATGTATAATAAATACAGGGTAGGTGAGCTTTTGCCACCCTGTCTTGTTCCTTGGGTGACGTCAAACCAGTCCGAGATCAAAGACCGGTTCCAAACACTACTTCTCATATTGCTATATAAATTCACAAAGCTTCTTAAAGTCAAGGTGTCAATGTCGCATTCATGAAGTTTATATAAAAGGCAATCGTGCCACACTCTATCAAAAGCTTGCCGGCAGTCAAGATAGCATACAAAAGCTCTGCTGTTGTTTTCTTTAGCATAAAGTATTGTTTCACGAAGACTGAATGACTTCATAATACATCCAAGCTGTTTCTGTTGCGGACTGAGTTTAAATAGATTTTTTCTTTTTGAATGAAAAAAAAGTATACTTTCATACAGTTTCAGTATGGTAGGCGTAAGAGCCCTGTAATCATTTGGATCGTCTTTCCTCTTTCTACCACCTTTGTGAATAGTGACAATAACCCCGATTTATTTTTTTGTGGAATGTGTCCTGATGTTATCATTGCCGAATACAGAAGCGAAAGAGCCCATGTGAGAGACTCACCACCGTGGATTAAATGTCCGTAATATACGTTATCGCACCCGCACATTTTTCCTCGTTTACAGGATTGGAGTAATTCTTGGACAGTCCTGCTGATATTTTAATGGTCTCTGTAGAATTAGAAAGATTCAGACTAGATTGCATATCATTTACACTTGAAACAATAGTTTCTTTCCACGAAGAATAGGATTCTTGATACGTTAGGATTTTCAGCTGGTGAGTATAGTTTTTCAAAGTAGGATTTCCACTGGTTGGTAATTTCGTTTTGATCACGATAGACTACATCGTCAAATCTAATCTCATATCCCGCTTTAGTGTCGGTACATTTTCGTTTTCTCGATCCATTTCGGCTGATCGGTCGAGCTCCTCATCCTGCTCTGCAAGAAACATTTACACATGTTGTCTATGCTCACGACGGAAATCTCGCTTTGCTTGTTTATAGTCATCAAACGATTTAGATTCTCTTGGTCTACCCTCTAAAATCCACACAGAGCGCTTTTTTTATTTTGTTTATGAAGTATCGAAAGGTTTGAATTCCAGTACAGTTTTAAAAAATGTTTAAATGACCTCTTTTTTATGCACTTTGAAGAAGCAGATATAATGGATTGAACTATTCGTTCATATAACTTATCAATATCATCATTTAAGCAAATTGTTTGGAAACGAGCGCAAAGTAAATCTTCTAAGTTACTGACAGCTTTTCGGTAACAATGTATTTCTTCTGGGCTTATTTTATTCCAGTTTATACGAGAGCTTGTTTCAGCACTATAAGCATTAGCAGGTCTATTTGGTAGCCGTATTACAGGAAGATTATAGGTCGGTGTCTTGATACATTAAGACAGTTATCGTCAATTATTTCACAATGCGTAATACAATTAACCTTTTCTATTGGTATACATATATGGTCAATTAACGTTTCAAATCTATTATCATAAGACACAAAGGAAGTTGTTGCACCTGTACAAATAGGCATAGTGTCAATAGCTATCAGATTTGTATCATGTAAGAAACTCATAACATATTTGTTCCTATAATTCTCAGAGTTGATTTGTATTTTAGAGTTGACATATCCCATGAACAGAACTGTATCATTTTCTGAAAAAATTATAAATCTTATCAATATAATCCCTGAAAGTGTCAATGGGATAATTGCAACACGGTAGATACAGTTGAAATATGTATATATATATAGATCATATATGATTTGATATTGTACACCTACAATACGTTCTTCATCAATATTTAATGGCGTGATAACATTATCGTGTTTAGCATGCCATAACAGGGAAACGACCCCTTTCCCCACTTTTCTGGTATTTTTATATTTACAGTCATTATCAGCAATGGGAACTGATTTGTATTTAGTGTTAATTAAGTCTATAAACGACAAACTATTATCGTATAACCAATGTTCTGATATACCACAAATGTCTACATCACGGCTTTCTAAAATATATCTCAGGTATTTGCCGCTTGACATCAGACCAGAAACATTCAGAAAGTTTAGCTTTATATTGTCAACCATTATTCTAAAAATAAGACAATTGCACGAAAATGCTACTTTTATAATTGACTGCGTTAACATTATGAAATGATTTATACCTGTACTATAGTTTAATCGATAACAAGTTCTGAGTAGATGTTATAGTCATTAACATCGTCGCCATGATTGTTTCCATTGTCTTGATATGTCGGAATCGGACCACTCTGATCTGTATCCCCTGTGATGATGGTACTGATGCTTACCATCACGAAACCTCTTTTCACGAGCACGAGCCTGTGTCGCTCGTGATAACCAAGGTTTACACGTAACTTCCGGTGGCCAAAAGTCACGATGTAGTAGTTTGTCACTGTTTCCATCATCCTCAACATTCAAGCGAATTATAACATTGTCTGGATTTTTTTTGCACGGGAAGATTCTTATCATGGTGGTTTTCAGTCCTCTTCTATTCACAGAGGCTGCTATTTTATCTCCTATAATTCCCGACTTGATGCCTCCCAGATAAAAACGCTTTGTTTGTTTTCTCAGATTAGGAGTAAACTCTTCATATACGAGATCACTCGAAAATGGGACTCTTTGACGGAGTAACGATATTTTCGAATGATTCGTACGATTCACAAGTCGTTTCCTGAATAATACCGAACTCAAACGGCGCTGCTATATCATTGAATATAGAATCCTTAGTTTCGGTTTGTCGGCATATTTTTCCTTCCTCAATAGCAATACTTCCGGTTGAATCAAGAAATGACTCGACACTATCAACGCACATGCTTACAGTGCCAATGTCCTTTTTAACTAATTCAAACTTAGTACTAGCTCTCGGCATTTCATCAAGTGATCGCGTTATGTGACTTATATCTTGATGACACTGGCAAGAGGACTTCAGGTTAGGTTGATTGACCGGTGTGGCCACCCGGCACGATACAGATTTACGTCGTGAAAAGCTTATCACATCTTTCAACATTGCATATTCGTCACCTTCTACTACCGATATAAGCGTATTGTCTTGTGCAAGTTTGACTGAAATTGGATCTCCCTTCCTTGTAAATACACGACGCTTCAGTTCGCTATTAACGTTATATGGAAAATCATCATTTCCCTTCAGAGACTCAAACAATAATGTTCGCATATTTTCAAGATCTTGCTAGCAGGATTTATAATCACTAAGTATCCTTGTTATAAAAAGATCTGATGGGAGTTCTCGGTAAAGATCATGAAGCCGATTGTATTCAGTGAGATTCTCAATAACTTCTTTGGTTGGATTTTCCACCATATGGGGTATATGTCCCTTTCAATTCCGTATTGTCTCCCATCATTGGAGAATAATGTACTTTTAATTCCGTATTGTCTTCTAGCAACACCGTTTCAAGTTCATGAAGGTTGATTTAATCACCATAAAATGCCATAATGCGGATCAAGTATCAGTGCACACTCAATGTGACTAAGAGGACCGTTATACCCTTCGGCGCTTAATAACAAATACAGTCTGACTGCGTCGCGAGTGAAATCAAGATTCTTTTTTCGGTTAGTTTATAAACATAAGTCTATTGTTTCCCATTTACCATCATTACATTTTATACAGAGCACAAAATAACACGTTGTCGGCCGCCATTACCACAATTCATATCATCTAACCGCAATTTTGAAAAAAAAATCACTCAACACTGTTTTAGAAAATTAGATATATGTACATGATGCAAATAAGAAATTTAATCAACCCAGTATGTTACTGAAACCAATAATTGTGTTTCTTTGTTGGAATTCTGCAAACCTCTGGTAAATGCTTTAAATACTTTTTTTTCAAAATTTGTCAAAAATATGCTAAATATTTTTGTAATGTTTTTGTTAATAAGATAGAAAAATATAATAAAAAAATGTATTTTTAGTAATTGGTATTCATATCTTCAAAACTAATAAAGAGATGTTGATATTAACGTTGTTAATATAAAGTTTCAGATAGAAATACTTGGAGATTAATGTTAATATAATGGTTATATGTTCATAGGTGTAATTTATATTGATTTGAATGGTGAACAAGAATTAAATTGAGTTCAACATTCTCGTTGTGTCCCTTTAAAATCTTATAATGTGTGTCACTTTAAAGTCATATATTGCATGTGTATGAAAGAACATTGTCCGCCTTTGCCGCGTGATGGTGATAATTAATACCTATCACTATAAGTGATATTGGAATTACCCAATATGCTGATGTGAACTGATTCAATCAATCTAAGTCTATCGCAATCTACCTAATTATCAATAGTAATCCTATTGTCGGCCTTTGTTTCCGCTTGCTGCTTAATTAGACCGTCTGCTGATTTCTTACCATGACTTTTGAAGAATCATAAAACGTGTTCAAAGTAGTCGCATCTCATCGATTAATTGGTTTTTGGAATTTTAATTTATAGAAAGATTTTCATTAACGCTAAAGGCTCCCGTACTTGCTGGCGGTCATCAACTTGAATTTACTGAAAGTTCAAACAGTGCGACATTTGTGGTAATATACATCTCCAATAGAACTTAATATATATATATACAGGGTCAGCGTCACGCGCACCTGCTAATCGCTTAACCAACTTAGCAGGTGTGCGTGACGCTGGTTCCCATCCTTGATATAAAGAAAGTATTCTCATGTTTTATATATAAAACTAATTGTGTCACACTAGTTTTTAAAATATGTTTAAACAATCATTAAAATAATACATATATATCCTTGAATTGTTTTCTACCCTAGAGACAGAAACTGAGAGAAATAAAATATTGTTCACATTGTTTTTGGTTTGTTTTTGCCATTTGGGAAATTATTTTTTTCTTTTTTAAATTTAAAGAAATGAAGATTTTTACGTTTTTTTTGTGTGAACGTTTTCTCTTTTTTAGCCCATTTTTGAAATAAGAAATAAGAAAAACGACGTCAATAAATATCATTTGAAACTTTCGCCACAGATGGAAAACTAACTGCATCATCTTTTTACCTAATATTTCTATTTTTATTGTGTTTTGTTTAAACTTACATGGTATTTGTTAAATCAAGACTACCGTTTTTTGTTTAAAAATCTTTTTTTTTTTCGTGAAATTTCAACATATTTCGATTTCAATCCGTAATATTTAAATTCAGAAGAAAAATATTAAATAATTGATAATTGGAATTGGTCATCATTTTTTTCAGCTTTACTTTGGTACCAAAATTGTTAAATTCAGACCAAGATTCGGAGAGTTATTATAGAAATACTAAAAGTGCCGTGGACATTATATTGCTATTAGCCCGCCAGTTTCTATAATTAAGTCACTGATTTTATGTATAATTTTTATACTTGATCATAATTTACTTTTAAAATGAGATGTCGACTGATTGAAACTGCTTTTGACAGCTTTGGATGTTTCTTACGTGTTAGTCTGGGACACTGCATAACTTCATCCCATTATCGTATGTACCCGAAATAAATTTTGGATGGTAATTCCGATCAAAGATTTATTTACAGTACTGATGAGTAAAGACAAAATAGTGCAGTGGTTAATAACGTCGATTTCGGATCGTAAGGACTGGTGTTCAATCCCACTCGGCATCTACTTTTTTATTAGATCGTGTTTACACAATAAAATCAATTATTTATGTGTATTTATAATTATTTATGTGTATTTATTGCCTTTTGTAATTTAACCGTTCAGCTGTTTAAATTTTTTTTGTCTCTTCTGCCCTTCTATCGGTATCTTCTTTGGCTCTACTTTCAAAAGGCTAGCAGGGCTCATGTCGTGGTAAATTGTCCATCGTCCATCCGTTAACCGTTTTCTTGTAGAAGCTAATGCATCCCCCACATTTTTCAAAGAATCTTATCCGAACTCGCACAGCATTTGTATAACCAAAACCTCTGGAAGTTCTCGAACCAGCGTGATTGAACCACAAATGCTCCCTGCCACAGGGCTTACAAGCACATTTTAAGGAAACTTAAAAAAACACCTTTTCTCTGAAAGTTCAAGCCATAGACCATAGACATTTTAAACAAGGAAAAGACTGTACATGGATTTTGCTAATAATAGAGAAGATTATAGTAGACGTTTTACTTAAGGAAACACTGTTTGGTACTTTCAGGGAACTATGGCAAATACTTTTGGAGATCTGGGGAACAATAGGCATTACATTAAGATATCCAGAGAACAGAGATCCCCAACCCCCATCCCCCCCAGCCCCTGGGAGGGCCTCACTAGTGTCCTCAAGTTGCTATTACCGAGAAATGTTATACTGATCTCGGAAAAGTGACACGTTATATCAGATAAAACCTTTTGTTTTTGTTCATATATCGAATATCACTGAAAACTGATATAATGTGGCAACATATATAAAGATTTGACGTACATTTATATAATAAATTAGATATCTCTAATATCCTGCTTATTTAACCTTTTCCCAGGAGATAATTTATGGTACCGGAAGTTATATAAATCTTTTCTTAATCGAACGCAAACAAGAGCGCATTTGTTTCTTCTTTTTTCTTAAGAAGATACAAAAACATCGCTGCCACTTTGCTTTTAGAATGCGATTTTAACGACGTTAAACATTCTGACAACAAACATTTTTTTTCATTAAATAGGCCAAGGACTTATATAGCGGTCTATATAAAAATAGTAATGCAATTATATTAGATAGACAGACTGATGGAGCGATCAACGTTTAGAAACGTTCTCACGGTTTAATAAAACTCTCAACAGAAAGCACCGCTTGATTACGTTTTAATTTCACCATGTTTAATGATGTCTATTGATAGTGGAGATGTAAACCAAGGATATAGAACCGACAGTTCTTTTATTTGCTTAATACTAGAATTTGAAAAAAAAATGGAAATGGGAAATTATATTGGAAATTTAACAATTCACTTTTAAAAGATATTAATTATATGGATAAAATAAAGAATGCAATAAATCGCGTAAAATTACAATACGCCAAGGAGACGTTTTCATAATGATATAAATAATGTTCCAAATGAGGCTTTACTATTAATATACTAAGTGATCAAACATGTTTAGGAGGGCTATTATTTGAAATTCGTGAAGAAACTTTTCCTCAGTCCACTACATTAAACGATAACAAGATCAAAGGGAAGCAATATTATACAATGAAATTGAATACATAGAAAAAGAAATCATACCAAATTTTGCGTATACAATATTGCAACGTTTGGCCTACCACAATACTGAAATCCTGGCCTTGATATCTTTGTTGATAAAACTAAGGCAGTGTAGATAGTTTCAATGAAAAGTAATTTTAAGCTAAGTGAACAATATAAACTTCTTTTTTTTTTTTTAACAATGAATTAAATGTTCTTGGTATTTGATTTTCAGTAGATTTAGATCAAATTATTATTAATTTAAACTTTGATGACAAAATGCGTGATTGTAAAACAGCTTGACCAAAAGGAATATTAACACCAATTGGTATAATAGCAATCTTAACAAGCAAATTCGATAACTTATGCCCCCCGCTTTTTCCCCCAAAAGAATTGATTTGGGCATTCTCAAGTTATTGCACAGAAACCACCAAAAATATTAGTTATTTACAAATTAAAGGGGCATTACTGTAGAATAACAAATGCCACAACACTTAAAATCAAACTTTGCCTGTGTTTTGTCACATTATAAATATTGTATTAAAATTTCAAAAGATTTGACTCAGGCATTCTTAAGTAATTGCAAGGAAATCCCCCAAAATACGATTTTTCACCTAAAATCAAAATTAGCCTGTGTTTTGTCATTATAAACATTGTTTTAATATTTCAAAAATTTGACTGACGCTAAGCACCATATAACAACAGCAACAGCAACAGCAACAGCAGCAGCAGTAACAACAACAACAACATAAACACTTATACAATATTACACTAAAATTCTTACATTACAATAAACAAAAAACAAAACGTGCGAACAACAAATATTAGTTTTCATCTCTTGACCGTGACCCCTCTGCTACTGTGTCTCATTTTCTTTCTAATTAATTCATAAATTCATTTTGTAACATATGTTTTACCTATTAAAGTTCATTTGCACCAATCACACGTAGACCAAATTTCATTTAAAAAGTCTACAATATTATATACACATCGAGAATGCTAGTCACCAATCATTCTTAAGGATATTCTTAAACTTGAACTCAATTATAATTTTGAAATAAACACTTAGAGACCATTTTGGGAGATTAACGTTTGCAAGCATGTAGGGACACCTAATAAATTGTCAAATAAACTCGCACAATTCTTTATGTCTTGATAAACTAGGTAGCTAAGGATGAAACTTGGTTTTCCAAAGAATATTTTAAAAAATGGTTGGTGGATATGACCTCAGTTGATTGTATATAAATGGAGAGTTCATTTTTATGGTCTGATAATCAATCGAATACGATCAATAGTATTTTATTCATTTTAATTGGCATAGGAGCGTAGCGTGACAACTTGGCAACTCAGGGCAGGGTGTGCAAGGGTGGTTCCACTTCCGCCGGTGGGAGTCATGAGGAACTTTCCCTTCGACAACTTCTAGAAATAGAAGAGAAAAGGTTCATTATACATGTATATGCTTTATTTATTATATTATGCTTTATTTGGCTAGAACACATTACTTAAAAATATTTACCTACATCAGGAAATGTCGGCCCGGACTGCACACTCTCACTTAGGTCGCTGTTTTACATAAAGGAAACATTGAGAATTTTTGCTTTACGCATGGAACTGTTCATGTGTAACCCCCTCCTGTTACAGTTATGTTGCTTCTCTGGACTTTTTAGTCTTTTGAATGTTTAGGCTTGGTTTCAAATATTGCTCAGCAGATTGAGTATCTGAATTTGCTTCGCTATGCGTCTGGGCGCACCCACGCAATGTTCGGTAATAAGACAACCAGTGGCAAACAGGAGGTATAGCATTCAAAGGATACAGCCAATAAAATAGCAGAAACATACTTGAAACCTCGGAACACTCAATAACAATTTTAAATGTCCACTGGGGAGCTTAAACCAGGTTAACTTCGCTCTGTGCCCATCATCACATCATATACATCAACGTTCACCGTCAGACTATTCTTTCACACGTAAGATTACACGTAACTATTGAGTATTTCCTTATCGCCACTTTGTCGACCTCTTATGGAAGCATATGGCATAACGCCAATTTCGAATTATAGCTGAATACATTAACTACTATGGAACGCCAGAACTGTCAGATGTGAACTCTTTCTGTGATGTTTTGTCAATAAAACATTACATCATGCCAACTGTCTTTATATCTTGTCAAAAATAGTTATGTCTTGTTAACATTACGTTTTATCTTGTTAGCAAGAAATTATATCATGTTGAATTATAATCATATCTTGTCAATAGGGAATCTTATTATTTTGATTCCTATTTGATTTTGCTAAAATGACGTTTGTATCTTGTCAAAAAGATGATATTTTATGTTGTAATACAATCATATATTGCCTACGTGAAGTTATGTAATAATTAGAGTTCATTTAGTAAAAAAACTAACAATTTAGAAACCCAAAGGGAGCGACCGCTGGCTTAGTGTTAAACGTCATTTGACTGACAGTTTGACGTCATTTGACTGACTCCTGGCGGACCAACGATGGAAGCTGTGATGACTGACGTTTTAAAGTTACTGTTTGCTAAGGCCGTTTCTAAGCATAGCTCGTGCGGCTTTGTAGTCTGCACATGACTCGTTCAGAACTGAATCAAGGGCGGAGTCTGTACAATGTTATTCACACGTGTGCAGTGATGACGAACTTCTTAATAATTAAGAACGAACTTAATAATTAAATCATTCTGTAAGCTTTTTGAACAGATAAGAGCGACACAATTTTAAAACTTGAAGCGATTCCATGGGTTGTCAAATGAGGTTAAACACTAAATCTTGTTAAAATGACGTTTCATCTTGTCAACAAGACTTAATATCTTGTTGAAATATAATCATATCTTGTCAACAGAGAATCCTGGTCCGTTGGAATAAAACAGACAATTAAATGTGGAATCATGCAGACAATTCAACGTGGAATCCCTCAGAATATTCAATGTGGAATCACGCGAAAATTAAATGTGGAATCACGCAGACATTTAAACGTGGAATCCCGCAGAATATTCAATGTGGAATCACGCGAAAATTAAATGTGGAATCACGTATACAATTAAATGTGGAATCACGCGGATCATTAATATGGAACCATTTATTCAATTAAATGTCGAATCACGTAGAAAATTAATGTGGAACCACGTTTACAATAAAATGTGGAATTACGCAGACGATTAATGTGGAACAACGTATACAATTAAATGTGGAATCACGCGGACAATTAATGTGGAACCTCGTATACAATTAAATGTGGAATCTCGCAGAAAATTAATGCGGAACCACGTATATAATTAAATGTGGAACTACGCATACAATTAATGTTGAACCACGCAAAATCTTTTTATAACATTTGACCTTGACCTGTATTGCATCTGTTTTTAGCAGATTGTTTGAAATCGATATTCGTAATCACACCTAACGTTTGTCGAGGTTTTATGTAAACTGAAAAATGGACATAGTGAGAAACACATTTTTTAAGGTCTGCGTCATAAAATGACGACATCCTTTCTTGTATAGGAATCATTATTATTGATATGTTTCATTGCATTCAATGACCAATTTGATACTCTTTGTATATATTGCAAGTTTGTGCAGGAAGTTGAAATACGCGTGTGCGATATTCATAATTCTCGAATTCAGGTCGAGGTCGAAAACAGGTTACGACACCATACTAAAAATACCTGGATTACAGGAAAGTTCGAAATTGACTTTACATAAAACAATGATTATCATCTCATATTCATATTTAATAATCTAATCTGTTATATAAACCAATAATTAGCATCTCCTATTCAAACTCTATAATACAATCTGCAAAAGAAATACGGGCCATATTACATGTAAGGCAAAATACGCGAGCATCAAATACAAGCAGACGTGTGTGTTATTTTATAAGCCATCATATTATATGTCGATTTCATAAATTGTATACAGTTTCCATGGCAACACCAGTCAGTATCGAATGCTGTTTGCAATATTTTACAGAGGTTAATATGAGATGTCAGGGATTGTAAAGCGTTTTTTTTTCAAAATATTACAATATGCACATGCATTCACAGATACCCATTTTCCATTTGATGTTAAAGGTGACCAGTGCAGATGATTTGAAAAGAGACATAATCTTTTTTATCTACGACAGCGTTAAACGCGATTTATTTTATGCTTTTTTATACAATATTGAGATTTCTGTGCTTTTTAGTTGATAATGTCAAAAATAAATAAAAAAAATATAAAAAAAATTAGTGACTGAACAACACATTTATATATATGTCCCTGAAAAGAGTCCTTCGTCCGTCCGTTAACTTTCCAGGATCTTTATATCCATAAAAGGGATCCTCTGTGGCCGAGTGGTCACTATGACGTCCCAATATCACTTATTATTCACCGCTAAGATCGTAGGTTCGTGTCCCTCTCGCTCCAAAAACTTTATGTGAGAAAGTTTGCCAGTTACTTGCCGAAGAACGATGGTTTTCTGAGGTCCTCATCCACCAATAAAACTGGATATGTCATATATAACATGAAATATGTTGAAAATGGCGTTAAACACCATTAAAAGAATTATACCCATAAAAAGCTCGGGCGAGGTTTTGAACCGTCAACACCGGATAATGGACATAGTTGATAGAAAAATACTGACTTTTATCTTGTAAATTCTGTAGTACTTTTAGTTTTCATCTGACTCCGGTCTAACTTAAATGTTTATGTCCACAAAAACCCGACAACAATCTTGAACCGACTATTAAATCCGGAGAATTGGCTTGACTATTATTGACAGTCATTGTGTAGCTCGAATAACCTCTTGAACCAGTCACATCTGACGAACATTGGCGGAGTTATCGGTCTTGGTTGATTAATTGCAAATACATGTTCTTGCGTAGAAAACACTGATGTAGTTGTAGTTGTCGTTAGATTGTGACAAAACTTGGTCAGACTATTATTGACAATGACAGCTCGAATATTTGTTTAACCACTAAAATTGACAGGGTTATCTCCTTGGTTGATTGAAAAAATGCAGATATTTGCCTAGAAAACACTGTAGTAGCTATAGTTGTCGTTAAAATGATATGTCAGGGTTTTTTTAAAAATGGTTAAAATTATTTTTTAATATATCATTCCTTTATATATCACTGACCCCGTATTACTAAAAGGATATCAAAATAACATATTCAAAACGAATTTCCTAACTTGAGCTACATAGTTTATGACACGTTGTAAACATTATTACATCTTGGAAAGAGTCCTTATGACGATATGAATGCCGCCAATCTGTATTTAAGTTATGTTTATTTTTAAAACTTACCTTTCACCGCTGAGGTCGTAGGTTCGAGTCTGAGCTCCGTGGCGGTCAGAAAACTGTCCGCCAGTTAATTGAAGAAGTACGGTGTTTCTTTTCAAGGTTTTTTCGGAGGTCTTACTCAACCAACAAAACTGGACATGCCATATATAACCGGCTATGTATGAAAAAATGGCGCTAAACTCCATTCAATTACATTATCAAACGTACTAACGTATAACCATATAGAGACATTATTTTTTTTTTTTCCAAATATTAAAATATGAAACTTCATATTTTTTATGTTACCAAATATTAACAATACTAGTGATAACGCACAATCATGAATCTATGACCATAAATAATGTTTAAAATAGAAATTAATGTTTCCTTGGAATTGTAACTATCACGCAGATAGAAAATAATAACATTGATATTGACCCTACACTTTTTCATAGACGACCAAAATTATGCGGATGCCTTTTTAACTTTTTACCAGAGTTAGATCCTTCCAAAATTTGAATGGTCTGTTTTACCAAAATTTCCGAGTAAATACTTAAACATTTTAATGTTAATTTCGGTATTCGAACCAAGGCCCCGGTGTCAGCGCCAAGCACATTAGTGTTAATTAATATGCATGTAGGTTTTTAAGTTCGTTTTACTTTTAATCACTACAAATTATGCATGCTTGATGAGTTGTCTTGGTTAATTTAATCTTAAATCATTTACCCTTGATTAGTATTATATAAGGGTAAATAACTTAAGTTTAAATTAACTTAGAAAAAATCACATAGCGTGTATCATTTAGAGTGATTAAAAGTACTTTAAGCATGATCAAATAATATTGATTAAGAGTAATTGACATCAAATTAAATAACTTACAATCATGCTTAATGTTCTGGCTTCTGCAACGTCATCGTGTGCATATGTGTCTAGCATCACTTGCTAGTCTTTATAACATGTGTTTACCTGAGTATTTCTGTGTATTTTAATATATATATATAAGAAACCGAAGATTACATAATTCAAAAAAATATAATTAGATACATATTTTTTTTTTTATAAAACTAATAAAAAGCTGTGACAATGAAATTACTATACTATACTAATATTGATATAACTATTTAAGTAAATACTAAAAGAGCCAACTTTAATCATGAGTCAATTTGTCAAAAATGGGATAAACATCTACTCTCTATGCATGTTATATATTTATGTTAGATCTTCCTTCATATTTTTTTTAAGAAATAACAATTTATTAAGATAATATTGTGTTATATAACGTTAGTATTGTTGATTTTGATTTGATATCGTGTTTCATATGAAAACATGGCTACGGCGTCTCGTCAAATACAGGTTTTCAGCGCACCATTGACTCGTACATTATAAATCAATATTGTACAGTGACCTGTATAATAACCTTATATTGTACAATCAGTAGCATGTTTCATAACTAAATCATGCTATACTTTATTGCTTAATATTCATACCATGCCATAATTCGTGGTATGTGGTATGTTCATGTATTGTGAAGTATGACGCCGCGATTGTGACAAAAGAAATAAGGACATGTATATCGTATGTATTGTGCAAAACCCGGATACTTTTTTTTTACCGCAACGCGTGCTGTGATTTTGCCATTTGATAATTCATTGACTTTTAAATTTTCAATCATAGATCTACGACTGTGCACCAAATAATAGTATCTTATTTTCATATTTCAGATGACGAAAACTTGTAATTGAGGTGCAAAATGGCAACCTTATTCAACTCGACGATCTCTGTCATTATCAAGAACGAGAGAGACTGGGATTTGACGGGGTTGGAGGGGGACAGGTCCGTGTACATGATTGCTATAGAAATAGTCATATTGCTTCTGATGTGGTTGACCAGTATTCCTGCCAATATTTTAGTTTGCATTGTGATTTATCGCAGCAGGAGAGTGCAGTCGACGACGAACTATTTTGTGATATCTCTGGCCTTTTCCGATTTACTGATGTCATTGTTCTGCATTCCATTCGTAGCGTCACGTGTTATGATCAGCCGCTGGGCGCTTGGATCTATTATGTGCAGACTTGTTCGATTCGTTCAGACGCTTGCACCGACAACAGCCATTTTTATTTTGGTGTCTATTTCCATAGACAGATTTTACACGATCATTTATCCGTTAAGCTTTAAAATAACACGAGGAACGGCGAAGCATTTGATTGTCTGCTGCTGGATGCTTTCGTTTGTAATTTCTATATTCTCAATTTACTTTTACGAAGGGGAAGAATCAAAAGACGGCTCCAATAAAATGATATGTCCTACATTTATACCAAACCGGAACTGGGCAAGTTGTTCATACGGGGCTATTCTTGTTGTACTGACCTTCTTAATTCCTACAATTTTTGTCGTCATCGTTTATTCACGGATATTTAGATACGTTTGGACGGCCGGCGTCGGAAAACGGCGACATTTACGACGAACTATGAATCCAGTGCCACGGACAAAAGTAAAAATGTTGAAAATGTTAATAATTGTCTCCATGACAACATTTTTGTGTGCAGCGCCATTTTTCACAGTTCAGTTTTACTTTACGTTTTCATCGACCATGTACACAAACCCTGCCATATTCATAGCAACATTTTGGTTGCTATATTTACCGACAGTTCTAAAACCTACAATTTATATGTTATACAATACGAATTTCCGTCGGGGATGTCGGGAAGTGTTTTGTATGTCACACATGAAATGCTACAGAAGTAACACGTATGAGATTACGACAGCGTCAAATATTGGGAAGAAAAATCACGTGGGAATAATGCCTTCAGACACGATTGTTCGAACTCTTCATTCACCGACTATGGCATTTAATCGAAATATAACATCCGAAAAAACTGCGTGGCCCATGTCGGCTAATATTTCAACAACATATATATAACTATACATATATGATAGTACCTGAATACAGAATTTATCATTGGAAAAATAAAACGGATACAAATAATAAAGATAACAATTCCATTCCCCATCTTCCCTAAATGTACGTACATCCTGGCAGAAGTGAGCGTATAAGGCACAGCCATTAGTCTATTTCAGAACCTGGTATCTCCCGAATCAGGTCTATTAACCCCAAATGAATGAGCAGGGGATTCTATGACTGTCCCACAAGTCGTAGCAATTAAACGCTTACTAAACCGTGACGTCATTCAATCTTTCTCTGAAGCAACTGACCAATTAACGTTTTTAAATGTGACTTTCCCAACATTGCTATTTAACGGGCCCAATAGGGAAAGCTGGGTCAATTCTACTAACTACACATCTACTATAACCCTTACGTAATTCCGTACCTCGTGCTCATTTGAGATTGACCCAGTTTCAATGAAAATATGTTGGCTAACGCTAGCAAACGTTTAGCCTAACTAAACACAGCCCAGAAGCAATCACATTGGAACAGTCACTGGTGTGTTTAAGGCCGCGACTGTCACATAAAAACTACAAAATGACTCGGGGATGTAGTTCTGTGCATACTTCAGACCAGAGAACCAACGGCATTGTTTTTTGTTATAATTTTGCATACTACGCGATAGTTACCAATGCATTTAACTGGCAAAAATACTTTCCAAAAGGTGTTTGTTATAGAGTCTATACAGTTTGAAATAAAAATGAAACTTCAACTGCCAAATATCTAGGTTGTGAGGCCATGTCCTGTATATTATAAAGAATGGCGTTTTAAGCACACTGAAACCTTACCAATAGGTACGGAAAACAGCTGTTACACAATAACAACTCATGCAGTTTCTCGCTGCCCGAGTAGAAGGATTTAGGGATTTAAACCTGGTTCAACTTTGAAATGACCTGGGATATGTTTGACAACATTCTTAGAGTCATAAGTGTTTAATCTTATACATGGTGTAGTACCGATACGGCAATATGCCCTCAACTCATCTCTCACTTACATCTTGTATTTGCACTAATTTTAGTAATATATATAAAATAATACCAATATACACTCATATATCATAATCAATATGGCTTTGGTTTATTAAAGTTTATGGTTAATAAAAGCTACAGTTGTGTTAATTGAAATACCGGTATTTTGGAAGAAAACCCTACCCCCAACATGCTTGTTTTCCCATTTTGTCTAGTCGTTTCTATCAATATATAATACATTAATTAAACAGAAGCCATGATCACCCAAACTTGGCATGCTCTTTAAGAATCATAAGAATATTCCAATGGTGTCTTGTGTAAAGAGAAACGTGATATGTAAAGCTAATTAAAAAAAAAATGTTTTCTCTTTCTTGTAAAAAACACGTAGGAAGGAACTGTCTATAGCGACCATTATGAGAGTGTGGCAACAATCTTCTCCAACAACAACGACAATGCCATATATGGTCAACAAGAGCCGATGCATTCAAGGGAGACAACCACCAGCACATTGTCTGTATATAAGATACTCATAACAGTACAATAATATATACCTACGGAAGACCTCTTCGTCACCCGCCACTAAGTAACCTGAACTTGGTGTACTAGTAAATCCAATCTCGCTCTTTCCTTGTAGTCCATAAAAGTGACGATGAACTTAAAAGCAGCCTTTCCAGACAAAAGACTATTATCTTACACGTGTGGCATACCAGGCAAACACGCAGGTAAATATAAAAATTTCAACAATATTCTTCTTGGAAAGTGCAATACCTGGCTTTGATTTTTGCAATAAGTATCTCTCAGGTTTATTTATGTCATGATCATAGATCCTGGCCACGAGGAATCTTAATTTAATGAAGTCTCAATAACCGACCAGCCAAGTTTGTTTTTATTCAGTATAAAAAGGGTTAGGGTTCATTGGGGCCCCAGAAAAGTGAATTATTTTAATCATCTTAAGAGCTGGATAATTGTTTAATCATAACAATTGGGACGACTGTGTCCTTTAACCTTTATGTTGCTAGGGACGTTTGGTTTTATTAGAATATTCACACTGTAGTTAAGAGATTGAGTGCATATATCTTCACCCTGCTATAAAAAGTGTATTTCTTTAAATAGTATAATCAATTAAATACAAACCAGGGATTGGCTTGTATTCAGCAAAATATAGCCAACGGAAGTGTTGATATTTTGACATGTTAGTTAGATACCCATGAAGCTAAATGTTGTTGTGGTCTATTTTTGGAATTGTATCTTATTCATCTTGACAACTCTATTGTTTAGTAATAACTGTTGGAACTGGGTCCTTTTACAGTGATCTTATGATCTCCATAAAGTTTCAGTAGGGGTTTAAAAAGGGACGAAATTGTGGATTTTCAAAAGTATCATCTTGAGCATTGTTTAGCCATAATAGTTGAGACCGGTCCTTAAAGAGGATTAAATATCCATAAGGGACCAGCAGCGGTAGAAGAGAAGGGATTAATTTTGTATGGTGGTAAGTGTCCCGTTCAAAATTGTTTCAGTCATATCAAGATGATGTCTACTTGAATCAGACAATATTCTAAGCGTTGTCACACTGAAATATCATGACACAGACATATGGTATGATACCCACTCAGTCACATGATACTGACAACAGGTCGACCAGACTTATTTTCTAAACAAACAGCACCAAATGAGGACGATTCTAGTACCATTTTAAATCTTTGGTGTGACCCGACCGGGGATCGATCCAATGACCTACCACATGCGAGGCAGGAGCTCTATCACTAGACCGCTTCGATTAGAAAAAATGTGATATGTTGTATAGTCCTTTATCAAGATTGTTGAAACCGGGTTGCTCGGGTGAAATTAAGGGCTTCCACAGAGGTTAACTTTTACAAAGTGTTAATAAGCACAATATATGGAGTTTGAATATTATTTCTATCCGTCTTTTTATTCTAATTATTTTTTTGTTTTAACTTCTGCGAGATCATCTATAAGACCTGAGTGTTGCACCATTAGCCGTGAGCTAAACAAAAAATTGGTACCATTTTTCTGGCAAATTCCCCCTATGATTTTTTGAAAGATATATATCTCTACACCAAAATTCTGGGGGGCTATATCTCAGGCACAGCTTAATGTCTGACTGGTAGCACAGTATAAAATTTGATCAATCTGAACCCCTTTTGTCAAAGTTAGGGCCTCCACAGGGGTCAATCCTTTACTCAGTTGATCGACTTACATTGGCTTCTTGTTTAAAACAAATGTACATGTATACTGAAATATTTCAAGTTTGAATTTTCATCAATTTTTAGTGTTCATGAATTAATTTCGTTAAAAAGAAATGTTAAACATGATTAACCAATATATGTAGATAAATTATGACTAATTGTCAAATTGTGTAAATATTTTGCGATTTACCCCACCCACTTTGATTTTGCTGTGATTCACACAAAAAAATAGTTTAACACCTAATTTTGATAAAGTCTATAGTTTCTTTTTAACCTTATATCATATCTGATTAAAATATTAGGACATATACCATCTAACATATAAAAAACATAAAATTTATGCAATTTTAATGAATTTTTTTTTCTTGGTGTTGATGCTTTTAGTTTTTATTAACAAAAATCCATTTATTTTTTAACAGAGTGTGTTTTAATGAAGAACATTCCAATTTTCATACATTAAAGTGATTAGTAACTTAAACCACATACATTTATTTGAAAACCAGGTGTATATTATAGATAATGACATTTTTAAGAAATTTGCAGCCATTTTGGAAGCAATTTTGAAATTGCTCATTTTCAGACATTAAGCTGTGCCTGAGATATAGCCCCCTGAATTTTGGTGTAGCGATATATTTCTTTCAAAAAATCATAGGGGGAATTTGCCAGAAAAAAATGGTACCAATTTTTTGTTTAGCTCACGGCCTAATGGTGCAACACGCAGGTCTTATAGATGATCTCGCAGAAGCAAAAACAAAAAGATAATTAGAATAAAAAGACGGATAGAAATAAGCAACGTCAAACGCATTTACCCGTTTTAGACTTTAGGACTCGCCAGCACAGGGTAGAAAATACACGTGCACTTTTGATGTCGAACAATTTATTTATCTATGGGTCACACTTCAGGTAATATTTACGTAATATATTTGATAATGTTTAACGGATTTTGATGAAACAAAGTGCAGATAATCCAAATATATCGTCGACCGTCTTCTAAAACCTCGTATGTGCAATTTTGCCCAAATTTTTTTTTCCGGCTTATTATAACCACTGTAAAATCCCACGCAATTTGCAAGAGTACCCATGCACATAGCCAATCAGAAATTTCATATATAAACACGTGATAAAACAACGTAAAATTATTGGGTCATTTTTTGTACTTCTAAAACCTTGTAAGTGTCGCGAATTTTACAGACGACGCAGACTTGAAGAAAACTGAGAGAAAATCATGAATTAGAGCCAAAATAAAGGTAAGAATATATAGATAAGTCCTGAATTAGGTTTTTTATTGGTCCTACACTTACCAGTATTGCCCTTGCATTTAGAAAACATTGTTGAGTTGACAAATAAATAAAGAATGAAAACACAATAAACCTATTATTGCCTTGAAATAAGTAAACTAGGCTCTGCTTCTGTTGAATACCTAAATTCATGTATAATTTTTTAATGCATTGAATATTTTAAATAAAACAAATCCAAAATGTTGACTTTTCACCAATTAAATGCATATCCGGCTTTTTAGAATTTTCTTGTATATTTCTTTTTTGTTAGTTACGAGATTTTAGAATTTGACAGCAAACAGCTAGGAATTAAGTTTATTACATTTTTATTATATGAATAAAATTATGTTTTACAAAAAATAATAACTTTAAAAACCCTTATAGCAAGGACTTAAATATCCCAAAGTTTAGTAATATATAAGGTAAATATTTGATATTAATTCCCTTTCTATGTGACGATTCCATCATAAAAAGCATTCTTTTATTTTCAGTTATCTCTATGATGTCAGGAGAAAGTGACACAGAGTCCACAGACGAAACCCAGCTACTTGAATATAAGTGTCACTTATGTCATTACAAACCGGACGTGTTCGTTCTAATCCATTTATTACAACAAGTTATCAATGTAGGAGCCTATCTGATTGCTCTACCAAATGGACAGTATTATGTAAGATGTCTTTTTGAAAAGATTGTGCAAGATACTTTCATTTAACATGCGTACATCTTACGTTTCCAGATGAGGCTCTAAACCATTCACATCTAAATGACTTAGTAGAAAACGGCATACACTGCGATCTATGTGAGCCTGGTAATACAATTGCGAATCATTAAAATGGCGTCAAGCGTAAATACGAGGTTCAGCTAGCGCTTGAACAAATCATAAAAAGGAAGAAGTCGGCGAAGGAAGGCGACACTTCTGACAAATTACCCTTCACAATAACATCCGCAGATAAAACGGTTATAGAGCCACCTATAGCAACAGAAAACAGTATACCCGTAATTGTCGAGAGCAAATTAGATACTGTTAACGAACCGACTAGTGAGATGATTGTTGAAGAATGTGCACATGTAAAGCAACACACAAGTCGTGTCACTGTACAAATTCAGGGGCGAGATATAAAATTAATAAGTAACAACCAAGAGGCAGGTAAAACAGTTGATTTTAGAACTGAAAGTACAAAAACGGTAGAAGAGATTAATCAACTAGACCTTATTAGAAATGAGTTAGTGGACGTACATCCAGAACAAAAAGAAGATAGTATTGAAATGGGAGTAAGTGATACAAGTATTTTAGATGACAAGGAAAGTGAATTTTACGACTATGATGACGATGTCAAGGACAAAGATTGGAAACCGCCAAAGAAGGATGACACTGTAGATGAAAGTGACTACGAAAGCGATAACAGTACTGAAACTATCTCTAAAACTGACACAGAGGTTAACAATATAGTGACTATATCGAGCGAGGAAAGCGAGTGGAACATATTGATATTTTGAATGAAAGCGATGATTTCATTTCCAAGAAATGTAAAAAAATATCTAAACCGGGTCAAGCAAAGGTAGATTCTTGGGATAAAAATGTGCAAAAGAATCTCCGAATGAGTGGGAAAAATTACAAAGGGTATGCAAAGAATGATCGTGGAAAAATGCGTTTTGTAAGGAAAGGAATGAGAGAATTCTAACTGAAAGTAATTATTCAAAGAGATGTGAAAAATCACTTCATTGCACAACAATTAGTGATAATCAACGGCAGGCTATTTTTGACGGGTTTTGGAATAATATGAATTGGGAAGAGAAAAAAATGTATGTTGTTGGTTTGGTAGGTAAGTGTGTACCTCAGAGACGAACCGGGGAATCTGGTGGACGCAGGCAATATACGTTAAAATATAACCTGAAATGGGGCGAGGAACGCCTTCAAGTTAAAAATATGTAAAAATATGTTCCTGTCGACCCTGGGTCTCGGGGAATACATTGTGTATGACTGGGTAAATAGCATAGGGACTAATGGAATACCAGAAGAAGGTCGTCATAAACTGCCCAGAAACAGAGAATCGCCAGCTAAAGAATATGCGGAGATATTTTTAAATGAATTACCGAAGATGCCGTCACATTATTGTCGTTCAAATACTTTAAAAAAAAGTACATTGAACCAGTGTTCAATACAATGATGGACCTGTACATGGTTTACAAACAAGCCTGCCAGGACAATGATAAAAGCATATTGGGCTGTAAAACCTTTAAAGAGGTATTTGTAAGTATGGATTTGGCTCTTTTTAAACCACGTAAAGATCAGTGCGACACTTGTTGTGCATATGAAACTAAAAACATATCGGAAGAAGAATACAGACAGCACATTATGAAAAAGGAGGAAGCAAGAAAAGAGAAAAAACAAGACAAAGATAGATCATTACAAGATGACTCTCTGAAAGTTATAACTATAGATACACAGCCAATATTACTTTGTCCGCGATTAGAAGTGAGTGCCCTTTATTACAAAACGAAGTAAGCCTGTCATATTTATACAGTGTTTGACGTAGGTACAAAAAAATGTCACATGTTATTTTTGGCATGAGGGAGAATATGGGTTAAACGCCGAAGCATTTGCAACCTGCGACTCTACGACTACCTAGGTACTCTAATTAAACCTGGTCTGGAGGAAATAATAGTTTACACTGACGGGTGTGGCTACCAAAACAGAAATACAACTCCGGCTAATACGTCGCTGTTATTTGTTGTAATGAACAAAATAATTGTCACTCAGAAGTTTCTTGAAAAGGGACATACACAAATGGAGGTAAACAGTGTACATAGCATGATAGAAACAAGAATTCGGAAACGGAATATATACATTCCTCAGAATTACGTGGAGTGTATTAAAGAGGCACGACTGTCTAAACCCTACGAAGTTAAATATATGGCATTCGACTTCTTTAAATCATTCAGTTTCTTGAATTACTATAGCTCAATTCGACCGGGAACGAGTAAGGGGGATCCAGTTGTTACTAACATCAGGGTATTACAATACTCTTCATCTGGTGACATATCTTACAAACTGAACTATAGCGACGAGTTCGTTGACATGCCAAGTCGTGCAACACGCTCGGCTATTCCGTCTTTAGAAGATGTAGGACTGGCAGCCAATGGACCAGCACATATAAAGAACACAAAATACAATCATCTACAGCAACTTAAAGCAGTCATTCCAAAGGACTATCATAGCTACTATGATAATATACTCCATGATAACTGACTATAGAAAACCTATTTCAATAAGTAGGTTAAAAGCACGACACAGTACCCTTGTGTTTTTTTAAATTGTATTAGTTCTATCAAACTTGATGAATTTTTTGTGAATTTAACCAGTTCGCGTTTTTATTGATTCGCCATTTTAATAATGAACTAACAGTTATTATTGTGGTATTAAAGGTTTCTAGGGTTTACCAAAGTACATAATTATGATACCTGCACAGCACCCTTATTACCATAGCATGTGTTAATATTATGTTTTTTATTGATTCATGTTGCCATGTTTAATTAATTAACAGTTATGTGGTATTAAAAGTTAAAACTTTCATATATAGTGTTTAACAATTTTTATAACACGAGATTGAGATACCAACAGCCTGTTGTAGTTAAACACCCTCGAAAATAAATGCAACTAAAGTATATCGAATATCAGAAATTAGCAATGACCTTTAACATATTTATGAATTCAATAAATAATAGTGTGGATACACAATGACATTCAACTACTGTCCAAACATATTGGGTTCGAATTCATTAGAAGTAACAGCTTCCGCAACTTCCACCCACGTTTGCTTTACTAAGTAAATAAACAAAGCGTAAATGTTAACGATAAAATCTTTTTTTTTTTACTTAATAAAAGCAGTTAACATTTCTGTGAGATTTAAGTTTTTAAATTAAACTCAGTTAGGTAAATGTTGGTGGAATTGGAGCCTGGTAATCTATTAATCGGAAACTTATTCCCAAATCGCTGTTAGAAATGCATATGGTTTATATTTTTTTCCTATTATTCCTATTTTTCGTTTGTAATCTGTTTTTCTTTTCTTAAATAATACTAAAGAACACTTAATTCCATTATCATAAATGACTTGCTTGTAGCTTATATCAATCCGAGTGTTTTATTTTATTACCAAAATATATCATTTTTCCAGTTTCGGTACCCTACTGAAACTGGAAAAATAAACAGCGGTCACTTCCATTACAGTATAAAAGTATCTGCAACTGTATGGGGAGGTAACCACTGCGGTGGAGTTTCATATTGTTTATGATCGTAAATTGTCTTTGTAACGCCTTTTTGGTCAATACTATAACGGGGGTCATTTAATTAGTGTATATTGGACACGTTTTTTAAAAAAATAACGCAAAATACCCTTTACAACCATATTTTCATAATATATACCGCATACCACTTTAAATAAATAAAGTTAAAATCAATTAACAGTACATTTACAGACTAATCATTATTAGTTATCAAAATGTATTCTTTATATGAATAAATAGTCAGCATTGCTAACTTAAAATAATTTGCTGCAAAGATAGAAATTTCAGAAACTTGTGACTATAAACATTTTATTAAAATGGCTACAGCTTCTAAAACCTCGTATCTTACAATTAAAAAAGAATAAAAAGCCATATATCTCGTAACTACATACAGGTTAGTTATGAAAACCGGTAAGTGTCATACAGCGGCAATTTATTAAATGTAGTCGGTAATTATAAATATACATTATAACTCATACTATAAAGAGCAACTGTTGCTGATATTGAAACCATTAAATGTGTTTTAAATGGAATAAAAAGAATGTCTTTCCTGAAAAGTAGTCAAATTGCACATACGAGGTTTTAGAAGACGGTCGACGATATGCTATTCGAGCATTTATAATGATTTATAATTTTTCAGATAGTTTTGGTTTTAGTTTTGGGTTGTTTTGTTTTAAACATATTTATTATACATCGATTTTGAAACAACTTAAACAAAAAACACTCGTAGTATTCCTTGTTAGAACCAGAACTAAGCATACGCGGATAAAGTGTCTTGCTCAAGGACACCACACATAGCCGTGATGGAGGATCGAACCCACGACCCCTATCCCCAGATTCTGGACCTGATGCTTTATCATTTGACCACGTGTTTGTGTTCTTTTTTCAAACACCCCTACATCCGTTTCAATTCAGACGAAACATGTAAACAAACGTTCACGACGTTTAATAAACTAAAATGTTTGGACAGTTTTTATGTATGATAATGACTGCTTTGGATAGTACGATGTTCCGTTGGGGCCATCGCGGCATATTTATTGTTTTAAGTTAAGTTGAAACAACGATGATGAAAAGTCGAAGCTACGATGCTATGCTGAAAAGTCGAACATACGATAGTGAAAATTATTTCGAATTTTATTCATTCGACTTTTCACCGTCGTTGTTTCGTTATTTTGATGTTACACCATCGTACGTAGTTTCGTTGTTTCGACTTAAATATTCCACGATGGCCCAATCAGGACACGGTAGGATAGTACTTGTCTTTTAGAGATACCTGCATTTTGTTAAGAAATGTGTGTAATAAAAAATCTTGACTGAAATGAAATCTGTCGTTAAAATATTTTAGTCCTTCCTAGAACCTGATATCTCCCGAATCAGGTCTATTAACTCCTCAATGAAAAAGCAGGGAATTCTATGCCTGTCCCACAATTCATAGCAAATGAATGATTACTAAACTGACGTCATTCAAACTTTCTGCTGAAGCAAATGACCAATCAACGTGTACAAATGAGGTTTTCCCAATATATGCTTAGTATTTAATGGACCAAATCGGTAGAGTTCGGCCCGTTCTTCAGACTTAATATATTTTGATAATAAGTAGTGTACTTTACCAAATAAAGAAACAAAGACGAGGGTTCGTCTAAAATAATACCGAGTTAAAATACAAGACGATGTTTTTACGATTTGTTTAATCGCCTTTTAAACACATTTCAGGTTATACATGACATATCCAGTTTTATTGGTGGAGGAATACCTCAGAAGTTATTCAATTAATCAGAGTAGAACCATCGTCCTTCGGCAAGTAACTTGCAAACTTTCTCACATATAGTTTTTTGAACGACTTGGACTCGAACTTACGACCTTAGTGATGAGAGGTAAGTGGTCTTGAGGCAGCGCCTTAGACCACTTGGCCACGGAGGACTATACATATCAGTTTATTTCGGTAAAATAAAATAAATTCCGAGGAAATATAAATTTGTTTTGTTTAGATTAAATTACCATGTATGTTCAAAACTGGGTGACGGCAGTCTTATTTACAAATTCAATCACAAGCTTGCTGAACGTAATGACCTATAAAGATGGGCGCATGTATATCCTGGATAAATGATAAAATAGTAAGCGATGGATAAATCATTCGGCAAATTAATCGTTCATAATTCACAAGCAACTGATCTTTTTATGCATATAAAATGTATTTTGTATGTGACCATAGATGTTTAATTATAACGTTTTGAACATGCAACATGCTTTTGAAGTAAAACATTGAAATACGAAGTAAACTTTCAAGATTTTTATAGTCTTTTAGTTGCAGTATACGCGGTTGTGATCATAAGTTCTTCAACAGTTATAAACACAATTTGCTGGGAATTATCTCGTTTTTGTTACTGTTGTGTTATTTGAGGAAATTGTAATGTTTCACTTGTGGATAAAATTATTAGGTTTCAAAAGAGAGCTGCTAGACCTATTCTCGATAAAAAAAACTAATACCCGAAATATAATACAAAACTGTTCCCGAATACTTGATCGTTTTTTTGAATTATACTTACTTTATAAAAAAAATTATCAAAATAAAGGCCGCGGAACGATATTTGCAGTTGACGGATATGAACTATACTATTGATATGATCTATATATTTTAATTTAATAATAAGTCACATTTAACGCCATTTTCCCCGTGTCCCGGTAACATTTACCACGGGTCCCGGCCTTAAATGTTATGTTTAAAAACGGCGCGAATGGACATATATCAGGTTAATTCACTGGAGAAAGTGACATAATCTTGGGTAACAGACATGTGTGTTTTATTACAACAAATTTAACGGTCATTACGGAACACGCAGTTCATTACGTATGGCTTAATGTCCCGAGAAACAAACGACTCGTCAATAAAGTCATACTGAAAGTCAAGATGAAAAATAATGGTTAGTATTGCATTATAAATATGTATGTATATGTTCATTGTTTTATTATATGGTACTTAATGAATTTTATCATATTGCGATTTTGAGATATAACATTTTCAAGGTGTTGTCCGCCAACGTTATTTGAAAGAAAAAAATAAACGTATTTGATTAATTTAATTATTTTAGTAAAAATCGCGAACATATAAATTTTAAAATCATATCATACTAAAGTAAAATTTCTGAATGGAACATGATTTTGTGGAATGAAATGTATTCACTTTGCTCTGAAAGGTACATATTTCGTATTTAAAATGTCCTCTATGATTTGCCGCCCCTTAGCATGTTTACTATATTATTATATTGTCTTTTGAAAATTGTATTAACGAGTAAATTAAGTTTCTGTTAGTTTCCCAAAATAATGAAAATTTTGGAAAATCATTTACACCTATCAATCATTTCCGATGTCCTCTATCAAATACTGACATCGTCAGATTGACGTTCTTTTAATACGGCGAAAACCTATACTGTATTCTCATAGTTTACGTAGGTACAGTAATATCATTGATTTTGATCCATTTGATATCCGCAGAAAATCATGATTAAACTGCAGTAATTGATATTTCGATATTCGGCTATTTTCTTGTAAAATAAATGAATAAAAACGTCATATTACATTTTATACAATTTTAGCGTTAACGTCGTGTTACCGTGCGCGACGTTATAAAAATTCGCTCGTGCTTGTCAGCAATGACAGAGGTTCCTGAGGAGTAGCTTTCTCATAGATTTTTTTAAAAAAATGAGTTTGAAATGAGCACAGGACTACATGTTAAATGTAGAACGAAAATAAGTAAACCGTTTAAAAGTTTTGTGAATAAGTAGAGGTTGGTATATAAAATGCATCAATAAGTGTATTCCTGAGATGATTGGAAGTTAAGATAATTCATAAAATGCGCATGATTACGCAAGCGTTCACAAAATCTCAACCAGTTGCTTATCCAATTATATATAATACCTTGCTGTGAGTAACTTAACACGCACAAATTGAGACATTCCAAAATGCAGGTTACATATGGTAGATACAGTTTTACTTGTGGAGAAAGGCCTCAGATGGAACCACCGTTACTCCGTAATTAACATGCAGACTGTCTCATATAAACTATTTCCACCGAGATTGGCTCGAACCCACGACCTCAACTGTGGGAAGTAGGTGATCGTTGGAATACAGTCCAATTATACCACTCCTTATTTTAATTCTCCTTTTGTGATTTAAATGGAATTATTGATGTAGTTGAAACATTTTGAAGGAATTGCCATGTTTGAACTGTAAACATAGAAAAAGAAAACCAACTTTCATTGTTCCAACAGAGTGCATACTAAACAGAAAACAATAATATTCTTGATGGAATATGACCCTTACTTTTCTATTGATGTCTTATCATTACACGTGTCATTGCACGTGTCAACAAACAATGAAATGTAGGTTTTCCTTCCTTAATTTGGGTCTTTCTATAAATGACAAGCCTTCATAATGTTTCACCAACTGAAGAAAAAGGAAGGCAAACCAACAGTGGGTTTGCACCTATAAATATACATTATAAAAGTATTATTTTTATTAATATTAAATCCAAAAGGGTCATAATTCTGCCAAAATGCAACCAAAAGTTATTGTTTTTGATTTTGTGTGTTCCATTGATGATGTGCACACGTGTAGTTCAATTCATATCCAATAGGTGATTGTGTAAATAACGCCTGGGCCAGTGCAATAACCACCTATTCTACAAATAGTCAAGCTAAAAAGAAGTCATAATTCTTGTAAAAATTTACCAACATGGACAAATTTTGAACACCGCAACTGTATTTTCTAGCCTTGGGCTGGTAGAGCTAAAGTTGATCAAGAAGATTATGTAACTAATTTTGAAACAATGCCGCTCCTTTGTACAAAGTGAATGTGTCTATAAAAACATGTTTTGCTTTAAAGTTTACTTTGAAATGGTAAATATACAAAAAATTAAAACACCAAAGAAAAATATAATATTTTATTTAATCAATTGTGCATTGTATATGGAAGTTAATAATATGACAAAGAAACAAATAACAATGTTCCCTGCATGTGAATGGCAACATAGACAACAACATGATGATCACCGTGGTAACATATACAATACCATAACAATATCTCCATGGCAATACAAACAAAACATTATCACCATGGCAACACATACAACTGAGAAATCACATTCAACAAAGCTTGTCTATCTCTCTATCTCTCTCTCTTTCTCTCAGACAGGTCAAAAGCAACAAATTGAAACTTAAAATACAAACAATGGTTGTCATGACTACCAATTAGTAGTTTTCATTAGTATGAAATGACATTGCCCAGGGTTATAAAACTTCCAAGTAAATACTCAACTGAGTTCTGTTTCAATCAACCAATCTTACTCAATATACAACTAAAGCAATGTTTCCGCCATTGCTTGACTTGAGGATGAACTCAGCCGAGCAGAAACTCAAGAGTGTTATAACCTCAAAGCCCTCGCTGGGAAACAGATTTTAAATGTTTTTCATCCAATACCCAAGGTTACAACACCCTTATATACATGAACCTTACACTATAAAATGTTTACTTCTCTTGCATTCCTTGGAAAATCATGTTTCTTAGCAAATATGTCAATATAATTTTGAAAATGAAAAATTTACTTTCCTGCTCATGCATGTTGGTAAACTGTTTTTTTAACCGTTTTCATTAATTAAAACCAGTATCTCAGTTATTTAAGGAAACAGAAATTATTAGAGTAAAGTTACTTATTTATATCTATGCTACTCTTTTGAGTTTTTATGTTTTTGTCTTATACAGTTTTAATCTACCTGTATTAAGCAGCCAACTGCCTTAAAGCATCATTTTTACTCTTTCCCTTCTGCAGCTGCTTAAGACAGGTTTGCCTGTACTGTATTATTTTAATAAATAGTCAAACCTGTTTTAAGGAGTCAGTCAAGGGAAGAAGAAAAAGTAACATTTCAAGACAAGTTGTTGCTTAACACAGGTTGCTCTGAAACTATGCAAATGGAAAAAAGCAAATGTGGCTGCTTGAGACAAGTGGCTGCTCAGTAGAGGTGACCTTTAATACAGGTTTGACGGTAGTATTTCTATTTCATATCATGTATAAGATCACCCCACCCACTCCGAATTCAATTGATGCTGATACGGATTTAACAGGACAAATGTATTATCCACTGTGACATTATAATCAATAAAATGAGTAGGATTTATAGCCATAGTACATGAAACCAGAAATGTCACAATCAAAACATGCCTGTTTTATCACCAGTATAACTGCATCGTGTCATGAAATTGCACTGTAACTTTGTTAACTGCTAAAAATGACTGAAGATAAAACCAACAAAATTCTGTTCATCCCGAGAGTAAGAGAAACAGTCACCATGAAGCAAAATTTTAACAATACTGAAATCCTGAGTGAAGGAATGATAGCAAACAACCTGGTTATCTTAATTGTTAAAATTTTACTTAAATAGCAGGGGCAGATTCAGACTTCCCTACCCTCAATTTATGTCTATAGATAGAATATTGATTATGAAAGTTATATCAGATGGATGTGGTGAATATTCAACAATGGAGATGAAGATAATGAATAAAAGTCCATTCCAGTTACAACAAAAGTGTTGTCACTACAATGGCATTCATACTACCAACCTCAACATCCAATGCTGTTGAGGCATTCTGCAGTCCTTAGAAAATATAAAAAAAATCTTTGACAGCTTCAATTGTGAATATACTCTCATGTCAACCATCATTGTCCCAAATAGATAATATAAGGTTCTCCCTTGATGTCCCGACCCCCAACAGAAATATAAACACTCTAGCCCCTCTGTGGTCCCTACAGTAACCTTGACATTACCCTTAACAGTCTCAAAGTATGTATCTGAAATCCCCATACACGACTCCAATATTCTGAAATCCTGATACACAACTCCAATTTTCTGAAATCCCCATACATGGCCCCAATATTCTGGAATCCCGATACACGACTCCAATATTCTGAAGTCCCCATACATGGCCCCAATATTTCAATTAATACTTCTAACTGAAGTAATAATTTCTAATATTTGAAACAATAGATAAATTCTATTAAATCTGAAAAAAAAAATGAGTTTGCAGACACTTTTTGAATTTATTTTCACTTTTGTTAAATGACATTCAACAGCTATGACTATAACAAAAAAACACACAAAAAAATGAGGAAATAAGAAACAGAAACTATTGTACTTTTTTAATGCCCATGAAACAATAAAATGCGATTTTATGGTCATTCTTTCACAAAACTGGCAATTAAAAATGATAACTAATGAAGAATATACAATTTTGAATCTGACTGTGATAGATATGGAATATGGAACATAAATCATGTTCCTTCTAGTGCGTTCCAGCACTCAGACAATGTGTACCAGTAATTAATAACAGTAATCAAATACAGGTTAAATAACTTCTAATTCAAATGAATTTAAATGTTTAAGTATTGACAATGAATAAAAAATCTGTTTTTCAAAAGTTGATTAGTTTTTATGTTGGAAACAACTGACAGATGAGCAGACAACAATTAAAGGCAAAACATAAAACTTTGCAGAAGACAACAAATAAATAATACCACATAGCTGATATTCTACTAAAAAGAGTATTGCTAACTCAGGTATCTAATGAATTAATTGGGATTTAACACCATACCAAAAATGATAGCTGCGATGGTCCTTGATTGCTCACCTATGGCACAAAAGACAATACCAAAAAAAAGGAGATTTTTGGCAATTCAAGGGCCAAAACTCGAGACATTTTTTAACAATAAGGCATGTTCACACTCCAACCCAGGTGTTACGGTATTAGGTGACTACTGTGTAAGTTTGGTGAAGATTCAATGATAAATACCGATATACAGCGCACTCAAGTAGTAATATCTGATGATCCAAATGCCGCAACTCCAATATTAATTGATCAATTTGGTCAGTTATAAAACTAATGAATGGTAAATTGAGGTCCAATAAAAACACAAGATCAAATACCAATTTTTTTCATGATTTAAGGGCAAACTTTTGTTATCCAAACTGGCCAGTTTAAAAACACTTTTTCAGAGATATTATGAATTTATTACGGTGTAAGTTTGGTAAGGATCTTACGAAAACTGTGTTGTTAAAGTGCATACAAGGTCAAATAACACATTTTTTGATGATTGAAAGACCTACTCATACATAATTCTCTAATTTTGCCCGATATTATGGTTAAACAACTACTGTGTTACTTTGGTAAAGACCATGTACTCGTACATAATTCTCTGATTTTGCCCGATATTATGGTTAAATAACTACAGTTACTTTTGGTAAAAACCATACTTGTACATAATTCTCTGATTTTGCCAGGTTTTATGGTTAAATAACTACTGTGTTACTTTGGTAAAGACCATACTTGTACATAATTCTCTGATTTTGCCAGGTTTTATGGTTAAATAACTACTGTGATACTTTGGTAAAGACCATGTACTCGTACATACTTCTCTGATGTTGCCAGATATTACGGTTAAATAACTTCTGTGTAACTGGTAAAGATCAAATGACCAATGCAGGGGACACAAAGTACAGAACTTTAAAGTTAACAGTAGAAAAAAAAACTAAAGGATGACAAACACTGGGCAATGGGAAAAGCTCAAGTTGAGCTTTGCTTAGGTGAGCTTAAAGGATTGTGTGGAAGGAATATTCTAGGCTCACTCTCAAAATTTGATGAATAAAGCATGTATTAGGCATTTCACGACTTAATGCCCAATCTGAAATCTAGTACAACTGACCTAACATGGACACTTGTTAAAAGAACAACCATTTTAAGCAGAAAATAAACAATTAAATTCTTTAATTGCATTAGAGAACAATATTAAACTGGTACAAAACTATATCATGTTAACATTTAATTATTTAAATAAGAGTGCAGCAATTTCATTAAAGAATAAACATAACAATCTATTGAAGTACAAAACCATGAGACACTACACTGGCTAGAGATCATTTTCATCAAGTTCATTAAACACAAATTAACATAACAATTAAAATCTTATCTCTTTCTCATTTGTAACCCCCCCGGATGTCAGGTCATGTTTACCAACCATTCTTGATTATATTCTATGACTTGAGCTTGAAAATCCAAATTTCAACGTTTGCAATGGCAGATACAATAATTGTTAAGAGTTAATTTGACTATATCTTGGATGACCTTATATGCAAATTTTGTCCTCAAAAATCGTCTCTAAGTGCGTTTTTCAAAATTCATTCATGAGTTCAAGTCCAAGAATGTTCTTAAGAATAGTTGGTGAATACTACCCGAGGTCTTAATTGATCGTATTAATACAATTTTCTTGAAAAGAGGGGAAGGCTAACTTTGTTAACCAAATCTAAACATGAAAAACTAAGAATAACAAATTCACCAAAGTTACCCGAAACTGCTATTATTTGATATTAATATGTTTGTTTTAGTAAAAAAGTAACTCAAACATACAAAAAAAATTCAGAACCATCTTTAAGGAGAGACTAACACTCATTAAGCATAAAAAATATAATATATGACCATTTATTTCAATCAGATTTCAGGGATGTGGGGGTGTTTCACCCTGAAACCATGTTTTTTGTTTTTCCAAACAATCTACCAATACATAATATTATATATGTATTGAAAACATTGATAGGCAGTTCAATTTATTAGCAGCAACAATTCCAAGATTTATTTGCTAGAAACAATTCAAATCTTTCACCTGAGAAGATCCACTAACATTTTCATTTCCTCAACTCAATTTTTGGCTTTTAGGTACGTCAACATTTCTAACTTTTCAGCCCAATAGACCAACAATAACTTTCAGAGTTGATTTCAAGTTTCTACATCTTATAAATGTACCATACAAACTCTCTGTTTATTTATTCTTCATCCCGTAAATGCACCAGGTATGAACTCTGTTTATTTGTACATATAAATATGTGTATAATATGTTACAACCGAATGCTTTATGTTCAGAGACATTTTTGTATGATAGTCCGACAGTGTTAACTAATGCTGGGGTGTCAGCCAGGGTCAGGAGGTGGTACTACTCTTGTCATCTGTCAAGTCGGAACTATCGGATGGGTCCTGAGATGCTAGTTTATTCTTCCATATTCTGACAGTGTGGTCACTAGATGGGTAGAAAGCAAACCAAATACACATACTAGCAATAAACACTACAACTAAATATAATAAATAAAGCATATCAAAAGCAAATAAAAATCTGAACACAAGAAAATAATGATGTCTATGTATGTACAATACAACATGCAAACTGAAACACTGGCCACACAAACTGCACACCCTGTAAATAAAGATAAAGTAAATTATATGAAACTAATCACATACATGACCAGGAACCAGTTCAGTTGAACTTATGCTAGTTGGTTTCATTCTCTGTTTCATAATTTATTCACAAAAATTCTAATTTTCAGAAAAATTTATTGAATTTTAGATATGTAATAACACGGTTTCACCAACTTAAAATATATAATTACTTTACAATTTGTTCCCTTTCACAATATCACAATTTTAAAATTCATTATTTAGAATAAAATGCTCAATGAATCAATAGCTCTTAATACAACTTGGCCCTGGTCAAGTAAATTTGTATGCATCAGGCCTTTAAAAATACTACAATAAAACATTTAAAAATAAATATAGAATGACACAAATGCAGGCAATCAAAGTTTATGTATTAAAAACAGTGCTTCAGGAAAAATCGCTATTAATGTCTAAAAAATTAAATTACTTTTAAAATGAATATAAACCATCTAATATATAACTTATAACTGAACTATGGAAGGTATGAATTTTCAAATCCTTTGAAACAGGACACAAAATAAATTTTAATCAGATTGATGAAACTGAAATGGAACCCCAGTTCTAAAAATAAATACAATGCACGGACTGTTTGACAACCATCAATCTAACTCTTTCCAAGATGAACCAAATTTAAACAAAGGTTGTTAATACGGGGGCCAAATTGAAGTCGTACAACTTGTACGATATGTTTAATATATTTCTCTAACATGATTTATTAATCATTCTGATGACAATAATGTCATAAGTCTCTTGCTGCTTATTTATCAGTAACTTGTGGAGATTGGGTGTGCTTCAGTACTGATTATCCTTCAACGAGGATTTCAGGAAAGAGTAGCTTGGTTAAGTGAACATCTGTTAGTCCTTGATGGCATAAAAATGTCTGAATATTCAAACAAATTGACGATTTAATAACATCTAAATACTACAAATGTATTAGTCAGGTACACTGGAGTACTAAATGAGATAATGAAAGGTCAAACATAACATATAATACGAGCACAATAAGTGGAAAAAGCTAGGAAAGCAACACAAATGATGAATAGTTCACGTCAAGCTGAAAACATTACTAGGTACATGTATTTCAAACAGGGATGAGCTGATGCTGCATGCAGTGAAAAAGAGGCCAATACTGATGTAGGCCAAACATGTTTTGAGACAATAAAATGTGGTTGGTAATATTAATCTTGGATATTTAAATGATCGCACTGCAATTTTGAAAGTTTATATATCTATACGATGAAACTAGAATACTCCAGGATGTTTGCTGACTTTAAATTTCATGGGGCATAATGTTGGTAAAAGGTTAAAAATGGTTAAATGGTTAAAAGACATTATATTCATGCATTTGTGGTCATGTTAGACAAAACAAGAAATGCCACTGGTAAGTGTCGCATGCCCCCCAAATAGTCATTGAAAAATAACAATAATAATAATGTTACAATAGGTAGCGATGTATCCATGAATATAAATAGTAACTGACTGATGTTTCAGACTAGACATGCAATTTCATGTTTTTTACATTAAAGCATGACCGTGACCTTTGTGTAACCTTGACCTTTACATCTGATGTAATGGTCTGGATAGTTCAACAGTTAAATGCTGCTGAAACATCATCATGACATGCTGATCACTTGTGTCAAACTATTTTGAAATCCCAAAATGTAAGACAAAGTTACAGATCAATTGTTGATAAATTGAGCCAAGTGTTTTTGAAATCCATCCATTTATGATAAAGTTAAGGATGGACTTGAAATCTCAAACAGATTCAAAGTGTTGTCATACATACTAAAAGTGTGACCTTGACCTTTGGGTTTAGGTCTTACTTATGACACATCATGTCATCTTTATAAATTGAGCCAAGTTAAAGGCAAAGTCACAGACCAGACACACAATATCAAACAAATTGAAAGTGTGACCTTGATCTTTGAGGTAAGGTTCTGGGTCTTGCATGCGACACTTAATTATGTCACGTGATCAACTGAGCCAAGTGTTTTAAAATTAATCCATAATGACAGACCAGACAAGAAATGTCAAAATGACTGAAAGTGTTGTCAAACAAAGTTAAATTGTGACATTGACCTTTGAGGTGGGAGTTTGGGTATTAAGTGCAACATGTCGTCATGTTATGTTGATCATTTATAACAAGTATTTATAAAAATCCATCTATGTATGACAAAGTTGCAGGCCAGACACAAAATCTCACACAAACTCAAAGTGTTGTCAAACTCAAATTGTGACCTTGACCTTTTGGTACGGGTGTGGGTCTTACTCGCGACACGTCGTCATGTTATGTTGATCATTTGTACGAAGTATCAACAAAATCCATCTATGCATGACAAAGATACAGGCCAGAAACTAAATACCGGACAGAAGGATGGACAGATGGATGCTGCGATTACTATATGCCACCCCAAAAATTTTTGGGGGTGGCATAAAAATGTTATATTTATATTATTTTCATCAATATTCATTGATAAGATATAAAAATTCAAAGAAAGTATAATTATCCATTTTTTGAGAATTTATGCTCATATTTTCAAAACTATCGCGAAATATGTTGTGCGAATATGATTTATGTTGTGCTCATCAAGGATGACAGAAAATGTTTTCAGGGTAATTTTTTGTAATTAAATTCTCAATGTCCTAATAATATTAATAAAAATCGCATTGCGTTATGGGGAAATCTACAATGCAGCCAATGCAAAAAATCCTGTAACAGTTAAAGAGTATGGCAATTTACCTCAAAATATAAATGCAGCAGTTAGAAAAACAACACAATATTTTAGGCTAACCTTGATCTAGGTCATGACCTTACACAAGGTCACATTATTATTTTTTATTTGACTGGTACAAGGAGTAGGCCAATAAACCAGTCTACATTTGGCAGAGGGCATGTTGTGTATAAAAACAATATATTTATGCTTGGCAAAATGTGATTTATATATAAATACATTTAATTTTTCTTAATTTTTTTATGTACATGTATGTCATTTACTGACATATTACATAACAATCAGCTTAGGAACAACAACAACAATAACATTTTCACCGACATCTCAATCTTGTCACAACCTGGATCAAACATAACAAGCTGTTGATAACCACGACACACAAACAGTCTGTGAACATCAACAGTGAACACAGTTCATATTTAAACACTGAGCAATGATTCATTCTAGGGACAAAATAATACAGACTTGGGCTGCATTCATCACAGTTAAACAGCTAAACATTTAATGCATGGTTCCCTAAAACTATCGTGAACTGCATGCTAATATGAGGTTGAGCCAGGGTCCAGGAAAATATTCTAGCTAATGTTATCAAACGTGTTACCCAATTGAACACATCCCTTGCCTCTGTTTCACAAACACATATTTAAATTTAAGAAAAGCAGCTAGATGATCATGATTTTAGACTGGTTCTAGTAAAAATGCAAATGATTTTTTATGCTGAATATATAATAAATAAATAACCAGTCAAACCAGACATTTGTGAAACAGAAGCCTGATAACTGGTATAAAAAGTGGATTTTCCTGAATGACCTTTCTTTTATTCTCCTTTTTTGTCATCAACAAACGAATTAAATTTAAGTTAAAGAAAATAACCCCTCAACTTTCTAATTTCTAAGAAAGTCTAGAATTCTTGATTTTGGAACTTTCCAATATAATTTAAAAAAAGGTATATTAAATATATTGACTGAGAGGCAAACCGGCAAATCCTGATCTTCGTTGTTTGTTAATTTTACCATTTAAGCAAAACCAAGAGCATACCGTAAATGGTATGTTCCAATCAAAAGTTCTTAATTTTACCCTTTCAGTATTCAATTAATTTTTATAGAATAAAATAACAATTGTATTATGAAAATGTGCTTATCTACTTATTTTGATAGCAAAGGTTTACATGAGGGGCAGCAGAGTGACCTAAAAACCTTTTTTAATCTGTAAACACACCATCTCTTCCCACTTAGGTCTATCAAATCGGTGGGATTTGAGCGCACTGATTGGTCAATTGATTCATCACAACTTGGAAGACAACACAATTTGGTAAGCGTTAAAGTACTTTAAATTGTAAAAAAAGCATAGAGTTCCCTGCTTTTCACTGAGATTTAACAGACAGGATTCTGGAGGTATCATAGCCTGGGACAGACTTACCCTTTTTTTTCAATTCTACCACTATTACCACTAGCACTAGACTGTTACAAGCTTATAACCTTTATATACTCAACATCAAGAACACAACAACTTACTAAACAGTCTGTATAATAGTTATTCATAAATTTGTTTTTTACATAATAAACTACACAGCTTCAACGGTGAGTTTTTGGCGACAATTTTAATCACCATAGCAACAATAACACAAGAATGACAAATGCTCCTGGTGACACACAATATAAATATCACAATTATTCCTTTTTTTTCAAATTCCCAAATCTCCATCGTCCCCTGGGACTAAATGGTTGTTGGACCTACCAGTATATATTTTATATCAACAAACATACGTGCACAAATACAAACATCATTAAATGTACAGTCAAACTTGTCTTAAGCAGCCAGTCAAGGGAAGTAGCAAAATTGGCCTTTTAAGACAGGCTGTTGCTTAATACAAGTTAATTTACTCTAAAAGCATAGAAATCAGACATAGAAAATATGGTTGCTTAAGACAGGTTGTTATTTAATACAAGTTAATATGCTCTGAATGCATATAAATAGGAAGTAGAAAATGTGACTGCTTAAGACAGGTGCTGCTTAATAGAGGTGGCCACTTACACAGGTTTGACTGTACTTCCTTTGCTCTAAGGTATAATAACGCACACGGAATTTATATATTCTTGAAAATCACACACATACACACATCATGTACCAGTGTTTACCAGCATGATATCATCTTTCCAATTCTAATTTAGAGAATTTATTCCCTATTCTTGCACAAACATAACTTATTTATCTGCAGCAAGCATATAAAACTTCTTTTAGACACACCTTGTTCTCTCCTGTATAAATAATTCAAACTTGAAATGTGTCTATCGGCACGAAAGCAACCGCAACTGATCGGAAACCAATTTTTTACTGCAAACTAAATGGAAAAAGGGCCATAAACCCTGACTAACTTGACAAATATCGATCTTGGCCTGTATTTTAAAATTATACGGGTACACATAAAATATTGATTAATACAGAAGATTTGAAACAATTTTTTTACCTCGAACACGTAACGAGCGGAAGAACACACAAACAGGGGTACCACTTAATACCCTTTCACCATTCTTCGAATGGCGGGGGGCATAAACATCCATACCTATAACTCCAGGATTGTCTACAATATTTTGATTAAGGGGATGTTTATAGCACCATCTTCGCCATCCTTAATTTCAAATTAGCATACAACTAAATGGATGACCACTGACCTAACAATATATCTTATAACTGATAGATCCAAGTATATCAACCAAACTTACATGTATATCTATATATATATATATATCAGTGGACCAATCAAAATCATTTCGAGACTTACTTATATCAATTAATATTTAGACAATGTATAACTGCAAGTGATATTATCTATTTGTAACTACAGTGTACACATTTGCAGGCTGAAAGCAAGATTAAACAGCAGACCATATGAAGAAGAAACTACAGTGGTAAGGTATTACACATGACACATTAATGATAATTTATAAAGAAAGACGCGACAAATCTGTGTATGTTGGTTGTAGGCGCCACACTTTGACAGCACACTCCCCACTGCAACATAAATCATAGTTATATCAGATATTCACCAGCATACAACAACCTGAAATAATTAACAATCTAGACTTATTTTAATAAGGATCACTTTAATCAACACAAACTTTAACGACTTTGGCATGTCGAATAAAATTGAGTGACAAAAAAAATATAATTGAACTTTCGAAAACCAGCGCTGGTAACCAATAACTACAGATTCACAGTGAAAATTGGCAGAAATCTCATTGGGTATATATATATCAAAATATGAACAAAGTTCCAAATATAAATATTATCATCTTAGTTACTATCATGATTTAATGCAATAAGAAGGCCACAATGGCTTTTAAGCACAGGTCTGTGGCATATGAGGTCATGACAAATACAGCAATTTTTATATTTATTACCAAAACAGTCATGTTCAGAACATTATCTGGAATATTATGGTATAAGGTATTTACTGTGTAAGTTTGGAAAAGATCCAATGATAAATTATTAGATTGGTATAATGTCATAATGAATCAAGTTACGGTCTGATGATGCAACGGCCACAATTCAAACATTTATTATAATGACTTACCTGATTGAGATCTTATGATGATACAACTACTGTGTATACTATAATGTCTAATTAAGATCCAATGAGAGTTACAGGTGCTTAAGAACACACAATATAAAAGTTGATGGACAAAGACACATGATGATTAGAATAGCACCCTGCCGAAAGAGGCTATTTTTCTTGCTATTTTGTGGTGACCTTCATCTAGTGGTCTGTCAGCTCTACGTAAAATCATTGTTTGGTTATGACCTCTATCTAGTGGTCTGTCAGCTCTACGTAAAATCATTGTTTGGTATTGACCTCTATCTAGTGGTGTGACAGCTCTACGTAAAATCATTGTTTGGTAATGACCTCTATCTAGTGGTCTGTCAGCTCTACGTAAAATCACTGTCTGGTTATGACCTCTATCTAGTGGTCTGACAGATCTACGTAAAATCATTGTTTGGTAATGACCTCTATCTAGTGGTCTGTCAGCTCTACGTAAAATCACTGTCTGGTTATGACCTCTATCTAGTGGTCTGACAGATCTACGTAAAATCATTGTCCGGTTATGACCTCTATCTAGTGGTCTGTCAGCTCTACGTAAAATCATTGTTTGGTATTGACCTCTATCTAGTGGTGTGACAGCTCTACGTAAAATCATTGTTTGGTAATGACCTCTATCTAGTGGTCTGTCAGCTCTACGTAAAATCACTGTCTGGTTATGACCTCTATCTAGTGGTCTGACAGATCTACGTAAAATCATTGTCCGGTTATGACCTCTATCTAGTGGTCTGTCAGCTCTACGTAAAATCATTGTTTGGTTTTGACCTCTATCTAGTGGTCTGTCAGCTCTACGTAAAATAATTGTTTGGTTATGACGATATTATAAACCTGGTGAAACTTACTTGGAAGCCGTAAATATGGCAGAAGAGTTGGTGGCTATGGAGTTGATGGGACTAGAGTGGGCCTTGATCTCCGCTATTTGAGCGCATGTGTCTATCTGCCACAGTTTGAGGTAGCCTCCCCGACACCCACTCAACAAGACATTGGCCCCACACATGAAGTCCAGCGCACATATCCAGTCTTTATGGGCAGCGTTCAATGACTAAAACAAAAGTTACATTTCATCATGATTTTATAACCTTGTCTTTAAAGTGTACATCGATGAGTAGTGAAGGCATGATCTCTGATTTTAAGCCGCTACCACAAATAAACCAATTCAAAGTGTCTGTAATGATCTTGTGATAATAAACAGAGCTAACAAGACACTGGAGTATCACAAGCAATACATAAGTCCCCTACTGATTTACCAATTTTATTACCATAGCAACCATAGTTTTTGTTTGAAAAAATTATTAAATTAATGTGCATGATCAAAAAAATAATTCCAATGGGACTGTTTGACAACTGCTCCAACTCTTCATATATAATGATCACTTACCTCTCACTGCTGAGGTTGTGGGTTCAAGCCAAACTTTGTGAGAACGTTTGCCATATAACTGCTGAGTGATTATACAATGCTGAGTGGTTATATAACTGAGTGGTTATACACTGCTGAGTGGTCATACACTGCTGAGTGGTCATACACTGCTGAGTGGTCATTCACTGCTGAGTGGTCATACACTGCTGAGTGGTCATACACTGCTGAGTGGTCATACACTGCTGAGTGTTTATACACTACTGAGTGGTCATACACTGCTGAGTGGTTATACACTGCTGAGTGTTTATACACTGAGTGGTTATACACTGCTGAGTGGTTATACACTGCTGAGTGGTTATACTCAGATTCATTCTCAATAAAACTGGAAATGCCATATATAACCCTGTAGTGTGTCCAAATCTTCACTATTATCATTATACACATATTTAGTTTATATCTAATTTACTTCAATTGTGAAACAAGTTATTACAACTTAGACAAATCAATCTCTCAAAGTCTTCCTGGGTAGAACCAGTACTAAGCATATGCGGAAAAAGTGTCTTGCTCAAAGACACAGCACACAACCATGGTGAAGGAAAGAACCCACGACCCTCCAATCATGGACTCGGTGCTCTACTACTAGACCATGTGCTCCACAACTACATCACTGCTCCATGTAATAATTCACCTGTACTAATGTTTGAGATTCCATATCCCATTTCTTGATACAGGTGTCTCTTGACCCGCTGAACAGCGTGTTACCCTGAATAGCCAGTGATTGTATACCGTCATAGTGGGGTGGCTCCAAGTTATACTTGGGGGTGAGTACGCCTGCACCTTCAGGCATCACTTCAAACACCTGTAATTGTAGAAGTATTGGTTAATAGATTATAAATAAAGATATATTAAATGAACAGTAGGACTTTCTATTCATTCTTCAGTAGCATAGTTTCTTGGCAGGTTCCCAGCTGCTGAGTGCTCCCACCAATCAAGTAATATGTACTAAATCATTAACTAATGCAGCTGGACCAAGCTAGCTAGCATCTGACTGTCAGTATACACGTCCTCACGAGTGGAAATGGTAATGTTTGAAGGATTATTGACAATTAGTGAGATATGAGCTTACCATAAATCCTGAACCAAAAAATGTTTTTTTAACTATCAAAAGGGCCATCATACTATAAAAGAGTTATTTATTTCCCTTTCCTTTTAAAGAATATAATTTTCACTAAAGATGATCATGTTAGTTTATACAAATGTATTTTAGCCTGATCGCGAAGAAAGCTCAAAGCGTATATGAGTATCTTGACTCCACTTCCTGAGTAGAAGCAGTACTGAGTGTTGTTATTTGAAAGGCATCAAGTCGACCTGCGATCGCACCGACAAACTCTACCATTGGTCTATGAATTGCTCCAAATTATCTACCTTCACATAATGTTTAAATCTACTAATAACTGAATGGAAAAATGTCCTAATCCTTACCTTGATATAATGATCTTTTGATCCAGTGATAACAATGTCCTTGTCTTTTCTCTGTTCTACCCCTATCACCATTATGGCCGCCTGATGACCTCCACTTAGCTTACCCACAGCCATAAACCTGAAATAAACAGCAAGCTGCTATGACCTGTCACATGATGAAATAAACTCATTGGTTTATAATGTATCCCATTTGCATCCAACAAAAAAATCTAAGTAAACTTTTTTCATTGGTTCAAATGAATTACCTAAGATACAAGATTTGTGACTTTATTATACAGCAAACTGATATTATTTATAGTTTACTACCTACTTATTTTAGTCCAATTGTTAAACAAGTTCTTACAACTTAGACAAGTCACACTCGAAGTCTTCCTGGTTAGAACCAGTACTAAGCAGAAATGCAGAAAAGTGACTTACTCAAGGACACCACACATAGCCGTGGCGGAGGATTGAACCCACGACCTTCCGATCATTGGTTTGGTGCTAACTTCGTTAGAAATAAATAAATACATTCTCTTACCTTCTAAGATCCCATACACGCACCACGTTGCCCCCGGCACTGTACAGGAGGTTCCCATTCTGACTAAGAGCTATGTCGTTAATATGATGTTCACCTGACGGTAGGTCTATCTGACGACCAGCACTGTTCACTGGACCCTCTTGAGTGAGACCAGATGAACTGGAAAACACAGACAATATTGCTATGACTTTTGAAATGAGACAAAAATCAAATATCTTCCTGTATGACCTTGACACTGACAACATCTTTTCATTGTCCATTACAAATTTTCTCTCCAGTATTTTTACAGTCCTAGACAAGACATGATGTGGCTTTAACCTTACGAACACTGGACATTCAAATATACATGTAATTATAATCGTGATGCTCCTTCAATGGACCTATTTAGAAATTTTACTATTCATTTTCCATGAATGCATACACATGAATGGTCTTAACATATTTCTCTGGTTCAAGTACTACGTTTGATAAAAGTTTAAGAGACTAGCCAAAACCATAGAGACTAAAACCCAAATGTTTGTTCGACAGACAAACAGACATTTTACTCAGGCATAAAAACAACATGTTTTATATTTTTTATTTAGCTTCAATCATGTTTTGTAAACCATTACATTTACAAGCACCATATCATCTAGCCATTTCATTTATAGACATATTGTGGCCATGTCAGTTTTAAAGAGAGATTACACTTCTAGTCACATCTACCTACAAAATATTTTAATCGTTCATGATAATGGACAACATCATAATAATTTGTTTGTTTGAATGTTAAGCTAAATTTTTATGCAATCTAGGGCTAACAGATGAGCAGTTAACCTAACCACTGTTTCCTTGGATCCTGGTGGGTTAGCCAGTACTTGAGCTCACCCATCTTTGCAAGTAACTGATGGCTTTCCACTTAAATCAGCAGTGAGAAATGAATGATGATGCAATGCAATATCATATATTAGTCATCTTGGAGACTGTACCCCTGAATTAATAGTTGAACACACTACTGACTGAGCTAACCGAGCCAGACTATGATTTGTTGGAGTAATTGTAATAGTCAGACTGTCTAACAGATTTCTACCATACATAGAAGCAGAAGACAATACCATACAAACTTTTTACCTGAGAGATTTGATACATTTATTGGTGCGTTCTCGTATATCCCAGACACTGACATATGACTGTGACACGGTAAACACGAGTCGCTCTTCAGGACAATATTTCACCACGTTCACGTTGTTGGGGTGACCCGTGAAAGACAACACCTCCTTGCCAACCTCAAGGTCCCAGCCTTTAGCAGTCCGATCTGGAATAATATGTCTTGATTTCAGATATACTGAATAAAACAGCTAACCTGCCACTTTTGAGTTTTCAATATCTTTGTCAAAATATTCTAAAATGTGTATATGACATAAACAGACAATATGTATTGATTTTACATAGCCTAAATGTTGTCTTGTACTCAAGTCTAAATTTTAAGGGAATTGCTTTAATACTATTTTTTGAAATTTAATAAAATGCCAGGTTCACCTGTGATTGGTGCGGGAAAACGCGTATCTATGGAGTAAAGGTTAACCATAGAAAAAAAAACTAACAAAGGTAGTTTACAAACTACAGTTTCTGTTCTTTGGTCCAATGACCTGCAAGTAGTAATGAAATAAACTTTATTTCATGTGAATGAATATGAATCTAATGTTTTCCTCCACCAATAATCCTGATGTCCATGTGAGGCTTATCATGTGTTAAAAACCATATTTAAATCCATTTTTATTTCACTCCAACAAACAGTTTTAATATGTATTTATGATATACCTTTGCTGCCAGTAAACAACATGTCTTCCGAAGCTGTAACAGACAGCACAGCCTTACTGTGCCCCTCCGCCGTGTGCGTACATGTGAGAGGACCAGTCACCTTCTGCGTTATTCTGCTGGTGGCTGGGACAATGCTACCTCTGTAAATGTGCAACAAAAATACTCATGTTTCTTGACAATGTTGCAGGGTGGTGGTAAAACAAACAGCAAGATTAACTGAGGAATAAATATCACAAAGTCATTCAAATCTCAACAATCGTGAGATTTTTTTTGTCTACGATATCCCCATAATGATTTGAATATTTGGCGTAATTTTTATGCCATTGATGACTAACAGATGATCAGTTAACGTAACCACTCTTTCCTGGGATCCTTGAAAGTTAACAAGTGCTCGACCACACACAAAGTTGCAAGTAATTGGTAACTTTCCCTCTTAATTAGCGGTGAGAGATGAATGACAATGAGTGCCAATGTTGTATATCAAGTATCACAGAGACTCTGTCTGGGAGGTGATTCAAACTAACAACCTCTGGATGAATAGTCAGATGCCCTGCCGATTGAGCTTACTGGGCAAGGCCTCATAATGATTAATTGATACAAATGTACGCATTTGATTCATGTTTATTTGGCTATTTCACCCAAGCCCAAATATGATTAATTTTAATAATTCATAAGTGGTAAGCTCACGATTGACTGACTGATTGATTGATTGATTGATTGATTGATTCAAACAAGTGTACTTGTACCACTCCATTCAATTATGTCCAATAGTTTTCAACCTGTTCAGTACAAGTGATTATTTAGCTCTATATACAACAGTATTTTAATCACATCGCCACAGCGACTTCCACATTGAATTGTCATGAATGGTCCCGTCACTACCCATATGATAAACCTCATTTGTATACTCATTATCTTATTATTTGTCCTGCTGAGATTTTAGATATTTTTTCTAAACAAATATGTTCATTGAAATGTGTCTTCTAAGAATATTGATTGACCGATTGAATATTCAGCATTTTTATGCCATCGAGGGCTAACAGATGATCAATTAACCTAACCACTGTTTCCTGGGATCCTGGAAGGTTAATCAGTACTCGAGCACACACCATCTTTGCAAGTAACTGATAACTTTCCCACTTGAAGAAGCAGTGGGAGACAAATGATAATGAAACACAATGTCGTATATCAATCATCACGGAGACTGTGACCGAGCAGGAGTTCGAACTCACGACCCCTAGATTGATAGTCAGACATGTAACAGACTTTAAAGAATACTGCATTCTATCATGCACACTTCACTGACCTGTAAATTTAACCTTGACATTAGGACAAGACAGAATATCTTACACGAGTAGAATGGCACATATCCTGGTATTGAGAATATGAAGGTAGTAAGATCATTCGTTTCAAGTTGATACGATATTCTGATACTATAATGCTAAAGCTACCTTTTGGAATTAAGATCGGAGATGCCCGTGGTGTTACTGGTGAGTCTTGAGAACACGTTGGTGTCCGACAGTCTCTCTGATCTACGTGACAGTACCGGGGACGAGGGCGGGGTTGTGTCTGAGGATGTGGCAGTGTCTCTGGAAAGGTAAAAGTCACATGATGTATAATAGAGGTATGTTTAATGGAGAAATATATATATAGTCAACCCTGTGTATGCAGTCACTTCTATTGATCAGCCATTTGTCTTAGGCAGCTACATTTGCTATTTCCCATTTCTATACTTTCTGAGCAAATTAACCCTGTATTAAGCAACAACCTCTTAAACACTTTTGTTCCTTCCCTTGATTGGCTGCTCAAGACAGGTTTAACTGTACACATAAAATAAAATAACACATATAATATACAATAAATAGTATACACAAACAACTTTTACTTTAAAGTATAAAACAGTAAAAAACAGACATGGAAAATGAGATATTTATTATATAAGATCCCGCATATTACCAAGTACATGTAATAGTAATTATAGTTATACTAGAGATGTCTTACAATTTTATATAATTATGCAGAAAGTTTCTTAAATAAAGTTAAGGATATTTTATTTCATTCAGATTGTTAAGCTCTTTCTAACACAATTGTGGAATAAAGTCATTTTTAATCCAAAATAATAAATCTCAAAAGACTAAAAAGCAGCTAAAAACTTATAAACAGTATTATACTATATGTTACATAAAATAATATGTCAATTGCTACAAGTACAAAAATCCTTCCCAAACAATGCAAACACGCATATGTATCAAACTGACAGCAACAGAAACAAGCCCATCAACCTTATACATGTATATTTAATCCCACTTACAAAACACGGTATTTCAACTTAAAGAAAAAAGGGTTTTAACAACAAGGCAAGGTTTAATTTCATTACTTTAACACCTTTTTGAAATTTATGGTAAATTCCTATTGCATTCTTGAAGATGGTAGTGCTTGTGGATAAAGATAGCAATGAAGACAAAATACAAATGCAGAAATTTTTTTTCTGGAATTTTAATTGTTGCAAAAACAAGCAGGTGTCACTTTAAACCAAAAGAATCACCGAAAACTAAACAATAAACAAACATTAGCAAATCTCGGTGATGTATATTAAGACAGAGTATTACAGTCATATAATAAGACAAGTTTGTTTTTTTCCCACCTTTTTCCAACATAAGACCATTATAAATTAATTGGTAGATTCTCATCCAAATTTTTCTTAAAACGCAGAGGGGTGGTAGAATTTATTTATTTTCTACAAAAAATTAGGGGTGCGGTCGGGGATGATAATCTAGCAATTAATTTATTATGGCCTCATTTAAGTTATTCAATGTTTGAGTTTAACTTATCATCATTCCAAGCACTAGATACACATCATCTCCACAAGTCAGGACTATTTCCTGTGTATTAAGAGGTGGTACATGCATGGCACAGAACAAAGCTTATGTCCAATCATCAAAGACTGTAACCAAGTGAGGATTAAACTCACAATCCCTTGATTAATAGTCAACATATGTTATCAAATGAGCTAGCCGGGCCTGGCTTTCGAATAAGTGGGTGTTTTAATTATATTAGCTTTTTAGAGTGGAATAGCAGAAACTGTGGAAACTTTGTTTGAAGATGGGAAACTTTACTTTTGTTTGCAGGAAAAAGGAGTTTAAAAAATTATTGTTTTTGGAAGATAGTAAACTATGCATAAATAAAGAGGCTGACATGTAACATGGTAAAATAGACCATCATTCACCAGCATAATACATTACAGTAAAGTTATGTCATTGAAACATATACATGACTGTATTGATAACAATAGCTGTATAAATTGCTTACAATAGCTGAATAATAATAATAATAGCTAAATAACAATAGCTGAATATTGATAACAATAGTTGAGCAATATCAATAGCTGAACATGTTAAAGTAGCTGAATTATAATAACAATAGCCAAATGATAATATCAAAAGCTGTATAATAAAACAGCCAAAAATGTAAAACACATAGATGAATGATAATTGTAATAGCTGAATAATAATATCAATAGCCAAATGGTAATAATATCAATAGCTGAATGGTAATAACAATATTTGAATGATAATAACATTAGCTGAATGGTAATAATATAAGCTGAATGATAAAAAAAAATAGCTGAGTGGTAAAAACAATAGCTGAGTGGTAATAACAATAGCTGAATGGTAATAACATTAGCTGAATGGTAATAACAATAGCTGAATGATAATAGCAATAGTTGAATGGTAATAACATTAGCTGAATGGTAATAACAATAGCTGAATAATAATAACATATGCTGAATGGTAATAACATTAGATGAATGGTAATAACAATAGCTGAATGATAATAGCAATAGTTGAATGGTAATAACATTAGCTGAATGGTAATAACAATAGCTGAATGATAATAACATTAGCTGAATTGTAATAACAATAGCTGAATGATAATAACATTAGCTGAATTGAAATAACAATAGCTGAATGATAATAACAATAGCTGAATGGTAATAACATTAGATGAATGGTAATAACAATAGCTGAATGGTAATAGCAATAGTTGAATGGTAATAACATTAGATGAATGGTAATAACAATAGCTGAATGATAATAACATTAGCTGAATGTTAATAACAATAGCCAAATGGTAATAACAATAGCTGAATGATAATAACATTAGCTGAATTGTAATAACAATAGCAGAATGATAATAACATTAGCTGAATGGTAATAACAATAGCTGAATGATAATAACAATAGCTGAATGATAATAACATTAGCTGAATGTTAATAACAATAGCCGAATGGTAATAACAATAGCTGAATGATGATAACATTAGCTGAATTGTAATAACAATAGCTGAATGATAATAACATTAGCTGAATGGTAATAACAATAGCTGAATGATAATAACAATAGCTGAATGTTAATAACAATAGCTAATGATAATAACATTAGCTGAATGGTAATAACAATAGCTGAATGATAATAACATTAGCTGAATGGTAATAACAATAGCCAAATGGTAATAACAATAGCTAAATAATAATAGCAATAGCTCAATGGTAATAACATTAGCTGAATGACAACAATAGCTGAATAATAACAATAGCTGAATGATAACAATAGCTGACTGATAATAACAATAGCTGAATAATAACAATAGCTAAACAAGGTTAACAACAGATAGACAAGTTGAAAGCATCACCAGGATATTGATTAACAATTGCAGGTTAACATTGGAATAACTTTGAAATGAATAACACACAATGTAACAGATGTACGGAATAACACTTGCATGAATTTAAGTAACATACAAATCCATGTCATTGAATAACAATAACAAATAACAGTTCCCACGAAGTTTAAAAACAATAACAAAGGCTGAGTAATAGAAGCAGGACAATTATACCACAGCAGCACTGAAGCTTATCAGCACCAATAAATTAATTGGAAACAAAACATGATAAATACATTTATAGGACATTTTGGGAATGGTAGTCGGAATATAGTTCATATGATTGTGTAGCCATGAGTATAAGACCATGTGCCCAAGATGTGCAACAACCAATGAAAATTGTGGTGTTTGGAGAAAAAGTGAAAAGTATTTACAGAGTTGGGCTCCGTCGGACTTTCCTGTAAAAGAAAATATATCTTAAACCCCTTTTTGTGATTTTGGGCAAGAAAATGTAAAATCTCGACAGAGTGATTGGACAAAATAGCTCTGCATTATAACTGGAAGTAACACTATACAGTTCTATATTAATCTGATCCAAATTAAATTCTAAAAATGTTTATTGTAGCATTACATATCGTATCATAATGCTGTTACATTGTGTTTAACATGATTAGACTTCATGTTTCAGTGTTAAAGGTAGTATAGTAGATCAGAAAAAACACACAATATAAATGTGTTAAAAATACAACTATTCTTAAAATGGATCACATCATCAAAAAATAAATCTGAATATTTAAGTATATCAAATACACCAAAACATGACAAAAATGATATTTGGAGAGGTAAACTTGATACTTATGCAGAGAACATGATCCAGTGGTAGAGCTGCGAACCCATGTTTGGAGAATTGTAGGTTTGATCCCCCACCACGGCTATGCGCTGTGTCCTTGAGCAAGACACTCACTGAACATATGCTTAGTATTGGTTCTACCCAGGAAGACCTCCAGTGTGGTTTATCTAAGTTGTTTCAAATAACTTTCACAATCGAAGTAAACTAAATATGAAGAGTTTGTCAATATGATGATCATTAAAAACAAGAGTTGTCAGAGTGACAGTGCGCTCGACTATTCTAATTTTTGTCACAGAAGTATAAATTTGATTGAGACTGATATCAAATCAAAGCAAATGAGAGTTATCTAACTTACAAAATTGACAAAATTAAGTAGGCCTTATACCTGCAATTTCTTGTATGAAGTTTCAATCAAATACATGCAGTGACTGCTGAATTATAAAATTTCTAAAAAAAACAAAGGCCCTTATTTGCAAAAAATATGGCAAATCCGACTGGATTAATTTAGTTGGTTTCATGACTATAAAGCCATATGTAAAGTTTCAATCAAATACATTGAGTGGTTGGTGTAATATGGACTTTCTAAGTCAAATAAGGGCAATAATTTACATTATGTTCAAGCAAAAGTTATCTAACTTAGTTATTGTAGTAGAATGGATGACTAGGAAGGCTTGCGTAAAGTTTCAATAAAATACATATTAAAGTAGTAACTGAGATATGGACATGATTGTACTTGCATGCCAAACTTTAACCAGAATTACTAAGTCAAACAAGGGCAATAATTTGCATTATATTTATCCAAGAGTTATTTTACTTAGTTATTGTAGGATTGATGACTGGGAATGCTTGTGTAAAGTTTCAAGTCCGACTGCAATACATGCAATGGTTACTCAGATATGGACTTGATTTATGGTACCTGCACGCATAACTTTAACCAAATTTATAAGTAAAAAAAAGCAATTACTCACATGATATTCATGCAAGAGTTATCTAACTTAGTTATTGTAGTAGTGTTGATGACTGGGAAGACGTGTGGAAAGTTTCAATCAAATACATTGAGTATTTGGTGAGATTATGGACTTGATGGTACTTACACGCAAAACTTTAACCAGAATTTCTAAGGCAAACAAGGGCAATAATTAGCATTACATTCATGCAAGAGTTATCTAACTTAGTTATTGTAGTGGGAAGACTTGTGTAAAGTTTCATCAAATACATGTAATGGTTACTGAGATATGGACTTGAAGGTGCTTGCATGCAAACAAATTCTATAATATATAAACCAGTATGATCCCTTTTCAGTATATTTTATATATATATCCTAATGGCAACATTGGGTCAGTCAGTATATAATTATATAATTATAGGCATGATATACTGGGAAAAAATGTTTTAAACCAATTTTTAAATTTTGAAAAACTTGATATACTTCCTTCTAATCAAGGGTAATGAGTAAACTATTGCGCTGAGGGTATTTATAACTTAAGATGTTTTTCATTTTATCTACATTTCACACCGCATATATTAAAGGACCACATTCTTTAAGTCAAAACAATAAAGCAGGAGTGTTTTACTTAAGCTGATAAATCATAACAGTCAACATACAGATCAATTATGTTTACTTAAACTTAAAACAACTTCATTGTTACACCCGTTTTACACTGGGTCAGAATTTATTGAATTTGGTACACACAGTTTATAAATTGATCAAACTTTTAAATAAGAAATGAATATAAAAGGCAGATCATTTGGTGCGAAGTCATCTAAGTTAGATTTGTTAAATTTCCACTTATGCGTGATAGTGATTCTGTAAAATGTATCTGTCCAGGAAACAGAAATATACTAGAAATGTGTCTGTCGACATGAATATTCCCGCTATTGATGGAAACCCTTTTTTTTAAATACAAAATTTAAGTAAAAAAAAGGGGTCATTACTCCTATTAAAATTTTACAGATGTTAATAAATATCACACTTGACCAGTCTGTATTTTATAATTACACAGGTGTACATGCAATATTAATTAAAAACAAAGAAATTATTGACTTAAATACCTATTTGTGTGCGCAAACAAACAGACAAAACACCTAATGCCCCTTCACCATTCCTCAAATGGTTGATAGGATCGTGGGGTGGGGGGGGGGGGGGGGGGGGGGGACTGAGGTTGTTAGGTCAAGCCTAACTGACGGTCCAAAAATTGTATATGAAAGTTTCCAAGTTATTTACAAAAAATTGGTTCTGTCCAATACATTCAGATGTTTCCCCAACAATAAAATTATAAAATTAGATGCCATGTATAACATGTAGTGTGTTGAAAATGGCATTAAAAATTCTAATTTCATTCCGTTTGTTTTCAGATATTTTCAGATGATAAAGCAATAATTTATTTGATTAAAAATAAAACTTTGCACGATGACATGCCATCAGTTTATACAAACAGGATATCGTGTGGAGCTCAAGGGGACAGTTAGTCAACAGCTCATCTTCAAAACAGAAAAGATCATCTTCAGTTGTCATAAATGACTTTTGAACAGTCCCCTTATCTCGACCTGTGGAATCAATGTGGGGGGAAATAAAGACTAAATATAGAAAATCAATTATCTGTTGTCAAAAAGAGGGACAGGTATCTGGGACAAGCATAGCAGGTTTGACAGCCAGTCTGTTTGAATAAACTGAAGAAAAAACGTTTACACCAATCATTATTTACAATTCATGGCCTCATCTGATAACTATTGACTCCAGTATGATTCGCCTTGTAAAGTTCATTAAGCAAGACGTTTTCACCAATTTCTCAAAAGAAATACTTACTAATGTGTTATAACACTTGTTTGTATAAATACCAAAAACATAAGCGTGTACATATTTCATTCTATCACAAGGTGCTGTAGCTATATAATATGATAATATTAACAGATTGGTTTGCGATTTTCGTTCAATTTCTGAAGAAAGAATATTCGTTAGAGCTAAACCAGTTATCAAAAATGGCCTCTTCCATTAAACAATCTATGCCCAGATGGGAACCTGTCGTGTCAACTGTGCCTTTATTTTGCACACACACTGTTTCAGTTCATGCTTTGTGGTGTACTCAATTTCAATTGGTAGTCTGGGAAGACAGTGCTGAGATTAGAACCAGTCAAATGATGGTAAAAGTACTAAAACATCACCATCTGTGAACTGCGATAACATGACATATATCAACTGGTACTTAGAACATTCAAGAGTACATCAGAAAGTGTCAGGATTTTTAACAAGTGCCTGGTTACATGAACTCTTCTCTAGTTTTGCTGCCATAAATCAGACTCATATTTTGACATAAAATATCATATCAACACTGATTTACGACACACAGAAACTTATATAAGCAGACATCTTCAGTCAGTGAAGTAAAATATTGTTTGAGTGCTACTTCTATTTGTAATGGTTCTAACAAAAAAAATCTTTCAGTATATAACTTTTTAAAGACTGATGTTTATACTTTTTTACTTTTAATTTTAAACACCTAGAGAAGTATTGTAAGCAGATTTTGGATCCATTCGGAAAAAAAAAATCAATAGAGTAAATAATTATGATAGCACAATTTTGGAACAAAGAAAATGAAGGGAGATAATTTGCTTTTTTAAACAAAATTGATTATAAAGGAGTAAAAATGGACTGAAGAAACTTTTATATATTTGTAGCAGTTCCAACTCAAAGGAATCAAAATAGACTATATCATTGACGACAGATATTAAATACAAAAGTGACATTAAAAGAATGACTTCAGACCAGGAACCATGGGCTCGTAAAAAACATTACAGGTATGTAGCCGCTAGTGAACTGTATATAAATTTTATGTATTCTTATGTTTTACTTCCAGTTAGGATCAAGTCAACATATAAGTCAACAATACATTTTATGATTGACTGAATATTTAGCATTATTTTTATGCCATCTAGGGCTGTCAGATGATCAGTTAACCATCCTTACCATTCTTTCCTGGGATCCTGGAACGTTAACCAGTACTCAAGCACATCCCATCTCTGCATGTAACTGATAACTTTCCCACTTGAATCAGTGGTGAGAGACAAATGATAATGAGATGCATTTCGTAAAATCCTCATCATGTAGACTGTGGTCGGGCCGGGATTTAAACTCCCAGCCGATGGATTGATAGTCAGCTGCGCTACCAACTGATCTAATCGAGCCAGGCTTAATTTTTTTGTAACCGCTACTTCTTTTACCAGCTCCTGTGTTTCTTCCTTTTATATTACCCTTTTACTGGGGATGGTATCTATAACTTTGCAGCTGTAACGTTGTAACTACATCTTTTAAATATTGAAATAAATATTCAATATGTCTGATATGCAAGAATCTTATGATTTTTTCTTCAATTTTTCACTGGTGAGAATTAAGTGATCTGTGGACTTATACTTTAGCATAAGTTTGTGTTGCAGACAACAATTTTATGTTGCAGAGGACAATTTACTTATAAACATGGAGTGGATCCATTCTGAACTAGCCTCATTGTAGAAAATTGTGGTTTTGTCAAATAAACTATCCTTTTTCTTTTCACACCAAAAGGTGAATCTAGAAATCACAAAAAAAAAAAAACATAAAACAAAATAGGAAGAATTCATTCTTTTCAAATTTTTCACAAATTCAAACATATCAGTAATGCACGAAATATAACCACCACCAGAACGCTCATTATTTAACAAAACACAAATTTGAACCTTTTACCAACATAAGAAGTACAAATTGTTTGTATTCCTTTGTTTCAAGTGTCAAAACTTTTTTCTGTCAAACCTCTGCTTGAAAATTCTCCAAAATCTATATATTCTTTTAAGCACCCATTACCACTGCAATGTGCACTGTTGTCGATAACCCCATTCAGAGAAACTAATCTTCAATCGCAATTTCACCAATATCATGTTCTTCTAAAACACTTTTAGACGGTTGAATCAGTAGCTATCCCAGAGATCCATGTACTTAATAACCAATTATATATTTATGTCGTTTAATCAAGACTGATAACACAAATGATAAAACTGAATTTACAGACCTATTGTACAAGTAATAAAGATACAATGAATGAAAAAATTTAACACTTAAATATAATTATTACATGATTGTTACAAACCAAACATTTTTACAACTCTTATCGGTCCTGGACATTCAATTAGATCGAGAAAGGCAGACACATGATCCCTCACAGAACGTCATTTGTATGAAATTAAACAGTTTAAGAAAATTATTCATTTGAAAATAATTTAACCACAAATTGCTGAACTTCTATTACTGGATTCTTAAACCAGATCTGACAGCTGTAATTAACTTAACTGATAAATATAGAGTTACAACAAAATGCTCTTGTAAAAGCATTGACCTTTAGGAATACTGTACTGTATTTAAACCGGGGTTGGGGCTTTTCATTCAGATCATGGATAAATCATGCTAACCTTAATTTCTTACCTTGTTTTTTTTATTTTTTACCATTCTAGAAATATTCTAGAAGAATGCACTGCTATTAATCAGAAACCAACTTTTTATCAAATATAAATTCAAAACAGGGTCTTAACTCCTGTAAAATTTTACATAAGTTGACAAATATCCAACTTTACTGCTACTTTTTATAATCAAACAGAAACACACAAAATATTGATTAAATACCTAGACCTCTCCAGAAACTGTTGATTGGAAAACATTTTTTTAGCTCCGATAAAAGATTGGACGAACAAACGGACATTCTAACATAACGGTAGTTAAGTGTTTTCATTGTGCCCAGCTAACTGCTTGTGTGATTAGATTTTCTAAATTTTAGCTACACAACAGATTTGAGTCACAGAAAGCATTTTTTAGTGTCTAGAAATGCCACATAATTTGTTCAACCGTCCAAATAAAATTACTACCGGTAACTCTAAACCCTTGACACTTTAAATACCCATTTATGTGTGTGTGGATACACAGACAGAGAGGGGCTGAGCACTCAATGTCCCTTCACCATTCTTTAACGGAAAGGTGCATGAAAAATCACTAACTGAACGCTAAACAATGTAGAGCCGAAAATCAGACCGACAGTAAAGTAGTATGCTCCGGGTCTTCATGGTTTGTAAATGTTATCATTGTCGTAAAAAGAAAATTAGGAGTGGAATTTGTGTGAACAGTATTCATACAGCAGTTTAATAATGTATTGTAAGGTGATTACTATTGCTTTTATCAATAAAGTCATATAACGATGATGTCTTCTTGATATGTGCTGAGATATCTCACCAAGTCACTTTATACTGACACGGGGCAGACTGGACCAAAGAACCAAAGACTATGCTCGAAATGCCAACCATCAATTGACGAAGCCAAAGTACTTTTAGTCCCCACAATGTATCACAATGTAACTACTGACATCTCTCAAAACTGAGCAACAAATGGTTCATAATCATTTTTGGCCATTAGATTATGGTGTGGTAGTCGCCTAGACACTAGTAGACCAGAGATGCCAACCCTTAATTACTGAAAATAGGAGCGTGGTCGAAAGTGAGGGCTGGGGGGTCTGGGGGGTCTGGGGGAAATTTGTTGTAGATGCTCTGAGATGGCATTTCAGCACTTTTCAGTGATAAAAAGTCATGTATTTTTCATTAAGAAATATTTCATAATACCTGATGAAAAACAGAATTGAGTGATCGAGTTTTATAGAATAAATTAAAAAAGCTGACAAACTGATAAAAGCGAGGCTTTATTGAACATTCAAATTAAGCTTTATTGGGATTTAATTACCGACTAATCCATTGGTTGAGTTGTCGCAACCATTGTCGATATTTTCCTTGACGACGACTGACAAGTTGAGCGGGTGATGTGCTGTTTTGTAGCAATGATTTTTCAAATCATCCATCCCACCGTGAGATAACATAATTTCTGCATTGCAGACCTTGCAGAATGCAATAATGCACCCCCATCCTCGATGTCGAAAAGCAAGGATATGCATCAGTGTAACTTTTAATAAATGTTTGTTTATGTTCGTACTTTTTTTTCTTTGGTGGTGTTGCATCCGCTATATTAGATTTTGAAGGTTGTTGAGCGACCTTTCCGGATCATCCGATATTGTTTTCGTAAATACTCGGGTATTTTCCGGATAACCTAATTAATAGCGCTTCTAGAGGTGACGTAGCGCGTACGGAAATGTCCGACCATCAAAACCGGTGTCAGTGTTAACGATGCTGATTATTTGTTTTACCCGTGAAATTTTTCCCGGACCATTTTTTTTTTAAAATCGGAGACAATTCATGGTAAATCGGAGAGCGGATTTTTCATATAAAAATCGGATTCACTCCGCCAAAATCGGAGGAGTTGGCATCTCTGGTAGACCTCTCAGGGTAATTCCCCTTCCTCTCCTACATCAAGACTGTATTTAGAATACCAAATGGTGTCTACTTGAGGCAGTATTCTAAGCACTACCACTCTGGATTATCATGTTGCAGACAATGGCATGATACCCCACCCAGTCACATTATACTGACACTGGACCAACCAGACCTAGAACTATTCTCTAAATGCTGAGCGCCAAGCGAGGAAGCTTCTAGTACCATTTCTCAAGTTTTTGGTATGACCCAGCCGAGAATCAAACCCGTGACCTTCCATATGTGCAGCAGACACTTTTACCATTAAACCACCAATGTGGTGAGCACAACAATTAACAATAAGTATTGTACTTGTTATTTATCTAAAATATTGTAAGTCTAACCAACTTCCAAAGTATTCTTTGATGTTAAATTTCAATTGCGTACATTATTAACAATAGAAGGGAAGTTGAAAATAAGTTGTGTATTGTCTGTTTCAATATGTTTGGTTAATATATCATTTATCTTTCATATGAAAGAAAAGTCAACAAAAGTTCAAAAAGATCAACTAATTTATCTTCTACTTGCCAAGTTAATAAAGTGAGAACTCCAAGAGCAGCTACAGTTTATGTTAAACTAGATGGGCGACCATTACAAATATGTGATCTATGACTGTTTTAATACTTATGATGTATTTAACTTGAGCTATCAAAATTTATTTTCTATCTCTGTTGCCACATGGTCTGTATAATAGGTGTCATTTTTTTCACATTACAAATGAATAAACAAATGTGAGATCTATGAAATAATATATTAATAAATTGTGAATCTCATGGAATATCAGCATTTAAAGCCCCAACTGACACAAAAGCTTGAGATGGCTCTGCGACAGGTTTTTGTATTTATATACATGATTCAAATCAGAGAACACTTTTTTCAATAGTTCAGTCACCACTGCATTGTTTATGTCAAAATTTTGCATACTTCTACATTTTTGTTAATACACTTGATTGGCAAAAAAATAGTTTCCAAAAAGTGTTTGCTATATGCAGTTTGAAACATTTTTTTTAATTCAGCTGCCAAAAATTTTAAATTCTAGGGAGGAGCTTGTGAGCTGATGCTCTCTAAATTGTTAACAAATATGCCTGTATCTGTCTTTATACACCACTCTCTGCTGCAGACTTGAAGCAGACTCTTTGTATGGTCGATTATAGCACACTGTACCATAACTGACAGGTAAAGAATACAACTGTTTGTACATAAGCCACTCCTACAATACTTTCTACCCTAGCAGAAAACTTTTGAGCCTTTACAGGTAATTTAACACGAAACCAACAAAACCACTATTATGCATAGGCGGATAAATGTCTTCTCATGGTCCCCACACAAGGTAAATATGTGGGATCTAACCCATGACCCGTCTCCTGCCAACCTACTTTATCAACCTGTCACCCACTAGCAGAAGTCTCTTAGGGCCCCTATATACAAGGTCTGTGTGAATCCACGTCTGAGAAGGAATTATAAATGATTGCTACGAAGCAATATTTACAGAACCTCATTTCAACTCCCGGCTAGTTGATTACTTTCAGTGTTTATTTACTTAATTTAAGTTCAATGTTTTCAACACAACAGCGGTCCCCATTAAGAGCCATGTTTATAACAAAACATGTTTCTATTTTTACCAAACAAGTCATTTTAAAAGCCGTTATTTATGAACAAACTCTGGACAAGATACCGATTTGTAGTAGAAAAACTTAAAATGAAAGAAATTTATCACTCTTTCAACACAAGAAATGGATATTATCAATGTATTTGATCAGAGGAAAACATTCTTTTGATTTGAACTTTTTAATTATTTATGTGTTTAATTAGATAAAAACCATTTCAATGTGGAAACTGAACTGCAATTATCAATTTTGATTGAGAGGAAATATCATTTTTAATGTGAAAACCCCGGAATTACATAAACAAACCCTTGAATACAATTTAATTTCACATTTTTTTCTATTTTGCTTGATCATTGAAAATAAAACTGTTTGATCAATTGAACATTATACAGTTTGGATATATGTGATTGCTGGATTTACAACCACTTAACCATATTTGCACGTTTTCTCCTTTGTGGTAAAACAGAAGTGCGGAATGACCGGGGATACACAAACATTCATACTTTACATAATATTGATATAGATTTAATGGAGAAAATTTTCTTAAGAGTGTAATTAATCGTTCTTATTTTTTGACAAAAGTAATATGGACCCGAGCCATCTTTCACACTGGGACACAATGGAGGTAAATAGGATTAAAGGTTTTAATAGTTCAATAAATTTGCAGACGCCCCATTGATCAGGTTCACAGTGTCATGTATGTAAACACAGACAAATCTCCTTCAGTGAATTTATTGAGAAATAGTGATTATAAATTTTCTTAATTCATAATGGCATTTTTAAACACTGATGTGTCTCATATTACCGACACTATGCCCTATTATAAGCCATTATGTGAAATCAAAACATATTGAATTACAAGGGTCATCTTTACTTCGTATACTATTGCTTATTTGATAGAGCTTGCATGACCTTTTGCAACTGATTCTATGTAACTAGTGTCATCCTTAAGTGGGAATATATCAGGATTTTTAAAAATTTTAAAATTGGCTAAAACATTTTTTCCCCATATATCCTGTCTATATTATACTCATCGACCCCATATTGCCCAAAAAGATATGTATTTAAACATGCCAAAGTAAGATATTGCAAACGGATTTCCTAACTTAGGCTACTAGTCTAAGGTAATAAACTTAAAACAGATTTACCACTTGAAATTTCAACATATTTTGTGATGTATTAAATGAGCCCATGATTTCATTTTGTTTTTAATTTGATCTGTTATACAGCTGTGCGTATAGTCAATTTGTTTCATCTCAGTAAGAGTCTGTATGACCATGTGAATGACATCAAGCAGTATTTAAGTGCTGACTATTTTTCGATTGGAGATTTTGTTTCAAGTTTATCACTCTAATTTAAATATCGATTTTATCATGTTTTTGACAGATTTAACATGCCCAACAATTCAGATTTTCTTGATTATGCTTTTATCCATTATAAAAAAAATGTGATTTTTTAAGGTGTTATAGCATTTTTTCCTGATATACTCCCTTTAACTTATTTCTGATTTTTTAAAATAAAAGTTCAGTCTTTCTACCTAATTGATGTTATAAGCATCTTCTTTTGACCTAATGTGACATATTGCATGTCTCTAAGGAGCCTTTTAAAGATTTTTTGTTTTGGGTCTTCCCGAGACAACAGCCTGTACAGCAAATCAGAAATCCAAATTATAAAAAAACTGTGGATCCACGTCTTATTTGATAGACAACCTTTAACCATACAAACTTGCTCCCATATATGGATTTGCATGTACAGTCAAACCTGTCTAGAGCTGCCAGTCAAGGGAAGGAGCAAAAGTGGCCTATCAAAACAGGTTGTTGCTTAATACAGGTTAAGTTACTGTGAAAGCAAAGACACGGGAAATAGAAAATATGGCTGCTTTAAATAGGTGGCTGCTTAATAGAGGTGACTGCTTACACAGGTTTGAATGTTTAACTTTAGTGCATATAAACATCTTATGACATCAACAAAGATTCGACAAAATATAGTCAAACCTGTGAAAGTGGTCATCTCTATTAAGCAACCACTCATCTTTACAAGCCACATTTGTTATTTTCCATATTTATGGATTTATAGCAAATTAACCTGTATTAAGCAACAACCTGTCTTAAAATGCCACTTTTGCTCCTTTCTTTGACTGGTTGCTTAAGACAGGTTTAACTGTTATCAGATGACAGCTGGTGGGGGTTATGACAAATATGTCTGCTTGCTAAATTTAAACAGTTTTTAGATATTCAGAAAATACATCTGCAAGAAATTATATAAGTATGGTATTAAGCGCAAAAAAATTTAATCGTCACCCAATATTATCATACATGACAATATAAGACCCTTTATCACTAGATATATTGACAATAAACGCTAAATGAAAAGATGTCATTTTCCAATACTGATATTGTGTAGTGCGCCATATAGAATGTGTCAAGTACACTTAAAACAGCAAGTAAATTGTTAAGACAGGTATAAATATTCTTTAATACATTATCCCCGAGGAAAGCCTATTAAATTTGGGATCAATATAGATCTCCAATCTGTAGATGTCTGTAAGTAAGTAAAACACGGACTGTCGCTCACTCGTGTGGACAGAAGTGTGGGTGACGTTTGTGATTTATGATGTAATAGTGATGATCTGAAAGATATAAATCGTGAAAAGTGTGAAAAATTGAATATTGATAACAAGATGTTTAAGTAGGAAGTTAAAACAGACACCTGATCTGTTGACTCGGAATATTAACTGTGTTTATCATATTAAGGAGTATTATATTACCTTTATGCTTACAGACGGGTAAAGTTATTTTTTTTTTTATTTATATCCGCATATTTCAGATAGAAATTTTGTAAGAATCCTGTAGAGATATTTGAAGAAAACATCATGTTTTAAAAATGATTTTAATTAGAAAGACAAAAAAAAAAAATACTTTACTGAGTTTGGTTCATGTAACTATTTTGCATTTTCATATATATTTTTTTACATATTTTATAAATGTTACCACTTATACTGTTGTTGTTGTTATTAATTCTTACAATTATTAGACCATTATAAATTAATTGCTAGATAATCATCCAAATTTTTCTAAAAATGGGGGAAGGGTTGAGTTTGAATTTTATTTTTTAGTACTATTTTATTTTTATTTTTTTAACTAAGTTATTTTTAAACAACTATAAAGGGTCGGGTGGCATGAAAATCAGGAGGAAGACGGGGATGATAATGTAGCAATTAATTTACTATGACGTTAATTAGTTTACATAATTATGTCGTTAGTTATTATCTAACTACTATTTTCATTGCAGACAAGCAATAACAAAGAACGCCATGTACGACCAGTATCTTCGCAACACAACCAACCGTCTTCAAGACGATCTCCGCTCCACCATGAAAACATATAAATACGAAAAGGAGCGACTCGCCCACCAGTTATCTCATCTACAGAGTACCGACCGCAGTCCAACAAATACATCAATGGATTCATTTGGAGACCAGTCTAGTAATGGATTGTCGCGAAGATCGCAATATTTCCGTGCTCCAAACTTTGCAGCAAGCAGTACAACTAGTTCTTTCTTGAGTGGGAGTAGTGGAAACAAATGGGAGCATGAATTACACCTGCCACCTACAGACAAAAAGTGGAAAGAGAAACGCGATGCTGATAAAATTAAGAAAGAACGAGAAATGCTGAAATTGCCAGTCATTCATTCTGCTAATTCCAACAGATCAGAATGGGAGTCCGGCAAATTTTTATCAGCAAAACAGGACACTTTATCAGGCATGGAGCCATTACCTGGGATCACAGCCGCAAAGGCCCTGTTGTCAGAATCTATGAAAATTCCCAGTATATATGACCCTAATAGAAGTGATACAGCAATTGACACAGTTAAAACAAAATCTAACCGTAAGAAGGTGACATTCGCCGACATGAGTCAAAGCCAAAGTTCAAATTTCAGGGAGACAAAAAACTTTGAAAAGAAGGGCCTGATGCCCAAATTAAAGTTAACACCGAATCAATTCAGTCATGTCTCTAGACCAGCGAGGCCCAAAAAAACCTCTCTGCTACCCCCTATAGACATTTCTCAGGTGCGAAGAAATCCCCAAAAAGTGACTGACGGACTTAATGAATGGAAATCTTTATATAGTAACATAGTGGATCCTGAGGAGCGCACGCGGGCCTTGACCGACATCCTGCATGCCGTGAGGCTGAAGAAGTATGAGAATGAACAAGCGATTAAGTTTGGTAACAGTCCGCGTCCTGAAGACAAGGATGAGATGCTGAAGGAGTTTCTTCAGATGACATCTGGTGACAGGCTCACCTTCAGGGATGAGAACGGCAATGTGAGTATAGGGCAAACAGTCTGTTTGTTTGTTTGAGTATCTAGCATAATTTTTATGCCACTGAAGGCTGTAAGATGATCAGTTAACCTAATCACCCTTTCCTGGGATCCTGAAAGTTTAACCAGTACTCGAGCACACCTCTCAGTAACTGGTAACTTTCCCGCAAATGATTCAGTGATGAGAGACAAATGTGACGCAGTGTCGTAAATCAATCATCACTGAGCCTGTGGCCAAGTGGGGAATCAAACCCGCGACCCCTGAATTATTAGTTGGACGCTCTACCCACTGAGCTAACCAGACCTGGCTATAGCAACAGACAATTCATAGCTGACATAAATGGTTTCAGATTGAAATTAAATCATAAAGTAAGATATCATTATTTGCTACATTTCTACAACAGACACGTAACCTTCCTTATATTTGACCATTTTCATATCAGTCAGATAGGATGTAAAACAAGACTAAACTGACTCAGAGATTCCAACACTGTATTCTTGTCAGACTATGTCTCTTGTAGTCAGAACTGAATCTACATTGTTTAAAAAGTTTACAATTTTCATAAACAGCTGTTCTGACAGTCTATAAAGGTCAACCAGATAATAACTTAACTTGAAGGATTTTTTGTAACGAACTGTATTCAATATTATACATTCATTTTATTCATGTTTGCCAACTTCTTGATCAACCCCTGCTTTCTGACCTGCATCCTAACAAGTGACACGAATCAATGTATCACACTTAAAACCAAACAAATATCGGTGGCTATTTTTATCTTTTCAAATTTCTCTGTTCTAACCGTTTGAAAGGACAACAGTGATTGTGCTAATATAATGTATCGATCATCACACCCAATAAGTGATAAAACCAATCTTAGCTTATTGGAACTGAGGGCTTTGTGGTACGAAGTACTTACAATTTTTATGACAAATTTATGATGACATACCTGTATCTGAGCGTCCACCACTTCGCTGAGAGCCTTGTGGCGGCGACTTATTGAAATATGCATGATAATCCCGTAGCAGATAAGGTAATCCAGTAGCATAACTCTTACTTAGACTGCTTCTGAATGCACTTGAGTGTATTGTAAAGAAGAAAATTAATTTTGCACTTGAATATTGTTCTGGATAAACTATGTTTCAAGGGTCTTTTATTGCAGCCAGCAGTCATATATTTCGAAAGTTCATCTACAGGTATAATGATCCTGCACAAATTTAATTTTCCTTTCTCAGTAAAGGGACACATGACAATATTTCATGAGTTTTTTATTTAACTCTGGTTTCCGTGACGATTGATATACGACACTGCATCTCAATATCAATCATCGCTCACCGCTAATTCAAGTGGGAAAGTTATCAGTTACTTGCTGAGATTGGGTGTGATGGAGTACTGATCACAGGAAAGAGTAATTAGGTTAACTGTTCATCTTCAAGCCCTCGATGGCATAAAAATGACACTAAATATTCAATCAATCAATCAATCAATCAATCAATCAATCAATCAATCAATAACTCTGTTTCCAAAAGTAATTTATCTGCTTGATGCAAGTACGGTATAAGAATCTTACATGGGTATGAATTTTGGATAGAAAATTCTGTCCCGAGTTAAAACTGTTTTAGCGGGAACAAGGCTCTGCAGAATTAGAAAATATAGTGTCTATCATTTATAATATATATCTAGAAAAGTTGTTTCTGTGTTCTCGAAGCATATCTTGTGGAGTTTTCCATTACTTAGAACATTGTTTGATTTACCAGGAATTTTGGTCGATGATAATCGTATCGCCTTCTTCAGTAGCCAGTCAGCTGAAGAAGGCGATGTTATATTATTGAAAATACCAGGTAAACAAAAAAGTTGTTTGTAGTTATGGAAAATTTCACAAGAAACAATAATACCTGGTATATATAGCTGAATTTTTATCACACAGACTACTGATATCAAAATATATTGTACCCCTCAAGTTCCGAGCCCTACAAATTTCCTTCAAGTTGGTCTCGGCACAGCCAATCAGCATTCAGTTGTTTAGGTGCAATATTTCCCCCTGGGCTAACCACTGTGACAGCTGTAGGACAAAGTATGACATGCAAAGAACGAAGAAATTGTGCGACTGGGTCATTAACTTCTTGTGGTTTAATCTCATCATTAAAGTCTTCACAGATATTTGATTGCTTGACAAGGTGAGCAACTTCAAGATTTTATTGATATTATTATGTAACATTAAACCACAAAATTAATACAAACTCTTTTAATTTAAAAAAAAAAACAAGAAAAAAAAACACCACTTTTATAAATTCTATTTTCCAGTACAGAAATCAATGACAGTAGAACGCAGATGCAGGTTTTCTCTAATCTGTGTATGGGGATTTCGTAATGCTCATTAGAACTAAAATGTGGATTACAGGTGAAATGTTAATTCCATCTAATGCCTCTTTACATAGATTTACGACTGATGTATGAATGAATCAATACTTTTAAGTTCTGAGTTTATGGAAACAGCCAGAGAAATAAATATTTCCTTCAGCTTAGAAGTATTGACAGCTCCAACCCGAGTATTTTGCTCGAGTTGTATTATATTGATATGGGGCTTAGTTCTTGTCATACATCACTTTTAACATTTGATTTACTGCATAGATTCTTTCACCCTTGTTTTTGTTCATTCCATCATCATTTAGAAGGGAAGTGAATAAGAGACTTAGAGAAAACATAGATCCAGAACTGTGAGACTGCAAGTACAATTGGCATTGTATTGAATGCTTAGTGCAAAGCTGGTCATCCCACTTCTTGAGCCTATACGGAATTAGGCTAGTTTTGCACCAAGTGCTTATTATCTTAAATTGAAATTTAATCTAATTCTTTACTTTATTATTATTATTATTATTATTTTATTATTATTATTATTATTATGTAACCAAATTTTATAATCAAATGTTATAATTACAGCATCAATAGCCAAAAATTAAAACAGCATTTTATTCATTGCACCATGAAATGTATTTATGTTACACATAGACACATACACATATCATATTTGTATTACTAGACTTGTATTCTTACACAAAACATATCGTTTATCTTTCAGTAATGTACATTATGAAAATTTCTTTATTATGAAATTATTACAAAATCTGATCAAAAGTTACTCAAAGACTATTAAATCAAAACAAATAAAAAAATTCTAAGAAAAATGAATATTTCTTTATCTTTGGCTTAACTATCAACTGTTTAATTAAATCAATTTTATTTCTATTTCAGAAAAGACCTGGTTTAGCTCCAAGTCCACAAAATACCGCAGCCAGACTGGGTCGCCGCTCCCATTCCTATCAGCTCCAGAGCTACCTACGACAAATGTCGCGATCACGTCGCATGATTGAACACATGCAGGCAGAGGAATACAGACTGGCACACATATCTGGTCACAGGTCATTACAAGAAGCACTCAAACAAAATCCTACACCAGTTGAGGCCAATGGATGACTAAAGCAAGAAGTAATGAAGCAGACTGGTTCACCTGATATTGAACAAGAATTGTAGTTTTCACATTGGACAATCTTTATTGCCAAAATGACAAACACAGAACTGTAAAATGTTGCTTTAAGGATCATTATTTGACTGTTTACCGATTTTTGGAATATTTTTCAATTTTTCGTTCACAAAAGCACAATATTCAAAGGGCATCCATATCATATGAATATAAATTATGTAAATAAATATCACACAGAACTTACAAGTAATGTTACTTTTTTTCATTATTTCTTTCACTAATGGTTTCATGCCATAGCATGCTTCATTTGACAATCAGTATTATCATTGTGGTGTTTTTTTTAATGGGGTTTAAAGCCATTTACAACACAGCTATCTATTAAGTTTGTGTTAAGTTTAAGTTTATAATTTTGATTTATTATTGCTTGATTGCTAAGTAAGCTCAGAGCTGACATGAACCACTTGTAAATCCACTTCCTGGGAAGAACCAGTTCTGAGTAATGTTGCTTTTTGAGAGGTTAGTAAGTCTGAGGATTGAACCCACAACATGTAGCATTAGCCGCCAACACTCTATCCAATCAATGCACTGTTGCCCCGCTTTATGTCTAGTTTTATTATTATTAAAGGAAGTAGACCTCGGACAGCATATGTGAGTAGGGGTACCAACCTTCTCCAAGTAATATATAGACTTTCCCATGTAAAATATTTGGGTTAAGCTGGGCTTGAACCCAAAATCTCAGCAGTGCAAGGCAAGTGATCATGAGATGCCATCTAAGACCGCTCTGTTTGGAATTCCGTTACTCTGTATTATGCAACCAAATGCCTAAAAAATGAACTTTTCTGTTTAACATTCAGTGGCTGTTAAACATATAAAAATGTTATTTAACAACATTGTTCTCTTCTAAATTTCACCACAAAAAAAAAAGTCACAAAACATAAATATTTTGTACCATTCAAAAGTTATTGTAGAATGGCTGTTCTTGCAGGATAGCCAATACGTCAGACAAAATGCAAACAGATAAAAAAGAAAGCGCACAAATTGGTTTTACATTTATGAACAGCCATTTGTCATTTTGATGTCATGAAATGCCACTCCCCAACAACAATATCATTAATACATTAATTGATCAATAAATACCAACTGTGTAATTAATAATTAAAGGATTCTACAACTCTCAATACAAATTAACCGTTATCAAAATGAATTCAATCATTTTTCTTATCATAAAAAAATTGTGAAATAAGCAGAGCTGAGTTCTATTTAAATGTGTATCTCTCTTTCAAACAAACTGTGCGTAAGAGATAAATCTCATTACAAGTGTCACCCTATCTGTAAATGCTTTTAAAAGTTGACAACTAGCACAATTTATTCAAAAGACAGAGAGAACTGGATATTGATAAACTCCGCTGGATCAAACAGGAGTTAATAAATGAATTATGTTTAAGAATACACATAACAAGCGCAGCAGTATTTTTACCAGCTATTTTATTTCCTATTTAGCTTATCTTGGAACATTGGCATTTTAACAATCATTTCGCTCCTATTTAGACATCAGTATTTTTATCAGCTATTTACCCATCTAGCCTCTCTTGACATACCATTATATTGGACCTATTGAAGGTGGTAGACACATTTTCTTCATAGAATAAAAACATATTGTGAAACTTGAATACTGAATAAATAAAGACATATTGTGTGATTTGAATATGGGATTATACCGAATTATTAATATTTTTTTTTTAAAGTACACCATCGTGACTTTTGCTTGATGAAAACTTCAAGCAATCCATGGTTGCTATTGAAATATTCAATTATCATTTGGAAAGGGCATCAATAACTTATGAGACTGAATGCCGAACTAGGTACACCCAGAAAAACTTCAAGTTAAGATAATTTGTGCATGATATTGTTTGTAAATTGTTAAAGATTTAAATATTATTTGACTGCTTACAGTAGTAGTCTATAGATACAGCAAATGATTTTAATTTTTTAAACTTTATTTATTTTACATTGATTGTGAAACAAGTTATTATAACTTCAACAAATCACTCTCAAAGATTTTCATGGTAGAACCAGTAATAAGCATATGTGGTTAAAATCTCTTGCTCAAGGACACCAAACATAGCCAGGTAGAAAATCTGATCATCAAACCCACGACTCTCACATCTTGGATCCGATAATGTACCAAAGGGATATATACAATCTCTAGAAATAATATGCCTAATATAAATAAGATATACCTAAACAACTGAGGAAAATGTTTTTCCTCCACAGCTAAACACAACCATGATGAGATACGACCAAGCTTAACGTTTTCAATCTTGGGTCCGACACTCCACCCTCATGTACACAACAGGACTGTGTCTATTTTATATCAATGCAAAACTCTTACCATGCACAGCTGTGAAAACATTTTAATACTTTTTGCTTTACCAAGTGATTAATGGGGACTTTTTCTCTTATATATTGATTGATTGATTGAATATTTAGCATCATGTTTATGCCATCGAGTGCAAACAGACAATCAGTTAACCTAACCACTGTATCCTGAAAGGTTAACCAATAATCTAGCACATCCAACCTCCCGTGTAACTGATAACTTTCCCACTTGAATCAACGGTGAGAGATGAATGATAATGGGACACATATTGATAATCAATCATCACAGAGACAATGTTGAAAATGGTGCTAAATATCAATAAGAAAAAACATAAAAATAGAGAACACTCCCAAATACGCTACTGGGCACCAGCCATGAGATTACTAGTAGATTTACCTATATAAACAACCTGGTCATGTAGCAGATTAATACGTCTCAATATTCGCATTCATAATAAATTCCCAGGATTACAATTTCAAAAGAATAACTTAAAACTCTTCTAAGTGTTAACAAAGGAGAAATTATGCCACATTTTCATATTATAATAATTGTTAATTCGCTAAACACAGGTCAGTGGAGAGTACGTTCAATACATGCCATTGAACATTAACAGACTTGAATAACAAGGATATGGCAATAATTGAGAAAAAAATAGACCCAACCTAATTTTATACTTCCTTTAACAATTGGTTAACTGTTTTCTTTTTAATTTATTAAAAAAATATTCAAATTTAGACCTCAAATAAATTCATTGTTAACAAATAAGCAAAATTTTTTTGAATAAAATTATATTAAGTTTCTTTTCTATAAAACTGCTTACAACAAAAATAAATACTGGTTGTTAAAGAGGGACACATGACAAAATGTTCATTGACAAAATAACACAGAATAACATCAAAATAGAAATACTGACAATAAATTAGAAATAACAACACCTCAACTATAGAACAGATAGAATGACGTCAAAACAAGAAGGCTGAAACATGGAGATATAGAAAACCGACGTTATAACGGATGGACAAACATTTTAACAGAAATAACACTATCAAAGCACCAACATAAATCAAGACTAAATTTCATGTTATTTAAATGTTTTTAACTTTAGAGCAATAACTTGACCTACATGAATTTGCAAACCTATAGGTAAACTATCTGCTCTGTGTGACAGTGCACAGGCAGAAGTGCTACATAGAGGGAGGTCTGGCTCTTCCACTTTAATTTTTTTTCACATAGAAAAAGATTTCAAAGTATCTTTTTTTTATACAACAAGAATGTATCCACTCATAAAAATGTATGACAACCGATGTGTTGTCCAGTTTGTTTTTTTTTGTTAAGACAGTGCAGTTATAATCTTAAGTTTGTCCTCTTTAAAGCAGTTGTCAACTTTTCTATAATACACCCCCGTCCCCCTCCCCCTTCTGGTAAAACTCAATAAAACTCACTTTTTTAAAATAAGTGATGTCTTATTGCAGTATAGGCTATGCCAACATTTACTCTACTCATCTGCAACAAGAAATCAGAATATCTATAAACCAAGAATATTCCAAACCAAACTACATAAAAAAAAATTAAGCACATGAATTAACTGTCGTGAAATGTCCAGGTCAGCTTTGCTGTTGTCAGTTCCGGCAAGAAATGCTGCTTTTCATACTGTCAGTATTGTAAGTATTTTCAATGCTCTAGATAATACAAATAACAATAACAGACTATTTAAAACAGTTGGAACAATCTCCAATCTTGTATGTGGTCCTCTATGATGGCCACAGTACACTGAATACATACAAGTCTACATATGATAAGTATCTTTCATTGGTTTTTGGTGTGGCTGGAAAATGCCGTTCCTAAGAATAACAGTTACTGTTTTGGCAGTAATGGGGCCTGAAAACCCACGAAAGATATTTGTTCTTGTATACAACACTGTGTGATTTTTTAAGATTTTTACTACAGTCTATTTCTTATAATAAGAAAGGATATCATAGTACATGTGTATTTATGAATGAATATGTCATATGACTTTACATCTTAGCGAAAGTACGGTAGGATTAAAAATATCTTTCATGGAATTGAGGCGCGGATGGAAAATTTCAATCTGAGGGACAACTGCCATAACAGTTATCCAAAGGGATGGAATTTTTCAATCCACACAGAAAAAAAACATGAAAAATACTTTTTTCTTGTATGCAACGCCAACTGTGTTATTTTTCGGATTTTTGATCAGGTTTATTTTTATAGTAGCGCAAGGATACCAGAGTATTTATGAATAAAAACGTCATATGACAGAGATTTTATGAATGGCATTACATCATAGCAAGAAAATTGTCATAGTGCGAGAGTTTATGAATGGCATCACATCACAGCACGAGAATTATATCTTGGTCCTAGGTTGAGATAGAAATATCTAACTCTTATGCAGATATCCTTATCCGGTGTGCAATAAAAGTTTATATAGGATGAAAAATCCATACCCGGTAAAAACACGTGGAAATCATTGTCCAGCATATATGCTAGTTATATTAAACCAACATTCAGTTTGTTGACATTTAAAACATTCAAGTGAATAAACAAATCAATCACAATTTTTTAATAGAAGACAATTAAATGCTCAAAAGCTCAAATGACAATCGTCTATGATACATTTTTTTTTCTTTATTGCTTGCCATCTATTTGGACAATTAAATAAACACATAAAATATCAAAATCTACTTATAGAGCCAGTAAAAAATCCTAAACAAAGCAGAAAAATATAAAGTTTGAAGTTCACTCACTTTTAGGTTAAAGACGGCATGAAATTCAAATATTAATTGACTGAAAATTTTGTGTTAAGTTGTAAAATAAACACCTTGCTTCTCCCAAGTTGTTTGAACTACATTATTTCAAACATTGACAAAGTGATAGCAGGGTGTCCCTGTAAGAAAATATGTATGAACAACTGCTAATTGAAGGGTTTAATGCTTTTTTGCATGGCAAGCAGAAATGAGAACATTTGTGTAATTTTAACATTACTTATCTTTTAAAAGAAAAAAAAGAAAACGGGAGAAGGCACTTATCAGTATAACTCTTCCAGTGGGAATTAAGTCATTTTATTGTTACAAAGAGCCAGTAAGTATTGCTTAGATGAGATAGAAATAGGCAGGGTTTTTGAACTAGTTTTGAGTAGGAAATTGTTGCCTTTTGACATGTATTTACAAAGGGTTGGCCTTTCGCTTGGACGGTTGGACAGTAAGAGGTATTTTTATGGAGTTGACCTTTAATTATTACATAAGAGGAATGGGCAGTGAATGTGAATGCAGTGTTGAAACATGAATGTGAATGCAGAGTTTGGCAGTGAATGTTAACTCAAGAGCTTGGCAATAAATGTGATCAATGAGTTGGGCAGTAGATGTGCGCACAGATTTGGGCAGTGATTGTAAAACATTGGCTGTGCAGTGAATGTGGTTGCTGAGTTTGGCAGTGAATGTGAACTCAGAGTTGGGCAGTGAACGTGAACTCAGAGTTGGACAGTGAATGAAATTGAACTTAAAAGCGTTGTATAAAGTTCACCTTTCAGTAATCCTTTATCAAGAACCATGGAAAGGTATCTGTGTTTCTTTTTTAAAATAGACATTACTATTAATATCATTATTATAATTACTTACAGGGAGCTGGGCATTGTGTGCTATTAATATAAAGAGAGGCCTTGAGCAACTTTATTGAGTTGTACCCATATAGCAGTTGCCTTTGAGCGGCACTAAGATCCTGCTGGCAATGAGTTGTACTTACATGGAGTTGGATCTCGGCATCAGAGTGAAGCTATTTTTCCGTCGCAACACAGGTGATGGGGATGGACTGGGTTTAGAATAATCTTTCCGTCTCATGCTCGGCGACACAGTAGGCAGTCTAATGAGCAAGATAAGAAATCATGCAAAATGATAAATGATGAATTTTGTGATTTTTTGATAACAATACCAACAGCAATTCTTATCAAACAGCAAATAAAAATTGTACAACATAAACCTATACTTTAAAAGTTAATTACCGGTATGAAATATCGTGGTGGGGGTTAAAACAAAATAAACTTTTGGCAAAAATCATCGTAAATGTAAACCAACAATTATTCATAACATTTCTTATTTTCACAAATATAAACCCAAAGATGGCTCAAAGCGTGCAGGACTTGATACATTTTCTGGTAATACAATTATTTTAAACACCAATCAAAATTTTACAATACAAAGAAGAAATTGTCAAACTGACTTACGATGATTTCTATTACAAGTTATTTTTTATATAAACAGAAGCAAGACAAAAACCTTGATTACACTCGGATCCCGTTATAGCGTGGTTGCCGGGATCCATGAAATGAACCACGATATATGCAGAACCGTGTTATAAATATCCCAAGGTGCTATGCATAGAAAAAATGCATTATAACAAGTTTTGTGTTATAATGGGACTCGAGTGTATAAATAAAATCTAATAAGCTCACAATGGTAATATATACTTACTTATAAATACAATATATGAAGTGTTGTTTTTCATTTCTCCTCTAACCAGTATTTGATATCGAACATGTTACAATATGTACTGTACATGGGGATGCCAAGTTTAAAAATCTGTATCAGACAGATGTGCAACAAAAGAATGACAATCCTCCAGGACAAACAGATGAACTGGATGAGACATTTACCAATATTTGGATCCATGGTTTTTGGATATTTTGATGTTTGAATTCCTTGATGTTGGAATAGTTTGATATTTAGATTTCTTGATGTTTTGGTATTTCATTGTTTGAAGATTTTGATATTTTGATATTTGAATTTTTTATATTTGAATGTTTGAATTATTAGATGTTTGAGTGTTTTGTTGTTTCCAGGGCTGGAAAATTCCACTTGTACACTCCCCATGACAAGTGAATATTTGGTCAGGACAAGTAAGATTTAAGAAACTGACCTTTACATTTCTTTGATGTTAAGCATTTAATAAAAAAATGTTGGAAAGGGAGGACAAGTAGCTTTTGTAAGAAATTTCAAGTCCAGGTTTTAATTCAATTTAGACCTACAAACCACCGATTCTGCACAGAGCTCCTATATTCTTTTGTACATCCTTTTCCCTCTGGGGTTGCCCCATACTCATAAATGCAGTGACAATGCTGAATGTTACACCTACCTGGAAGTACTATTTTGTCTGGGTGGTAATGTTTTGGGCGGGGGCATCAGTGAACTATCAGCACCATTTGTGGCTGGAGCACTCCATGACATCACAGTTGGTATGCCCGCCTCTTTCACTAAAGTTTTGGGGTTCTCATCTGGGGTTTCAGGAACAGTGTTAAGTCCAGGGGGCTGGTCTTCCCCAGCATATAGCAAATCATCAAGGGTTGCTTGGCGACGCCTGGCCTGTTATAAGAAGTATAAATAATTTATAATCATGTAAAGATGGACAGCTGACTCAAAGAGAAATCTATACATAAAACTATCTTCAACTAAAAAAGAAATGATTTCAATCCTTTACACACAGTTGCAAATGACAAAATCTACAGAGTAAATCATATGGGTTTTCACCACATAAATACTTAAATATAATGAACCGCTATTCTATCTGAAATGTTGGTGTTCTCACAAAATATAGAGATAAAAAGGATGATAATTATCTTTGTAACATTTAATATACTGGTACATGTGTAATAATTATAAACATGGCCGTGTGCTATCTGTTATTAATTGGAACGCTAAACTCTACAGGAATGCATTACGGGTGGTGGGGGACGTCTTACATTAAAAATAGAAGTTTCGAACAGTTACAATTACTGGCAGTGACCTTCACCAACATATCAGGTCGCAAAAATTTTAGCATGACTTAGGTAAAAAATTCATTACTGTAAATAGAAGGAACAAATGGCCCCCGTGAAATATGTTCAGGGTTTGTTTTCTTCACAGATATAATTATGACAATTATGTCAACCCATGTTATGCTAGTTTACAAGATGTACAAAAAAATATTGATTAAATTTATATATTTTCTGAAACTTGAAACATTTATCATGTTTAAAACTAAACCATGAACAATTAAACAATAACAACACCAAAAGACGTATTACTACATGTATACGAAAAATCATTCAGAATCCTTCAAAGCAAGCAGAAAAATCATATATTTTTTTTATAAACCATGATGCACATTATAAACCAAGTAAAACAAGTGTAGGTGAATTACCGAAATTACGACTATTAAAACAAGCGAAAAATACATGCACCATAATAATATAATAAGCATTTGTTGACATGCTTAAACATTTCTTTTATGTAACCTGTAGAAACAGCATTAATTTAAAATTGAAAAAAAATTTGCATCAATCTTAAATAAATAAAAAAAAATTTCATTCTTTGTGAATATTTACCATAAAATATAATTATTTACTATATATTTTATCTATTTGTTTTTTTTACCTTTTCTATTAGGGACATCTTAACAGAAAGCAACATCATACAAACCTAATTTTTTTTTAAAACACATTTAACACATCGGTAAATCACAAAAATCTCATAGCTGTTAATGAAAAGGTCAAAGTTCATGATAACAATTAAAAAAAAAAAAAACAACACGGAAAATTCAGATTATAAAATTTAAATTTAAAACAATCTTGTTACATTATATAAACTCTATAAGATGTAATCCAACACAAGATTGTAGTTGCTCTCTTCCAGAAAATTATTTTGCTATCTCTAAAAAAAGTCTGCATTGGTAGTCAATATAACATCTAACAAAACATCTCACAACAATTAATATTTGTATTATCTCTAGACACATGCATCTACATTCACAGAATCTATATATGTATATTAATAAATTACTTCTGTTTGATTTATATTTTAGAAATATCGAGAACAAGTTAAACAATTCAGACAGATCAAACAGTTAAAGAGTTATCACCCTATAGTTACCTCGCGATACCATCGCATAGAGTAGCGAACAAAATTGGACGTTCTCCGCAGTGTCTAGTAATACAGATCAACTTCATTAAAAGGGGAATACTGTGTTTTTATCAAACTTAATTTTGTATTTTTGTATCAAGAATAAAGCATAGCATGAAAAGATGCAATCAGACCCTTGGTGCAATGTACTGCAATGCAACTGTCTATTCAGACCTTCAGTTGCAATCAGTTGCAACGCATTCATGTTGGTCTGCTGGTCTATTTAAAAAACATTGAAAAAAAATATAAATGTATGTGGGGAAAACAATCAATCTGAGGACATTCAAAGACAACTAACATTACAAAATGTAAAAATTTTGCAATTTTTAGAATTTTTGTAAGTTGGTGTTCTTCTGGTTTGGTGCACAACTGAATATAATCATGCAAAAATGATGAGTTTAAATATGATCATGATACATGTACTTTTTTTTACCTTAAAGAAAATAAATTCAGGATAACTAAGTGATTGTAAAAACAAAACAGTACTATACAAATGATTCAATTAAAAACAAATCTCCTTTTAATATAAAACTCAAAATGATATACAGAATTTATAAATATTTACTTTGATACGTATATGGTAGAGAATAATTAAATATTATAATACATGGCATTCAAAAGTCAACTTATCATATCATCACATTTTGATATTTGAACATCAAAATTCTCAATAATCCTAGTTTATTACATTTTATAAATATTTTTTTTATTTTCTTTGATTTTACTTTTTAACTGTGAGATAGGATGTTAATGAATCTGAAAGAGAAACTATTTTAGATTATTTTATATATGACACCCATGGCTACGAGTTAAATGTGTGTTTAGATATTATATAATATGTCTATAAAGCAGTGTGTTATAGCTACATATTATATATATATATAATTATATGTATAAATAATCATAGAAGATTTCTATAGTTTTATCTATAGACAGTTTTAATAGTTTTAAAGTCACATTTATAAGTCAGATTTGGTCAGGTAAGAATCTAAAAAAGAGAAATTTGAAGAATAAATTATGTTGAGAGTAAAGCAATTAAAGCAGCATTATTTAAGAAAATAGATAAAAACAATTTATTAACAGGGTTTAATTCCATTTTTAAGTCATTAGGTTCAACATATATACACAAATCCAATAATAACCACAATCCTTGTACATTTTTTTTAATGGGGTTGAACGCATTTCAGGCAAACTTTTTCACATAAAATTTTTAGACTGAGTGAGACTCAACCCTACAACTTGAGCGGTGAGAGGTAAGTGATATTGAGACGGCACCTGAGACCACTCAGCCATGGAGGACCCACAATCCTTGTCAAGTAAATGACAAATTTTCTTGCTCAAAATCTTTTGGACCATGCTGGACTCAAACACACACCTCAGAAATGAAAGTCAAGTAATCTTGAATCAGGGCCTTAAAACAGGTCCAACAAAAGATTAAATAATTATAATGAAGTATAAATATTCACTCGTCCAATGTGAACAATAGGTTGGCCATAATATTTACTCTTTATCATATCTTTTACACACACGTAAGTTATAAAGATGGAACTGGCAATTCTTTATATGGGACAATGTTAACTTACAATGTTAACTTATATTACATGTTATATTTGTGGAGGAAGACCCCACTGTGCATGTAGATGTCAATAATAAATTAATTTCTAGATTTCATTCCCACTGGCCCCCATTCTTTTATCCATCCCCAACATATCTTATTGGCAAATTTTGAAAAAAGGGAAGCACATTTTAAACTTTTTGATCCTGAAATCATTTTCTTTTATTTCATGCCTAAAATCTAAATAAATGATAAATAAAAAATAAAATTGCACCACCGCCCTATTTTGAAAAAGAAAATGGATGAAAATCTAGGAATTAATTTATTATGGCCTAAACTAAATGATCTGGGAAGAACTATAGGTAGTGCATCCAGATTTAATTTTATTTTTGGACGGAAGTCGTAATTCACATCCTTGGCAGTGAGACTTTACATACCGTATGATTACAATAAAAATAAATCATTGTCCAGAGTGCGAAAACTTCTTGAGTCGGGACACAACAGTATATTTATAGCAAATTGATGTTAATTACTTTTAGATGAGTAAAAAACAAAACCCTGCTAACTTAAGCAATGAAATAAGATTCAATTACCAATAAGCGTGTTACCTTTTTGGTATCAGTGCTCCACCATCGCAAATTATTTATGAAAACATGAAGCTGAGGCAGCCATAACAGCAGTGATGCCAGTACTGAGAGGTGTCTATATACATTGCCAATGCAACTTTGTCTGTTATGTACTTGCCCCTTAATACCCCAAATACTCCCAATTACATATTTATTAACCCTTTACTTCATAGACGCTTTTGGACACCTCTATTATAGACGCCTTTTGACACCTAATATAGAATGCTTTTGAATTATTGGTTGAATTATGTTTAAATTAACTGACAGAGTGGAAAACAGTGCAGGAAGTGTTCAGATTGCTCGTTATGAGCAATCTGAACTCTTCCTGCACTGTTTTCAAAGACCTTCAGTGATTGGTGCGGGAAAACGCGTATCTATGGAGTAAAGGGTTAAAGTAACCTCTCTAGCAAAGATAAGCATTTCCAGTATACAAATTTTGTTACCAACAATTTTAAAAACAATTTACTGGGCCGTCTTGTGGAGAATTCCAATGAGCAAAGAAAGAATTTTGATTTGTATTTCTAAGACAAATGGAAGTGAGGATATTCAAAAAACGAGGTTTTCGCGAGATTTTGCGGGAATATGCAAGTGTTCATAACATCTCAATCTGTTGATTTTCCTTCTCTATTAAAGTCTTTGATATTCACAATTCAACTCTATAAATATGTCAATTTCATACATGTTAAGTTGTTCTTTGGTATACGGACGTGATCCAAGTTTAAGCTTGACCTTAGTTGCACTGGCATTGTTTTATTAACTGACCATACAACATGTACGTGGAAATATTCAAGAAAAAACATGAAGGCAGATTGTAGGTGGGGTATCGGTTGTGCTGGTTGACGATACTTACTGGCTTACACAAAGGGTAGGACTGTCTCCGGACCTTCTTGGTACCTTTCTAATATCCATAAAGCATTGTTTGACACTTAGTTTCAGCAGGATTATATGTTTTATCACTACAGATAATGTTAGTCAATCTTAACATGCACTTACTACATTATGTGGTTATTTTTATTTGTCTACAAAACTGAACAATTTAAGAATCACAAAATTGAAAATTTCAACCAATTTCATGCTGACAAATTGTTAATCTGTTAAAAAATATTAACTAAAAAAAGAACCTCTAATCTGTGAATGTGTCTCATTTCAACATTTCTGTGTGTTTTTTTTCCATATTCTGATTAACGCCATTTTCAACAAATATATATGGCATATTCAGTTTTATTGTCATAGGAAGTTAAACTTGGAGTACAACTACTATCCTTTCACAAGTAACTTTTACAAAGTTTTTGGACCAAGCTAAGCTGAAACCTACACTCACCTATGACAGGTAAGTGGTTATTAAAAGAATTTACATTATGAATTGATCGCATGAGAATTATTTTCGTAGACAGACTGCTGACAACTAAGGTTTAACTGTAGTTACAAGCTGTTTTCCCCTCGAAGTCCAGATTATAAAAAAGAGTTATTTTTATTTAAATTCTCACGTCTGGGACAATCATGACATTTTAACAGTTAATCTGACGGTCTTTTATAGCCGACAGTTAGTAATATTTTGGTTGTCCATAGTGGGCCATGGTTGATAAGGATCTAATGCTTGATCACATTTCGTCCGCTGATATATTACTCCATTTAATTTGAACTTTATATTTTTACTTTGATTGTGAATCCAATTATTGCAACTTGTATACATCACGCTCAACGTCTTCCAGGGTAGAACCAGTACTGAGCATATGCGGAAAAAGTGCCTTGCTCAAGGACACCACACATAGTGGTGGTAAAGGATTGAACCTACAACCCTCCGATCATGGGCCGATGCTCTACCACTGGACCATGGGCCCCACATAAATATTCCTCCATTTGGCCATGTAATTCTCATTTTAAATGTCCAATGAATGTGATTTTGTCCAATCTCAAAATATATAAAACAAAGGACTGTTTGATCAATAATTATGGCCAATATGAGCTAGGACAATGATTGACCTAGTTATATGAAAGTCAACATTAGGAATCTATCAATGAACATGCCCGTACGCCTTATTGTACTTAAAAATGATAGACATTATATATAAATATACACAAGCAATATACACTGCTATACATCTTGCTAGTAATGATAATGAGTTATAATTATATTGTATTTATTTCCATGTTTGCTACAATGACCTGCCCTTCCAGACATTATTTCTGCATAAATTAGTACCGCTATTACAACTTCCTTCTACTTACCGGAAATGACCTACGCATGTCCTACAGGTTTGCAGAAATCACATATACAAGTTAATTATTTCACATTTACAAATACAATGGAATGTTAATGTTTAGATAATATCATATTTTACAGTCTGTTATTTAATGAGATAAATTATATATATTATTTTAATATTTAAGCTCCATTAGTAGAGAATTCACCCCGTAAGAGTCGGGTCTCGCGTTCAAGTTTCAGACTAGTCGCAATTTGTCAAACCCATACATTGGCACATCATACTGAATAGTATGTTTTTTGAGGCACTCGGGATTATTACAAACTGTTAATAATCAATGCTGGCATGAATCAATCACTTAAACTATCCTTTAAACCACCATGAGGTAATGGTTATAACAGTTTGTTATAATCAAGACTAATTGGTGAGTAGAAGATGAGCGATTATCAAATCAAAACATGGCGACAATCTATTGTTTGGTTGTCATTTAATCATTCACGCAGATTTTCAAGTTTTATATCACGACTTTTCCACCCGCCAAAAAAATGGGAGCCAAGCAAAAACCGCATTATAATGTAATTTGCGTTATATCGGACCGCGTTATAACAGGACCGCAGTGTAGTATGTTTTATATTATATTCTATGATTTACTCACACCATTCCCTGATCCTATGGAATGATTGAATATTTAGCATAATTTTTATGCCATCGAGGGCTAACAGTCGATCAGTTAACCTAACCACTGTTTCCTGGTATCCTGGAAGGTTAAATGGTATTGAAGTACATCCCATCTCTGCAAGTAATTGATAACTTTCCCACTTGAATCAGCAATGAGAAACGAATGATAATGAGACACAATGATGTATATCAATCATCATAGAGACTGTTGTAGGACGGGGAATCAAACTCACAACCCCTGGATTGATAGTTAAGACGTGCTACCAACTGAACGAATCAGGTCAGGTTTGCTCGTATGGAAATAGAAGGAACGATTCCAATATGGTTGGGGAATGACAGTATGTACTGTAACCTGTTTGCAGTGTGGGTTGGAGAGGAATGAGGAGGGTATTTTATGACTAACCAGTTGCATACACTTCTCATGGTACACATAAAATGAGACTAGATCAAAATGACTGTTTTTTTTTTGATGATTAGATTGATTAACTGATTGAATAATTAGAGGAATGGTAATGAGATGAAATGTATATCAATCACAGAGACTTGCCGGGCGGGGATTCAATGGTTGCAAAATGTGACCAAGAATTTTTTCTCTCAGTCAAAATGTGAAAAAAGATATATTGTATACTGAAATAAAAATACTACTATCAGTTGTTCAAGTTTTAAAAGGAGAATGTTAACAACTTTGTACAAAATGGTACAAGTAAACTACGAAAGTACGAGTCAGTTGGTCATACCAAACACAATGAGTGCTTGTTTCTTATTTTATTTTTTCTTATTTTTATCTCTGTAGTTTTGTACTACACAACATCTAGCTTGACAACATATAGGGTAACATGGACTACTTCTATGTGATTAAATATCACTTTATGTTTGCTTATATTTCACATATTGTGAACTACGTGACATTGTATTGTATTACGATCTCAATTGTTAAGTTTCTACGGTTACTTACCATCAACACTTTACGCATCTCCTACACAGAAGAGGTATCAGAACATGTTTCAAACAGTTACACAGAAAAGATAGTTAATATTCATGTTTAGTCCTATTTAAATTTATATAACTAAATGTCCATCCACATACATAATTATGTAAGGGGTTTGATCAACTCATCGATTGTTTTTTGCTTTAGAATACCTTGGCTGAACATCACTTTAAACACAGTATAATAATAACAGTATAAAATTTTAACAGTGTTAACTTCATTTTCTACACATTTCAGGTTATTTAAACTTAATTATTTAATTTGATTGTAAAACAAGTAATTACAACTTAGACAAATCATGCTCGACATCTACCTGGGTAGAACCAGTACTAAGCACATGTGGAAAAAGTATCTTTCTCAAGGACACCACACATAACCGTGGAGGATCAAACCCACGTTCCTCCAATCATGGGTTCATAAAAAAAGACGGCGAAAATTCTTTCATTTCATTGAACAAAATAATGGAGCATGCAAAAAGGTAACTCAATCAGGATTTATGCCATCCTCGCGAATCAATACTAGCAATATACAGATAAATGCCTTGATTAAGGTTCTCACCCGTGACCCACGGATCCTGTCCATTTCTTATCACTAGACCATGTGTGCAACAGGTATACAGACATCATGCTTTTTAAATTTAACTTTAAATAGAGTGATATACAAAAGCTTGTTTCTATTGATAATGTTCCTAAATACATGACGGCCTATTATATTACACTTTGTTTACAACTATTATCGTGCCCTGTTACATTCTAGTCTTTATCTCACTTTATATACATGTACATGTGAATAATTGTTTTTCATTTTGTGCAGTTAAGTTTATAGTTTATAATGGTATACATTTTCTCATACATGCAAATTTCAAAGGTATTTATTTATTTAGGTAACTAACAAGATAATAATTTTGCCGAAAATAAATTAATACTCAAGTCGACGCTTAGAAAATTAAGTACACACAAATAATTTATTTTTTCGAATAATTAAAATTCAAGTAAATAAATACAGAAAGTGTATTTAATAATTAAAAAGTTCAGACTGTCTGCGTTAAGATTAATAGAGAGAAGAGATGAAAACCAAGATTGAATAGATTGTAATTTGCATGTATCGAAGGTTACTTACCAGGAAAGAGCGAAGAAATCCCTATATTATATGTAGAATGGATGTAAACTTGCAATCTTTATACACAGATAATTGTTTTATATATAACAAATCTGAGCCCTGGTCCAGAAGTTAGTCTCACCTAACCATGTATGTACAGTAGAACTTCCGACTGCTTGAACTCGACGAGACTGGACAAAATAGTTTGAGTCAGTGGTTATAGTTCGAGTGGAGCCTGGTACAACAATCCATGGTGTACAAGTACGTTTGTGAGCGTGTTATTGAATCCTATACAGGTGCATTGAATGATGTAAATGATGCATATTTCTTGTTTATTTGGAAAATCCAATATACCAGAAACTTCTCTCTCTTTTAGACAGTGGGAATATTATGATGTGTAGAAATTACTTCACACCTTTGAATGCGTGAATAAACATGGAAAACTACTCCGACTTTTTTTATCTTTGAACAGCTGTTTGACTGAAAGGTGTGAAAAATACAGGAAAGTGTGTTGGGGGGACCTAATTTCTAGTTCGACTGTTCCACCTATCAATGTTCTAGCCATCAGTGGTAGAGCAATAGAAATTAAATAGGAATTTGGCAGGACTGGGAAAGTTGTTCGAGCGATTTGTGGTGTTCTAGCCAACCGAGTTCGAGCTATCGAAGTTCTACTGTACTTGATTTTACATGAAGATTCTTACATCCTTTATTTTGGACTATTTTATAAGCATTTAGACATTGATAAAAATCTAATGAAATACAGTCAAACCTGTCTTAAGCAGCCATTTAAGGGAAAGAGAAAAGATGACCCCTGGCGGCAGGTGACTGCTTAATACAGGTAGATTAAAAATTCAATTACAAAAATTGGTAAATAGAAATTCTGGCTCTTTAAGACAAGTGGTTGCTTACCAAAGGTGACCACTAACACAGGTTTACTACGATATATAAAGAATCGATAAATGTTCACCCTGATATACCGGTAACTGCAGGTTATGGTTACCAGAAGGCAGATCTGGGCATTCATTGCTAAGGACTGGTATATTTCTTGATGTGAATCACTAACTGATGTATATTCCTTGATTTGAATCACTAACTGATGTATATTCCTTGATGTGAATCATTAACTGATGTGTTAATTACACATCCCTATTTATCATCAACATTTAAACATAGTTGCAGTCTTCAAAGATGATCACAATTTTCACAATTTTTAGATTTGATACCAAAAGGAATACTCTGAAATTGTTCTAAGTAATTGTATAATTGCTTTTGAAAGAAAAAAATTTTAAACTTATTTATTTTACATTGATTGTGAAACAAGTTCTTACAACTCAAGACATATCACTCTCATAAACTTCCCGGGTAGAACCAGTACTAAGCATTTGAGGAAAAAGTGTCTGGCTCAAAGTCACTACACATAGTTGTGGCGGAGGATTGAATCCGCGATCCCCCTGATCATGGGTCCAATCCTCTACGACTGAACCACATGCTCCACAAAAATAAAAGGTCTTAAATATTATATATACATATAACCTTACATATCAACTAAACAGCAGTCCATTGTTTTATTCATTCACCAAATGTATGTATAAAGATTGGAGACCATACAAGAGGTAAAACAAACATTTTCAGCAAACATGCATGAGCATATCACAAAATACACTGGAAAAAAGACAGCATGACAATAATGTAAATACAATGGCCATAACCTTATATAGATTTGTATCCCTGAGCAGGTGAAGGTGATAGTGTTTATTGTTAACCAAAGGAAAGACAATGTCAACCATGAAGAGGCAGCAATCTTCCTCCATGTCTTTTCCTGTAACTGTAATGTCAGCCTTATTCATTGTGTCTGTCTCGTCTGTCAACCCATGTCTTTTTTTCTACCAAAAATTTCAAACATATGCATGTACGTCTACCAATATGCCTACCCATGATACATACCTACCAATGTCTGTTTTTCTACCAAATTAATTGCTTATAAATCCATGTCTCTTTTTTCTATCCATTGTTTCAACCTACCCATATATGTCTACCAATGTCTGTTTTTCTACTCATCTGTCTGTCTGTCTGTCTGTCTGTCCGTCCGTCAGTCCGTCTGTCTCTCTCTCTGATACAAAAGTTATGATATGGAGATAGTTTGTATAAAAGGTAGAAGAAATTAAATTCTGGAACATATCAGAGATGTCATTCCATGTTATACATATCTCAACTATAGCTTCATTCCAATCCATACATCTGATGCGAAATCAACAAAAGTTGCATTCCAATCCATTCATCTGATGCGAAATCAACCAATCCATTCATCTGATGCAAAATCAACAAAAGTTGCATTCCAAGTACAACTGAAGCACACATGCAGGCAGTCAGCCAATGGTTACACTTGCACAGACAGACAGTCCTGCCTACCTTGCTTTGCCTTACAAATTTACTGAGGACTGTCTTCAATAACGATGGCCGACGCTTTTGTTTGCTTGCTGGTTGACATTTGCTAGTAATCAAAACAATAACAAAAATATACAGTTCAAATGCCGAGAAGCTAAGCTTGTTTTGACCAATATTTCAAAGTCGTATGGTATAATATCCCATATTTTCTATGCAGCGAGGCAAAGGTTCATGGTTGCCTAGCAAAAGCAATGTAAAGCCAGCATTTAGCACAACCTTTGACCCTGAAGAACTTTCTCTCTCATAAAGATAAGACTACTGCCCATCTATTGGTCGATTTCATAGAAATGCTGAGTTTAACATTTTTAACAGGAGGCTGTAGATAGGTGGACATGAACGAATCATAACGTACATTGTACACAAATCTGAGCAGGACATCCAATTAATAACAAACTTTTCAATCTAAAATCTTTGTTTATAACTGGGACTCCACAATGTTAAACAATTAAATTCAGTTTGATAACATGTTTTAAATGTACTGTCCAGTTTTATACTAAACTGCAACAGACATAATGATTCAGCAGACTGAACTCTAAGAGAGAGAACTCTTGCAACTTCTCAAAGGAATATAAAAATGAACACTTCAAGTACAGTGGAAATATAAACAAATTGGAATATGATAAATGATATAATTTGGTCTATAATCAAGCGCCTGTGTACAAGAGGACTGATTTCAAGACATCAAGCGGTGATAGTGTCTGTGGTGGTCAACTGCATAAATAAGATGTGACAATACGGAGATGAGCAGGAACAGATCACATTCTACAGCACAGCGTAAAGTGATTAGCAAAACATAAACTGGAACTACAATACTTAGATAAAGATACAACATAGGACAACATAATAGTAATAATAAAAGATCTGGATGGACGTCTCACTGAATTTGTTTTTTCCCTTTTTGTGAACTTTTTCTTTTTCTAAATTTAAATAATTAATGTGTATTAATGGACCATACTGTTTTAGAAGTTTAGCCAATACTTTTCTCTTAAGGTTTGAAAATTAAAAATTTATAGAAAAATTCAAATTCAGGACAGTTTCCCATCCATTAGAATAAAGAAGAACAGAAATGTAGCTGGGTACCAACTCACCTTATCTTTCTTGACGGCTGCTTCCCAGCTTGAGACAGAGGTACTGATGACAGGTTTCTGAGGCGGCAATGGAATGTCCACACGGCTCTCAAACATGCTGTTCCCATGGTTACGAAGGTAGAAACAGAAGCGTACATGAACAGAAGGGTATAGTGACATGTCATCATGCAATATGAATGCAGGTTACCAGCAGTATACATGATAAATATTTGTACACAAATCAGAGAAATCTCTTTTTTATCATTCTTATCACACAAATATTCAAACATAACAACAATATGTGAAACAAACAAGACTATTTCACTTAATCGCAAATATTTCTTTGCCATTTATGAATATGTACATCTTAAGTTAAATATATTCTATGAAAACTGGTCAGTAATCATGATAACAATATTGCAATTTTAATATACATCGTTAAAAAATAACAAAAAGTAGCCATGCCTGAAATATGCCAGTTAATAAATGACAAAAATGTGATAAGAAATTAGCAGTTAACCTTCAATTGAGGTCAATCTTTGACTTAGGTCAACTTTAGACTGAGGTATGTAATTAATGAAGTTAATAATTTAATTACAATTAACAGATAGGAATATATAATTAAATATATGTGTTAACATTATAAACATGTATAGAAAAACATCAACAATTAACATTTTAATTACAAGTGTTAAAATATCTTTATTAAAATTAACAGGTGCAGATATATATGAATAATATTTACGGTACATACAAATATAATTTTACAATTTTTATAAACATTATTTGCATAGATCTAAGCATATATAATTAAACAGGTTGTCCAATACAGAACAATGACCCAGACAAACATTATATTAAATTAATATTAATAAATAATTAAAAGAATTTCAACAGCACCAATTTTGAAATTCAAAAAAATATGACTAGCAAAGTTTATCTAATGTTAATATATTGATGCATACAAAATATATTCAAGTCCCTGCGAAATTTTTTTTCTAAAATGATTTTATTGTTTTTCTTCACTCAAACTTGATGAATTTTCTGAAGAGAGATGATAAAGAAACTTCTCGCATGCATATAATTATCTTACATAACAATATACCAATAAATTTAAAAATCTTTTAATGCATATTCTTGTGTACATATCACAGCAGATTTCATGCCAGAAAATATAAAATATCTATTTTATGTACAAAATGCAACGTCTGCAGACTGATTTTAGGATCAACAAAACCAGATATACTACACCAAAATTAAGTATCACATCAAATATATATTTTACAATCCAAAAGAAACATATCACACATATCAGTGAACAAACAGCCTAGAGTCGCCTGTTAGGTTTCACTTAAAAAAACATTGTTACTCATACAGACTGAAAGAAAAAAGAAAAATTATTCAATATCAATAAAAGAAAAAAAAAAGAAAAAATGACATATGAACTGTATTATCCAGAACCATTGCTAAGCCATGTCCAACAAATATAGCAAAAACATTCATTACACTTCTCATTACTATATTTTGTTTGTTTTAAATTTATTTATTTTACATTGATTGTAAAACTAAAATCTTGCAATTTAGACAAATCACACCAAAAGTCTTTCTTGGTAGAACCAGTATCAAGCACATGCGGACAAAGTGTCTTGCTCAAGGCCACCACACATAGCAGTGACCACGTGAACTCTGATCATGAATCCTATGCTCTATCGCTGAAACACGTGTTCTTTGACATCATATTATCATATTTTAAAAAGTTATATCTTTTAAAACAAAAAATGTAATTTATAATAAACCAATTATTTACTACTATTTAAGACGACATTACAATATTCAATAACATGAAGAACAAATTCTGGTTATAAATAATTTGCCAATGCTAGTATAAAAAAAGCAATGGGGTGCAGCAGTTAGATCTGGATAATATATATATAATGATAGTATACCACCCACTAAGCTGGTTAGCTAAGCAATGATTGGACAGTACAGGTCACATGACAGTATAATACTACAAAATGCTACAATGTAAAGAAGAGTAAACTTTCACTTTGCATAATCTGCAGGCTAGCTTTATCACATGGGGTACAAGGTATTATCACAGACAAGAAGGCTTTCTGACAAGAACTCAGTAAAATTTCAGATTTTAATTCATCCTAAAATTCTGTTTCTTTGTTTAGCCGTGCATAATTGACATACTTTATAATAATTTGAGAAATGATCCCATACAGGTGATACATGAATATGCAATAATATAGACACTATTAATGGTATAAAAAGAGCAGCACGGCTTAGCTGCTGTACAAAGTTGCGTGTCAAATGAAAATGAAAGAAGTGATATTCTGATATTTTGATGAGCCCATGTCAAACCCAAAACACCTCTAGGGCTAGGAGACAGCACAATACGATAAAAGCAAACAAACAAAAGTCACTGATTGTCCGTAAGAATCGTAGTTTAGTTGGAGGCACCCAGCGAATCACGGCGAACGACAGCCAAAAGGAAAAGAAAGAGAAGAAATTGTGTTAATGTTAGGAATTATATTCTATAAAATACTACTAACATCTGAAATATCATAAAAATACTTTTTAATATTTATATAAACATTGTTATATCAAAACTTGGGTGAAAAATCAATTCTTCAACATTCTTCTTCAGTAATACCAATTCCCCTAATCTATTTGAAAATGAACCCGCTGGAATGACATTAAACATTACCTTAATTTTTCAAGCATAATCATCACCTTTGTGAACAATAATGAATTATTCTTTAGTACATTTGCAGAAATATCAACTGCAGGTTTCTATTTCATTGCCAATGCAACAATTCATCAAACAAAAGATTTTAACAGCTAGCTGCTAGCAAACAATATCATGCCTTTTTATTTTTATTTTTTTTTTAAAATAAAAATTAGCTCTTTTTCTTCTTATACTCAACTGAAAAATACTAATTTTTTCTATCTTGTAACATAAAAGTTAATCGATCTTTGCTGGATTATTCATATTTTTTAAGACTTTTTTCTTTTAAAGTGACTTTTGTTTATTTCCAGGGTCACGAACATAAAAAGTACAAAATCCACAACTCAGAATGATTAATATAATGAAGAAGCGGAATGAGGCTTATAATGACCCTGGTCTGAATAATGTAAATAATGAAGTGTGTACATAAACAGGTGCAATATATCAACACGCTTTGTGCCTATCTACACGCCTTTATATAGGCTGTAATAGTGATAGGCTGAAATAGTGATAGATAGACTGAAGTATTGATATATTGATAGAGTGAAATATTGATATATTGATAGACTGAAATATTGACATATTGATAGACTGAAATATTGAAATAATGATAGAATGAAATATTGATAGAATGAAATATTGAAATATTGATAGACTGAAATATCAATAGACTGAAATATTGATATATTGATAGACTGAAATATTGATAGACTGAAATATTGATATATTGATAGACTGAAATATTGATAGACTGAAATACTGATATATTGATAGACTAAAATATTGATATATTGATAGACTGAAATATTGATATATTGATAGACTGAAATATTGAAATAATGATAGAATGAAATATTGGAAGAATGAAATATTGAAATATTGATAGACTGAAATATTGCAATAATTATAGAATGAAATATTGATAGAATGAAATATTGAAATATTAACAGACTGATATATCAATAGACTGAAATATTGATATATTGAAAGACTGAAATATCGAAATATTGATAGACTGAAATATTGATATATTGATAGACTGAAATATTGAAATAATGATAAAATGAAATATTGAAATATTGGTCAAATGAAATATTGAAATACTGATAGACTGAAATAATGAACATATTAGTCTAACCTGTCATAAGCAGCCAGTCAAGGGAAGGAGCAAGTGCCTGTTTAAGACAGGTTGTTGCTTAATACAAGTTAATTTGTTCTGAAAGCATAGACATAGAAAATGTGGCTGTTTAAGACAAGTGATTGCTTAATAGAGGTGTCCACTAACACAGGTTTGACTGTATATTTGAGCTGCTACTGTATAAAACAGAATCTGCTTGAAATTGGATTTCCATCATAAAGAGTAAATGGCAAAACTAGTATAGCAAATCTAACCTGGTGTATCTCTAAATCAACAGCAAACTGTCTAGTGTTTATGTTTGACTGTCGAGGAGGCTACAAGCGCAGATATATGGCAATACAAATGTTGAACCCTAACTCTTTCTAAACCTTTCCAATAGTATTTGCACAGTTATCTATTCTTTTTCTCTAGTCTTTGATGTCAAACACCAAGTTGTATGACTAATCACAGATGTAGAATGCTAACCATACATGCGGCAGCCCTTTAAATCAGTTCCCCCTCTAGGTAGTCCACACCAAGGCCATTTTCAACAGCTTAAATGTGGTACTTTAAGCAGCTTTCTCTTCTGGCTCAGCCAATAAAGGATAGCCAATGAAGGATAGTTCTAGCACTAGTGCTGCCAGCCAATAAAGGATAATTCTAGCACTAGTGCTGCCAGCCAATAAAGGATAGCCAATAAAGGATAGTTCTAGCACTAGTGCTGCCAGCCAATAAAGGATAATTCTAGCACAAGTGCCGCCAGCCAATAAAGGATAGCCAATAAAGGATAGTTCTAGCAATAGTGCTGCCAGCCAATAAAGGATAGTTCTAGCACTAGTGCTGCCAGCCAATAAAGGATAGTTCTAGCACTAATACTGCCAGCCAATAAAGGATAGTTCTAGCACTAGTGCTGTCAGCAAATATAGAATAGTTCTAGCACTTGTACTGCCAGTCAATAAAGGATAGTTCTAGCACTAGTGCTGCCAGCCAATAAAGGATAGTTCTAGCACTAGTGCTGTCAGCAAATATAGAATAGTTCTAGCACTAGTACTGCCAGCCAATAAAGGATAGTTCTAGCACTAGTGCTGTCAGCCAATAAAGGATAGTTCTAGCAATAGTACTGCCAGCCAATAAAGGATAGTTGTAGCACTAGTACTGCCAGCAAATAAAGGATAGTTCTAGCACAAGTATTGTCAGCCAATAAAGAATAGTTCTAGCACTAGTACTGCAAGCCAATATAGGATAGTTCTAGCACTAGTACTGCCAGCCAGTAAATGATAGTTCTAGCACTAGTACTGCAAGCCAATAAAGGATAGTTCTAGCACTACTGCTGTCAGCCAATAAAGGATAGTTCTAGCAATAGTACTGCCAGCCAATAAAGGATAGTTGTAGCACTAGTACTGCCAGCCAATAAAGGATAGTTCTAGCACAAGTATTGTCAGCCAATAAAGGATAGTTCTAGCACTTGTACTGCCAGCCAATAAAGGATAGTTCTAGCACTACTGCTGTCAGCCAATAAAGGATAGTTCTAACAATAGTACTGCCAGCCAATAAAGGATAGTTGTAGCACTAGTACTGCCAGCCAATAAAGGATAGTTCTAGCACAAGTATTGTCAGCCAATAAAGAATAGTTCTAGCACTAGTACTGCAAGCCAATATAGGATAGTTCTAGCACTAGTACTGCCAGCCAGTAAATGATAGTTCTAGCACTAGTACTGCAAGCCAATAAAGGACAGTTCTAGGACTAGTAATGCCAGCCAATAAAAGATAGTTCTAGCATTAGTGCTGCCAGCCAATAAAGGATAATTCTAGCACTAGTACTGCCTGCCAATAAAGACTAGTTCTAGCACTAGTACTGCCAGGAGTTGTACAATGTAACTGAGTGGAGTACTGCGAGATGTTACATGCAATATCAGTAATGAAGCATTCCAAGGAGAACGATTGTAGTTTTAAACCTATTTTACCTCGATTGTGAAATAAGTTTTTGAACTTTATAAATCTCACTTCTTGTCATCCTGGGTAGATCCAGTACAAAGTTTGTTGGATTGATGTGCTTAACTAATTATTAAAAGATTTTCAACCTAGGAAATAGTCTCCTGTTTCACTCAATCACTCAACAAATAAATTAGCCCAACACCATCGCTCTGAACATGACATAACTTGGACGAATTGATTTATCAAATATTTAATGTCATTTATAAGCCATTGAAGGCTAATAGATGGTCAATAAACCACTATTTCATATGATCCTAGAAAGTTAACCAGTACTCGAACACACCCATCTCCGCAAGTTACTGATACTTTTCTCACAGTGGTCTTTGTTGGTAGGTTAACAATCATAATAAACAGCTGAGGAAACTTTAACTAAGTGATATGGGTAGTTATGAATCAAACTGACTGCCTGGGTAACATTTTGTACAAAATATCTTGTTCTAAATGCACACAGATCATGACAGAAGCTAGCAGGACAATACAACTCCTGCTAATGTCTGATGCACAAACAATTAAATCATATCCTATTTAAAGTAAGTATGAATTAAGAATCCGCAACTACACTATTCAGAAGGAATGGGCTCCTGTTTCACCAATACATACTTAAATACTTAAAAACTAAGATATAAGAAAAGCAGTCAGGAGATCATGATTTTAGACTGGTTTCAGTAAAACTGCACATGGTTTCATTGATATTCTTCATATAATAGATATATAAACAGTCAAAAGTAAAGTTTTAAAGAACTGAAGTAAAATTTTGATGAAACAGAAGCTGGGTTATGCTACAGATGTGTGCCAAATCTTTCATAAAATTGGATTTGATCTAAATAAATGAGATATGATTCCTTTCACATTTCAGAGAATAAAGCCAAATAAAACTGATGAATAGGAAATAAAAAGCAATGCAGAAAGTGTAAAAGTTGAGTATAATATATGTAGACTGCACAAATCGTGTTGACATACTGCACTTATGATTTCTAGCTTTAAGCTTTAACATATATAGCACAATTTAAATTGGCAAATCAACATATTATCTCAAAGCTTAATTCAGCTTTTAAACAAAAAATCATTAAAAAAGCTTTCGCAAATGAACATTTTAAATATAAACAAGCTAACAGTTTGTGGAATACAAGGTTTATATTTGTTTAAATGATTATATTTGTTTATATTCATAGTTGTATGTCTTAAAGTAATCACTGCTAACATACAAGTGTATAGGAGTATCTGATGGAGTGTAGTTTACATGGTTCTGTATAAAGTATCTGATAGAGAGTAGTTTACATGGTTCTGTATAAAGTATCTGATAGAGTGTAGTTTACATGGTTCTGTATTAAGTATCAGACAGAGTGTAATTTACATGATTATGTATAAAGTATCAGATGGAGTGTAGTTTACATGGTTCTGTATAAAGTATCTGATGGAGTGTGGTTTACATGGTTCTGTATTTAGTATCAGACAGTGTAGTTTACATGGTTATGTATAAAGTATCAGATGGAGTGCAGTTTACATGGTTCTGTATAAAGTATCAGATGGAGTCTCGTTTACATGGTTTTGTATAAAGTATCTGATTATGTAATATATAGTATTATCTATACAAAATATTTAATATAGTGTTATTTATGACACCATATGAGTTATTAAATATAGTGTAGTTGATATGATAGTGTATGAGAATACTGAACATTATGTAATTGAGAGAATATCAGATTAAACATAGTTTATATAAGTGTATGAGAATACCACACATAGTGTAGTTTATATGAAAGTGTATGAGAATATAAGATGTAGTGTAGTTTATATGATAGTGTACAAGAAAATCAGACTAAATTAAATTTACATGACTTAATGAAAGGCATTTCATTTTGCATACTTGGAGTCGCGCTATGACAAAATGTGAGTGCATTTTAATTACATCAGTTAATGTTGACTTGACAGAAAAAAATTTAAAGAAAATATAAAAAAAAATTTAAGATTTTATAAATGGGTTTCAACACATTTTAGGTTATATATGGCATATCAAGTTTGTTGGTGAAGGAAGATCTCAGAATGAATCTGAGTGGAACCCCCGTCCTTCCGCAAGTAACTCGCAAACTTTCTCACATAAAGTTTTTTTTAGAGTGCACAGGATTTGAAGCCACGACCTTAGAGGTGAGAGGTAAGTAATAACAACTTTTTAAGTAAGTTCTAGATAGTAATATTATCTTCAGATGTGTACACGTTCATGTTGTAAAAACTGACTTGGTGCATAAACAGAGTTAAATCAATTTTCACATTGCAGTGTGTCCTTTTAAACAATTCCGAAGTTAAAAAGTTTTCCACAAAATAAATACATTATTTGTTTATGATGTTTTGTGCATGAATATGACTGTGGTGCTTGAGTTACAGTTCTTTTATAGATAAAATGCAATATGTAACAAACAACAAAAATGGGTAAAAAATATTTAGAGGTCACTTCTGACCGCAGTATTTACCCGAGCCTGGGTAATTGTGGCCAAACTCACCGGGTTAAATAATTTCTCCTTTTTCTTATGAAGTGATCAAAGAAAAGATATTGGTTTAAATGATTATTAATCCATTTTGCTGGTAGGGTACGACTTACAAGAGCAGATACAAATTGATATAAGTAGTCTTAAAATGTTGTAATAATATGTTGAACAGATACATCCAAAATAACAATGTAAAAAAATAGCAAGTTTTATCTCATAATGTATGGTGGTGCATGAGTGTTACAAATCAATAAAAACTTATGATATAACTTCTGATTCATTGCTCAGTGTTTTCCGTACAACTCGTCTCTCGTATGGCAAATGCCGAAATATTTTCTGACTTGAATATATAAATAAAGGTGATTTGTCATGGTCAAATGACGTCATTTTGAGACATTTTATCATCTGACAACTGACAGAAATCAATATACCTGATTTATTCTCATACATCATACAGGTGATCTGTTAAATAAATGGTAAATGTACCATTTTCCGGAGTTGTGTGATAAAATGAATTTTATGTTTGTAATCATTTATAATTTAATTCATTAAACTCGTTGATAAAAATGATAAATGCTTGGCAAAACCTCCCTGATAAAAATGATAAATGCTTGGCACAGCCTCGCGTAATATATTTTTGCCAACTCGTTTTATAAATTCAATTATAAATGAGCACTAGTGTAAGATTCTAAACTTATTTCCACTGCCTTAAATTTAAATCCTCATGTAGAACATTGCACCAGTTGTCTACAAATGTGTATGTTACATGTCCTGCCTATACAGGAGTACATAACATTTGCCTAAAAACACAAACTTATCCAAAAAAAAATATAGGTGATTTTATTTTGGAAATACAGAACTATCAAAAATTCATTATGATTATAAATTATCAGACTAAACACTTCTGCTTAGTTTGAATGAACTATTTCAGTAATTGAATCTCCACACCTGTAAAAAAAGATTTTCATGAGTTGGTTAAATGTATAGAATGAATTTGACCAAGTCTTTGAAAACACCATAACAAGCATATAAACTGACTGTGCAACCTATTAGTTCAGACCTGTAATTAGTAAAAGTTAATCAATTATGGATTAATTATAAAGCACTCATGTATTACTGTCTGCAGTAAACTGATAATATTTAATTTTATCTATTTACTATCAATTTAGATATCTGCACTAGCTAGCATTAGGTCAACAAGTAACAAGGGAAGTAACTCACCTATCAACTGGGGAACTGGAGGAAGAACTTGTGGAACTATCCATGTCTGAAATTAATTGTTATGGAGTATTGTACATAACTGAATATATAATTATATATATGTCATAAGTATTATTATTTTATATATTGAGCAATATAACAACAACATATTATTTTTGGCCTGATATTGTGCTAAATGGTGGTTTAGTGACTCTTTCATCAATGATTTTTGAAGCCATATCAGAACATTGTCCACTCCACACAGTATTCTAATCACTGTCACACTGTGTATCAGGCCCCAGACATGCCCCACCTAGTTATATTATACTGACACCACCAGTTATATTATACTGACACCGCCAGTTATATTATACTGACACTGCCAGTTATATTATACCGACACCACCAGTTATATTATACCGACACCGCCAGTTATGTTATACTGACACCGCCAGTTATGTTATACTGACATCGCCAGTTATGTTATACTGACACCGCCAGTTATATTATACTGACACGCCAGTTATATTATACCGACACTGCCAGTTATATTATACCGACACCACCAGTTATATTATACTGACACCGCCAGTTATGTTATACTGACACCGCCAGTTATATTATACTGACACCGCCAGTTATATTATACTGACACTGCCAGTTATATTATACCGACACCACCAGTTATATTATACTAACACCACTAGTTATATTATACTGACATCGCCAGTTATGTTATAATGACACCACCAGTATATTATACTGACACCAAGCCACTCAGACTTAGAACTACCCTGTAAGTGCTGAGCATCAAGTGAGGAAGTTTCTAGAACCTTTTTTTCAGTGGTATGACCCAGCAGGTGACTGAACCCACAACCATCCTCATGTGGGGTTGATACCTACCACTAGACCACTGCTTCAATCTTTCAGTATGGTACAAATGTATATAATAGTGATATTATAAAAATCAATATCTATATAAATATGACCAACATGACCATATTCTTATTGGCTCTCTAAATCTTGAGATATTTAACATCATCCTGATAAGTATTTACCAGAATATTGGTCCTGGCAGTTTTCAGATATTCTGATTGGCTTTCTGAATCTGACAGTAGCTACAATCACCTTGATTGGTCATCAGATTGCCAACCTTATGTACCATCCTTACAATTATCATGTTTCGATCACCCTGATTGGCTGTCTCAATCTGACAGTAGTTATAATTACCTTGATTGGTCATCAGACTGCCAACCTTATGATCCATCCTTACAATTATCATGTTTCGATCACTCTGATTGGCTGTCTCAATCTGACAGTAGTTACAATCACCTTGACTGGTCCTCAGATTGCCAACCTTATGATCCATCCTTATAATTATCATGTTTCGATCACTCTGATTGGCTCAATCTGACATCACTTACCATCAACCTGATTGGTCATTAGATTGTCCACCTCAATATCTACCCTGTCAATCATCATGTGTTTGAGCAAATCTTGTTGTAATGTATTGTTGAGTTCAGTTTGATGAAGTTTGGCATTTAGTTCCCTGGCTTCAGATTCTTTAGCAGTCAGCGCTAAACCCTGCAATGGCAACATATCTTACTGTACATTGTAGTTTAAACTGGCAATAAACACACCTCTAACTATACATTGTAGTTTAAACTGGCAATTAACACATCTCTAACTGTACATGGTAGTTTAAACTGGCTATAAAAACATCTCTAACTGTACATGGTAGTTTAAACTTGCAATTAACACACCTTTAACTATACATTGTAGTTTAAACTGGCGATAAACACACCTCTAACTATACATTGTAGTTTAAACTGGCAATTAACACATCTCTAACTGTACATGGTAGTTTAAACTGGCTATAAAAACATCTCTAACTGTACATGGTAGTTTAAACTTGCAATTAACACACCTCTAACTATACATGGTAGTTTAAACTTGCAATTAACACATATTTAACTATACATTGCAGTTTAAACTGGCAATGAACACATCTCTAACTGTACATGGTAGTTTAAACTGGCAATGAACACATCTCTAACTGTACATTGTAGTTTAAACTGGCAATAAACACACCTCTAACTATACATTGCAGTTTAAACTAGCAATGAACACATCTCTAACTGTACATGGTAGTTTAAACTTGCAGTGAACACATCTCTCACTTATATGGTAATTTAAACTGGCAATGAACACATCTCTCACTGTACATGGTAGTTTAAACTTGCAGTGAACACATCTCTAACTTACATGGTAGTTTAAACTGGCAATGGACACATCTCTCACTGTACATGGTAGTTTAAACTTACAATGAACACATCTCTAACTGTACATGGTAGTTTAAACTTACAATGAACACATCTCTAACTGTACATGGTAGTTTAAACTTGCAATGAACACATCTCTAAGTGTACATAGTAATAAACTTGCAATGAACACATCTCTAACTGTAGATGGTAGTTTAAACTTGCAATGAACACATCTCTAACTGTACATGGTAGTTTAAACTTGCAATGAACACATCTCTAACTGTACATTGTAGTTTAAACTGGAAATGAACACGCTAACCAACAGATATATGTGACCGATTACCTTTGAGATAGCCAGGTTGATGAAGTGGTCCAGCATATAGCGCGCCTCCTCCAGGGTCACTGTACTGATGAGGGACGTGTGGTCCATTGCTTCTGTCTCTTCCTGAATAACAATAAACAGGTAAATAGTTACCATGGATACGACAAATAAAAATTACATTCAGCTGAGGTTGAAGCAGCCAAAATAGAGGTCAGGGTGGACAGTATTTGTATTGTCAACCTCAACAGGTTTTCTTTATGCTTAAAACTAATTCATTTTACATTGATTGTGAAACAACATCTTACAACTTAGACAAATCACGCTCAGTCTCCCTGGGCAAAACCAGTACTATTCATATGCAAATAAAGTGTCTTGCTCAAGGACACCACACATAAGAATGACGGAAGATTGAACCCACGATCCCCCGATCCTTGGTCTGATGCTTTTCAACTGGATCCAGCGCAATCGCTGCTTTCATATAAATATGGGGGGGGAGTATGAAAATAATCTTTTTCTGTTATTTACGTATGAATAAATGTTTACCAAAACAAACATTGCAATACGTTACATTCGTAATCAATCAATAAAACCATGGAATTTCACACATAAAGATACACAATATTTTAAATGACCATAAAGAGGTTACACTCTCCGATCCAAGAATTCCCATTAGAAGCTGCTGCAGTTGCCCTACCTTGTTCTCCTCCACCTGTACAATGTTGGTCTGACACTCAGATATATTGTCCTGGGCAAACTCCACCTGATTGTTGAGGGACTCGATCACATCATTCAACTCCTTTACTTCTGGTTCAGGCTACAAAATAAACATGTGCATGATCAATATTATGTTACCAATTATCAAGAAATCAACATCATTTGTGTACCATGTGTAAAATTTAAGGTCAAAGGGTCACGTGGAATTATTTGTTGCATATAAGTTCATAAAGTATCTTAATATTCGTAAATGCTGCATTATTCACAAAATTTCCCTGAAGCTAAAACTGGCCTTTCATGGGCATGCGTTAATGGAAAATAAAAGACAAAATTTTATATAGATTTAACAAAGGAATTATGCCATGAATGTAACTTTAACAATGCACTTGTAAAATATTCCTCAAATTAATCGAGACAACCATACTATTTAACTTACATTAGATACATCATTTTGGTCGGAAATCTTTTGATCCCACACACGAATAGACAAAAAGTTACTAATACTTATTATTTCCTCTCAGCTACTCTGAAGTGTTTAGTGATATTGATCGTCTTTTAGCCTTTAAGGAAAGTTTCCAATTTAAAATAACAAATTTAGACGTAAAGTATAAATGAATCACTCACGTTCCCCAAGGCAACCATAGTTTCTCTTCTTTTGATGTACTTCTCCATCTTTTTTCCAAGTTTTTCTCGATGCTGAAATTACAAAGAGCACTAGATATCTAAAAGAATTTTAGACAAACATTTTCGAGAAGTTATTTTTAGAAACAGATAACTGTAAACTATTTATTACACATATTTAATACTTATTTAAAAATGCAACATTGGTCCAGCGGTTGGTCATATCCACCTCACATATGGAAGGTTGTGGGTTCAGTCCCCAGTTGGGTCATACCAAAGACTTGAAAAATGGTACTTAAATCTTCCTTCCTTGCTGCTCTGTATTTAGAGGATAGTCATAGGTCTGGTCGGCCCGGTGTCAGTATAATGTGACTTGGTGGGGCATCATTTCATGTGTCTGCAACATTATACTCCAGGCAGTCCAGGGTGGCAGAGCTCAGAATACTGTCTGAAGTAGACACTTTCATGATATAACTGAAAAATTGTTAAAAATGCTGCTAAACACCATACAGCAACAACCACAATAACAAAAACGATAACAAACCAAATCCCGTACAGTTTTACTCATAATTATATGTAAACTGTTACCGACCTTGAGCCAGACGTCCATGTCCTTTTCTATGTTAGTTACAGTCTGTTTCTTGTGAATAATCGTGTTAACATTCTTCTCCAGTGAGTCCCATTTGTGTTTGGCAACTTTGGCATTAAATTCAACACGACGGCGACGTCTCATTGGGGAAGACGTGGATATTGGTCCTGAAATTAAATATAGAGCTGTTCTATTAACTGTGCATATTTCTTTTTGAAGAATTAAAAATAGTAAATACAAAACACAAAACATCATAATTAGATGAAACAATTTTAAAAAAACTTATTACATTTTCAACCACTGTTATAAGATGGTATGGTAATCATGGTTACTGCCTTTGCAATAATCTATTTTAACCCTTTACTTCATATAGACGCCTTTGGACACCTCTGATATAGACGCCTTTGGACACCTAATATAGAAGGCTTTTGAATTATAGGGTGAATTATATTTATATTAACTGACAGAGTGGAAAACAATGCAGGAAGTGTTTAGATTGCTCTTTACAAGCAATCTGAACTCTTCCTGCACTGTTTTCAAAGGCCTTCTGTGATTGGTGCGGGAAAACGCGTATCTATGGAGTAAAGGGTTGAGCAGCTGCTTCTCTTCAAATAGAAGGAGTAAGGTCTGATAAACTCGTTTGGTAGTGAGTTTACTATCAATCCAAGACTGCAAATTCCAATCTCATCCTGGCCACAGTCGATGTGATGACTGCTATCAGATATTGTAAGACAAATAGATGGCATAAAAATGATACTTAATATTCCAAATCAGAAGTGAAAAACGCAGTATAAAGAGTTATCCTTAAAAGGTACATATTCGATATATGGCTCTGAATATCAATCCAGAGGTTGTTAGTTTGAATCCTTGCCAAACAACAGTCTCCCTGATGACCGATTAGATATACCTCACAGCATGAGATTGTCATTCATCTCTTACAACCAACTCAAGTGGGACAGTTATCCGTTCCTTGCCGAAAGATACTGGTTAACATTTCATGATCCAAGAAAGAATGATTAAGTTAACTGCAGCTCTCAATGGCATAAAAAATATGCTAAATATTCCCAACAAATAGAAGCAGAAAACACAGTCAAGTATAAAGAGCTATCCTGAAAAGATACATATTCAATTTGCCTTTTCAAATTAAAAGTGGAGAAAGATTTTTTATAGTATGTGTACCTATTACAATACCTTATAAACATACAGATATACAGCAATTTAATTAATTCTAAATATGAGCAAAGCTCATGATTTTAATGAAAAAGGCTGTTGTTTTGTGTGCTAGGATAGTGTGCCATATATCTGCATGTTTACGGCATTTTAATATTGATTGGAAGCAGATGACAGTTTACTATGTTCTTCAGTCACTGCTTATTATTAAAACACATGTACACACATATATATATATATAGAATAGTATATTTAAGCAGTGCATGTATGATTATGTATGTGCTAAGTATGGAATATAACAATAAATGTCAGTTGTTAACTCATTATGATATTATATATGTATACACTATACAGTCAAACCTGTGTAAGCGGTCGTCTGTGTTGAGCAGCCACTTGTCTTAAGCAGCCACATTTGCATGTTCCCATTTCTATGCTTTTAGAACAAATGAACCTGTATTAAGCCATAACCTGTCTTAAAAGGTCACATTTGCTCATTCCCATGACTGGCTGCTTAATACAAGTCTGACTGTATCTATAAACCTTAGTCTTATTAACAAGAAATTCAGAAGAATATTTCATTTAAAAGGGAGTATTTTTTAGTAATATTGTGTTAATATTTAATATATATCTATATGGTTACTTTTGCATATGCGTACATATGCAAGATAACTTTCTTGTTGTAGAACTGTATAAAAAGCTACATATTATATAAGATATAGTTACAGTGTTCAACCTAGGATTGCAGCCAAAGGCAGTCTACCTGATTCTAATAAAAGTAATAAAAGAACATTTGAAAACATGCAAATACCTATCTTAAATATATTCACATGTGTTATGTTAGAAAACATGAATATTGTTCAGGGCCATATTCACATGTCACACTTATTTTGAAAACATGGATATTGTTCAGGGCCATAATATTATACTCATGTGATATTTGAAAACATAGAAATTGTAGCGACAATATTCACATGTCACATTTTGAAAAATATTCATTTGAAGATATGTGGATTTTATTAGGAGCCAAATTCACATGATGTAGAAGAGTATGGAAAGCAATATGTATATCCAAATAATGCAAAAAAAAAAATTCAAAATCAACATGCATCTTCCCAGTAATTATTGAAATAAATGAACCCTGTGGTCAACAATTATTGTGATGAGCCTTCATCACTGTAATGTTGGCATGTTGCATGTGCTTGCAAGGATCAATAGATGATAACATGAAACTGGTGTGTTTAAATTAGATTTTTTTAAACCCAAGTTGTAAAAAACATTACATCAGAAACTGCTGTAACACATCGCACTCAAAAGTCTCCTGGGCAGAACCAGAACTGAGCATATGTGGATAAAATGTCTTGTTCGAGGACACATAGGCTGAGGATCGAACTTGAGACCCTCTGATCCTCGGTTCGGTGCTCTACCACTGGACAACGCGCTCCACAATCAATTTAATTGCAATAGGGCATATATCTCGCTGTAATTAAAGAATGCTTGTGAAAAGTTCTATGGATATGGTCTTTTGCGAACTGATACAAGTAGAAGTCTGCTCTTGGGTACACTATGTTACAGGAAGGGAGACCAAGTTACATCATCAGAGCGATGGTGTTAGGGGATTTTTTCTGTTGACTCTGCACTACAGATTGAGCTGAACAGGCGGCTATCACCCAGGTTGAACACCTATTAATTACAAGTTAAGCACATCAATCCAAGCTACCTTTTCTTTGTACTGGAACAGGCTTTTCCACTGTAAAATTGGCGAACAATTCATTTTTGACAATGATTCAGAAAATAGATTCTCAAGGAACAAAATATTTGTAACAAGTTAAACAAATATAATTGTAAATCCACAAACACTCACTGTCATGAGTTCTGTCTATACATTTTATTACCCTAAACAATATACCAAATCATATCATTATTCAGTTATATTTATAGCTGGGAATATGCTTTGCCTACTATCTAACTAAATAAGATGGTTTGATTTTTAGCTCTTTTACGAATCCATCCAGATATTTTTGGGAGATTTATTTATTTATTTATTTGGGAAAGGAATTTAAGAATCTAGATTATTATTCTATAAGGTACCTGAAAGTCAAACTGTTCTTGAGGCAATTAACAAATCATACAGAACAGACAATATGAGAGGTTTCACAGATACATGACCAATACTCTAAACACTGACAGAGCAAAACATCTAAAATGTGACAAGGTCTCACAATATAATCAATGCTCAGGACCCCTGACCTTACCTCTGGGTATCGTGACTGGTTTGTCATACTTCCCCACCCTACCAGCTGTACGACTAGACATAGGACGGTTCCTCTTCCGCAAAGATTCAACCTGCAAAATGTGTTGTTTATATTAAATTTTGATAATTCATACATGTAAGTTACATACAATATATGTAATCTCAGTTGTGCATTAGAACAACCAATTTTGACAATTCAAGGACCATAACTCAGACAATAATTGTGTGATCAATCCAGTTTAAAGGAAAAATTTAAATTCATTCAGCAGATTTTTTCTATCAGAGAATAACATTTGTTGCTTCGAATAAAGCAAATTATTTTTTTCTATTATTTTTTTTTAAAATCATATCATGTCAAGGTCAAGAATGAATTCATCTCACTTCTCGTAGAACTTAATAATCTGATCTTTAAAATGAAAATATAATACTAGACAGATTTACCTCCTCTTGTTTTCTCCGTAATATCAAATCTTTCTGCTTCTTATCCATCTCCAGTGACCTTATCAGTCCTTCCTTCTTTAACTGTTCTTTTCGTAGTGCCGCTACTTCCTTGTTTCTCCGCAACTCCGACTGCTTGTTTCTGTCCGAATCCTCCTTAATCTGCTTCATCAGGCGCACCTACAAGAGGGGAAAAAATCTTCAACCCGAGATTTATGTATTCTGTTTTAGATATTTTCCTTTAATCTCAATTCATTGTTTCTAATCAACCAATCAAATCATCAGCTTTATTTTAAGACAATCAACCTATGAGGTACAGGAATCTTAACTTGCCAAATGACATCAATTTTAAACTAAAAACCGAACAAATTTAACTTCAATATTACTACCTTCCAAAACAAGCCATTTGATATATTTGTTTTAAAATTGAGGATATCAAGAAATTGAATTTGAAATGTTTTGTACCCTAACAAAATGAAAATTACCTGATAGTTTTTAATCCGCATTTCATCCAAATTATTCGAAAAATCGATCGTTAAATTATCACAAAAATGCTAATGTCTAAGATTAAAAGACAGGCACCATGAAATTTTTCTTTATAACATTTAACATTGATACTGTTTTCTGTCTAACTTAATTACCCCCATCATTAATATTGACAACATATTCACACTCATTCACAAAATATGTTTCTCTACTGAATAATACATGAACACCAGATTGATCCAAATATCACAATACTGAAAACAGTTTTAACTGATTAGGTATCAGTTTTCTATTGTCTCCTGTATTGACACTTTTCCCCATACCTAATTACTGTTAATTAACTGAATCTAGTTGTATCCCATTTCAAATTATGTGTATGCTTGGGTGATAATTGATGTCATATAGTCTTAAAACACAATGGTATGTTTTTAGAAAATAATCAACAAGATTATATACAGTCAAACCTGTGTAGGCGGTGCCCTCTATTAAACAGCCACCTGTCTTAAGCACTTTTTCTGATTTCTATAATTTCAGACTAAATTAACCATTATTAAGCAATAACCTGTCTTAAACTTTTGCTACTTCCCTTGATTGGCTGTTAAGACAGGTTTGATTGTAGATTATAAATATAAAGCCTCTTTGGTGATCTTCATATCTTTTATTGCAGATCCAATATTCTGTATATATTTCCAAGGAATTACATAGAAAAGGAAAAGCAACTGATTGAGATGTATTGAACTCTCACATATTCACGCAAAATTCCATGAAATCTTGTTTTCAAATATCCCATTTCATCTCAGAAATACAAATCAAACTTCTTTTTTTTTGCACAATGCAATTCTCGGCAAAAAAGACCATTCCCAGCAAATTGTTTGAATTTGTTGAAGTACTTCTGTTAACAAAATGTGTAAACTGTAACTAAAAAAACAAGGAGAGTACTTGAAATTTTAATTCAAACTGAAATATTTTTTAATTCAAGATCATTTTGCGTGTTTAAAACATTATAAAACATCTTAGGCTATTAACACCTTTCATTTCACTAGAGAAATGCAAGTTTCCTATTATTCTATATATATATATATATATATATATCTATATGATCCAACGGGTTTATAAATCTGTCCTTTATATAGCATGTGAGTAGTCATGAATCCTTAACTGGATCCTACTTATATAAAACTATCAGTTCATGTATGTAAATTTGTCCACCCTGCGTCACAATGTACAAAACATCATCCAAGCCAGTGACTTTCCCCCCATAACTTACCTTGGTTTTCTTCATTTCGCCTAGTTCATGTTGCAGTGTTTTGAGCTGTTTCTCGTAGTGGGACTGATTCTTCACCAGTTTTGCGTGCTCTTTCTTGGCAGCATTTAGCTTTTTCAGCTCATTCTGCATGTCATTGAGCTTTCTTTCATACTGGTCCCTCACTTTCTTGGTCTGGTCCGTTGTTTGGGTCTCTACTTTACCTGTAGAAATGTTGTAATATTACAATGTATTAGTACCATATTATTAGATTTTTTTTTTTTGGAATGCAGTTTAAGGCCATTGCCAACACATCTCATATTATACATGGCATATCCAGTTTTAATGGTGGAGGAAGATCTTAGAATGAATCTGAATAGAACCGCCACCCTTCTGCAAGCTTTCTCACATAAATCTTTTTTGGAACAAGCACGACTTGAACATACAACCTCAGTTGAGTGACAAGTGATCTTGAGATGGGGTTGTAACCCACTTAACCACAAAGAATCCTGATTATTAGATTCAATCTGTTGTCAAAAATATTTACACTTTGTATTATTTTTTCTATTAATTTACAACATACTTCAGCGAGAGAAAAAATTAAATTAACTCTAGATTACGTCATTATACGCATGTAGTTTTGTGTATGACTTAATCTCATGAGATAAAATTAATTCACCTAGGTGAGACAAGACAAGACTTTTCCCTTTCGAACTCAGTCTCAGTGCTACTATATATCAGGCTAAAATGGGCATTTATTTACCTGTGTCTTGCAGTTCATGACTAAAGTTCAAGAGGTAAAATAAGCTCACCTAGATTAGACAAGACTTTATCTCTCTCGGACTCTGTCTCTCTGATCTTGGTGATGAGCTGGCAAACTTTATCCTTGTACTGTGTCTCCATGGAATGTAGGCGTTTCTGACTCTGTTCTAGTTCCTCTATCAGCCTCTGTTTGATGGATATCTCGCATGTCAGCTCAGCCAGGTCCTCGTGTATGTTGTCAGAGTCTGTATCATGCAAAATACATGCATACCTCATAAATATTTATTCCTCAATTAGACACGATACCACCAAAGGTTATCAGTAATATGACATTTCCAAACATTCTGGTAGGTGACCAACTCTCTGTTGATCCTTAGTGTTTAACCAAATATAATGCATACATCAACACTTTTTTTTACAAATGTTGACTGTTTCAAAAACTTTTTATCAAGGCCAAAATCAAAATACTGTTTGTTTGCTGTCTCCCTTCCTATCCATTAAAAAGCTGCATACTCAAAATCTTTTTTTTCCTTCAAATTTTGGAATATTTTTTTTTATGCCACGTTACATTAACTTTATCGAAAAGCTCTTTCATACTATCAACCCTGTAGTACTTCGCTCGCATTAAAGCAAAGTCCACACAGTCAATTAGCTTTTTATAAAAATTGAACTTTTCTTATGTTTTTTTTATTTAATAAGATTATATATTTTATTAAAGATGCATACTGAAATGTTGAAATCAAATATTACATGGATCACTTCAATATTTTCACAAATAAAAACATTACCATATGAAGATATCAGTCAAGTATTACCGTCTGAAAATCCATTATTCAAGAAAGTAATAACAACTTTTATAAAACTAGCGAAGACGCTAATTTTGAAAATATGAGTAAAAATGTAAAACAAATACAAATTAATATATCCTTGGAAATTTTCTTTTGTTCATGTACCAATAAAAATGGAAGAAAATCAAATAATTTTGACACTTTTGTAAAATATGACGTCTTTCAGCTATTTACAAGAATTATACCCTTTCCCAAACAAAAAAGAAATTAAGGGTATTTACCGTACATCATGTAAATAATGAGTTTGATGAAAATTTATCAAAATTATTATGTGTCTGTTTTAAAAACATGTTCATATTATATTAAATAATTCATTACAATGGCAAAGTTATCAAGTGAACTGGTAGCTAATACAAAGATATATTAATTTTATCAACAAGATAAAAATTGTTGACTTATTCACTTTGACATCTATTTATCATCCAATTTTTTATGTGGTAGTAAAATTATCACATGTATTCTCAGCTGTGTATGATCAGAATAAAATTAGTTCAATCAATAAAAGAAACTAAATAAAGATTTGTTTGAATTTAATACAGAAAATGTAGATGCAATTAAATTTCTCTATCAAGTGGTTGGTATTGATCACTTGTAATTTTAGTTGAGTAGAATTTCATTTTTTTTTGTAACAAGAGAATTTCACAGAATTAAATGTCTTGACTATATTGTTTTATCACAAAGTGAAGCTATGAAAAAGTCTACTAGTTCTACCAATAACATAATTATTAATATTATTTTAATGTGGTTAAACTCCATTCTCAACGCATTTCAGGTTATATATAGCATATCAAGTTTTATTGGTGGAGGAAGATATCAGAATTAATCTGAGTAGAAACCACCGTTCTTCCGCAAATAACTGGCAAACTTTCTTACAAAGTGTTTTTGGGGCGAGCCGAACCAACAACCTTAACGATGAGAGCTCAGTTATCATGAGATGGTGCCTTAGACCATTCAGCCACATAGAACCCCTAAATTTTGAAAAAAAATTAGTTAATGTCTAAATGATTTGACTTTGTAGAAGGAACTACTGGCTCTGAAAATGCTGACAGAATTAATTCTCTATTCATTTAAATGGGTTTTTAAACATATAAAGCCAACAATTATAGTTTTTGTTGTGTAGAATCAGAAATATAAAAGAAAGAGTAATGGACAAAGACTTCGAAGGATGAAAAAGACCTAAAGAAAAACATAGTTTGAAGTAAAATCACAATTACTGAAATTATATAAATCAATTCTCTATCACAGCACACTTAATTTGAACATAATCACACATAAAGCAGAATAACATAATGCATGGTTCACTGAACAACAACAATTGTCCTACATGGATGGATAAGATACAGCTACACTAGTAAACACAGCCTCCCACGCCCACATATGGACAGAGAGTTTTTAATTATAAACATAAATTTTTACAGTTATCCAAGAAAATGAATTTTAAAACCAACTCTATATTAATTTTATTACAACTCATTTAAAACTGATTCAACTACTGTAAATCTTTTACAAATGTTTTCCGGCCAAGAGTTATTGTTATGTGCACATTTAATCTGGGATCTGCCAGGCAGCGAACATTAAGTGCTAGACACATCTTATCTCTGTAAGTCACTGACTACTTCCCAACATATTCAGAGATGAGAGATTCATGGCTTTAGAGCAAAGTTCATGACCAATCATCACACAGACTGTGACCAGGTACTGCTAAATCCTGTTTAAGATCAGACCATTCTCATCATCTTTAAATAAATAAATGCTAAAATGCAATACTACAGTTTCAGAGGAAGTTGACTGTGAGCACAATTTCTATCTTTGCCAAAATTTGGTTTAGTTTATACTAGATGATTCTATTTTATTTTAGCTGGATTGTGAAATAAGCTCAGAGCTTATATGAACTGCTCGCTGGTCAGTTTCCTGGGTAGAACCAGTACTGAATATTGTTTGTGACAGGCCATCATGTCAAGCCAAAATTTACAAACTGATGTCCATCTGTATAACTTGTTTGTTTATTTAGGGGTTTTGAACATATGGCATTTAGTTTTAACGGTACAGGAAGACCTTAGAATGAATCAGACAAAATAATTCTGCAAGTAACTGGTATATCATTTATTTATATAAACAATGGATAAGGCATCAACAACCGAAGTTATTCTTAACAGCTTAAGCACATACGTGTACATATAAGGACATTACAATGTCTGCACCCATCCCATTGGCTAAACAAGGCTGTGTTTACTGTGTACTGTTTTTGTCATCCATGAATACTCCCTCAATGATTGGTTACCTGACCAAACACTCCAATAATCCAAAAATATTTCAACTGAGGATGGCATTGTGGGAAAAAAATCTCTGTGTTAGAAATATTTTTTTATTGATGATAACAGATTATGAATATTCACATTTCCTTTCAGTTGTCAGTTATTTTGTTCTCTTATTTTATAAAAGGAACCCTAAAATATCTGGAAAAAAACACAGGTAAGTACATGTTTAAGTTGTAATAAAGACATAAGAAACACTTCTAATTTTGCTGTCATTGTTTATTTTATTCTTACATATGAGATATTATAACTCTTGAGATAATTAGAAAATAGTAGCTAGTTTGAGTGAAAAACATTTTTTATCAAGTAAACCAATAAGGGTTATGGCTTAACATTTAAGTGTTCGCAAATGATTTTTAACTAACATTTCACTGAAACCGCTATTTTCTTGGTTATTTTATGACTAAAAACAGTGAAATTATCCTGTATAATTTCACTTTCACTATTTAAACAGTGAAATTATTAAAAATATTTCAGAGAAATTGCTTAAATTTATCAAAAAGCATCAAATAAAGAAAAATATATATGATAAATATAAAATTGTCAGTTGCTCAAATATCTTATTATCAGCTATGTAGCTAGCCATCTCTTTCTGAAAACAAAGAATCTTAGTCAATGAATAAAAATAAATAACAATCACATCTACTAATTTCCAGCATTCCTTTTTGCCATTTCTCAAAGTGATGTTAAAATAGTAGAATCTCTGTAAATCAGCTGCAGTCAATATGACGAACCTGAAACAGGTTGATCATAAAAAGCAAACCTTGCAATAATCTAACATGTTTGAGTTCTGTTATATTCAAGTTGCTTTAAATAATTTTATCCATACTCAAAATCCATTATCCTTATATAACTTTATCAACAACCCTTATCCTTATATAACTTTATCAACAACCCTCACCTTTCCCCTCCGAGTCAGAATCTGATTCTGAGCCACTATCATCTAGTTCATCCTCCTCGAAGTCTTCCTCCTCCCCGTTCATCTGTAAGTTAACGTTTATAATACATTGTGATTATCAAGTCATTTCTGAGTTTGTATGTGTAATAAAACATTTTCAATTGTTTATCACAATGTCATATAAATATATAGAAAGTTTTGGAAGAGATACAGGTTTTTATTGATTTATTTCCTGTTTAGCTTCTGGAAGGGGTTTGTTTATCCATATTCAACACAATACAGGTTATAAGGATGGCTTAAAGTTTCACTGATTAAGGAGGACATCAGATGAATGTGAGTAGAACCACCGTCCTTCCGCACAAGTTATTTGCAGGTGGTTCAGCACAAGTTATTTGCAAACTTCTCACATAAAGTTTTTGGGCCAGCTTGTCTCAACCCACAACCTCCGTGGTAAGCGGTAAAAGATATTGAGACAGCACCTGAGACCATCTTGAAAACAACTAACATTATAAAGATCTGACTTCTGTTTGGCTGTTAAAGTTCTTGCTACCACAATATCAGAAATTATGACTGAATTCAGACTTAGACTGGGTTCCTGTAATTCAGCTATTATTGTTTATCACTGAATTGATTGAATATTTAATATTACTTTCATGCCACCGAGGGCTAACAGATGACCAGTTAACCTTACCACTGCTTTCCTGGGATCCTCAAAGGTTAACCAAAACTCGAGCAAACCCAATCTCTGTGCGTGGTTCAGTGGTAGAGCACCGAACCCATGATTGAAGGGTCGTGGGTTTGATCCTCCACCACGGCTATGTGTGGTGTCCCTGAGCAAGACACTTTATCCGCATATGCTTAGACTGGTTCTACCCAGGAAGACTTCGAGCGTGATTTGCCTAAGTTGTAAGAACTTGTTTCACAATTGAAGTAAAACAAGTAAGTTTAAACTAAGTAACTGATAACTTTCCCACTTGAATCAGCAGTGAGAGACGAATGATAATGAGACACAATGGCGTATATCAATCATCACAGAGACTGTTGCTGGGCCAGGATTGGAATTCACCAACCCTGGATTGATAGTCAGACGTGTAACCCACTGAGCTAATCAGGCCGGCTATTGTTTATCAAGGTCATGTTATCATCATAGTCCATCATCATGACCACATCAATAAAAATCAAATCATCTTTGTTATTTGTTATGGATAATTATAATAAAAAACTTAATCATTTTAAAAGTGAAAACTGGAGCATGGGAAATTTACAGATTGGTGTTGCCAAACAGAGATTTGGCTTAACTTAAAAGACATCCATTTCATTTTTTGTTGTTTTGTTCATGATGTTTTTTATGTAAATATTTATCTGTAAAATATTTTCCATATTAGTCTACAGTAACAAACATGAAATTCTGAACAACACTTTACTTACCAGATCTACATTTCCATTCACATCTACCATTTCTCCTTCATCCTTCTCAGACTTTTCTGATCTGTCTTTTTCCTCTATATCTCCTTCCTCATTTTTTACCTTTTCTTCATCAGACTGAATATTCTCCTTGTCACTCCCACTGCCATATAAAATAATTCACAAAATGTGAAACACATATGTCAAACATGTGATTTGAATTACAGTATGCTACAAAAACCTTACATAGTAAAGAATCACAAGCTGATACAGTCAAACCTGTGTAAATGGGCAACTTTATAAAGCAGCCACTTGTCTTAAGCAGCCACATTTGTTATGTCCATTTTTATGTTTTCAGTGCAAATAAAGCTATATTAAGCAACAACCTGTCTTAAATGGCCACTTTTGCTCCTTCCCTTGTCTGGCTGCTTAAGACAGGTTTGACTGTATCTGCATGAACAGTATCAAGACTGGAAAGTCTTACATGGGAGGTATTTCCGTAAAGTTTGTCATAAAACAACAGAAAATGACAATTTCATATATCTCCATTTCAGCAAAGAGGTTTTATTAAATTGATTTATTGAATATTAAGCATCATGTTTATGCCATCGAGGCCTAACAGACAATCATTTAATCTAACCACTGTTTCCTGGGATCCTGAAAGGTTAACCAGTACTTGAGCAAACCCAATCTCCGAAAGTGACTGATAACATTCCCACTTAAATCAACAGTGAGAGACGAATGATATTGAGATACAATGTTGTATATCAATATTCATGGAGACTGTTGCCGAGCGGGGAATCGAACTTACGACCCCTGGACTGATAGTGCAAAGTGGATATAAGTACAGTCAAACCTGTATAAGTGGTCACCTTTATTAAGCAGACATTTGTCTTAAGCAGTTACGTTTGTTATTTCCCATTTATATGCTTTTGGAACAATTGCCCTGCATTAAACAACCTGTCTTCAATGGCCACTTTGCTCCTTCCCTTAACTGGCTGTTTCAAACAGGTTTGACTGCATATGACATATATATAGTGCTATGACATCTATAACTAGTTTGTTATGATTAAGTTCTGTTACAAATACATGACAACTTACTCCTGACTCAACCTAGAAGTTGATCGTTTCATTTTTTTAAGTTTCTTCACATCTTTTTTTGCTTCCTCAAGGATGACAGAGATTTGATTATCGGGCGACAAAAGTGGGACTTCAAAACTCCGAGATAGAGAGCTGGGTACAGGTGACAACATCGGGCTCAAGCCAAGACGAGATGATGACATCATGCGAGTTCGCTTCACAGAGTCTACCATAGCTTCCGACTCTGCATTTTTAGCTCTGAAACAAACAAAACATTTTGTGTAATCTTGACCTGGCCAATGTTATATAAACAATATTTATTCTATATTTGTAAGTGTAAAGCCAATCACCTACTGAAGATGTTACCATGTGATGGTATAATATAAAGAAGTTTATTGGATCAAATAACTTTTATATTGTACAGTTCAAAACTCAAGATGGCGACTAAAAAAAAAAGGAAATAAACTTCAATGATAAAAACAAACAACCGACAAATGGTCTGCATGACAATGACATTGAAAAAACAACATGGGATGAGTAATGAGTATGAGTAAATACTGTGGTGAAAACCATATTTGACTCGGCACCTTCGGTGTCTCGTCCAATATGGTTTTCACCACTATACATACTCGTACAATATATTCCTGTATTATACAAAACACTGTAAAATAACCTTATAATACTGGTGTTGTAGATTATAAATATCTTTCATGAGTTTCAGGTGCTGATGGAAAATTCCATCCATCGAGACAACTGTTTGTGCAATAATGAGGCTCTATATTTTTTCTTGCACACAACCCTAATTGTGTGATTTTTAAAGATTTTACTGCGGTCTATTTTTTATTGTAGTGCAAGGAAAATATGGTATTTATAAATGAAACTGTCACAGTGCGTAGAGTAAAATAAATGGATGGAGGGGGGGGGGTGTAGGATGGAAAATTCGTACTCAGTAAAAATACTCAGAAATCCTTGTCTGGTATGCAAGAAAACCAGTCCTGACCCCGTACTCACAAAAAATATCAAATGGAGGGCATATTTAAGTTAATATTCATTTTCATTTCTGAACAGTTGCAATATCACCTGTCTTTTCATCGCACCATTTTCAAAATATCACAGGTTTTATATTGGGTCTAATTTCATTGGTGAAATATGACCTCAGCTGCATTTAAATCAATCAAATGACCACCACCCTTCAATAATTTTGAAGTCTCAAACATTTCTAAAGACAGCCATTTTAATAGTTTTATTTAACAAACAGTATGGACAAAAAAGATGAGCAGAAATAAAGTTAACATTTCAACAGCTCATGGAAGCTTCTGACTTCTGTTTCATCCACAAATTTAGTTAAAAACAAGAAATATCACTGGTAAGTGTCACATGCCCCTCAAAATGGTCATTGAAAAATAACAATATAATTATGTTATAACAGGTAGCGATGTATCCATGAATATAAAGAGTAATGGACTGATGTTTCAGACTAGACATGCAATTTCATGTTTTTAACATTAAAGCATGACCTTGACCTTTGTGTAACCTTGACCGTGACAACTGATGTAATGGTCTGGGTATTTCAACAGTTAAATGCTGCTAAAACATCATCATGACATGCTGATCACTTGTGTCAAGCTATTTTAAAATCCCTAAATGTAAGACAAAGTTACAGATCAATTGTTGATATATTGAGCCAAGTGTTTTTGAAATCCATCCATGTATGATAAAGTTAAAGGACAGACTTGAAATCTCAAACAGATTCAAAGTGTTGTCATACATACTAAAAGTGTGACCTTGACCTTTGAGGTATGGGTCTAAGTCGTACTTATGACACGTCGTCATGTCATCTTGATAAATTCAGCCAAGTTAAAGGCAAAGTCACAGACCAGACACACAATATCAAACAAATTGAAAGTGTGACCTTGATCTTTGAGGAAAGGTTCTTGGTCTTACATGTGACACTTAATTATGTCATGTTGATCAACTGAGCCAAGTGTTTTTAGAATTTATCCATAGATGACAGACTGGACAAGAAATGTCAAAATGACTGAAAGTGTTGTCAAACAAAGTTAAATTGTGACCCTGACCTTTGAAGTGGGAGTTTGGGTATTAAGTGCAGCATGTCGTCATGTTATGTTGATCATTTATAACAAGTATTTATAAAAATCCATCTATGCATGACAAAGTTGGAGGCCGGACACGAAATCTCACAGACTCAAAGTGTTGTCAAACTCAAATTGTGACCTTGACCTTTGAGGTATGGGTGTGGGTCTTATTCGCGACACGTCATCATGTTATGTTGATCAATTGTAGCAAGTATCATTAAAATCCATCTATGCATGACAAAGTTACAGGCCGGACACAAAATCTCACAGACTCAAAGTGTTGTTAAACAAACTCAAATTGTGACCTTGACCTTTGAGCTACAGATGTGGGTCTTACTCGCGACACGTTATCATGTTATGTTGATAATTTATAACAAGTATTTATAAAATCCATCTATGCATGACAAAGTTACAGACCGGACCCGAAATCTCACACAAACTGGAAGTTTTGTCAAACAAACTCAAATAGTGACCTTGACCTTTGAGTTATGGGTGTGGGTCTCACTCGCGACACGTCATCATGTTATGATGATCATTTGTAGCAAGTATCATTAAAATCCATCTATGCATGACAAAGTTACAGGCCGGACACGAAATCTCATACAGACTCAAAGTGTATTCAAACAAACTTGAATTGTGTCCTTGACCTTTGAGGTATGAGTGTGGGTCTTTCTCACGACACGTCGTCATGTTATGTTGATCATTTGTACCAAGTATCAACAAAATCCATCTATGCATGACAAAGATACAGGCCGGAAACGAAATACCGGACGGACGCTGCGATTACTATATATGCCACCCAAAAAATTTGTAGGGGGGGAGGGGCGGGGGCATAAAAACTTAAATCTAAGAAAAGTATCCAGATGTTCATGTCTTTGGACTGGCTCCTGAAAAAAACTACATTTGCTTTCGGTGACATCAATTAAATAATATTTACCAACTAGTCAAAATTAGGGTAAGAGTTTAAATATTAAAGTAAAACTTAAAAAAAATGTTGATAGAACAGAAACCAGGCATCTGATTCACCAACATTAAGTGTTACTTATATGCTTAACTGAAATTTGACTGATCAATTACTTGTTCTTTAACAAAAAGCAATGAAACCATATGCAGTTATATTTGAACAAGTCTAAAATCATAATCACTGGGATGATTGTCTCAAGATTTAAAATGTTATGTTTTTAAGCATATACCTAAATATGTCGATAACACAAAAGCCTGGCTCCTGTTTCATCAATAGTTTTACTTAAAAACTTAACTCAATTTTGACACAATTACTTATTCTTTAATAAATAGCAATGAAGCCATATACAGTTATAATACTGGAACCAGTCTAAAATCATCACGATCACTTGATTGCCTGTGTTAGATTTAATTTCTTAAGTATATACTTAGACATGTTGATGAAACACTCACCCTGCTCCTGTTTCACCAACATATACTAAAATACTTAAAAACGTAATCTAAGAAAAACAGCCAGGTGATCATGATTTTAGACTGGTTGCAGTAAAACTGTAAACTGCAAAATGGTTTCATTGATATTCATTAGATACTAGTTAAATAACCAGTCAATACTAAGTTAAATTTTTAAGTATTTAAGTAAAATAATGGTGAATCAAAAACAAAAATAGTTCAATCGCCCTTACCTTAATTCCTCTAACTCCTTCAAATATCCTTGAATTAATTTAGTCACTTCTTCACTAGCAGGATCGCCTGCAGCGTTACCTAAACTTGCAACAGCTTTGTCAGCTAACAACTCAGAATTTCTTGCAGTTAATCTTTCCACTGTTTCATTTAAAGACTTAATTCTCGTCCGTAATTTATCATTTTCAGTTTGTAACATGGTGTTTTCATGAAACATATCACTTGTGGATTCCATCCCTTCACTGTCTATTACCCGTTTTCCCTGAAAAATTAAAAGTTCAATTAAGCATTTTATTGTTTCTATTCAGTTGAATGTTCAACATATGGCAGGTATATATGGCATATTTTATAGGTCTTTAGAGTTTCTATTCAGTTGAATGTTCAACATATGGCAGGTTATATATGGCATATTTTATAGGTCTTTAGAGTTTCTATTCAGTTGAATGTTCAACATATGGCAGGTTATATATGGCATATTTTATAGGTCTTTAGAGTTTCTATTCAGTTGAATGTTCAACATATGGCAGGTTATATATGGCATATTTGATAGGTCGAGGAAGACCTCAGAATGAACCTGAGTAGACCCACAATCCTTCAGCAAGCAAATGACAAACTTTTCACATAAAGTTTTTGGACTGGGCTGGGCTCAAAGTATATTAAAACAAGAGTTGTCAGAAGACAACAAAACTCGCCTATGGGATAAAACTCACCACCCATGCAAAGATTGAGATTGAAGGCAAACACCAAAACTTAAACTCAACTAAACACCAGAGTTTAACCTGGGTGTCTACAGACGCCGCCGACGTCGGGGTTATTCAGGGACATTTGTCCCGGCGAGCTTATAAAAGCCTCTGTAAGAGGTACACTTATGTTGTAATTACCTTCCAAGAAAATAATGACTTATACAATTTCAACACATATTTTATAGCCAACAGAGTACAATTAGACTGACAACTTTTGAGAGCTTGTCAAAATTAAATATTACAACACAGAATTTTGAGCCATGCTCTGAAAAGTTTGTTTTATCATTTATTTGTCTGCATCGGAGTCAACATAATTTCAAATAATACAACAAAAAAGAATATAAAGTCGGGCCCAAATAGCTCAGTCGGTAGCATGTCTGACTATTAGTCCAGGGGTCGCGAGTTCCAATCCCCATCCGGTAACAGTCTCCGTGATGATTGATATACAACATTGTGTCTCATTGTCATTCGTCTCTCACCACTGATTCAAGTGGGAAAGTTATCAGTTTCTTGCAGAGAGATGGGTGTGCTTGAGTACTAGTTAACCTTCCAGGATCCCAGTAAACAGTGGTTAGGTTGACTGATCATCTGTTAGCCCTCAATGGCATAAAAATAACACTAAATACTCAAATTAAACAAAACAGATTATGGTACTAGTTTTATTAGCACAAGAATATCTCAGAATAACCATATTTTTGTAAGAATCTGGTACACTTATTATCTTTAGATGAAGCTGGTCTCAAACTAACATCCTCAGAAGTAAGTAATCTTAAAACACCAAACAAAATCTATGAGTTTGATTAATGTACACATTCTATTTTGAATTGAACCACTTTGAAGTATTGTATTTCCATCGTTGACCATAAGCAAGCCCGACTTACTCATAACAGAGCTTTTATCATCATGTCAGATGATTTTACACAACAGATAACATAAATGTGGTGGCGCAAAAAAGAGCATTTAACATACCGTTTTATATTCTATCAGCTCCTGCTGTAACTGCATGATATCCTGTCTCAGCATTGCCAACTGTTTACTGGCCTTGTCTTGATTGGCTATCACCTTATTCTTTATATTCCTAGCACGATTTGCATATTTGAGTGTGTTTAATGTCTCCATAAAGTCTCTATCTGACGGAGATATACAAGCGATCATTAACGTAAGACTGTTGCCGCCGAGAGAGTCCTGTAAGAGCCTTGTGAGTTTGGAGTCTCTGTAAGGCACATGGCTTCCTTTCTTCATTTTATCACCCAATGCTGAGATCACATTTCCTAAAGCCAACTGTAAACCAATGCAAGACAATTGTTATATATTGAGATACTTGTGTGAGACCTTAAGAACAACAGCTGCAGTCAGTGACCCCCAATGCAAGACAATTGTTATATATTGAGATACTTGTGTGAGACATTAAGAACAACAGCTCCAGTCGGTGACCCCTAATGCAAGACAATTGTTATATATCGAGATACATGTGTGAGACCTTAAGAACAACAGCTGCAGTCAGTGACCCCCAATGCAAGACAATTGTTATATATTGAGATACATGTGTGAGACCTTAAGAACAACAGCTGCAGTCAGTGACCCCAACGCAAGACAATTGTTATATATTGAGATACTTGTGTGAGACCTTAAGATCAACAGCTGCAGTCAGTGATCCCAACGCAAGACAATTGTTATATATTGAGATACTTGTGTGAGACCTTAAGAACAACAGCTGCAGTCAGTGACCCCCAACGCAAGACAATTGTTATATATTGAGATACTTGTGTGAGACCTTAAGAACAACAGCTGCAGTCAGTGACCCCCAATGCAAGACAATTGTTATATATTGAGATACATGTGTGAGACCTTAAGAACAACAACTGCAGTCAGTGACCACCAATGCAAGACAACTGTTATATACTGAGATACATGTGTGAGACCTTAAGAACAACAGCTGCAGTCAGTGACCTCTACTGAACTCTGTCATTAGAGAATCCTTTCTGTAACCTTGATATATACGTATGAGTAATTAATAAAGAATCAGTTGGGCCTAAATTACATACCTACCTACCTACCCACCCCTAAATGGTAGGAGTCGGAAGTGGCAAACCAACAATTTATTAAAGGTGACCTTTTGCTTTAGCAGACATAAAGTAATGTTGTTCATCCATTCCAAGATCTTACAATAATACAACTATAATAAGTGTATAAAGCATAATGATCCCATGGACACACGAAACTGTCAATTGTAGTTCAATAACTTTATTTTAAACGGTCTACATTTTATGTACGCATTATTACAAATAATATTTCTGTCTCCAATCTGATTAAGAACTAAAGACTACAACTTACGAGACCACAGTTTATAGAGATGCCCTCCTTGGCTCTATCACCTGTAGCACCAGTACGTTTTAATCTCTCTGAGCCTGCAAGATCGACAAAGTGGAATTTGGCAGTCAGGGTCTCAAACTCATTAAGTGTGTCAGTCTTTTCTACCTGTTCCATGTTCTCTTTTCCTTCCCCTTCTTCCAGCACCTGTTGGAATAAAGTGGGAGAACTTTACGCCATGCTCCATCTTTCGTCAAAAATCATTGTACGCCTTCTTAAGAGAAGAATGTTTGAAAAGAAATGGTGGCCAATGTATGAAGATGACAACATCAATTAGCTCACAGAAACTGACAAAGATGATTTTCAAAAATTTCATGCAAGTTGGGAAAGATAGTAAAAGGTCCACTAACAGAAATAAATGTTTACATTGTCACAATTTTTAGCATTAATGTTCAATGTACAATAAAATTTACAATTTATAGCATTAATGTTCAATTTATTATTTTTTTCATATCATCAATAAATTTTATTTTTTTTTTTTATTTTTTTTTATTTTAATCAATTATATTGTATTTCAATAATGGGTTATTAATAAAAATCAACATTCAATCAAATTCACTGTGACTTTATCATTTTCTGTTTTCATTTCACGTAATTGTTTTATGTATAACGTTCTGATCATCTATCTACAAGGACTGAGATGCGAAGTGTCCAGTATTAGAACTAATTGTATTAGTCATCTGACATCCTACTGTTTGTCCAATCAAGTTTCAATTTACCATTTTTTGTCCAACACAAAGTGCATATTTTGTTCAACTTTTAAGATCTTTGAGAAGGGATACGCGTTATAAATCAGTACAGCAGATTTCACTTTTTTCCTAAGGTAAATTTCAGGACAATTTCTTTATGAAAGGTCCATTACAAATGAAAAACTTTTATTCAAATTAAGTCCGTATTCATTATATATGCAGTAAAAATTGTCAAATAAATTGAGAAGTATCAAAGCGTGCTATTAATGAGTGCGCACTATCTGCGAGAAGAGACGGTAAAAATCATAAATAAAGGCAGTTGATATGCCAAACTTTTCAACTACATTCAAACTGGTAATTAAAATATTAGATATAACAAGAGTTGTCAGAAGACAACAAAGTTCACTCCTGGCAGTCTAAGTAAAAAAAAGGGCCATAACTGTGCCAAAATGCAATCCAGATTTTTGGTTCTTGTCTGTGTGTGTTGATGATGGTGAAGACACATGCAAAGTTTCTTTCACATCCAATGAGTGGTTGCATAGATATCTTAAACTTAAACGCAAAAGTTAACCTGGAGGTCTACAGACGACAATGACGCTGACATGGGGGTCATGGCAATAGCTCTCCTTGGACTTCGTCCTGGCGAGCTAAAAATTGGGTTTTCTTCAGGTATGTGATATTGTTTGTCTGAAAAATACACAGAAAATTAATACTGAATAGTAGCCGGGTGATGGCATGTTCCTTCCAAGATCTCTTACCTCTTCTTTCACTATCCTGTGTTGTTTTATATGTAATGTAAATATTGCGTGTGATCTCGACGATGTGGCGTTCATGTTTGTACTGGCCGTCGCCCGTGATAATGCACCAGTTTGGAGAGATTGCATTGTCTGTAATAAAAACAACAAAGATGTCAGCTTGTGTTGAAGGTAACATGGACGTTTTCATCATGATCGGCCAATCAGCTTACCAGGTATTTATATTTACACAAAGGTAGTTGTTCTGCTCAGATTCAATCCGAGATCCTAACCACTGAAATCGGACGCCATTTAGAACCTGTAATATATTGGAAATAAAACTACATTACCTCCCCCACCCCGATCATTCAACTTGGTTATGACTACTGTGATTAATGTCTGATGATATCTTATAGGGAAGTTACTAGTTCCCCAAAATAGAAACAAAAAATTTCAACTTTTTTTACATTAAGAGGAGAAATGAGTTATTTCCCTTTCATTATAGTGCTGTCTTATATTTTATTATCGTGACTTTCTATAGCTGTTTTATATTACTATGGATTGAACCAGGTGTTTTCAGGTGGGTCAGCCATTTTGGATTAGAGTCTGCCCTGAATCAACTAACCACAAAGTGCAACAGTTACTAGTAATATTGGCAGAGAAGCCAACAGGCGATCAGTTAACCTAACCACTGTTTCCTGGGATCCTTGAAGGTTAACCAGTAGTTGAGCACACCCCATCTCCGCAAGTAACTGATAACTTTCCCACTTGAATCAGTGGTGAGAGACGAATGATAATGAGACCAAATGTTGTATATCAACCCAACCATCATGAAGACTTGCGAGCAGGGATTCAAACTCATGACCCCTGAATTGATAGTCAGATGCGCTTACGACTGAGCTAATCAGGCCTGGCTGGGTTGATAGAGAATGGTGCACCTTGGTATATGCTCAGCTAATCTTTAATGTAACAGTTTCCTACAACGTTGGCACCAATCTCAGGCGTGATACACCGAACCCACAATCTACAAATTTGATTGTTTGTTTGAACATTCAGCATGTTTTTATGCCACCTGGGCTAACAAATGATCAGTTCTCCACAAGTAACTGGTAACTTTCCCACTTGAATCAGCAGTCAGAGACGAATGACAATGAGACATAATATCATACACCGAACCCACAATCTACAAATTTGATTGTTTGTTTGAACATTCAGCATGTTTTTATGCCACCTGGGCTAACAAATGATCAGTTCTCCACAAGTAACTGGTAACTTTCCCACTTGAATCAGCAGTCAGAGAAGAATGACAATGAGACATTATATCAATTATCACTAAGATTGTGGCTGGGAGGGGATAAGAACACAAATTGATAGATTGATAGACAGACAGAGTTACCAACTGAGCTAACAGGGCACACTCCAGAGAACCCCACTTCTATACAATTTTATGTCTTTTGGATGAAACTTTAAAACTGATGGTGCATGTACCCTTAAATCAGTCAAGTTTGCATGAACAAAAACTTATCTTTAACAACAAATTTACAATCAGCAGATAATGACTACATGTATGAAACACACTGTACCTACTGGCAAATGAAAGTGTAAGCTGACACAATAAAGAATACATTTTCCATCATAATCCACATGACATTAATCTATAACAAATATTCAAAGATCTTTATATTGAAAGAATAAAAGATTGATTGATTGAATATGATTAAGGGAATTCTCGTACTTCCTGTAAAGAATGGACCAGTCTGGTTGTGATTCCCACCACATATATACCACCATCTGCATCTTCATGAATCTTCACGTTGGATTTCCTTCCCTGAAATTAAACAGTACACAAGCTATAAAGGAATCCCAGCATGCACTGAGTAGCAATGTAGAAGATGAGTGCAAAAGGAATCCAAGCATGCACTGGGTAGCAATGTAGAAGATGAGTATAAAATACTGAAACTTATCCACCTGATATAGTAAAATTTTGCAATATTGTTCTTTGCAGTATCAATTAGTCACTGAATAAGTACCATTTATGCTCGTGTATAGTGCGCATATTTTGTCTAACTTTAAAGATCTTCAAGAATGAATAATGAATGAATGAATGGGGTTTTACGGTGTACCAACACATTATAGGTTATTTGATGCCAACAGGAAGGAAGATTCCAGGTTCACTCTACATGTACAAAAACAACAAATTAACATACAGATTAAAAAAATACATCAACAAATGAATATGCAGAATGAACCTAAAACCTTGATACCTGCAGAATTGCAGAATTTCAGCAAATTCTATCGTATTACTCAATTTGTCGCTTCTAACGACATGCATAAGCTACAGTGATCCTATTCTTGCCATCACTCATGGCTCCCTGGAACCACACAGGGGTTGATAATTTAACCACAATAGTGAACATAACAATAAAATGATAAAATGAACATGACACCCATTCGGAGGATTCCTACCCCTCTGCAGAGATCAACAGTGATTCTATTCTTAGCCAGAACCCGCAGGCTAGATCTTCAAAAAGGGATGCACATTATACAGAAGTTAATTTGTCCAACATTAATCAATTCGAACATGTTTTAGAGATTGGCATGTTTAGATGTTAATTTCAGGACAATTTGTTTATTGGAGGTTGATTACAGATGATGATTTACGTAGTAAAACTATTTATTCAAATTCCGTCCAAAGTCATTATATATATGCAGTAAAAGTTGTCATATAAATCAAGAAGTATCAAATTGTTTAATTTTATTTTTCATTGTAACTGGAAAAGAGGCTATATTCTAAAAAAAGCACACACTGGTTTTACTGAAAGGTGGAAATGTATCTATGAATGTGAAATAAAACCAAAACTGCCGTCATCATAAATGTGTCTATTTACACATATTTCTTTTTGTCTATACGGTTTAAATGTGTTTGTGTTTATAAGATAAACTCTATATAAAATGTGGTGGTGTATTATGAATTGTTTTTAAAAAAAACTCTTTTTCTTTCAATTTTTTAGGTACCATTATCAATAATTAAAAGCAATCAGGAAGAAAAAGAAGTGGCCTCAAACAAATCAGAGACTAGATGATAAGCTGTGTTGTTGTTGTTGTCCTTGCTGCTGCTGCTGCAGCTTAAACTGCTGCTGCTGTTGCTGTTGTTGTTGTTACCACTATATGCCAAGGGTCGTTAACTACCCGGTATGTTCTTTAAAAAACATCTATTACCTGTCTAAAAAAAACATGTCTCTTTTTTTAACGAGACCAAATCCTATTTCATGAGTAACTGTAGACAACATCACATCAATGTACTCACCCTGGTTTCTGGATCCCTCGTGTTATCCAGTAAATCAAGGATCTCTTCATTGTAAAGCTAAAGAAGTAAACAATACAACAGTTAGGCCATAAAAGTTCCTATATTTTCATCCATTTTTTTTGGGGGGGGGGAAATAGGGGCAAGGGGTGTAACTTTATTTTTATTTTTTGTATTTTATTTTACATCAAAAGTGTCATATAAGCCATGAAATTAAAAGAAAGGTTTAAATGTGACAATATTATGGAACATTACGGTTCCCATTGTCCCAACAAAAATATTGGGATGCATAAAAAAAAGGAGAGTCGTGGGTTCGATCCTCTGCCACGGCTAATTGAACCCACGACTATGTGTGGTGTCCTTAAGCAAGACACTTTTCTGCATATGCTTAGTACTGGTTCTAACCAGGAAAACTTCAAGTGTGATATGCGGAAGTTGTAAGAACTTGTTTCACAATCAAAGTAAAATAAATAAATTTAAACTAATATATGTATAAATATTCTATATAAAGAAGTTCAAGTGATCCACAGTATCCAATATCTGTTTTAATGAATGGAAACTTTTGGACTATTATAACTTGATGCTTCTACTGTAAATTGATAACTAAGTTTTCTATATTATCAGTAGTTAAATAAAAAAACTCTCATAAAACATGGTTGCTCATTTATTCCCTACCAAATGTTTCACAGAAGTGGATTCATTTATTAATAGCAGGTTTGTTCAGGTGTCTCGAGATCATTTATCTCATACTACTGAAGTTCTGGGTTTGAGCCCGGCTCGGTAAAACAATTTAAGTGAGAAAGCTTGCCAGTTACTTGCAGAAGGATGTTGATTCTACTCTGATTCAGGTATATGCATTTGGGGTTTTCCTCCAGCAATAAAACAGGCTACCCAACACATAGGGTAAATACGGTACCGTATAAAAACCTGTTACGTGTTAACAATGGTGTTAAACCCATTCTTACCACAATCTTACCTGTCAAATATTTGTGGTCATGCATTTATTTTTCTTTAGGTAACTTTCTTTCATTCAATGTAACATGTAACATATAGCACTGTCTGCCAGTAGTTCATTAACTGTTACAACGTCTAGATGTAACCACAGCCATGTAATCACACCCCATTTAAACAGAGTTGTCTGTGATGTGAATATTAATGATGATCTACAAAGCTATATCAAACAGAACCTATGCTAAGTTGTGATAATGAATAATCAGTACATCACACTATATACAACACTTATACTTCAACGCCCAAATTATGTAATATACTGACATTTGATGGGTTTTTCATGATTGTTTCATACAGCAAACCTAGGCAGGGCGGTGGTGTAATGGCTAGAGTGTTGGCCACTCACACCAGTGGTTGTGGGTTTGATCCCCTATTAGACCCAATGCCTCTCATAAAACAACACTCAGTACTGGTTGAAGGCTACCCAGAAAGCAAACTGGAGAGCAGTTTATGTAAGCAATGAGCTTTCATCGCAATCTAGTTAAGGCCATAATAAATCAATTGCTAGATTATCATTCCCACACCCCCATGCCCCCTAATTTTTATGCCACCCCGACCACTTTTATTTTCATAAAAAAAAATTAATAAAATATTAAAAAAAAAACATCAAAAATTTTAAAAATAAAAAATAAAATCCTTCCTGTTTTTAAGAAAATTTGGATGATAATCTAGCAATTAATTTAAAATGGCTTAAAATACATAAGTTTACAATAAACTAACAAACCTAAATCTCATAGACAGCATGGTTTGGTGGTACTGGACTGAAGGGTCAGCAGTTTAATCCCCCACCACAGCTATGTTTCACAAAAAAAAATTGTTGTTAATCAGTTTAACAATATCTTCGCAATGTTTGTTTAAATTTTGATAAACCATCAATGTACCTCCATGAACTGAGCGTTGACTTTGAAATCTGGCGGTGGTTCATTTTTCTCCAGTGCCTCCCGCTTACGTGCCTCTATACCCTTAAACAAGTGGTCCACTGCCCGAGGAATGATGCCAATCTCAGTCTCTGGAATGTTTACGTCGAAGCCAGTTCCCATGGTGTACGTCTTGCCGGAGCCAGTCTGAAATTAGACATGAAAAATAAATTTCTATAATGAAAATTAATGATGATGATAATATTATTTATCATCACTACCAGTTTCCAATATGAGTGATGCCAGAAGAATATTCATCATTTTAGATTTGTGGAGGATAGTGTGGAGATACATAAGACCCTTTCGTAGAATCTTTGGTTCTTTAACATGCCCAGTGTAAAGCACCAATACACGGGACCTCGATATGTGTTGAAGTCTCATCCTAAAGACTGCCAAGTATTTTTTACTTGGAGGAGCAGGGATCGAACCTGCGATCCAAGGCCTTAACCACTAGACCTCTAATCCACTCATAACTTTCTATAAAGAAATTCATCCATCTTTGCTTTTATAAAATTCCATTATTAACTAAAAGAGGTACACGCGAATGGGGGTTTAACGCCATTTTCCACACATTTCAGGTTATATATTGCATACCAAGTTTTACAGGTGGAGGAAGACCTCAGATTGAGTAGAACTACTGTCCTTCCTCAAGTAACTGGAAACTTTCTCACATAAAGTTTTTGGAGCCAGCAGCTCTAGCGTTGAGAGGTAAGCGATCTTGAGACGGCCTTAGACCACTCCTCCATGGAGGACCTGAGGTACACGTAAATAACTGACTGAAAGCTTAATTTGATCACATATAGACTTACCTGCAGACTGATTTGGGTCTACACAGTTTGTAAATGATATCCATGACTTAAACAATTAATATAAGAATACAGTAAAACCTGTCTTAAGCAGCCAGTCAAGTAAAGGAGCAAAAGTGGCCCTTTAACACAGGTTATTGCCTATTGCCAGTTAATTTTCCCTAAAAGCAAAAAATTGAAAATAGCAAATGTGGCTGCTTAAAACAAGTGGCTGCTTAACAGAGGTGACCGCTGACACAGGTTTTACTGTGAAGAGAAACAAGGTATACAAGAACACAATAAACTACCACAAGATCTTTTGGTTGGGCATGTTTATCATCAACTTGACAAACACATAGTTCCTGAAGGAAATAAGACTGATACTGTTGGTTTTTTTTTTAGATATTTAACAAAAAAATTTTGTCACTGAGGACTAACAGACAATCAGTGGACCTAACCGCTTTTTTCTTGGAATTATGGAAAGTAAGCTGTAAGCAAGTACTCGAGCACACCTATCTCCTCACGTAAATAGTTACTTTCCCACTTAAATCAGTGGAGAGATGAATGAAAATGAGATGAAACGTTGTATATCAATCATCACAGAGGCTGTGACTAGATTGAGGATTCAAACTCACGACCCCTGGATTGATCGTCAGACATGCTACTGACCAAGATACAAAGGTAGCTGTATGACAAAGTATGTAAAATTAATGTAAATGACAGGTAATTAGAAGTTTTTTGTGTTAAAGGAAAACAATGGAAACACACATCAATACGTTTTGTAGACTATGGAAAATTACTGACAAATAACAAAACAAAAAATATCCCGAATTGTCAAGTGATCTCGCTGAATAAGAAACCACTGTCAGACTTGTTAAATATGTCACTTTCTCACTTCGATACCTTTAATTAAGCAAACTGAAATGAGTAACAAATTCCCAGATGGGATTACTGATAATCTTACTTCCTTATGACTACATCAGCCATTGATTCCAGGACTCTTTATAGATAGAAGTGCAATAATGACTCTACTAGGAAATAAATCTATACTTGGCAGATGTTTCAAACACTTCTAATTTATGTATATCCTCAGAGTATCACTACAGTTTTGCACGAAAAGCAGGGATTGTTTCTATATTAGGTTTGTTTGGGATGTGGTGTCGATTACAATTCATTTATTATAACATGAACTGATACTCTCCTGGAATCAGAAAACATTACTGGAAAATGTGCTGTAACCGGTACTTGTTTTAATACATCATTCAGTCTCAGTATTCAATAATTTTAAAAGTACAGTAAAATGTACATCTTTAAAAGGCACAGTATATGGGGCATCTTAAAGGCACAGTCAAAAGTACATCTTTAAAGGCACAGTAAAAAGTACATCTTTATAAAGGTACAGTAAACAGTGCCTTGTTATAAAGGTACAGTAAACAGTGCATCTTTATAAAGGTACAGTAAACAGTGCATCTTTATAAAGGTACAGTGAACAGTGCATCTTTATAAAGGTACAGTAAACAGTGCATCTTTATAAAGGTACAGTAAACAGTGCATCTTTATAAAGGTACAGTAAACAGTGCATCTTTATAAAGGTACAGTGAACAGTGCATCTTTATAAAGGTACAGTAAACAGTGCATCTTTATAAAGGTACAGTAAACAGTGCATCTTTATAAAGGTACAGTGAACAGTGCATCTTTATAAAGGTACAGTAAACAGTGCATCTTTATAAAGGTACAGTAAACAGTGCCTTTTTAAAGGCAGAGTAAAACGTACATCTTTTAAGGCACAGTAAAAAGTACAATTTAAAGACAGAGTAAAACGTACATCTTTAAAGGCAGAGTAAAAAGAACATCTTTATAGGCACAGTAAAAAGTACATCTTTATAGGCACAGAAAAAAGTACCTATTAAAAGGCACAGTAAACAGTACCTCTTTATAGGCACAATAAAAATTACATATTTAAAGGCACAGTAAAGGGTATATCTTTATAAAGGCACAGTAAAAATTACATCTTTAAAGGCACTGTAAAAAGTACATCTTAAAAGACAGAGTAAAGAGTACATCTTTATAATGGTACAGTAAAAAGTACATCTTAAAAGACAGAGTAAAGAGTACATCTTTATAATGGTACAGTAAAAAGTACATCTTAAAAGACAGAGTAAAGAGTACATCTTTATAATGGTACAGTAAAAAGTACATCTTTATAGGCAAAGTAAAAAGTACATCTTTAAAGGCAGAGTAAAGAGTACATCTTTAAAGGTACAGTAAACAGTGCATCTTGAAAAGTACAGCCTACTTTTTTTCAGTCAATTTCCACTTAGTCTACAGCTTAGTTTACTGAATAATACGTTGTTCATATATGTGAAACAACTTCATTTGGTAACTTAGTAAGTAAATGGCAAAAATGAGATTAGATGGAAATCAATATTATCTAAATAATTTAACCCCTCAGTATTTATTGCCCACAAAAAGATTATTTCTTTACTACAACACCAGCCCTGTAGTTGAGGATTCACTTAACACAATTCTATACTACACAATGTGAAAAGCATCAATTACTTCCTAATTCTATTATTGAAAACAAATTTCATATGTAATAAAATTTTGAAATGTCATCTTTAAAATTGTGTTTTCTGTTTTTACATATTGTATAAAAAAATGCAAATTATAAACCCACGAAACTGTAACATATATTTTGAAACACCCTGTACAACAGAGCTAGACCTCCCACTCAAAACTGAATTCTGGAGAGACAGATGTCCAATATCTAAATGTCACACATAGAATGTCACCAGGGCCTGTAGTAATTATTGTTTCATTCATAACCTCCCCACCTTAGTCAAATCCTGCACTCATTAATAAATGTGATTATGTTATGGAAAACATTGGCAGAGCAGATGGATGCTTCCTGAACAACAGAAGTGCTTGATTGAGCCTTCCAATACTGCTGAAAATACACTACAGACAAGCAAAAATAACAATAAGGAACAAAAGGGGAGATAATTATGTCCTTATTTAAGACAGAGTTAAGGAACATTGATCTCTAAATCGTGTTGGATTCACTGACATACTTTTGAAGATGACATGAAAATATAACAAAAATAAAAGTACAAAAGGGGAAATAATTCTGTCATTATTCAAGACAGAATTATGATTCTTTTATTCTGCACTTCCACACATTTCCCTCTATCCACGATATAAGTTACGTTGGATTCTCTTCCATATTTTTGAAGATATGGTCTGGGCAAGCAAAAAATAAAAAGTACAAAAGGGAGATAATTCTGCATTCAATTTCTTGCACAGTGCACACAATGCCCTCTATCCATGTTTCAAGAGTTGTTGGACTCCCTTCAGCTCTATCGGCTAGGGAACAGTGTGGTCCTTAACACACATTTGCACATTTTAGGGCATATGCTGGTTCAAGTCTAGATTGTCAGTCATTTCATCTATCCTTGCGAGTTTCTTGGCGGGATCACTGCCCCCTTGGTCCCACTGGTGTCTGTCCTGCAGTTTTCATATTTGGTTCAGTTCCAGGTGCAATTGTGGTGCACTTTGAGGTGTAACCCCACCATTGATTTTTGTTCTTTATTCTATAGTAAATAATAAAAGTTTGAAGGCTTGTCATTCATAGAGGGTCCCAAATGAAAGAAGTGAAACCTACATTTTACTGTTTGTCAACCTCTGCACTATCAAAATATGTTGAGAAAAGTAGGGGTCATGTGTCATAATAGAGATTTTTTTTCTGCTCAGTGTGTACACTGGTGACAAAGTGAAAGTAGACTTCCGAAATCATGAATTCATACCCCAATTTCCAAGCATCATTTTTTTTTTTCTAAATTCACAATTCAAACATGACAATGCTATCAAAATGTTCAAAATACATCAATAATGCCATTCAAATAAAAAAATGAGCATTAAAAATAGGAAAATGCATTTTTAAAGAAGAAGAATTGAGGATTATTTACAACCGCCATTATGCGACTACCCCACGGAAGCACTTCCTTTTTGCAATGGTGGCACTATGCCTTGACTTATGTTAATAACAAGGAAACAGATAATATCAACAAAGCCATCACTATATCTCCTTATGTAACAACTGCCAGTGTGACAGTTTACACACAGTGGGAGATAGAGCTAGAACACAATGTCAAATACATGAAGTTAATTCACTTATCTGCTTATTTTTTATGTCATCCATCAACTGTTCTATTGTTTTGTACATCTAATTGTGTAGAAGGAAGTAATGAACACTCTTATCGCTTTTTTGTCTTTATTGTTGTTTGTTGTTTTGTTGTGTTTTTTAAAATAAATATCCTTAATTGCTAGATTATCATCACCGCATGCTCCCTTATTTTCATGCTGCCCCAACCCTTTTTATTTTCATAATTTAAAAAAAAAAAAAAATTTTTTTTTAAAATTCTTAAAAATACATCAAAAATTTTAGAAATAACAAATAAATTCCTCCCGCCCACCCCGTTTTTAAGAAAAATTTGGATGATAATCTAGCACTAACTTATAATGGCTTTATGGTAATTTGGGGTCATGACAGTGAGTAAACAATATCATATAGGTATGATATATTGGAAAAAAAATTTTTTTTTGCCAATATTGAACTTTTGAAAAATACTGATACACTTCCTTTTAAGAGCATTTATGTTTGTAAAATCAAAACAAAACATTTTAAGCTGAAACAATGTGCCCCCAAAAAAAGAGGAAGAAGCTTGTTTTCTAGAATTCTGGGACACGTTTCACAAACATTTGAAAGTTTACGAACTTCTTAGTGTGAAATTTGTATTCATGAAAAAAACATCCCAGGAATTTCATTTAGTGTTTCACTTACATCATTTTACGAAGTTTAGTAATCCTTGTAAATAATATTGTTTGAATTTTTGCAAAATTATTGCACAAATGACACATTCCTAGGTGTCAGTTCTTCGCAAGAAGATTTACGAAGGTTAGTGAAACAGGTCCCCCCCCCCCCCCACACACACACACTCCCCCCGTCAACAAGAGTCACATGGTCTGATCTCTGCTGCAGAGTTATACATACATTATATCTGCTTCAGCCTGTTTTTCAAGCTGCATTTTCCCAAGCAGAGCAGACAGAACTTGTTTCACAATCAATGTAAAATAAGTTTCAAGTTGAAATATATTAGTTATCAAACATCTTTCCGATAGAAATCAGACTTCGGAGGATAATTATACAGTAAACACATTCATAGGACTTGATTCTTGCAGAAATACAGACTGTATTGCCAACAAATATACCAAGATAATTGAATATTAAAATCTCAAATTCCAATCAAGTCAATTAAAACTTGTAGATACGAAACCACTCTGGTTCAAGAATTCCTAAACATATGTCTGTTATCTATTTATAACAGGAACTTGGTACAGTGCAAGATTAAAGAATACCAAGGTTTTGCTAGCTAAGCAATCTTGTATTTTCTATATAGAGTTTAACAGGATTTGGAGATCACCAAAATTTACCAAATAGGATCCAGGAATTTGTTATTCAACAAATATGAGGTCTGAATCAATAGTTGTTTGTCTAACGGACAAATATGTATTTTAATTCTGATTCCCACAGTACCTCCTATTTGACTCTTTTCTAGTCTGTCCAAGGTTCATTGTCCTGATTTAAACTTAGATTTATTTTACAGGGAATAAAATGTATCAATAAGATTTTTATTTACTATTTCAATAACTGTGACCTGTGACCTAATTTGGTTTAATTTTTATTTAATTTCAAGCTTCCTTTTTTCAAGCTAGGACTCAACCAATCCGCAAATTTTTAACAAAATATATGAAGTAACATGATCCAACTGAAACTTAATTGTGACTAATGATGACAACCATGACATTGTGGGCTTGGACAAAACAATCCATTAAAGTGTGCAGTTTTTAAATATTATTTGATTGAATATTAATCATCAGTATTTTTATTTTTACAGACGATCAGATAACTTGACCACTGTTTCCTGGGATCCTGGAAAGTTAACCAGTACTCGAGCACACCCCATCTCCACAAGTAACTGATAACTTTCCCACTTGAATCAGCAGTGAGAGATGAATGATAATGAGATGTAATGTTGTATATCAATCATCATGGAGACAGCGGCCGGGCAGGGATTCAAGCTCACCACCCCTGGATACCGACTGAGCTAACTGGACCCGCCAAGTGCACAATGACCAATAAAAATAAAATTATGTCCAAAAATACCAATTAAATGTTTAGAACAAATTTACTTTTGTCACACCCTCTACATGTGTTTCGCTTACTGTATTATCATAACATACAGATTGTTATTGTATGGTATATTGTAATGTGTTTTGTATTGTATTATATTGTTAGTCCGCATTTGAGTAGGGCATTATACTAAAAGCAAGATTAAGGACATTTTAATGTATTAGTACAAAATGACCCAATCCCAGCGGATGGAACCACAATACAGGATACCAGAATAGCCGATGTTCTATAATCTATATTGGCGTATAATGGCTAGATCAATAAATATGACTTTATTGAGGTCACTGAATTATGTGGTAGACTGGGCAGGCAGACTGACAGCCAGGTTATAATTTGTAGGCTGCATGTATTATTAAGCACCCCCCCCCCCCCCCCAACACACACACAAGATATATCATGCTCAGATGTACTATATCTGATCCCTTATTGACATAAAGATATCTATTGATACATGTCAAGATAATGTATTGAAAAGGGATTTCCTGACTTAGCTCACGTGCCCAGGATACACTAAAATAATGTTCCTGTTTAAAATTGTAACGCATTTTGGGACATTTCAAGTGGCTTCAGTTTAATCTGCTTAACTGGTCACATATTGTTGAGTGTGGATGTGATGATTGTCAAACAGTTCATTTAAGATTTCTATTTTTATAACTCACATGGAATCCATTTTAATTTGACTATCCCTACAAGATATTATTTTCTGACAAATTTTTACTAGACTGGACCTATTACTGATGGTGATAAATAACCCGACATTAATAAAGTAAATATTACAGAATTTGATGACCAGATAAAGACCAATGGGTTGACCAAATGACGATAGGCTGACAGAAAGACAGAGTGATTCCTATATACCCCTTCTCAAACTTTGTTGTCGGGAACCAGTTATGAGAATACAGTTTGGCTGTAACTGATGCTTTAATTATTTATTTTATATTTAATTTCATCTTTTATGCTTAGTGGTATTTTTCTCAACTACGTTTAATACAATTGTTTAAAGTTATTCAGTATAAAAAAAAAAAAAAAAGTTTGTTGAATAAATTTCATTTTAAACAAGAGTTTTCAATAAGCATCGACAGAATTTCCCTCCAACTAAGTCCACATGTGTGCCAGATACTTTTCTAATGGATGACTGTTTTGTGTTTATTCCTCTTTCTCAATCATTCTGACAGAAACCAAATGTTTCAAGGCAAGTCCTGTCAGTTTTACCCAACATTGTTTTAAAAAATGATACCCATAAGAACTGAACCTCCCCCATCTTAGTTAACCGGAGCTTGCCATGGTTGACCTGCATCAGACAGGACAATGATTCTTTTGCCAGCACTTACATGGCACCCTAGAGCATTATTAGGTGTTATGTGTTGGTCAATATGATGGAAATTACCAGTCCCGTAGCAGAACAGCCACTTAGACAAGTTCAACACCCCAGTGTCTTGTACATACCAGTCTAGTTAAATTATTTATTTTGCATCATTGATACATTAATCATACTCCAAGAAGATGACCATTGAAACATGTTGATATAAACATATTGTATAAAAACCGGGACCTAAATTCACCAAAACCATGAGTCTAAGAATTGGACCTTATGAATCTGAGAGCTGAAAGCATGTCTCAAAATAGAACTTGTGGGTTTGAGAAATGAATCCATGAGTCTGGGAATTGGACCTATGACTATGAGAATTGGATACAGAGTCCGAGAATTGGACCCATGAGCATGAGAATTTGACCCATGAGAAATTAAATTATGTGTCTGGGAATTGGACTCATGAGTCTGGTAATTGTACCCATTTTCTTACCCATAATACCATTTTCAACACATGACAGGTTTTATATATGGCATGTATTGCAAGGAACTGGGAAATAAAACCTTTTTAACCTGAGTTAGACTTGAACTCACAACCTATGATGAGAGGTACGTGATCATCAGCTACAGCGCCAGAAACCACTCGGCCTCAAAAGAACTATACTACAAAGACCAAAAGCAATCTCATTAATTTCCGCCATAATTTTGTACATTTCAACCAGAGAGAAATGCAATGTTATCAATTACTGTTGATGATAAAAATGGTACAGGAGAGACAGAGGCAAGTTTTACTAATTAAATCTACTAATTAGTAAGTGAATGAAAGTCAGTCTACATGAATCTGCACATATAACATTAACTTTTCAAGTAAAACGGCCATGACAAGTAACTGATAAGTTTCACTTGAACATAGTAAAGATTTGATGTATAATTTATTATATACATAATATAAAACATATTTGCTCACTGTTCACGGCTCATTTACTAAAAAATTTGCTACCCTATATATTATTGAAGTTTCACAGTATGGAGTGTAAACCACAATACTAACCTTTAAATCTAAATAAATTTGACAAAAACTGTTTTTAATCATAGAAGCTCACTGTTAGGAAATCATAACTGACAGCTCTAAGAATAAAGCGATGTTAGAATTCAGAATAGTTTTACTTAGAAGTCTTTAAAAACATATCGCCTGGAGTACACAGACTTATGATATAATTATGAAGTCGTTCATACAAATATTTTGGCATTTTTTAATTCAATTAACAATATTCATGCATGAGTCAAGCTCATGCAGATTGAAAATTCAATTTCAGGGTTGATGAACGACCTCTTAAAAACACCAACCAGTACCCAGCTTCTATCCAGGAAACAGGCTCGAAAGAAATCTATGTAAGCTCTGAGCTTATTTCACAATTGAGCTTTAAAGGAAATATGTCATGATTTTTACAAAATCTAAATTAGCTAAAAACATTTTTTTCCCAATATATAATGCCTATATATATACTCACAAAATGATATATATTTAAAATGCCAAAATAATATATTGAAAAGGGATTTCCCAACTTGCACTACATACCTGGGTTAGACTAAAACAGATTTCACGCTTATATTCCCACTTAAAATTGCAACAAATTTTGTGACATATTAAATGAGTCTTGTGATTTTGTTTTGATTTTAGTTTGATCTGTTATACAGGTTAACACGTAGCAAAAAAATTTTAATCTTAGAAAGAGTTTGAATGATGGTGCAAAGGTCTTCAAGCAGTATATGAGTGCTGTCTATTTTTAGAATGGGGATTTTCGTTCCAAGTTGACCTCTCCAATCAATTTAAATATATATATTTTGTAACATTTTGGTGGATTTGACATACCAAAACCATTCAGACTTTATTTATTAATGATAATGATATGCTTTTTATCAATTTTAATAATTATTTTATTATTTTAATGCATTTATAATGTTCTTTTCTTGATATACTGGACCCTTTAAAAAAATAGCAATAAACGATATGAAGTATCAGTTGAATAAAGATGGAACACTTGTTATTTTTTCATATTGGCCTAAAGTGTGAAATACATTTTGCTGTTTGAGCATATCTCCAACCAGGAAGCTGCTGAGCTGGTAATTACTTCTCTATGAACATTGTACATTCCCACAGGGGGAGAGGTTTTATACCAAGGTAACTATTGTTATTATCTGAGACGGCAGGATTTTGACCCATCTTCAGGTAACCCAGCTGTCATAATTGAAAACATCCCCTCTATCTGTTATCAACTATTTACCAGGGTTAATGACACCCCGGCAACCCCAGATTATGTTAGATGACTTTTCAATTTTTTAGATATTTGAGACTCGCCTTATGCTTCTCCTAACTAGGTCAACATTACAGAAATGCAACTAATTTTGAGGCTTTTTGTAGACTTTAACACTTCAAAACTAAGGATTTGTAGAAAAAATATTGGCATATCTTGTCATCTGTCATGTATCACCCAGATACGAATTTATGTTTGGTGTGAAAATATTAAATTTTAAAGAAAATGTAAAGATTTCAATATGAAAATAAACAAGTAATAAAGCAAGTAATCTGATATTACCTTCGGAAACATTCGCTGTTCTCTTTAACCATAAAAATGGCAAACATTATGCAGACCATGTTTTACTGACTTATCTGTTTACATTATTTGGCTCTCAGTTACTTTATAATCAAAATCCAGATTAAATGATAATATGTTAATATAAAAACAAGTTTAGAATCAGCAGACTTATAATGGAAACTCAGCAATTAATTACAGATTAAATAATGAAGGCCGCTGCTCAGCTCAATCGTGGTTACAGTTTTATTACAGACATAAAAAGTGAAACCTTTTCCGCAAAATGGTCATTATGTGTTTTTCTGGAATCATGCTACCTCATTCCTGTTCCTTAGAAAATGACATCCTTGTTGACGAGAAGTGTTTTTCATTTTCTGATAGAACTCTACTAAACATAGATTTTATGTCTCCCTTTGGTTCTAATTATTGCGGCCACAGTGATATAGGAAATTCCTTATTTCATCAACTCAAGCTTTGGACTAAAGACACTGATATTAGATTACATGTCTAGAGCCTGGTTATCCATCCCACCCCTTTCTCCTCAAAGACAGATATGTCCCCTGTTCCCAGAGATAAATATGTCCACTTCTCCCAGAGACAGATATGTCCCTTTCCGTCAGAGTTAAATAGGTTTCTACCCCCACAGACAAATATGTCTACTTCCCTTATCCCTAACCCCAGAGACAGACCCCAAAGATAGATATGCAGTTTCGGCACATAATGATGTACTGCGCAAAAACACATGACAGGTTATATATGGCATATCCATCTTCATTGGTTGAGAAAATGAACCTACGGAAAGTGGAAAGAGGTAAGTGATCTTGATTGATTGATTTATTGAATATTTAGTGTCATTTTATTGCCATTGAAGGCTAACAGACGATCAGTTAACCTAACCACTGTTTCCTGGGATTAACCAGTACTCGAGCGCACCCCGTCTCTGCAAGTAACTGATAACTTTCCCACTTGAATCAGTGGTGAGAGTCGAATGATCGTCTGTTAGTCCTCGATGACATAAAAATGATGCTAAATATTCAATCAATCAATCAATCAAGTTAAAGATTCTATGACTATTTTATAGATTCTGTATTCTTTATGGACGGCTGTCAACTGTGCCAAACATTGGTGCTCTATATCTAATCAATATGATTATATAACGTTTGATCCAGATAGTTTTGTACTATATCGTAATAGTATGTGCCCAAATATTTAAATCCTTAACGTAAACTCCTACATACAAAATCAAGTTGGCAATAATACAATAATTTGAATGATATTCGCTTACATTGGCATTTATCAATGAAATGTATTTACATCATAATCTCGGGCTGTGCTATTGGTTATAATTCTGAGTTCAGGCCACGGATATGAAAATCCCTGATAAGGACACTGGCTGTGTTAATAACGATCACCTACCATGTTTTAAGATGACAGGTCAGTTGTGCAGGGTGTAGCTGTCTATTTGGTAGTTTGTGTTTTTGTTTTGTATCTACATTAATATTATGATTGATGACAGAGAATATTATGTACAATGACACACAAATTTTAAATATATGACAATGTTTTAATGAGTGAGTGATTTAGTGATTGAGTGATTGATTGAGTGAGTGAGTGGGTGGGTGGACAGGCGGGTGAGAGAGTGAGCGAGTGTATGTGTGAGTGAGTGAGTGAGTGAGTGAGTGAGTGAGTGAGTGAGTGAGTGAGTGAGTGAGTGAGTGAGTGAGTGAGTGAGTGATGTCAAAAGTTGCAACAACTGCCACTATTCATAATGGAAACTTTAAAAAAATGGAAACTTTAAAAATGCCCACAAAGTATTGTTATGACAAACAATTTTTCCATTAGGACTAAATTATCTGCAATTAAATCTATTTTGAATACAACCCTATCACCTTGTCAAACATCGGCCACAACAAGTATTATAGAGACACCAAATATTGACCACAGTAAGATCACATTATTTTGGTTTTGGACCCGTGCTCCGGACAAGTTTATTTGTAGTAAGTTGTCAGGGATTATCAGGCATAATTGAGAATGGTAAATATTTAGCTTATGTTCAGATTGAACATAAATATTGTTGTTAGATATTGCCTGGACTGTGTCTGACAGCTTTCTTACACCTGTAATCTGAACTGTTCCTTACCAATATTCAGAAATATACTTTTACAAATTGTTCCGAAGACAAGAGTTTCAGTTCAGGGTTTTTTGTATGTTCAATGTGTGGATCTGAGCAGCTACAACAGAGATGGCATTAATGGGTTCACAAACTAACATGAAAACTGATCAAGTACTGTGTTTGTAAAAGATGCTTGCTGGAGCTGAAAATGCCACCATTTTCAGAAATAACTGCACTCCTATAGAAGGGGTGTTAAGTAGCATATTAACCTATTGACTACTGGACAAAGTACAATCTATACCTGATGATTCTGTTAGTGACTCCCAGGTGGATCAAGATTGACAATGATCTCTAAGGTCATTATAAATTAATTGCTAAATTCTCATCCAAATTTTTCTTAAAAAGATTGAGTGCAAGGGGTGAGGGGGGGGGGGGGGAGATTTTTTTTTTAATTTTTAGTTGTTTAAAAAAGAAAGTGACTGCAGCATGATACTCAAGTGTTGCATTACTCAGAATACTGTCTCAAGTAGACACCTTTGCAATATGATTGTTGAAAGCTAGCTAAACACCATACCACAACAACCATATATACAGCTATGATAATTTACACATGTACGTGTAGTTATATTGACTGCCTTAGTTCTACCATTTGCAATATCTTCCTGATTATCTATAATGAACCCAGGAAGTCTCTAGTAGCTTTGTTATGACCCTGATTACCTCCACATTCAAATAAATAACTTCACCATTAGACAATTCTTCATACCAGGCCATATCCATCATTATCTACTAGAAGAAACATCAATATAAAAAAAAATCAACAAATTCCAACCGAAACAGCAATGTGTTTCTTCAAGACCAACTGTTCTGAAATACAAATTGTTACAGAGTGGGTCTGGCTCCATTGTAGGATTGCTGACAACATCCTGTAGCAAATTAATTTTATTGATTTGATATCAAATTCCTCTACTGACAAAAACACAATGTTATAGATTTTTATTCGTTTTTATGGAGCCGAATTACATTCCTGTTTTTTTACTCTCACTCAGTTCATCTGTCACTACAGGTTCACTGATTGTAAGACCATTAACCATTACAAGCTGAATTGCAATCCTGTTTTTTTAACTTCCTCACTCAGTTCATCTTTCCCTACAGGTTTACTGATTGTAGGAACATTAACCATTACAAGCTGAATTGCAATCCTGTTTTTTACTTTCTCACTCAGTTCATCTTTCACTACAGGTTAACTGATTGTAGGACCATTAACCGTTACAAGCTGAATTGCAATCCTGTTTTTTACTTTCTCACTCAGTTCATCTTTCACTACAGGTTTACTTATTGTAGGAACATTAACTGTTACTTACTGAATTACAAACCTGTTTTTACTTTCTCACTCAGTTCATCTTTTACTACAGGTTTACTGATTGTGGGACCATTAACCATTACAAGCTGAATTGCAATCCTGTTTTTTACTTTCTCACTCAGTTCATCTTTCACTACAGGTTAACTGATTGTAGGACCATTAACCGTTACAAGCTGAATTGCAATCCTGTTTTTTACTTTCTCACTCAGTTCATCTTTCACTACAGGTTTACTTATTGTAGGAACATTAACTGTTACTTACTGAATTACAAACCTGTTTTTACTTTCTCACTCAGTTCATCTTTTACTACAGGTTTACTGATTGTGGGACCATTAACCATTACAAGCTGAATTGCAATCCTGTTTTTAACTTCCTCACTCAGTTCATCTTTCACTACAGGTTTACTGATTGTAGGAACATTAACCATTACAAGCTGAATTGTAATCCTGTTTTAACTTTCTCACTCAGTTCATCTTTCACTATAGGTTTACTGATTGTAGGAACATTAACCATTACATGCTGAATTACAATCCTGTTTTTAACTTCCTCACTCAGTTCATCTTTCACTACAGGTTTACTGATTGTAGGAACATTAACCATTACAAGCTGAATTGTAATCCTGTTTTAACTTTCTCACTCAGTTCATCTTTCACTACAGGTTTACTAATTGTAGGAACATTAACCATTACAAGCTGAATTGCAATCCTGCTTTTTTAACTTCCTCACTCAGTTCATCTTTCACTACAGGTTTACTGATTGTAGGAACATTAACCATTACAAGCTGAATTGCAATCCTGTTTTTACTTTCTCACTCAGTTCATCTTTCACTATAGGTTTACTGATTGTAGGAACATTAACCATTACAAGCTGAATTGTAATCCTGTTTTTTCTCTCACTCAGTTCATCTTTCACTACAGGTTTACTGATTGTAGGAACATTTACCATTACAAGCTGAATTGCAAACCTGTTTTTTCTCTCACTCAGTTCATCTTTCACTATAGGTTTACTGATTGTAGGAACATTAACCGTTACTTACTGAATTGCAAACCTGTTTTTACTTTCTCACTCAGTTCATCTTTCACTATAGGTTTACTGATTGTAGGAACATTAACCATTACAAGCTGAATTGTAATCCTGTTTTTTCTCTCACTCAGTTCATCTTTCACTACAGGTTTACTGATTGTAGGAACATTTACCATTACAAGCTGAATTGCAATCCTGTTTTTTCTCTCACTCAGTTCATCTTTCACTACAGGTTTACTGATTGTAGGAACATAAACCATTACAAGCTGAATTGTAATCCTGTTTTTTCTCTCACTCAGTTCATCTTTCACTATAGGTTTACTGATTGTAGGAACATTTACCATTACAAGCTGAATTGCAATCCTGTTTTTTCTCTCACTCAGTTCATCTTTCACTATAGGTTTACTGATTGTAGGAACATTAACTGTTACTTACTGAATTACAAACCTGTTTTTACTTTCTCACTCAGTTCATCTTTTACTACAGGTTTACTGATTGTAGGACCATTAACCATTACAAGCTGAATTGCAATCCTGTTTTTTAACTTCCTCACTCAGTTCATCTTTCACTACAGGTTTACTGATTGTAGGAACATTAACCATTACAAGCTGAATTGCAATCCTGTTTTTTCTCTCACTCAGTTCATCTTTCACTATAGGTTTACTGATTGTAGGAACATTAACTGTTACTTACTGAATTACAAACCTGTTTTTACTTTCTCACTCAGTTCATCTTTTACTACAGGTTTACTGATTGTAGGACCATTAACCATTACAAGCTGAATTGCAATCCTGTTTTTTAACTTCCTCACTCAGTTCATCTTTCACTACAGGTTTACTGATTGTAGGAACATTAACCATTACAAGCTGAATTACAATCCTGTTTTTTAACTTCCTCACTCAGTTCATCTTTCACTATAGGTTTACTGATTGTAGGACCATTAACCATTACAAGCTGAATTACAATCCTGTTTTTTAACTTCCTCACTCAGTTCATCTTTCACTACAGGTTTACTGATTGTAGGAACATTAACCAGTACTTGCTGAATTGCAATCCTGTTTTTGCTTTCTCGCTCAACTCATCTGTCATTACAGTTTTACAGACTGCAGGAGCATTTATCTTTTTTTTTTCTTTCAGAATCAATCAGTACTTCACAAGACAATATAAATATGGCTGAGCTAAAGATAGTTTACAGTAGAACTTCAATGTCTCGAACCAGACAGGACTGGACAAATAGTTCAAGTTAAGGGTTGTTCAAGTCAAATATTCATGCCATTCATATTATATAAAGCGGAATAAGAATCGGCTGGGATCAGATAAGCAGTTCAAACTATATGTGGTGTTCCTGTCATTCGTGTTCCAGCCAACCAAGTTCTTCTGTATTTTCAATAAATGGGTAAAATAACAACTGATTGAAGTTTGGCTCAAGTTTTGGTCATCTGTTGATATATTCTAGCTCATGTTAGATCATAACACTACAGATGAAACTCACTGGCGGTTTCAACATTGGTTGATTAACTATTTAGGTTTTGCAAACAGTAATAAGGCTTTTCTCTCACCTATACATAAATGTGTTTGTACAACAAGAAATAATGAGATAACAAATTCAGAATGTCTACATAATGTGTTAAGATTTAATCAAGAAAACTGTGGTGAAGCTGAAAACCTGACATTTACATCAATAGATAATGTACATAGATGGACAATTCTGTTTAAGGTGATAAGTGGAAACCTGCATCCAGTAGCAATTTTATGTATCAAGACTGTGACTCCTGCTGCGTAAAATATATTTACAAATTTTTTTTTACAAAAGACCCTGTATTTGAAATAATAAAATTTCAGAAAGGAATCTACTTTATGCTCACCCTGTATAGACAAACTATTATTCATTTGAGATGTGACTTAATATAATAACTGTCAACCAATAACATTTATTCCTCTTTTTTATGCATTACTCAAACAATATGTATACTTTACAAACACCCTTTATTTAACAAATTATTAATCAAAGTGCCTGTTACATACTGGTGTCAATGAGTTAAATTATTCTCTGCTACTTATACAGAAGTTAATCTAGAAGTATTCTCTTTATAAACACCCTGTATATATGATACATTTAGCACTGGTGTCTGATAAAGACACATATGGCAGGTGATACTTTACAAACAACCTGTATATTTGCCACTTTAAGCATCTGTGTCTGATGAAGACACATATGACAGGTGATACTTTACAAACACCCTGTATAACAGATGATACTTTACAAACACCCTCTATATGTGCCACTTTAAACACTGGTGTCTGATGGAAACTGATAACAGGTGATACTTTACAAACACCCTGTACATGTGCAACTTTAAGCACTGGTGTCTGATGGACACTGATAACAGGTGGTACTTTACAAACACCCTGTATATGTGCCTCCTTAAGCACTGGTGTCTGATGGAGACATATATGACAGGTGATACTTTACAGACACTCTGTATATATGCCACTTTAAGCACTAATGTCTGATGCACACAGATGACAGGTGATACTTTACCAACACCCTGTACATGTGCTACTTTAAGCACTGGTGTCAGAGGTCACACATGACAGGTGATACTTTACAAACACCCTGTATATGTGACACCAAGTAAACAATTAATTAACATCAGATGGGAGTAATGATTATCTGTCAGGCATGGGTGTCTGTAACTTTGATGATGTAGATATAAGACACAGTTGACAGGAGATGACCACCGCTGAGGTGTAAACATTAATTCATATTGTCTTTCAGGCATAGGTGGCAATTGATGACCACAGGCTACTGAAGTTACAGATATATGATTAGCAATATCACGCAGGTTGTCTGCTATAATATGAGAATATATGATACCAAAAACACAAAGTTTAACATTAATCGGTAATGTGCACTTTCATCATATCTGAAATTGAGTAATTTAGTAATTGTACAATCTAAAAGTGGACCAATTTGAATAAATTTCATGAGAACTCTGTCCTGTATTTTGCATTTTGCCTTAATCTGCAATCTTTACCATGAGGAAGTCTCTATTCCCAGACATGGTTTCAATAAAGGGCATGTTTATTATAATGTAATAGTTTGTAATAACCAAAACCTAACCATTATGTTGAATGGTTTAAACAATTTTAATAAAATAATATATTAAGTTTTATAATAAACTAGAACTGTATCCATAGGACACGGACGGCCTCGCTATATTTTAGTAAATTTTACCCAAATCAAATAAAAATTAATTTCTGTTAAATTTGACTGACGATGATAAATATAAAATCTTATCTCTATTTCTTAATACTACATAACCAACATCAATTAAATATATAGACCCTTTCAGCGGTTATTCATTAGAAAGTTGGAAAGGGGATATTACCGTAAAATTTGACAGATGTTGACAAATATCAAATCTTACTTATTTTTTATATTTATACAGCTACAAACCAAATATTCATTAAATTATGAACCTTAAAAGGACCTCCAGAAGCTATTCATCAGAAACCCAAGTTTTTGCCGAAGTTAAACAAAAAAGGGCCATAACTCTGTAAAATCGACAAACATTTACAACAATAACAAATGACCTGTATTTATTAATTATACTGCTACACACAAACTACTGACGGACAGACTAACAGACAGACAGACTGACTGATGAATAGACGAAGATAACACTTAATGCGGCTTAACCAATGTTGGAATGTGTATAATGTTAAATTTCATAGCCATGCAGAGAACTTTCTTATTCAGTCCTTGTTTTTAGACATTACAGAACAGTCAAACTTGTCTGAAGACTCTAGTTGAGGGAGCAAAAGTGACCTTTTCAGACAGGTTATTGCTTAATACAGGTAAGTTTGCTCTGAAAGCAAACAAATTGGAAATAGAAAATATGGCTGCTTAAGACAAGTGGGTGCTTAATAGAGGTGACCACTTATGCAGGTTTGACTGTATTTCATTTCATTTTAAAAGGTTGTATAAAAAGGGCCAAACACTGTAAACCTTACTAGGTTAATCACAGGATGATTTGGGTCCACATTGTTTACAAATGGTTACATCAGAGTCAGAGTCCTGAGCAGCAATTAAGTAACGAGTTAAACACATAACATAAATTGAAGCCGAAAATATTTGTTGACACACCACATGAAAAACAACATGTCCACAAAAACAAATACACTGACCACTTGTTTATTAAATTTCAAAACCAGACCAGAGTTTGAGAGAGGAATTAAAAAATTCATTTTGCCATATCTGACCACATAAGTAAACAGTGAACAAAGCCAAGACACATCGTTTTATATCTTTTAACCCTCCAAGGGTGTTAAAATTACAGCAATTTCCGATTAAAAGACATTAACTGCTACCTTTATGACCAATCATATCTCCATCAAAGGCACTTGGAATAATGGCGTCAGGTGAGGGGCGTATGCAGGTGAGTAATTTGATATGTTGTTTTACGATTCATCCATATATAATCATATAAATCCAACACAGAGGTGAATTATACACGGGCAGTATATCACGAAACGCTGTTAAATGTGTCTTAAATATAATAAAATTAAATTTTAACATGAATACAAACCATATTGATATCATTAATAAATTAAATACGAATTAAATACAAAAATATCAATGATTAAATTTGAAATGATATCTCCATTTTAAAAATAAATAACTGACAAATACTGCTTGACAAGCTTCAGTTTGTCACTCAAATTCTTTCTTAAATAAACCAAAGTCTGCAAAAGGTAACGGATCCAATTATAAAAATAAATTGAAATCTATTTACTTATTTGCTATGTCACCAAAATTTTAATATGCTGCAATCTTTTTTAGCCTAACCTGGGAGCATCCGCCAAGTCAGAATATTCATTTCTAATATGGTATTTTGTCATATTTGAATAAATACCATTGAGGCAATATGGGATAAGTAAAATATATATTGAAAAAGAAAGATTTTTGCCAATTTTGAAAAATCCTTCTATTTAAATTTTATTTTGCTGAAGATCTATAAAGAGTTCTTTCATCCATGTTTTTGGTTTATTCCATTATCAATGAACAGAGATGTCAATAATAAACTAGAGTTTTAAAACCGGATCCAAATATGAAATATACGGCAAGCTAGGAAATAATGGGATAGTGTAAATAATACATTTAATGTATCTCTGCAACATTTCGTGAAAATTCATTGATAATTATTTGAAGTAAACAGACGTACAAATATACAGATGGACAGACAGATATATTTTAAAGCCAGATGATGTGATAACATTGCTATATATTCCTGTCTACTCGTTGCCAAAGTCAGGTCTTTGAGCACTCAGGTTATGAGCAGTTTAATTCAATTTAAGACACATGTTATGAAAGATGTATATTGCAACAGTATCATCATAAACGCTTGTAAATCTAAGTGACATCCAAGAGGCCAAATAGACACTTCAACAAGTGTGAAGGCTTTACAGAATCAGACAAAGTCTCAATGAATTGTCATGGGACAGTGTTGTCATGAGAGTGTTGAAGGCAAGGTTTCCACAGGCAAGGTTTCCGTATAATGATTACCCACAATACATTGTAATGTTATAAACAGATATAACATGTATCAGTATCAAAAACATATTTAAAAGGCTGTGACATAGTTTAATGGTATAGTATTGTCCTTGCATGTGGAAGTTTATTGGTTTGATACTAGCTGGTTCAATTTTACCAGACAATAAAAAGGGTACTTGGTGCATATCATTTTGTTGTCAGTACAATGCGACTAGGTGGGGTATCATGCCATGCGCCCTCAGCATATTCTTACCAGTATTGAGGATTTTAAAATAGTGTCTCAAGCAAATACCGGCATGATATAATAATTATAACTTGAGGGCCTCATGGTAGATTCCACTGTTCTTTTGAGTTTGTGTTGTTTGAAATAGGTCTATATTATCATATTTATTATCATAATTATTTTTCTACTGAAAAATAGTTGAAATTGACCATATACTACAACTCGTGTCAGACATAAGTGCCCAATTAGACACGTAGCATTATATTTTGGACTGTCTTGAACGTCACCTTTTGTATATCAAATCTGTATTTTCACAACTTACCAAGTGGCCGATAAATTGGTAAGCACTTGTACACCTTTATCAAAGTACTTCAATTCAAGTAATGTAGCATTTATTTTAATGGTTAAGAAATACTATCAACAATATAAGCAAAGTAAACAGCCTAATATCCATCTATTTATACTTTGACCTTAAGTTCAATAGAACGGTCACACTCAATCACTTTATTTGAATTAACATAACCTTTGAATAAGCGGTATACTCGTGTTTTATTGTAGTAACTGATACCCTATTACCCGGTTTTTAAGGTAAGAAAGTGACATTAAAATAACAGCTTGAAGAGGAGAAGCTGTTTTAATAAGTTAAATAATACAGCAAAGAACAACAAAATCATTTGTTTGAAGAATGTGTACAGACTTTATCAAAAGCATGGACCGTAATTGTCCAGTGTTTTTCTTTACATGTTATTTGGCTGGTCCTGATAAGCTTAGTCAGAAGCACGACTGACTATCAATCCGGGGTCGTGAGTTTGAATCCCCACCCAGTCAGAGTCTCTGTAATGATTGATATATACATGTATACAACATTGCATCTCATTGTCATTCGTCTTTCACCACTGATTCAAGTGGAAAAGTTATCAGTTACTTGCACAGATGGGTGTGCTCAAGTACTAGTTAACCTTCCAGGATCCCAGGAAAGAGCGGTGAACTTAACTGATTGAATGTTAGCCCTCAGGTGGAGGAAGACCTCAGAATGAATCTGAGTAGATCATAAAGCTTTTGGAGTAAGAGGACTTGAACCTATGACCTTAGTGATGAGAGGTAAGTGATCTTGAGACAGTGCCTTAGACCCCTTAGTCATGGAGGGAAATAGCAAAAGGAAGGAACTCATAATTACTTTACTTCCTATATTTCTTTAACATTCTCACGATATTCAGTTGTTCAGCAGGATTTACATGTCTACCAAGTCAGGACACTTCCGAAAAAAGAAATCCTTGAACAAAACACGTCAGATGTAGGTTACATGGCTGTATACCAAATTTCCTGTCACACAAACAATCCTGTGACATCACTACCAACACTTGACCTTTGTATTCCCAATTAAAACAGTCAGTTCAGTTTTTGTTATGTAAATATCAGTACAAGTAACACAACCAACCCAGTTATACTGGAAGTCCATGGCCTTAAATATACAGTGAAGATCTCACAAAAACTACATGCAAATTAAGTTACAGATTTATCAAATTCAAGTTTCATTTTATTTCATACAAATTATGCTTTCTACAAAACCTTGTGAAATACAATTAACTGACATGCAAATATTATCTAATTGAATATACTTGTGTAGTCTCAATTCCAGTTCATGGTCACCATTACTATCAAGTTATTAGTAAATATATTTGCAGTGAAATTTAAGTTCCCTACTATATAATTATTCTTTACACTTTTTTCTTGACCAGATTTATTTTGCCCCTGTGCATAAAACTGTTTTTGCTGAATTTGCTTTTTGTACAACTGACAAAGAAGAAGAAAATGTAGTATTTATAAGAGAGAAATAAAAAGAATTTTGGGAATGGAATTACAACATTTTATTCTTATTCATTTATAATTTATACGGAATCTCCAGAAATCATTATTAATTGAAGTGTGAATTTCATGCATTAATTCTGCAGTTTCCACGCGAGGTTCGGTTCAACCATTGATTCTGTAGTACTTCACTTCAGAATGCATACAAGATCTGCTCAAGACAAAGACTAACCTTTGTAGTAAAAATTTCCAAATATCATTTTAACAAATAGAATTTTCAATTATTAAAAACAAAATAACAAACTTAAAAGGTGAATGCAGAAATATTAGATATTAAGATGCCCATTCTGAAAAAACAACAACACAGGAAACTGTCCCACGAGACCAGCTCTCGATAAAAAATTATCCAACGTAATATTTCTAAATTATCATTTTAAACAAACAGACTTTTTGATCATTAATACCAAAATAACAAACTAAAAGGTGAATGCTGAAATGTTCGATATCAAAACGCTCATTCCAAAAAAGCCAAAACCACAGGAATCTTTCCCATATTAATGACGTCTGCTTGAGCACAGGAATAATTTCTCTGCTCTATTGATTGATACAAAGTCAAACTGGTTATTATCCTCAAGGATTCTGGATAAATTTAAACATGACTGATAACAAACAGAATATATTGTACCGATATAGATACGGTGACGTAATGGCCGTCGATACAAAACAAATAATTCAGATACTATCAGATAAAAACAGACCTTGCACAGTCTGCAAAATGATGCTGAAAATTACCCACAATGCAAAATTTATACAGTTACTTGCATACAGCCTGAAAAATCCAGAACATGAGGGATGCATCTGCCAAACCTTTTACAAAAGAGAAAAGTAAAAGAAGATGAATGGACAATCCTACTTTTACTTTTTTTTCTGTTTATCATAATAGTTTTGTTTAAAGATGGAGAAGCTGTCAGGAACCAGCTGTTGGTTCATCTTCAGGCTGCTAAAAGTTATAAGATTTACTTCTGGTTAAGCCAACATTTGACAGACAATTGTCTGAGACCAAATTTTGTAGGAGACTTCAAAGCTGAGATTTTGTTTAAGTTGTTGTAGAAAATAAGATAGATGATAAGTTGATTTGCATGAATATTTAACTTCACTTGTATTGAGGAGATGGATGTGCTTGTGTACTCTGGGTTAACCTCCAACGATCTCAGGAGAGAGTGGTTATTTTAACTGATTGTCTGTTAGCCATCGATGGCATGAAAATTACGCTAACATTAAACACAAATCAGTTCCGATAGAAAAATTATGTCCCTTAGGAAAAGTTACTGTGGGAACTCAGAAAAAAAAATTCTATCCTAGCAAAGATCTGAAGCCCATGAGAGTTTTTATAATATTAAACATGTTGATAAAGTTTGGTTATAAGATCTAATTAATTCTAAATGTGATGGTATGAGCACAATGCAAAATAAAGTATTTTCCATCAATGCTAGGGAAATCAAATATCAAAACAGGTCACAATTCTCATGGCAACCAAGTTTGTCCAAACTCCAAAAGAAAATGAAGGCAAAGTATTCCCAAAATGAATTCATCAGAAGATGGACAAAGATAAATAAGTGATCACAAATGCCCCAAAGGGATCCTTTGTCTCTTTGAGGTGAGCCAAAATATAAGATGCTTCTCAAAGTTTATTGTTATTTGTTCTATATCTAAACATCCCATCTGAATAAAAACCTTTCTCTAAATCTATATATGATTTTATACATAATTATACATATATATTATATTATAACATACTCCTTAAATATATGTTATTGTGATGCAGTTATATTGAAACTACTCATGTATCAATTTATTCTGCATTTCCAAACCGCATGTAACATGATAAACCTACCCCATTTTGAAAATTACACAAATATTTCCTTATTCAAACAAATAACAAATAAGAAGAAATATATACCCTCATCCCTCTTATAAAATTTCAAAAATAAATTGATTTTTTATATTTAAATGGACAAGTTCCAAATTACAATATATACTCCTAAACAAAGACGTATTGTTGAGTAAGGCACACACCCCACATATAAAAACATTTTGACCTTTAATAAAAAAACTTTGTTTGACTCATTAAAACCGTATTAAAATCCAATATAACTTATAGCTGAAAAATTCTCAAATATTTTTGTGGTCAGATTTCACAATGACCCATATAATTTACATTTTTATTTCGGTAAGTTGTACATTGTTTATGTCCTATATGACATAAAAAAAAAATCAGTATAAAAAAAACAACATCCATATTCTCTTTCTCTCTTTATGTTTTTTTTTTAACAAATGTTCCATTAGCATGTTAAATTAAATCAAGAAATGTGTTCTATAGACACAGATGCCCATGCTGTATGTAAGTAAATTTCACCAAAAAATAATTCAAAAAGAGACCAATTTTTTTACTCCTATACAATTTCACTATAATCGCAGACGTTGACAAATATCAAACATGGCCTGAATGTTTTAATTCTATAGCTACACATCAAATATTAATTCAATACATATACCTAGAACCTTTTAGAGATATTCATCGGAAACCAATTTGATGGATGGATGGACATAAAAATATAACAAAGTGCCAAACAATGTTCCCCAATTAAAACAGCAAGAAACTTGCATGCTGGTCTTGATTATATAGTTTTACATTGTTTGTAAAATGACATCACTGACATTGTACAGTAATCTAAAAAGTTTGGTGAAAACAGCATAATAATAAATTAACTGCATTTCATTGCTATGAAAAGATTTTAGCCACTAAGATTTCATACAAACTGACCAAACAGACAGACGGAATGAAGTCATACACTTCTGACACCAGCTTGTACAGACATATCTCCCCTGATAAACAATAACTTATAAGTCAACAACACCTGTCCTAATTGAAACAAGAGATGTGAAGTGGTGATTTTATAATTAGTTGTCTCTATAATAACACTTTTATATTAATCACACCTGCAGCTACAGTATATATGTATATATATATATGGTAGGTTTATAAATATATACATATATAATATTGCACAGAAATCTTTAGGTGAAAGGTTGCAGACTTAAGGAGAATTTTGGAGGGATGGGGAGAAAAACAAGATTTTTTTACCATTTTGATACATGTGGAACACAATGGATGGTCAACAAAGCAGACAATCCTTATCATGACAAATGTTTCAGAATAAATGTTAAGGTGACCACACCTAATACATGACATTATAATGAATATGTCACATGTCATTATTATTGACCTGGCACAAGAACGACTGTCGCTCCAAGTAAATACAATATACTGTAGAAATCGTCGGCTTTTTTAAGAAACCAATATTGATTGCTGATTGGATTATCAACTTGTTTGATTGATAGTACAGGATTTCATAATGAATTTTTCGAATGTAAATGACGTTTAATAAGTTGCATACAGTACAAAGAAAGTTGCATGAAAGAAGGAACAGCAGTTTTTCAAGAAGCCAACATAAAATGGGATCTATTTTACATAAATTGGCATGGTAAGCTTCTAATTCACACAGATCAATCAAAGTTGCATGCAGACATCTTATTTGCACGGTGACAGTAATACATGTGTTTTTATGCGTGTGAACATACGCTGTGATGTCTGCAGGTAGGGGATGAATCACTATGTACTGGGGATATATATACATGCAATCAAGTGCACTTAATGAAAGTTGATATAACTCACCTGGCCATAGGCAAATACTGTGGCATTGTACCCATCAAAACACCTGAAATAAGCAAAACAACATGTGATATTTATGTCACTGTATAAAATGATAATGTTTTATGCATATCAATAAGTGTCAGTTCTCGGATTTTTTGGTACTTTTCCTGTTTTCTTGTTTTTTTAACTTTATTTCAAAATTGTAAATCCAGTTTCATATTCAAAAATTTAATTACCCACTTGCCAGACCCGGTTAGCTCAGTCAGTAGCATGTCTGACTATCAATCCGGGGGTCATGAATTCGAATCCCCACCTGACCATATTCTCCATGATGATTAATATACAACATTGAGTCTCATATTCATTCATCTTTCACCGCCAAGTTGCTCAAGTAATGATCAGCTATCCGAGATCCCAGGAAAGAATGGTCAGGTTAACTGATCGTTTGTAAGCTATCATGTCAGGTGGCATAAAAATGATGCTAAATATTCAGTCAAATTTAACCACCCAAAAACAGTTAGCATCCTATGTCATTTTCTAAAGCAGTCTTTGATGACCAAGCTGGCATCTATATCACTGAGTCAGTAGAACTGATCAATATTATATAGACACATGTACAATAGATCGTTAGGTAATATTGCACTTGTAATAGATACATGTTCCAGTAGTTAGTTTAGAACTACTGCACATGTACCAAACACTACTTTACATGTTAGCTTATATTGGGCCATACTTGCTGTGCCCCATCCAGTATTTTTTTTATGCTGGTAGGTTGGTAGATTTGGGTGTGTGGGGTTGGGACAGATTTTGATAGGTTATTGTCTTTTTGCACAAAAATGGGGGGAAAATCATGAAATAAAACACAGCAATGCTTTTAAAGCAAAGTTAATGAAAAAGTTTGAATGGCTGAAATTTGAGCAGACAGACAGAAGTGAGGCAAATAAACATATCTTGTCATAATAAACATACCAGGCGCTTGTCTGGAAGAATGTAATGTGCTTCATTCATAAGTATTGAGATGATTATAATTATCTGTTTCCAACACTTAGGTCTACAAAAAATTTACATTATTTTGGCACCACAATGTTGTCAGCAAGACATCCAACACCAATATCAGACTACCATGGCACAGTATACATAACATTTGCAATATTTTCAGCAACACAGACAGTTTTTTTGTCATAAAAGGTGAGGGTCTGCCATGGTCAAGTACTCTAGGATGCAGTTTCAATAGTACATCTCTGTTGTCACCAAGGTCACGGGTTTGAGTCCAGCTCAGTCCAAAAACTTTGTGTGAGAAAGTTTACAAGTTACATGTACTTATAGAAGAATTTAATTTTTTTGATTTAATCTTTTATTCCTTGGTTCTACTCAGATTTGTTCTGAGGGTTCCTTCTTCAATAAAACTGAATATATGCCATAATCATAACCATTGTAACCATCATTGCCAGTGTTGAAAATGGCACTAAAACTCCATTCATGCAAACTATTTATTTTTTTATTTTTTTCAAAGGGATTTAACCCTTTACTTCATATAGACACCTTTGGATACCTCTTATATAGACCCCTTTGGACACCTTATATAGAAGGCTTTTGAATTATGTTTATATTAACTGACAGAGTGGAAAACAGTGCAGGAAGTGTTCAGATTGCTCGTTACAAGCAATCTGAACTCTTCCTGCACTGTTTTCAAAAGCCTTCTGTGATTGGTGCGGGAAAATGCGTATCTATGGAGTAAAGGGTTAACACCATTTTAAACACACTTCAGGTTATATAATTATGGCATATCCAGTTTTACTGGTAGAGGAAGACCTCAGAACGAATCTGAGTAGAACCACCATCCTTCCACAAGTAACTGGCAAAATTTCTGACATAAAGTGTTTGGAAAAAGCGAAACTCAAACCAACAACCTTAGCGGTGAGAGGTAAGTGAGGATCCCTATAATTATATATTTTGTCGCAAAACCAATTAATATGCCCCCAAAAGTCTACCAAAACCAGTTTAAAAACTGCAAACCAGAACAAAAATATGAAGTTCAAAGTGCTGAAAAGGGCATTATAACTCCATTCATACAAAGTGTAACTAGATTTCAAAATATATACATGCACTAATTAACCATGCAAACCCAGTGAATTGATATATACAGTTTCCACCAATGATTGTCAAACAATTTTTCTTTAGGTGCGTTTTCAATTGATAAGTAAATCCAGGTATTAATCTGAAGTACATCAGTACATAATGTCATGTATCTCCCAAGGACTTCGAAAAATGCTGCCTGGCATACGGTAGAGTGGTAGACGTGATTAAAGACAGATATACCTTCTGTTTCACAATCGGAAATTGATTAAATATTCGTACTTGCTGAATTTCTATTATGAGTTGTGTAGCATCATATTTATGCTATTGAGTGCCAACAGATGAACATTTAGCTTAACCAATCTTTCCTGTTATCTTGTAAGGTTAACCAGTGCCCAAGCACACCCATCTTTGCAAGTAACTGATAATTTTCTCATTAAATCAGCAGTGTGAGACGAATGACAATGAAATGCAATACGATTTATATCAATCATCACAGAGACTGTGTGGCCTGGCGGGGATTCAAGCTTATACTGACCACTCCAGAGTCCGCTTCATGAGTATATCCAGAATTGAATGTCAATGGGTCGAGCTGGGGATCGAACCCACTGCACTACTGCTCAGCTTTTACAGTTATCCTGTTTTATTGCTGGCAGGAAATCTGAAATTATGTCTAAAACTCAAGTATATCATAGTGTGATGATAATGTCTCCTCATGATTGATATGTGTGATGATGACTTCTCCTGAGTGATAGTGATGATGATGATGATGTGGATTTGTACAACTGCAGCTGGGAAATGATAATAATCCTTCTGATGTCCAGTACAGAAATGAGAAATATTGCTGGTATTACAAATTAATCCCATTGTGCAGATTTCTTGATTCCAGGGCTCCCCATGTCAAAGCTTAATGTAACTGAGCATTTAATTATTTTTAAAAACACCACTCAACATTCCAAATAGACTGGTTTTACTCTCTCAGACAACAAGGTATTCCACTTTCTGCACCTAGCTTACATGTATTCTCCTTACAAACTATATCATTTTTAACCCTTTATACTCCATATATACGCGTTTTCCCACACCAATCACACAAGGCCTTTGAAAACAGATTGCTCGTTACAATGAATCTGAACACTTCCTGCACTGTTTTCCACTCTGTCAGTTAATACTAACACAATTCACCCAATAATTCAAAAGCCTTCTTTATAAGACTTACTATGAGAGTGTAAAAAAGAGGTTATTTTACCTACAATTAACATTTTGGAAAATCACCCCCGTTTCACTCAAGTCTCTCTTATAGGTGTAACCCCACCATTGATTTTTGTTCTTTATTCTATAGTAAATAATAAAAGTTTGAAGGCTTGTCATTCATAGGGGGTCCCAAATGAAAGAGGTGAAACCTACATTTTACTGTTTGTCAACCTCTGCACTATCAAAATATGATGAGAAAAGTAGGGGTCAAGTGTCATATAAGAGATTTTTTTCTGCTCAGTGTGTACACTGGTGACAAAGTGAAAGTAGACTTCCGAAATCATGAATTCATACCCCAATTTCCAAGCATCATTTTTTTTTTCTAAATTCACAATTCAAACATGACAATGCTATCAAAATGTTCAAAATACATCAATAATGCCATTCAAATAAAAAAATGAGCATTAAAATAAGGAAAATGCATTTTTAAGGAAGAAGAATTGAGGATTATTTATAACCGCCATTATGCGACTACCCCACGGAAGCACTTCCTTTTCGCAATGGTGGCACTATGCCTTTAGTATAACTTAGATGTGTAGCCCAAGCTAAGAAAGCTTTTTTCAATATCATATATTTCATGTTTAAATTGATATCAATTTGGCACTACGGGGTCAGTGAGTATATATAAGCATAGTTTATTGGAACAATATGTTTTTAGCCAATTTTAAATTTTGGAAAATCCCGATATATTTCCTTTAATCTTTAATATTCATTTATTTGTTCCTTCCTTGTGTCTTCAATACTATGTATACCATTTATTCATTCATTCTCATCAGTCCATCTGTTCAATCATTTAGTCATCCACTAATTTATTTAATCATCCCTTCACTTAATCATCCATTAATTCATTTAATCATCTGTTTATTCAGTTAATCATCCCTTCAATTAATCATCAATTTATTAATTTAATCATCCATTTATTCATTCCTTCAATTATTCATCCATTAATTCAATTAATCATCTATTTATTCATTTAATCATCCCTTCAATTAATCATCCATTTATTCATTTAATCATGCTTTCAATTAATCATCCATTTATTCATTTAATCATCCATCAATTATTCATCCATTAATTCAATTAATCATCTATTTATTCATTTAATCATCCCTTCAATAAAGCATCCATTAATTCAATTAATCATTAATTTATTCATTAAATCATGCATTAATTCATTCAGTCATGCCTTCAATTAATCATCCATTTATTCATTTCATCATCCCTTCATTTAATCATCCATTAATTTGCAAATTGCAAGACATGATTGCGGAGATACCATATGTGATGGCCAATGACATCATGTTATGGTCAATTGAACATTGTCATGTGATGGTCAATGGTATGATGCCATGCAATTGGCATATGGTAGGATGTTATATTGTTGATATTGTATAATACAATTGTACAATATCACAACAATATTTACTCAGTAGTTTTTTTAGCTTGATTGCGAAGTAAACTCAAGAGTGTTTGTGACTAATTCTTTTTCCTAGGTATATAACCAGTATTGTATGTTGTTTCCGGGATGTCATTGGGCCCAGTAGCTTCCTATAGCTAACTTGTCTACACTTTTTTTCTAAGAAACAGAAAAAGTAAAAACGTCAAAAATGCAATAAAATAAAATATACACCAAAACACACCTACAACAGTCTAGCTAAAACAAAAATCGGTGGAGTATGCACCCCCCCACCACACAACTTATCATTTTCAGTCTAGCTACGCCCCTGAATACACTATCAACCATTAAAATAATTACAGACCTGACAACCATTGGTAATAATCTATATGTAACAGCTACATAAGCCTGTTTTATTTAATGTAGATGTCTAATGCTGGTATACAAAGTTTTACAGATGACACGTTTTGTACCATCTGATCCCTTTGGTTTTTATATATACAGATATTGGACACTGTTTCCTGCTCCTGTATTCTCCACTAAACACACAATCACATTATCCATCTGTTCTCACCCTTACACCTGATACTGCAAACCATGAAATCGACAATTAATTGGCCGTTAAGGATGATGCGACACTTTGTTGACTGCTATTCTATTTCAGGTGGTCAGGTTTTTTTATGGAATATATTTTTTACCATGAGTAAGACTTTCCTGCAGCTGAGTTGAATATGTTTGTTTGTTAGCTTTTCTTTATTAGTTTTATTTGTTTAAATATTAAGTGTCAATTTCATGCCATCGACTCTTTCCTGGGATCCTGGAAGATTAAACAGTATTTTGAAACTGTGGCCAAATGGATATTCAAACCCACAACCCCTGTATTGATAGTCAGACGTGCTACCGACTGAGCTAACTTGGCCAGACTTTTCAACTAGTAAATAAACGTGAAATAACTCTGGTATCAACAGTAAACCACACAAAACCGACAAATGTTTGTTAGTATGGGGGGTATTCCAGTTATCTAATGGTGGTCAACAAACCTAATCATCAAGCCTTGGATCCACAATGTGGTTAACCAGTACTAAACACACATTATGTGCAAGTCACACACAACTTCCAAACATATTCAGAGGTGGGACACTCATGGCCATAGAACAAAGTTCACGACTAATCGCTACAGACACTGAGGTCAGGTGAGGCTTCGATCTACGTGACCTCTGAATTGACAGTCAAACATGTTACTGACTGAGCAAGCTGAGTCCATGGACATGTAATTGGAAAATGCAAGTTCATAATTCTCATACTCGTCTTAACCCTTTACTCCATAGATACACGTTTCCCCCCAATCACAGAAGGCCTTTGAAAACAGTGCAGGAAGAGTTCAGATTGCTCGTTACGAGCAATCTGAACACTTCCTGCACTGTTTTCCAATCTGTCAGTTAATATAAACATAATTCACCCATTGCTGATATGTGGTGAATTAATGCTTTCAATATTAGAGGTGTCCAAAGGCGTCTATATGAAGTAAAGGGTTAAAGAGTTGTCATTGATTCACTTATTTACTTTAGGAATACTCTGTTAAAGAATTCAATCCGAGTGCTTTGACCAATTATTACTGAAAATTTGGTACAACTTTAAAAGCAAATTAATATCTTTTTCATGAATTTAAGCATAATAATTATGCTTATTCTGTATTTTGTTTTATGATCTCAAGGTTCATTCACTTATTTTTTACATTTATCATAATTTTGATACATTTACGGAAATTGATCCATAATAACTATTTTAATGTTGAATAATTGGACAATGACCGAAATTCAGATATAAAGTATCAGTACTATATAAAACATGACAGTTATTTTATTCAAGATAAGCGACATTGTGTCTAGCGAGACATGTATTCAATCTAAAATGACATGTCCCGAATAGATTATTGACATTGTCAAGCTGATTCTCTCACTGATTCACAAACACTTGATGACAGAGATAAAATCAGTCCCCAGAAATGGCTTTGCACTATCGTTTTCTTCAATGACACGCTAAAAGTTTACAAATAAAGTTTGATCTATCTTTTATTTTCTACAATATCTTACAAAATGTGTGCAAATGGAAACATAATGGTATTTAACGATAACGTTGCACAATAACAATAAAGGACAGACAAAATCCTGCTTACAGTTTGTTTTGGTTTTTAAATGTTAAATGATAATAAGATAATCCCATTCTTGGTCAATAATTTGTTCTTTTTGATATATTACACTGCACATGTCTTCAGCCATTGGTTGACTTCAAAATCGTATTCCAAATGGATAATTGGATAATTAGCATTTTTAAATTGTAAAAAAAAAAGAGAGAAAAACCTTCAAACATAGACATAAATGTAATGTCATTCTTCAATACTTTAAAACACTTCTTCAAGATGTATAAACTTGTATTTCACACATGAGATATTTGCTTGAAATAATGAGCATTTATTTTTGCTCCTTCAAAGAAAATATACAGCAGGCTAAACTGAATGGTTTGAGAAAAGATCAAAGACATGGAAGAAACCACAAATAAAATAATTTGTTTCTTGTTACTTGAACCAGTAAAGTATATACAAATTACTCGCGTCATCATGAATGCTGGATTGTTTATATCCTAAAGCATGACGGTTTGTTGGATGATAATAATGATGATTTTCAGTAACATGCTAAAATATGAGCTGTCACGCAAGTAAATTATGCACGTGTGCCATACTGGACAAGGGGCACAGATTTAAAATGTGAGGGAAATGGGGCTTGAAAGATTGTGAACACTTTCCTTTTATAATATGATGAAGCTTTAGCTTCATTAAATTTATACCAACCAATCTTCATGATCTTGACTAGGCAGTTGCTAGTCTGTAGAGGGAAGAGTCTCCCGACTGGGTCCGTTAAATAGCATTTATTATGAGCATTCCGATTTGCTGTCATCTATTTATAAAGTAAGACGCCGATTAGTCAGTGAATTTGATATCTCGAAAGCCACATTAATTTTGAGCATGTTGATTGGTCAGATGCTTCCGGGAAAGTTTGAATAATGTCACATTTAGTAAGAGTTCAATAGCTATGAATTGTGGGACAGGCATGGAATTCCCTGCTTTTTCATTGACGGTTTATAGACTGATTCAGGTTCTAGGCAGCTGCTGTAAATAATGAGCAGAAAGGATTAAAATTAGCAAAATCATCAATATTACAAAAGATCAGAAAAAATTAAGTTCTTTTTTAGGTTGGTTCAGGTTACCAGAAATAAACTGTTAACTTTGTGGGGGAGGTTTCAGAGAAAAACTATCTTCAGTTGGAGATACTTCTTTCCACAATCAATTCATTGACATTATCTATTGGAATGTACAACTTACCCAATAATAAATTTCGTTTAATAGCTAATATTCAAATATTAAACCTAAGGCCATATCTCAATGCTTAATCCCTCGACACGGATCCCTCCTAGAGCTTGGTCTATGTCACATCAGCTGGCTAATTTATAATACCTGTGTCCTCCAATGTGCGGTAATAGCTCTTATATTGGTCAGAGCTCAGACAAAATATTGTCACAAGTAGCCATATTTGTGTCAATGTTAATATTTCACAGATTATCCAAAAATATTTTGTCAAAATTATGTCAAAATTAAAATACTCTGTGGTAAACATGGTAAACGAATGAATAACAATGAACCACAGGATATAACTAAATCTGGTTTAAGGCCATTTTCAACACATGACAGGTTATATATGTCATATCTAGTTTAACTGATGGATTTATCAAAGTAGAATCACCATCCATCCACAAGTAACTGGCACACTTTCTCGCTTAAAGATTTTGGAACACACTGAGCTCAACCCACAACTTCAGCAGTAAGAGATAAATGGTCATTAGGCAACAGTGCCTTTGACCATTTGGCTGCAGTGGACTCCAGTATATAATTGTAGTAGTTAAAGTTTAAATTAATGTAATAGTATCTTGACTGAATGAATGAATGAAGAATGAATGAATGAATGAATGAATGAATGAATGAATGAATGAATGAATGAATGAATGAATGAATGAATGAATAATTAATGGGATTTTACAGGGATGATGCTTACCCGTCAATGAGCTTTTCTACGCTGTCCTGATAGATGAATTCCTGAGTGGCACCCATGTCGTACACATAGTCAAAGGTAAATGCCTTATCTTTACCCATAAGGACCTGTTTCTGCTCCGGCATGACCGTTGTGCATACTTGACACATGTCAATACGCTCTCGGGCAAGTTGGGGACGCACCCTGTAAAAATAAAAATATAAATTTTAATCATAGAAGGAGATTTAATAGTGTACTATTCAGGGGCTTATTTCACTAACGTTACTAAGTTTACACACCACTCAGTGTAAAATTTTCAGTTATGATAAAAAGTTAGGATTCATTGAGTGTTACATCATCGTATATACTTGTTCTAGCCTTGCAAACAGTATTCTTTTTAAAATTTGTTAGTACGAAAATCTTAAGACTTACGAAGGTTAGTGAAATGGGCCAAGGTTGATATAAATTAAATGCTACCCAACCAGTCGTATATTGTGTACTTGAGCAAGATACACTTAGTACTGGTTCCCAGGATACCGACCACAGTCATATGTTGTGTACTTGCGCAAGAAACACCCAACCACAGTCATATGTTGTGTACTTGAGCAAGAGACACCCAACCACAGTCATATGTTGTGTACTGAGCAAGATACACCCAACCACAGTCATATGTTGTGTACTTGAGAAAGATACACCCAACCAAAGTCATATATTGTGTACTTCATATGCTTAGCACTGGTTCCCAGGATACTAAACCAAAGTCATACGTTGTTTACTTGAGCAAAACACTTTATCTGTGTAGCACTGGTTCCCAGGATACCCAACCAAAGCCATATGTTGTGTACTTGAGCAAGACATTTACTGCATATAAACTTAGCACTGGTTCCCAGGATACCCAACCAAAGCCATATGTTGTGTACTTGACCAAAACACTTTATCTGTTTATGCTTAGCACTGGTTCCCAGGATACCCAACCAAAGTCATATGTTGTGCACTTGAGCAAAACACTTTATCTGTGTATGCTAAGCACTGGTTCCCAGGATAACTAACCAAAGTCATATGTTGTGCGCTTGAGCAAGACACTTTATCTGTGTATGTTTAGCACTGGTTCCCAGGATACCCAACCAAACCCATATGTTGTGCGCTTGAGCAAGACACTTTATCTGTGTATGTCTAGCACTGGTTCCCAGGATACCCAACCAAAGTCATATGTTGTGCACTTGAGCAAGACACTTTATCTGTGTATGTTTAGCACTGGTTCCCAGGATATCCAGCCATCCAAATATTTAACAATTACTATATTTCTGTTGAATCATTTAAAACTAGCTAGGAATCATATTAAGCATTAATGAACTTGCTTTTAAAACCCTACTATAAATCTCCCTATTGGTCTGAAAAGGTAGCATGTGCCTTCTTCTTTCATATACACTTGGTACCTTATTGCATAAATGTGACGAAATGAGAAATTTGTACCAACTATATTTAACAGTTACCTATATTTCATTCACAAAAACTTATTAACTGCTGTACACACATATATAATAAATACGTGTAACCGAGACAGAAATTATAATGAATGAATATAACTAGTTGTAATTTTGCTCCGACATAAAACACCTTAATGTGGTTGAGAGGCAACATAATGTATATTTTAGTATAAAAAAAATATGTATCTTTACAAGTAACTATTAAAATTTGTGGGCTGAAAATAAGTACCTCCTATATGTTGAACTAGACAGCACATTAATAAGGCAATTTAAACACCTAAAAAAAAAGCGGAAAATTGTTTTTGAGAAAAATCATTGTTAAACACCTTGTGAGAAACGGCCATCTAATTAAAATGCTAACAAATGCATGCACCTGCAGTAGGTTTGACATCATGTGAAATAAAAAACATTTCACAATAATTTGGTAGCTGAATCAGTAGGTAGAGCATCAATCCATTGGTTATGAGTTAGAATCCACACCTTGTTGCTGTCTCCATGGTGACTGATATACTAGATAGTGTCTCACTGTCATTCATCTCTCACAATGATTCAAGTGGGAAAGTTACTTGCGGAGATAAATGTTCTTTCAGTATTGGTAAACCTTGCAGATCCCAGGAAATAGTGGATTGTCTGTTAGCTCTCGGTGACACTACTAAATATTCAAACAAACAAATCAAAACAAGCTCCACAATACAGTAAAACTTGATATTGCAAACCTGACGGGACTGGACAAAATAGTTCCTAGTTAATCCTTTACTTCATATAAATGCCTTTGGACACCTCTTATTCAGACGCCTTTGGACACCTCTAATACAGACGCCTTTGGACACCTCTAATATAGACGCCTTTGGACACCTCTAATACAGACGCCTTTGGACACCTCTAATACAGATCTATGCCTTTGGACACCTCTAATACAGACGATTTTGGACACCTCTAATACAGACGCCTTTGGACACCTCTAATACAGACGCCTTTGGACACCTCTAATATAGAAGGCTTTGGACACCTCTAATATAAACGCCTTTGGACACCTCTAATATAGACGCCTTTGGACACCTCTAATACAGACGCCTTTGGACACCTCTAATACAGACGCCTTTGGACACCTCTAATATAGACGCCTTTGGACACCTCTAATACAGACGCCTTTGGACACCTCTAATACAGACGCCTTTGGACACCTCTAATATAGACGCCTTTGGACACCTCTAATACAGACGCCTTTGGACACCTCTAATACAGACACCTTTGGACACCTCTAATATAGACGCCTTTGGACACCTCTAATACAGACGCCTTTGGACACCTCTAATATAGACGCCTTTGGACACCTCTAATATAGACGCCTTTGGACACCTCTAATACAGACGCCTTTGGACACCTCTAATATAGACGCCTTTGGACACCTCTAATATAGACGCCTTTGGACACCTCTAAAATAGACGCCTTTGGACACCTCTAATATAAAAGGCTTTTGAATTATTGGGTGAATTATGTTTATATTAACTGAGAGAGTGGAAAACAGTGCAGGAAGTGTTCAGATTGCTCATTCCGAGCAATCTAAACTCTTCCTGCACTGTTTTTCAAGACCTTCTGTGTTGGTGTGGGAAAACGCGTATCTATGGAGTAAAGGGTTAAGGGTTGTTCAAGCCAAATATTTTTGAACATCATACTGTACATGTAAATGAATATATATCGAAACAGAAGTATGACCAGGACTAGGTAAGAAGTAAGAGCTATATGCTGTGTTCCAGCCATCCATGTTGGAGCCAAGGAAGCTCTACTGTATGTTGAAAGATATCCCATGGGGGATATTCCACAACCACAATGTTTATAACATGGTTCCTTTGGTTCCATCTATAACGTGGTCTGGCCCTTCAGCTCCGGGGGGCCTACATGGTGTTGGGACCAGTGTAGTTGGAAGGGATCAAGCTCCTGTCAGACAATCATACAATCATTGCATGGAGATGATTAACATGCTGTAGACAGTACATGACACTGTGTGTATTTTTACAACTTTGAAAGAAATACAAATCTCAATATATTATCTCAATAACCCAGCTAATTCGGTTAATGTTATGAAAAAGAATTTATCACAAGGTTTTTCTACATGCCAGGAAAACAAACAGCTTGAGATTAACTGATAACTGAGATAATAAAAAGTTTTGCCCACTATTTTTTTTATGATCAATATGCATGGCTCAGGGCACAGTGAAGCAGAGATAATGTGAGATATAATGGGCTCAATGTGGCACCATTACCCCCTGAGTGAGAGATGTTTGTGAGTGCTGTAGTAGACAGGCAGCATATTGATACACATTTGTGGGATTGTTTCATATTAATTAATTGTTGGTATTTGTCATACAAATAAATCATATATCTAATTGGACAATTTCCTTGTGTAAAACAAGTGAGTCAGTCTCCATATCATGGTCCTGTTCCTTCATAGCCTCATATTTGGCCATCCTTAAAATAAATTGTTTGCCATGCTCAGGACTACCTACTCACACATATTTGCACCCAAACTTTTTTATTGACATTCAAGGAATTGATTTTTTTTTACTTTTCAAATTTTACCTAAATCTGGCAAAAAAAATAGCTACCTATACCTACCCACAAGAAAAATACTATGTTGGAGCACAGCAAACATTTTTTTTCCATGTTATAAATTGGCTCCTTCATAGCCTGGGGGTCTGGGCTCCTTCATAGCCTTACATTATGTACTAAATGGGCTCCTTCATAGCCTGGGCTCATTCATAACCTCACATAATGTAACAAATGGACTCCTTCATAGCCTGGACTCCTTCATAGCCTCACATTATATAATAAATGGGCTCCTTCATAGCCTGGACTCCTTCATAGCCTCACATTATATAATAAATGGGCTCCTTCATAGCCTGGACTCCTTCATAGCCTCACATTATTTAATAAATGGGCTCCTTCATAGCCTGGACTCCTTCATAGCCTCACATTATATAATAAATGGGCTCCTTCATAGCCTGGACTCCTTCATAGCCTCACATTATATAATAAATGGGCTCCTTCATCCTTCATAGCCAGGAATCCTTCATAGCCTCACATTATATAATAAATGGGCTCCTTCATAGCCTGGGCTCATCCAAAGCCACACATTATATAATAAATGGGCTCCTGGCTTCATAGCCTTGTCTCCTTCATAACCTCATATTATGTAACAAATGGGCTCCTTCAAAGCCTGGGCTCCTTCATAGCCTGGACTCCTTCATAGCCTCACATTATATAATAAATGGGGTCCTTTATAGCCTCAATTTATGTCATAAATGGGTTCTAGACATCTTAGAAGGTTGATAACGTCCAAGATCCCTCTGTTTAATGGATTTATAAAATGAAAAGCCTTCAATTAAATTCACTAGTCTAGACAGTGTCTATTGTCATGACAAGGAAATATTTGTCTAAAATTTCTGTTGGAGAAACACAGGAATATTAGATTCAATCCTTAACTGTTATATACTATTATCAAAATAACACCGCAGCGGTGGCCTAGGGGTAAGGCATCTGCCTCGCATGCAAAAGGTCATGGATTCAATCCTGGTTGGGTCATACTAGAGACTTGAAAATTGGTACTAGAGGCTTCCCCTGCTTGGCGCTCAGCATTTTGAGGATAATTCTAGGTCTGGTTGTCCCTGTGTTACATATAATGTGACTGGGTGGGGTATCATACCATGTGTCTGTGGCATGATACTCTAGTATGGCAGCACTTAAAACTCTCAAGTAGACACCGTTGCGATATAACTGAAAAAATGTTGAAAGCCACGCTAAACACCATACAACAACAGAAATAATTGTTAATGTTTTTTTTTTTCAATTCTGTGACTTGTGATTATTTATCTGGACCTTTCCCTAACATCAAAGAGCAGTAATATTGTTCACTGCACTGCCATCAGTGGGAGAAATTAATATTGATATAAAGAGGCTAAAGGCCAATTTCCAATATGTTGCCTGGTAGCAGGATGGAGGAATAATTGTGATAAAACGCTACAGCCATATTGGACAATTATTTGATTGCCAGCATCATTTTTCTCCTGAAAACAACATTCTATTACCATAATGACTATGTTATGTCAATACAAATTCTACCAGACAAAACCTGTCATGAGACCTACTTCCTCAACCTTGCATCAATTTACACACACACACACACACACACACACACACACACACACACACACACACACACACACAGGGCATTTTGACCTTATTAAACAGAGGACGATATTAGAATATTTCCCCATTCAAAAATCATGTTTTGTTCCCCAATGAGGAAAAAAAAACATGATTTTATTAATTGGAAAGTAACTGAAAATCAGCCTCTGTTTAATAAGGTCTAAAAGCCCTGCTCCCTATCATATTATATATACCGTATATTCCCTAATTAACGCCCCCGGGGGGCGTTACATTTTACAAGGTGGGGGCGTTTATAAAAGAAAAAAAAAGCAAATTTAAAAACAGTTAAAAATACAATAAAACCATGGAAAAAACCTTAAATCCGGTTTAAATCCCCGAAAGAGTGGTTCAGAATTATTTTAGAGTGAATGGAATAATCCACAATCTGTATGAAATTACTAGTCTGCGTACAGGAATGTCCGAATTTATGGTCATTGTACTCTTCACTTTAAATCACTTGGACGCTTGCTCTTATCAACGTGAAACAATGAGCTTTCAGCGTACACAGACTTACCGCATTTTCCGACGTTTTGGAATAATTTAATCGGCAGACGGCATTTTTACTAGTATTAAACAGCAAATATGGGGAAGTATTTGTTCAACCAAAAGTGGTTAAGTGGTCATCCAAGATATAAACAATGGGTTAAAGAGTCCAAAGGTAATAAACACTTCGCTAATTGTGGACTGTGTAACAAAATAATCGATCAGGTAAAGATGGTTGAATACGCACTCAAATCGCATATACGTTTCGTTTATTAATTTTCCAGAAAAATAGGTGGGGGGGGGGGGGGGGGGGGGGGCGTTTATTAGAGTGGGGGCATTTATAAGGGAATATACGGTACATGTATTTGTCGACTAATACCACCCACGGCCGAACATATGCTCTCTGTACACACTTATATATATATACCACAGCATAGTAAAAGCTTTGTCACTAAAAGTGATCTGTATGTTTAATCACTAGGACAGACTGCTATCACTTCAAAGTTGGCTCCCTGTCAAACACAAAATAAATAAAAAATCTATCAAAATATAAATCAGTCATATTGAGCTATAGGCTAATAATCTCAACCAACCCTATGCTCCAGCTTTTGTATCAATAATTGAATGAAATTCAAACCTTCCCTCATTAATAACTAATACTATATAATTATCATTACGCAGTAATAATAAACTATTGTATCACAAGAAACTAAAGAGATAATTTTACAATCATATTTATCTTTACCCTTATTATTATTTAAAGAAAGAACAAAAACAAACATGACCCAAAATTATTGACACCTGAATAGACTATTAATTTACCATCGCAGTTGCGGGTTCGCAGGTAAAACTACTGGTTCAAACTTAAAAGCAACAATAAATTATATTGTTTACAATGTTTGCTTATTATGTTTATATTTGGCAGACTTTATGACAATTTGAGTAATAATAGCATATAATTATATACTGTATTTGACCTATTCTACGTGCTTGTACGGCCCTGTGTGTACTGCTATATAAGTTTTATTAGGGTAATTTACTTAATAGATGTTCATTTTTATTACACACTAATAGTAAAAACTTGTAATTTAGTTCTCTATCAAAGGTTGAAAATATAAACATAAAATGTGTTTATTGTCACAAGGGATGTAGGGCAGGAGTACATGACATTGTATGGTGGCCTGTATGAGACACGACTATTATTGTACAAAAAGGCTTGCATGGTCACATTTGAATGAACGAATTGATGTTTTTACAAGATACCAACATAAAAGGTTAAATGATGCCAAGACCATTCCCAATGTATAAATGTAAACAAGCAAAGAAATTTGCTATTGCCCATTTCTAAGCTTTCAGAGCAAATGTATCTTTATTAAGCAGTAATCTGTTCTAAAACTGTACTTTTGCTTATATGATCATCTGACTGGCTGCTTAAGACAGGTTTGACTGTACATAATATATCTTTGTCAAACTAACTTTACATCAAATTTACAATTTGTATATTATGTCAATCTTTAGTTTAAAATTTCATACTTTGTTAATAGCGACATAAAGCCCGAAAGCGACCGGGTGTGTTTATTACATGTATTTTTTTGTGCAAATAATATTGTTGCATACATATGCCACTACAAAATAAAACATATAAATAATCCTAAATCTTATATATGAAAAAATGAAGATACAGTATAAAAGACTTAAAGTAGTTTAAAATCGGCCTTGGGTTATACATGTTGAACGCATGTAAATCTGGTAAAACACACATTTATATGCATACCAGTACATGCACAGTAATAGTCATGGCAATTATAACACAACAGACAGACATACAATGTACTGCTCATCCAAGCTAAAACAAAATGCGACTGGAATGTGATGGATGAATTGTCACAGTTCAACTTAATAAGCACTATGCTAATCTTAAGTCTGAGCTACTGAAAAATCTGTAATTATTGTTGGTCTTTTAAGGATACAGTATTTAACAACACAAATATGTTTATTAAAAAATGTACACCACAGCAGTGGTCTAGTGGTAGAGCATCCGTCTCGTATGTGGAAGGTCACCGTCGTGGGTTAGATCCCCGGTCTGCACGCACCAAAGACTTGAAAAATGATCCAGTACTAGAAGTGTCCTTGCTTGGTGCTTGTTTAGAGGAAAGTTTTAGGTCTGGTTGGCCCAGAGTCAGTATAATGTGACTGGTGTGGGTATCATATCATGTGTCTGTGGCATGATATTCCAGTGTGGCAGCCCTCAAGAATACTGTCTCAAAGTAGATACTGTTCAAACTGAAAAATTGTTGAGAGTGATGCTTAACACCATACAACAACTTAAAATTTGTATAAACATTTAGTCATTTAGGTAAAAGAACATATGCAGGGTTCTCCACAGAAAGCGCTGGGGTAAGAGTGTGTAGACACCTTCAACACATTTTCAAGCGCTGTGTAAGGCAATCATTGAAATATATTTCTCTAGTAAAACGTGTATTAATCAGTTAAAGTCATCATATTAAAGTATGTTTCAGTTAAGGTATTAAAATGAGAAAAGATATGCAAAGAAAAATAATGATTTAGAGGAAAGTAAGCTTTTGCAACTTTTTTTTAAAGAATTCAAACACTAGGGAAATACCATTCTGATAGTCAAGTGCTGGTGTACCCCTGTGCTTAAATGGCCTGTGGAGAAGCCTGGGTTGCAATAGTGAGTATACATCAGTAGTAAAATCTTGAATCCATTAACAGTCACCTGTAGTTCACCATATTATCAATATTTGTTTTTTCTATTGGTCAATACAAAAATCCCTTTATTTGTGAACATCAACCTTTCCTTAGTGGAGACTTTAAGAAATCCAACCGCTACCATATAAAATAAATCAATTTATAACCAAACTCTAACCAAACTGTGTTTATTATGTACTTAGTGAATATTTTATTCAAAATGAAAGAATTATACATTTTTTTCAATAACCACATAACCAAAGACACTATAATAAGCAGTAGAATGTTATATTTTACATTCCTATTGATACCATTTTGTCATAACAATAAACCAAACAGTTCATAGAGTTGTAAATGACTATTGTAATAGTATCACAATAGTAACCTGCAGTATCACAACAGTCCTTAAATTTATAGATTTAGATAATATTGCAGTAGTAAAAATTATCATCAATAGCAACTCCTAAAGTGTACTGTATAATGTGTATGCATTATTTTCCACAGTTTCGTTTGTTACATCATGCATGTATGTAGATTTCAATAACTGGAAACGGGCCATCATCTGATTGTTTTTGGGGCCAAAATTCAGCCCCATCAGGGCTAGAAATTCATTATAAAAGCTACTTATCCTCCCCATTCCAACATTTTTAACTGAATGCTTAAAATCAAAGAAATATTAAGGTCATTTTCTTAAATCTTATTCGTCCTAACCAAATGTTCACTCGTCATGGCGAGCGGACGAGTGGAATTTTCCAGCCCTGCCCATTTCCCCTGCTATGAAGTATATCCCCCATCCCAATTTTACTGACCCCCATCCCACCTCTGAGAATTTTTTGTTTTCTTTAAAACAGAGGAAATTGTTGGTTAATATGCAGCTGGTAAGTGTCCGTTGTCAATTTGTTACATTTTTTTTCCTTTGCTTGCCATGTAGATATGATGCTAAAGTCCCCCCTCAGAAGGCCCGCTGGTCCCATTTCGCAAAAGTGAAGGATAGGCCCTTGAAAAACTATGTAATTTTCTCACAGAAATACTACATCAGCCTCAGCTCCACACCCACACACGCGTATGTAATAGAATGACAAACAAGTGAAGCGAAAATTGCCTGAAGTGTTTTGTCACAATGATATATACTTGCAAATTATATCCATAATTTATTGCAATAATATATAATTTTACCTCAAGCAAATCTGATCATACGCTTAAACCGCATCCCACAGTATGCTTAAATTTATGTTAATTATCAGTACAAAAAATCCAACATAAATTTTGCACAGAGCGACAAAATATGACATATATTTTTTAAGTCTCTAAATTATATACATACTTTAAAATAAAATTCATAAGATCAGATGTATCGGTTTGTAGGGATTTACTTAAAAAAATAATAATTTTGCGTTACCCCAATTCCTGTATATTACATACTTTAAGACCATGGGCAAAACTGATTTCATATCTTCAACAGCAATGTTTATTGCAACTTACAACAATTCTTTAGTAATTCATTATTAATGATTCATTAGTCTTTATTAAAAAGGTTTACATCATCACGTCACAGACGTAAGGGCACTTCCAATGACAATAAACCAAAGATTAACTCATGGATGTATATATTGCATGGTTGGAACAATTTATATTCTTTCTTCATTGATTCTTTCTTTGCATTCAGATCTTCTCAAACTAAATTTCCGTGTGCCGAAGTAAATCACTTCCCATATTTGACTTAAGAATCGATTGCCTTTGTGAAAAAATTGTAGTGATATTGACCTGCTACAGAAATTTCTAGTAAAAATTGTAGAGGTCTCAAAAAAAAATCTGCTAGTGTATCTAAATACACGCGGGAATTAGAATAAAATGACACCGATTGATAAGGAAGCATATTATTATAATCTAAAGTCAGCTTACAAAATCAACGCAACTGCTCATATCATTATAACTCTTATGGAAGAAACTTGAGGAAATCCATTGAACTGAAAAACCTGCGTACCCTTGTAGAAACCTGTTGTTTTTGTGTATGAAAAACTGTTTATATTCCTGTGGCATAACCATCATACGAAAGATTTATCTTAGTTACATTGATAAACTGTTGTACATTTTCCGTGTTTCTAGAATCACGTAGATGAAAAAAATGGTTTGATAATATATGTTACGAATGTTAGAGACCGAATATATTATTTAGCTTAAACGTTTAAGTGTTTTTACAATTAATTCATTCAAGTTTTAAACATAAACACCTGGTTGCATACATGCTGATAGCGTAAGTTTTACTTCCTTCGACTACTTGCGTCCATCACGTTAAATGGGAATGAAATGAGAATGTGAGTTTCTATATTGAAACTAATGCAACGATATCTGCACACTGCACATATCATGTATTGGAATGTTGCAGTCAGCAGCTTTATTCGAAGCATATGCTGTTCTGTGTATTTTTCTTACGTCATCTTTTATGAATGGTGCTAAAGGTACAAACGTTATGAACATGTAAAACTGACAATTTTTTAAAATACACACCTGAGAGAGACTCGGACACTTGTATCATCTTCTCTATTTTCACTCATTTTGAAACAAGTGGTCTTGGAATAAACGTAGTTTGTACAAGATTTATCCACATATTTCTTCAAAAATTACATCCATTTTATTGCTATCGTCATAAACATCCATTTTCACATTTTCACAGAATTACCTACATAATGTATGCTTTTAAATCACATAATTTACCATAACATAGGCATTCTCTACTTATTCATTTTTGACATTGCCTTCGAAGTACAGCGACACCTGACGTAAATGTCGGAAGGGGCATAACTCAAACATGGCTCTTGTACAGGGTGTTTCAAAAGTATTTACAATTGAACATTTTGAAAGTGCAAATAAGTAAAACAGTTTAAAGGAAACAGACGTCGACATACTTTTCTATTATGCCTTCTACTTAAAATATTTCTCACCCATAAGGAATATATATACATACAACTAGATATACAAGTTATTGTATGGTGCACATTTTTTAGCCAATTTATTTTTTACTGTTATAAAAATAATTTCAGTGGTATGTTTATATATACGTGTAAGATATTGAGTTACGCTAGCTGTGCACCAAGTCCACAATATATTAATTTGATAAAATATGTTCCTGAGTTTGAAAACAAAATATTTAAAAAATCTAATCCATCAAAATTTTCCATTGAATTTTGTCAACCAAAATAACCTTTCCCCAATATCGCAAAAAGAATTTAATGGAATTAAAATGTATATACCGGGTTTGTATTTTTATTTACCACTAAAATTACTGTTCAACTGACACATGATTCATTCTTTTCCTCAAAATGTTGTGTTCACAAAATAAACAAGAGGCCTAAATGACCCTAAGCCGCTCACAGATTTCATCTGTCACCTACAATAAACCAGAGACATATTATGTCTCTGAATAAACTAAGCATATGCAGAACTTATCTATTTGAGAAAAATGAGAATTATATGTGTTCTCGTAGCTTCTGAACTAAAATTCAAAGTTCCTTTACTGGATAAAAGGTGGACACTGTCCCTTTATTTGAAAAAAGCAAACAATTTAGACTTATCAGTTTTTGAGGAGATTTTTTAAAACTGATAATTGTATTACTTCTTGGGGCCCTTCTGGCCCTTTATGAATATTTACTCCCCTTTCAAGGACCCAGTTTTCAACTGTTGTGAATTAAGAATACTCCATACATCTCAAGATGATTAAAATGATTCCTTAAATAGATGAGAAATACAGAATTTGCTGTTTTGCAATGGTAATCAATTGAGTCCCCTTTCTGAGCCGCAATAATACCAAGCACCTTTACTTGAACAAACTTGAAACCTCTAGTTGTACCAGGTATCGTTTATGTCTAATATGAACAAAATTGGTGTGTTAGTTCTTGAGAAACTTTTTGAAATGCACAATTTTATCCCCTGCTGGTATCTTATGGATATTAAACCCCGTCACATTGGACTAGTCTTCTTGCTTCTAGTCACCATGGTGGAGGGTTTCAAGTCCTCAGACAAGAGAAATGTAAACAAATTTAAATTTGTTTTAAGCAGTTGCCCAGTTAGGTCGTTTTTTTGGGGGGATGGGTGGTGGGGGAGATTTGTTTCAAATGTAAAAAAGTATGTGATGCCAATAACTGCCATAGCCATCACTATGTCTGATCAGCAGTATCAACTTTTATTGCATATTTCAAATTTTTTTACTTTTTTAAAAAATCACTGTATGGATTTCAAATGATTCGTACATGTGTATGTCCATATGGCGATTGATGGATCTGCAGGTAGAAAAATAAAGAATATAAGCAATGGATCAGAATATTATAGTGTGGAATCATGTTGTGAAACAGAATCTGTTTTTTCTGTTATAAATAACAATGATAATGCTACCATTCTTTCAAAAGTTATCACAGACTTCCTTTTAATATATTATGCCCACCTTAGAACAGTTCATTTCTCCAATTAGCAGAATTGAACATTATCTCACTATAAATTCATAGTATGTTTAATTTTTAAACGTAACAACCGAAACATCACTGCTTCTTTTAATATATTTTTAAATACTTATAGTTTTGTCGATATGACAACACATACCTAGATCTTCAATAGGGGTTTGGCATTAATGGAAGATAGATAAGCAATTTACATATAAAATTTCATCAAGATACTTTAAGGAAACTTAAATTGTTGAACAAAAACATGTTTCTTTCTTTTTTTAGTAATAATGACCTTGACATTGAGCTAATATGACCTCATTATCCATCACAAGTTTCCTTTTTATGTAATGCAAACATATTGAATACTATACTGATATTTGGTCAAAAACAATGCTATAAAGGGAAATAAATAATGTTGGCTTTCTCTAAAATAAGATAGAATTACTTCCCTTTGATCATAAATCAATTTCAAGAGTGCCACAAACACACGATTTTTTCCGACTTCATAATATTGTTAGACTAGTTTATCCAAATAGTTCTTACACTGCAGCAGTCTTATTTCAGATTGATCTGAATTCTCTCCAGTAACCAACTTGTAAATTTTTATGAAAATCAAACCTGTAGTTTCAGTCGAATAGTCACCATAACCAAATCATTATGGATGGACAACTTGGATCAGTACTCTCCCGAAGCATCAGTTGAACAGCTTGATTCTATCATTTCAATGCGATTTAAACATATAGGTAATTATACGCTGACTAGGGAGAGTACTTGATCAGTAAAGATAACAAGTAGTGCCACATGCTTGACCATCTAGAATAGGATATATACATGTACATGTACTGCGACTAGTAGAAGAAAACCAACCTATTGTTAATGACAGTTAAATGTACTTGCTTGTCAGATTGTTAACAGCATCATAGATGTCCCTCAACCTCTTACAAGGTATACAGAAACTTTACACAGTACATGTTCTAGTCAATGAAACAAGTTTCTGGCATTAAGTCATTGGGTATGCAGACCTTTTCTATTTGAAATAAAGCTTTTTTACCCCAAGAACGGCAACTGCCTCAACTTCTGTACCAGCCAGTGGAGCTAAGGCACCCTCATTGATACTGATCACACCCTCTCCATTTTTGTTTTTAAAATTTCCATCACAGTATATTCAATTCAAGATATCAGTGCAAACTGGAACTTTGTTTTTTACAAGAACATTTAAATTGATATTTGTAACATATAAGAAGCAATGTACATTTTTATTAAAGAATTAATTAAAAAAAAAAAACTTTCTGAAACTTGTAAATTCTATATAAACAAGTTATAAAAAAAAAAGAAATAAAATAAAAGTCTGGTAAGACTGCAAATATTTTTACCTCCTTATGATGGACTCTAATCAAATTAATTTTCAGACATTTTTGTTTGAAACCCAACAGCTAAGAAAATACATTTTGTATCATAAAACTCAAAACTGCTATTTCAATAAATATTGACAATCATAGTTATAAAGTTTCGATAGTATATTACGAAACCTGCATGTTGAACCACATTATCTAACGAGGCACCATCTCAAGCACCTAGGACGGCATGGGTTTGATCCCAGTTCTGTCCAAAATCTGTTTGTGAGAATTTTTTAGTTACTTGTGGAAGGATCAAGGTTCTACTCAGATTCATTCTGTGGTCTTCCTTCCACCAATAATGCTGTATAAAATTATCTGCAATAAAAAAAAACAAGTCTTTCTAAATATAGTATTTTTCTTTATTTTTAACAGGTCAATAATACAATTGTCTATCACAGTTTTATGATCAACAAATAACAATGGGCACATAATTAACTTTCTATATACAGACATATAAGTTACCTCTGTGAGGAAATGGAACAGTAAATGTAAAATTTTACTGGCAGATTTTATTATCACCAGAAAACATTTTAATACAATACATATACAGGTATCACAATAATGAAATATTTACAAAGTTTTCTAATTACAATACATAATAATTTTTTAGATGCCTTACAGATAGCTCATATAATGTAAGTGTGTGGTGTGTGTGTTTTTCTACATAAGCTATATAAATGCATATTTGTTTCAAAACACATAATTTATAGACATTCTTTTCAATAACCTATGTTGTATTATGTTTTGGTTATCTGTATTGACCAAATAATATTTCTATACCTGTGATAAAGTGTCCCATGCTGTTTCTACATAACGTCTAAACATAAACATTCACAAATAAAACAGAGCGAAAAGAGGAGAAAATATTGAACTTTCTCATATGTAAGATGAACTACGACGACTTAGCAGGGTTTTAATCCCATTCTTTTTTTTAATGATGGAATAAACTGGAGACAATTTACTGACACACAGTTAGATCTCTTTTAAGATGCATCACCTTTAACTTTGTATTCAGTTAATAATGTGTGTTTAATCACAATCAAGAAGGTTCTATTAGAAGATAATGGTTGATTCCATCCTTGTATTTTATCTTATTTGTGAGAAATTCATTAATATACAGATTGACATTTTCCATTTTATTTGTCAATGTTTTAGTGTTACCTGATATTGGCCAATGAGCGACTTTATTGTAGGGCACAATTTAATATTAGGACAATAAATTCAAGAACTTAACACAACAGAGACAAAATACGATAGAAGTTATTGAACAGAACCCAAAATTGATATAAATATGCAGTTTTACTGTCAGATAAGATCACAAAAACATTGGAGATATAGTTGAAGTCTTTGTAACAAATGATTTTGTTAGTTATTTCTGGTTTGAAAAGGGAACAGTGACAGATGAAATAAAACAATGGTACCAGTATTCTCAATGAACTTCAATTTTACATGACTATATTTTCACCAGAACACAAATGCACACATGGATGACATTGTTGTTGAATACACTTTGAAATGAATATAAAAACAATTATTGATAGAAAGAAATTATAATAAATACAAATGCAAATACTAACCAAACATTATAACAGTTACTTAAATGCCTGTATCATCAACACACCCAAACTGACAATGCTTGACAGCTGTCAGACATCCAGTGCAATATATTGCATGTCTCTTAGGGAGTCTTGACAATTTTTCATTATGCATAAAAAACAACAACGCAGTCCATCCACACCCTAATTTAGCAGGCTATCAAACACCATACCGTGATGAGTTACGAATTGTTACACATGTTATCCTGTAGTCTAAAAACATGCTTGAACTCATGTATTCTAAATCAGTAAAAAAATGAAGATGATTTCAATGAAATTAATATATTTCTAAAATAAAACTTTTAAACCATTAAACATGAAATATGAATTTGACATTTTATAATGATGTTGAATTATCAAAATTAGTGCAAAAAAATAACAATTATATAAGAGGGTTTTAAATATTAGAAATAAATTGCAATAACAATTCAATTACGTTTTTTCTTTCTCTCATTCAATGCCTTGTAATATGGATAGTAACCCTGTAAATGAAGGCCACATGGAAGATCAGTTTTAAACTAAATGTGTCACTCTCTATAAATAAAGTCGCTTGTCTTGTCTTGAATAATTTGCGATGTTAACATTATTTTGAGATGATCAAATTCTAATTTCACTGTTTTACCTTCTTTGAAAAACTGTTTGAAACAGTGAAAATGATTTTAAAAAAGAAGGGATAATATATCACACATATCCAAATAAGAATATTGGTACTGAAGATTAACGTTTAATATGCTAGAATGACTTTATTATAAAAACTGGTTCAGAATATAAAAGTTCACTGAACTGGTTTATAAACATCATAGAGACAATATGACAGAAAATCCCTGTCTCTTGAGAATGCTGGCATCAAGAAAACAATAATGATTGATGCAAATGGCAACACACTATGTACAAATATCACAGCTTTGCTTTGGTATTAACAAAGTAACAAGATAATGAACATTTATAAAGTAACAACGTCCCAGCAAATTCATACATAATTATATACACAAGTAACATCATTAAATTTAGAGTGCAAATATCAGGAAAATTAAGAGAGATAAACATATAAACATTTGTGAGATATATAATTCATGTCAACATGTACAACTATTATACAGTGAACCCATAAGGTTCACATAAACTTTTCTAGTACATAACAAGATTCATTCATAGATATGTTCATGAAGGAAAAGAATCATTATATATTTTTATTTTAAAATGAATTCAATCAATACTTATGTACCATTCTACAAATATATAAAGAACACAGCAATTTTCAAAGAGAAACATCTTCTCTTAATAGTATTATTGAAAATGATCTACATGGTGACATTAAATACCACAGTATCTATGCAGACGCCTAATTTTGTTACTATTCTGGTGTTATTCTGGTAATTTAAATAGTTGAATTTGTAAATTTGTGGTCATCTGTAACAAAACGTCTTGAGACTATTTTAATTTATCACACGTTTTTTATAGGTATGATAGACATTAAATAGAAGTAAATACCAATTAATATTTAAGTTAATTCATGTTTCCAAAACTACCATGTTACCAGTAGTTACATGAAATGTTTAAGTATTTCTTAAATATGAAGTTTCAAACAGTAACACTGATATCCCCACACAGTTATGCATTCATAGGTGTAAAGATGGATCTGTAAACAGGAGCTAAAAGAATGTCATCTTGCCGGGTGTCGTTTTAATGAAACATATAAATACATATACTGAATGGAACAGCTAACCTGCCACTTTTGTATTTCCAATTATTGAGTAACATTATTAATATTTGTGTACGACATAAACAGATAATTAAGTATTAACTTTACAAAGCCTAAATGGTCTTTTTTATTGAAGTCCAAATTTCAAGGAAATTGCTTTGATATTTTTTTGAGGAAATACATAAAAAGGTCAGGTACATAAAATATCAGGTGGGGGGTGAGCTGTTCAGTTCAGTATATGTAATATTGATGTCACAGAGTTTATGTAGCTACTATGCAATTAATTACAGCTTCTTAAGATGGTGATAGTATTAAGTATCCCCCTCAGCCTGATATTCAGTTATCAGCGAGGAATATTGTCATTTTGTAGTAATAAACTGTCCATTTTTAGTCAACAAAGATGCCTGATAGACTGAATGTTGTTGTATTTCACAATACTCTCACAATAACTGACACAGACACACACTCTCATCAATCCATTCTACAATAATCTACAGTCATGATCAAGTGGTCAACATTCCACACACAATATCACTCTTTCTGTGTAATTCTCACTTTTGAAAGATCAGGAATAGTTTTCAAAACAGAACAGTAAATTTCATTCAGACTTAAAATCATAAAAAAAAACAAAAAAACTTCACTGCATTAATAGCATTCTAAAAAGATAAAGGTATGTACTGCAATTACAAGTAGACAAAAAAATCAACCAATAGGCATGGACAGATTAGCTCCATGTTCCAAACTGAGTCACTGCAAAATCACCTAGACAGATTGTTTACAGTTGCCAGTATCCTATTTGTAGTCATGCAAGCGTAGCATATATCACACTCTTCTACTTTCCTAAACTGCTTCAAAGTAACAATCTTTATATCAGTATCTAGGCCAATATGAAATCATTTAACCTTTAGTTTCCAGGCAATTATTAGACCAATATGAAGCCACTTGATTAATAGCTATTTTATTAATTACCACTGATACAAGCCTGCTTTCAAATAAAAGAAATTTGCCTCTTTTTTTTCTGTGGAATGTCTTTGCCGAGAACATACAATTACATGTAGTTAGTAACATTACAGTACTAATATTGTGCAAATTCTTTATAGAATGGAATGATTTATATGCATATTAGCTTCTAAATCACCACAAAGCTCTGAATATACTCAACTTCGCCTGAAATTGGAACTACATGTACTAAAGTAGAAATTTTGCAGGTATATATATTGTCATTAAATTAAATATTTTGTTAATCTGTACCTGTAACTCTGTATATATATTAATACTGGAAGTGTTTATCAATGACAAATATCTGCGGCTTAAATGTCAGTTTACTTCGTTTTACATATATGTGATATAAACTTAGTTAGTTTAAACATATTTATTTTTACTTCGATTGTAAAACAAGTTATTACAACTTCGACAAATCACACTCAAAAGTCTTCCTGGGTAGAACCAGTACTAAGCATATATGCGGAAAAGTCTTGCTCAAGGACTGGACACATAGCCGTGGCGGAAGATCCAACCCACGACTCTCCGATCATGGGTTCGATGCTCTACCACTGGACCACACGCTCCACACTATCAACTTGGTTAACCACAATATTCCTAGAATTCAAACATCCAAAGTGTAGTCCTAATTGTGTTCTTGGAGATTCTTTTTTTTTTTTCATCTTATTTTTGTGCAGGAAGAAGAACATTTGTGCATACATGTCCGTTTATATAGACACCTTAGAAGTGTACAATACATTCATACAATAAATAATGGCAACATTTCCATATTCTCTTAAAAGTGGCCACGATTTGTATGGTGAACAAATACGTGTACTGGTTTTTTCATTAGTTCCATTTTGTTTTCTTATCCGAGCTTATCCTTGAATGCCATGTTTATTATTTTCTTGGTAAATTCCACAAGTGATGTGACAATGTAGTACATGTCATTGCTTTGATCCTCGTCTGAAAATAGTTGTAATCTTTATTTATATATAGAAATGAAATTTCGGTCACAATCAGAATAAAATTAAATCAAATTTAACAGATTTAAATTATATATATTAATATTTACATTTTGTTGAACATTCATTTAATAAATATACATCTTTAATCAGAGTTTATTTGTCCGTCATGAGAAAATAGTCCTGGGGCTATATTCAAAGCCATACCGGTATATCTGAAAAAACAAACAGAAAATATATCTCAAATAGGTGACATAATGTTCAAAGGACACAGCCACCGCAACTACAAAACACAATATCAAGCAATACCTAGAATACTCACAACTACAATAAATACAATTTATATACATAAGAAGGGAAACAGGATTCACCTGATTTCATGTAATAATTTACTGAGGTAAAACATATTAAAAGTAAATAAAATCTAAATACATGTTTTAAATCAGCTACATTGTTATCTATTTGTCTTCCAAGACATTTTGTGATACTTTCAAATTAACATGGTCTAAAAGCAGCCTGCCAATGGTTAAAAAAAAAATTCATATTGCCCGTACTTATTCATAGCATGGTCCAGTGGTAGAGCATCAAACCTAGGATCGGAGGGTTATGGATTTTATCTTCTGTCACCACTATGTGTGGTGTCCTTGAGCAAGACACATATCGGCATATGTTTAGTTCTGGTTCTACCCAGGAAGACCTTAAGCATGATATGTCTAAGTTATAATAACTTGACGAGGTTAAATAAATAAGGTTATTCATATTGCACACTGCAATTATTTTGTAACAGAAAAGTATAAAGTATTGCTACAAAAAAACAACAACACAAAAATAACCTAACAATTACTCACAAGACCATGCGAGTGTGTACCAATACTAACCAAACTCATGAATGTCAATGATTAGTTCCTTAAACATGTCCATGATGCTGTTGAAGAAATTTTGTCTATCTTTTATGTTGTCTATGACAGATAGGACATGTTGTATCATTGTTATAACATAGTTCAGACTGAAGCTGTTCTTCACACAAACCTGCAAAATATCACACAATATAAAACATTGCTTTAGTACAATGACTGAATCATGAACATGCACATTAGAAATGTATACAAAAAGCTATTTGTTAGATATATCAAATATTACCATATGAATAATGATATCTGATCTAATATCCAACAAGTGGGATGTGAAGGGTGTCAATGCATTTATTTTACTTACAGGTAAACAAAAACTTACTTGAATTACAACTTGTCTGTTTTTATTGCAAGATATGAATAATAATAATGATAAGAAGAAGAAAAAGAAGAAGAAGATATCGGTGGACCTGATGGAGGTTTCAAGAACAAATGCTTGATGAGTAGTTGCATTGTTTGTAAATGGAAAGGGATTTAAAGTGAAGATAATTTTTGGAGCACAGATGTTTGGTTCCTCACTCTGCACTTCCACACATGGATCTCAATTCATGTTCTAAGTCTCACTGGATTCCCTTCCATACTCTTGAAGATCAAAACAAGGATTTGTGGTAATGGACAGAATCAAAGGACCATAACTATGTGAAAAATCATAAAAAAAAACAAAACACAAAGACAATATGGACGTCTCCACTTGGTAGTGATACATCCAAGAATGTTTCATAGAATTCCAACTATTAGAGAAATAGTGTGTACAAGGATAGGATAATAGATGGAATCAAAGTGGCCATAACTCTGTGAAAAAGCATTGAACAAAACAAGAAGACAAGATGCACATCTCCACTTGGTAGTGAGGTATCCTAGCAAGTTTCATAAAATTCCAATAAATGGTTGCAGAGAAATAACCAGGACAAGAATTTGCAGAAACATAATCAAATAATAATGTTAATAATAATATAATAATAATAATAATAATAATAATAATAAGTAGACTATATTTCAAGAGGCATTTTCCACTAAAACAAATACACAGATGAAACTATACATTGCCATCCATAGAGTGATTCCCAATGATAATACTCATATTTCAAAAATGCAAATCATTATTTCACTTTACATAGGAATACAACACATAGCTCCCATCAATCACTATGCTTTTTTTTTTATTCTTCACTACAGACCTAAAACCTATATTGTGTGACAAAGTTTATAATACCATCATCACCTTCATAAACAGGTCCACCATGATGGTTGTGAATATTTTCTGCCATCATGGCTATTTTGAAGAAACAATAAGAACATGTTAAAGAAAAAAAATCTGCTGCTAAATAAAGATATACCACACCGCAAGTTAGCCTACCAGTTTTATAATAGACAGTTAAATGATATTGTCTACCAGACAGTGTATCAAACGTAGACAAAATCACATTCTCATGACTGCACAAATAAATAATATGGAACATGATGGAAATTTGAGTACTGGTATTTGCTTTTCTTGTCTGCTGTATTAAGAGTATATCAATAATCGACAGAACAGTTTGTTGTCATGGTGTGAGAAATATGTATCACATTATTCTGGGAAACGCATTGATTTGTACATTAATACTGCTTTCTGGAAACTATAAATTGATATTTTCTTGGAATCTATTTTGTCTGGTTTATACCACAGCAGTGGTCTAGTAGTAGAGTGTCTACCCCACATGCAGAAGGTCATGGGTTCAATCCGGGGCTGGGTCATACCAAAGACTTGAAAAATGATACTGGAAGCTTCCTCACTTGGCCCTCAGCATTTATATGATAGTTCTATGTATGGTCGGCCCAGTGTCACCATAATGTGACTGGGTGAGGTATCATACCATGTGTCTGTGGTATGACTTTCCAGTGTGGCAGTGCTTAGAGTACTGTTTGAAGTAGATACCGCTGCGATATGACTGAAAATTGTTGGACGTGACACTAAACATCATACAATAAATAAGCAAATTTATTTGACAAAAAAATCAACATAGAAAGTGTAATTTCAAGAAACAATTTTTGTACTCAATTTATAAAGAACTCATTTCATAGCAAATTCATTGATGATTGCATATTTACATTTACTCTATTTCCCCAGTAATTCTAACAAGCAAATTCATTGAATTCAGGTCCCCTACTTTCAAATATAAATATACATTTTAAGCACAGATTGCAAATATATTGTATGCACATATCGCTCGCCCAGAATTTTCTGAAATGCGTCTACAGTGCTCATATAACAAACATCTTTAAACATGATTGGTGGCTTTAATGGCATATTTTTAGACAGAACTGAAACTCGTCAAGTGATCCTTAAATTTATCATTGGGTTTCTTAAATGTGCTCCTTTGCATGTAAAAATGCACTACAATCTGATAATAACAATATCCCAGCAAAGGTGGTTGGCAAAATAAAATATGCTTGAAACTTATACATGATAAACTTTGACTAAAATCAGTTTTATCGTCATTTACCACACAGAATGATGTTGTGATACTGGACAGTTCCAACATTCTGCCATTGATGGCTTTGCTAATGAGCATCTTTGATGTAATCACGTCTCCACAAAGGATCAGCAAGTGGGCAACATTCTCTGCCAACCATTCATCTGGGGAACCTGTGGAAAATGAAACAAAAAAAACATATGCATTCTTAACACAACTTATACCATATTTTTTAATTGAGACAAGTTCAAAATACATGTATTATTAAGAATCTGTGGATTACTGAAAAACTAAGCACAGCTGGACCAGTATCTTGTCCACTATAGGTTAACACTAAATTATTTCTATTTCTAGCACTGTAACCTCATAGCTTTCGTAAATCAATCTCAAGTTTTCTAGGTAGAAACAGTACTGAGTGTTGTTTTTCAGAGCTATCAGATCAAACCCACAACCTCTGATGTGAACGGTCACATCCTGCCAACTACACCACAGCTGCTTTTAAAATCTGAGCTGTAAGTGAAATAATAGAGATTAATTTTAAAGATTAATCTTGGTTATTCTGGTAACAATTTCCATATATTTTCGGACACGCTTTACGGAAGCAAGTTGTATTTTAAAGACGCTAGTTTCTCTATAGTAACTAATCCTCGCAAGATCGGACGTGAACTGGTCGGGTATATAAGGCCATGTGACCGCCACGTCACCCTCGCACTTTCTTATTGCACGGGTAAAAGCAAAACATCAATATCGTATATAGCTATGCCGGGCAGGGGTAAAGGTGTTAAGAGGAGACAGGTAGTCACACGGGCAGCTGCAAAACGGCAGAAACCCTCAGTGGATGATGGAACGGACGTAGATAAAGGTAACATCATCGATTTTGAACAAATTATTCAGGCATCTAAAATTTTACCTCAGAGGGCGACTGGGAAAAATGGCGAAACTAACACGAGTAATGTGCATGATAACCCGCCTAAAGATTTCAACACTGATAGTGACATGCCGAATTCGAACCTACCCGGCGTTATCACACACGTGGGTCAACAGACAGACCCGAATAGCAATATTTTTACAGGAATGAATCAATTACCGAACCCTGATAACGTTAGTTCACATGGCTATTTTGCACGCATAGCACAAGATGATATCGCCTTACACGTTCCTTCTACACTAAAACAGAAAATATGTAAAGGCGAATATATAAATTTGGCTTTACTTTTAAAGGGTGCGGTGGAACTCGCCGAATTTACTTCAGGTAGTACTTTGAGATTATCACATAACGGTACTATAGAAAGCCGTCCGAGCGAGTGTAAAGATGATATCGGCTCGATTGAACGCTGGACAGACGCGTTTATAATTTACATGTCTATTTATTTGGCGACACATCCGAACAAAATTCACGAGTTGCTGCAATATCTCTATGTAATCCGCGAATGTTCCTCCCGTCATGGGGGGAAATTCTGGAAAGTGTACGATCAGCAGTTTCGCATGCCCAAGCTCTTACGCCAGCCTCGTGGGCTGCGATTAATCACGACCTTTGGATAAGGTGCATGCCGCTCAGTAATGAGCCTGTTGCTAGTCACGTGGTACAAAAGCCGTTTGCCGCTAAAATTTGTATAGCTTTCAATAAGGGTGCGTGTCAGTGGCAAAACTGCAAATTCAGGCATGTCTGTTTCCATTGTGGCCGTTTTCATGCCTTGCTTCACTGTAACACGGGCGCTAAATCCCACACAGCACCGTACGCCCCACAAACAGAAAATATAGGGGACAAAGCGAATCAAGTCCCGCCAGTTTCCAGTACTAGTTCTTTTCGTGGCCGGGGAATGTGGCGAGGGCAGCGTGGCTACCCCCGTGGTCAACGAGGCTCGAGCAGAAGTTAAAAACTCACCTATGTTATCTAACATCGTCAAGCTTGCTTTTTCACCAATCAATATACAAGCCTTACAACTTTGGTTAAGTAATTATGAGTCATCGGATGCCACTATTCTTTTGAACGGTTTTAAACATGGCTTTAAATTAAACTACACGGGTCCACGTGAAACCCGCTTGTCAAAAAATCTCAAATCTATTAAGCAACTACCAGAAATTGCTCAAGGAAAAATACAAAAAGAGATAGACGCGGGCCGGGTTGCAGGCCCTTTCGACGTTAGCCCTATTAAAAACATACAAATTTCACCTATAGGCATTGTTCCCAAGAAAAATCCTGGGGAATATAGACTTATACATCACCTATCATACCCGGAGGGCATGTCTATCAATGATTTCATCGACCCCAAATTATGCTCGGTTAAGTACACAGAATTCGACCAAGCGATTCGAATGATTCATGATCTTGGGGTAAACTGTTTTATATTTAAGATGACATTAAAAACGCGTTTAGATTATTGCCAATACACCCCAAAGATTACGAGCTGTTAGGGTTTTCTCTCAACGGTAAAATTTATTTTGATAAATCACTACCTTTTGGCTGTAGTATATCTCCGAGCCTTTTTGAAAATTTTTCAACTTTCCTCGAATTCTGTGTAAAGACTAACATGAAATCAGGCCGTCTAATTCATTACTTAGACGATTTTTTAGGAGGCGAAAAAAGCCATGCAAGTTGTTATGCTCTGATGCAAGTATTTACAACGATTATGCAAGACTTGGGTGTACCGCTAGCAGATGAGAAAACTGAAGGTCCGACTCAAGTTCTTGTTTTCTTGGGCTTAGAACTGGATTCTCAGAAAATGGAGGTTCGAATCCCGCTAGAAAAAATTACTGAAGTAATTCAAAAAATTCAATACACTCTGTCAAAAAAGTCGGTAACATTAAAAGAAATGCAGTCGCTGATAGGGTCACTAAATTTTTGTTGTCGCGCAATAGCAGTAGGAAGACCGTTTTGTAGACGGCTTATTAATTCCACCTGCGGCGTGAAACGCTCATACCATCACGTTCGCGTGAGCAAAGAAATAAAACTAGATCTAGAAATGTGGCTACATTTTTTCAGAAATTATAACGGAATCTCCGTATTTCATGACAAGTTTTGGGTGTCAAATGACGACGAGCAATTGTACACCGATAGCGCCGGCGGCATAGGCTTCGGAATTCGGTTTAAGGGACATTGGTGTAATGCGAGGTGGCCATTAAAGTGGCAAGAGAACGGCCTAACAAAAAATATTACCGCGTTAGAATTGTTTCCTATCGTCGTAGCGGTTTTTATATGGGGCGAGCAGTTGCGTAACAAGAAAATACGCTTTCATTGTGATAATCAAGCTGTAGTTCACATCTTAAATACCATGACTTCAAAGTCATCGCCGGTAGTAACCTTACTAAGAATACTCTCACTGCAGTGTTTGCGTTTTAATTGCTTGATTAAAGCCTCGCATATCCCTGGGGCAAAAAACGAAATAAGTTATGCGTTATCTCGCTTTCAGCTCTCCCGGTTCAGAATGTTGGCGCCGGAAGCAGACTCGAACCCAACACCTGTGCCACGCCAACTTTGGGATATCTTCACAATAGATACAAGCAACTGGTTCGTGCAGGGATAGCCAGAAATACGGCATTCACTTACAACACGGCGTTAAACGCTTTTCAATCATTCCGTACACTTTATAATTTGCCAGATGCGTGGCCGGCGCCTATGAAAGATATCACCCTGTTCATCGTTTTCCTTTTCGAAAAAGCTAAATCGCCAAAAACTATTTTAACATATATATCAGGACTGTCATTTTCTCATAAAATTAATAGTTGGTATGATATCTCAGAATCATTTATCATCAAAAAACTACTGGAAGGTTGTCATAGATCTCGCCCTTCATTCGATAGCAGGGCACCCATCACCCTGAATATGTTAGAAGAAATTTGCAGGGTACTACCACAGGTTTGTTTCGATGCATAAGAATCAAACTTATTTATGGCTATGTTTTGTCTCGCGTTCTTTGGCTTATTTCGAGTAGGCGAATTAACAGTCACCAGGTCATGCGATAACATTCTGCGTTCCAGTGATACTTCTGGCACTGCAGTTCAGGTTACAATGCATAAATTTAAAACCAATCAGCGAGGTCAACCCGTAATTCTTAAAATACCATGCGATGAAAATCAGCTTATATGCCCCGTCTGTACGTTAAAAATATACTATGATACTAAATTGAACCATACAGGTCCCTTGTTCATTCATGCAAACAGTTCTCCAGTTACAAGATACCAATTTTCGGCAGTTTTGAAGAAATGTGTCTGCCATTTAAAACTTGGCTCGAACAATTTCCAAACTCATAGCTTTCGTATAGGTAGGGCTACGCATCTGGCTAGCATGGGGATACCTGGATCCGCCATAATGAAGATGGGTAGATGGCGCCCTTCTGCCCATAGGTCTTACATTAGAGACTAATTAAAATTATTAAATATTTACAGATATATGGGTCATTGGGGACTCTATCCCATACTGGGCTGGCACTAGGGCTGTGGCTAGGGGTGCGGCGGATCTAAACATGCCAAACGGTAACACGATTGCTTGGTGGTGCAGAAGAGGAATGAGCCTCGACAATTACGTTCATAGTCTGCAGCTACCGGCACTCTTTAGACAGCCACCAAAGGTTATCTTAATTCATTTAGGGGGAAACGACATTACAAAACATTCTGTCAAGTGTATTTTCAAAATTTTGAGCGATTCCTTCAGCTATATAGAAAGAGCGTTTTCGGATGTGCTTATAGTGTGGATTGACATTCTACCAAGGTTAAACTGGGGCGTTCCAGACAAAGACGTTAAGGGTATCGAAAAGAAAAGAAAACGTATCAATCAATTCGGCAGACAACGAGCGGGAAAAACATTAACCGTGGATATTGATTCTAAAACTCCTGGTTTTTATCGGAACGACGGCGTACACTTATCAGACGTTGGCATTGACTATTATTTAGACGCAGTTAGGGAGTATCTGTTAAAGATTTTAGAATAAGAATTTTGGGGAAATAAAGTAATATTTTATTTTGTGGCGGAAAATTCTTACGTTTGGATGCGATCGGGGGCATAACGAAATATTACTTATGTATTGGCATATTTCAAATCCATTCTTTTGCATGCCCAGTGGTCTTTCAACATACCATAGCAGTCATCTGTGATATGGAGGAGACTCATGCGGCTAAAAATTAGTTTTTTGGGAGTGGTTTTTGGAGCATGTAAGAACTGGCCAGAGAGCGATAAGGGCTAGGCGTTCTTACATTGTCTCACCCGTTTATGTAAGACTACTTTATATTGAAACAGGAAGTAGGCGAAGTTGCGCTGTTACCTGGTTGTATTATGGTGTCAAAGGGGCACCTGGTTGTATTATGGTGTCAAAGGGGCACCCGGTTGTATTATGGTGTCAAAGGGGCACCTGGTTGCATTATGGTGTCAAAGGGGCACCTGCTTTTATTTGGTACTAAGGGGGTACCCGATATTATTATGGTACCAATGGGGTACCTGTTGTTATAATGGTACCAATGGGGTACCTGGTTTGGTTTTTAGCACACCAAAGGGGTGTGTGGCTATCATACTTAAGCGCAACAAAGTTTTGGTTATATATGCCCTCGGTCGCTTCCTTGTGTGAGAGTCTTTAGCTTCAATAGCAGTTATCTGTTGAAGTCACAACGGACATGACCATGCGCTCCACTTATACTGAAACAAACTAAGTGATTTGATTTAATTTGGGAATACTTGATTATGTAATATTGTGAAAATAAAATATGGTAACACTTCTCGACTTTATATCAATTGAATCTTAGAGAAATCCTAAGTCCCCCGTTTGGTTGTTTGGTCCGAGATTGAATCCTAGAATAATGATATTTAATGTATGTTTTTTGTTGTCTATGTAATTTAAACACATTTATTTATTAGATGGTGATGAACATGTATTGTTTATATCAATAAAATTGTTACACGATTTGTCTCAATTATATAAAGTTGCCAATTACAAATGTCAATATAACAGTGCCATGGTGACAATGATTTTAAACCAATTCTGCCAAAAATGAAATAACAACAGACAATGTTTAAACAAAAATGTATCTGCCAACTTAAATTGTTTATCAAAATGTCCTACACCTTAATAGATTTCTGGGAAATCCTTGGACCAGATTTTCGGTAAAAGAGTACGAAAACATATATTTACTGCCTACATCAAGACATTATTTAATCAGTTACTGAATTAATGAAAAAAGCTTAAGCTTCTTAAATTCATACTGCTTACTGTTCAACACTAATTTTTTATCTTGGGAATCCCACAGGAACCCCTACTTTTTGAATCAGTGTGTCCTCCAGATAATCAGGGATTCCACTTAACTTATACAAAAAAGAAGAATATTTTAAATAAGGCGTTGAAACACTGCCTTTAAAATCTGTTTTAGAACTCCATGACATAGTTAATGCTTTATGCAAGATTTCCCAAACAGAATGCAAATATAGATATAAATAACTTTTTTTTTATAAGACAGGATAAAAAGTATTGTACCAACACTGATAAAACAGAAGTTGGGATTACTCCTAAGTATCTGGGTTCCTCAGAATCCCGGGACACCGTTAGTGTCAAACCCTGCTGCTACTCCTAAATATCCGGGTTCCTCGGAATCCCGGGACACCATTAGTGTCAAACCCTGCTGCTTCTCCTAAATATCTGGGTTCCTTAGAATCCCGGGACACCGTTAGTGTCAAACCCTGCTGCTACTCCTAGATATCTGGGTTCCTCAGAATCCCGGGACATCATTAGTGTCAAACCCTGCTGCTACTCCTATATATCTGGATTCCTCAGAATCCCGGGACACCGTTAGTGTCAAACCCTGCTGCTACTCCTAAATATCTGGGTTCCTCAGAATCCCGCGACACCGCTAGTGTCAAACCCTGCTGCTACTCCTAAATATCTGGGTTCCTCAGAATCCCGGGACATCGTTAGTGTCAAACCCTGCTGCTACTCCTAAATATCTGGGTTCCTCAGAATCCCGGGACATCGTTAGTGTCAAACCCTGCTGCTACTCCTAAATATCTGGGTTCCTCAGAATCCCGGGACATCGTTAGTGTCAAACCCTGCTGCTACTCCTAAATATCTGGGTTCCTCGGAATCCTGGGACACCGTAAGTGTCAAACCCTGCTGCTTAGAATGGATGAGAACAATATATATAGAACATGTCAGTTATACTTATAGATTACATATTATAAATATACTCATAATCTGCCTTACTTGTGATTTCATCCAATATGCTGACAATATCATCCTCTGTCCACTCTTGTTTGTAGTGGTGAAGTATTTGTAGAGCATTGGAAAGCTCACCAAAATGTTGGCTGGCCTGTTCTGGAGTGGATGGCGTATTCTCACACAACTCAAACCATAGGATCTCATCTAGTTAAAAAGTTTTGATTAATATCAAGTTCAGAGTTTTTATTAATTTTAACTTTTAAATATACATGTAGTTATTTTCAATCCTGTGAAGGACTGTCTGTTGTGCCATTACAAGATCACGGTAACAGTAACTCTCACTATTGAGGACGTGGATTTGTCAGATACTTGCAGAAGGACTGTGGTTCTACTGAGATTCATGTGTTTGTATCTAGGATCTTCTACCACCAACTGGCTGCTATATATAAACCTGAAATAATATTACTACCTTTGACTCCCTACGTCCGTCACATGAATGGGAATGTGCGTTTCTGTATTTTTTTTTTTAATGGGGTTTAATGAAATTTCCAACACATTTCAGGTTATACAGTCCAACCTGTCTTAAGCAGCCCCTCAAGGCATGAGCAAAAATGGCTTTTTAAGACAGGCTGTTGCTTAATACAGGTAAATTTGCTATGAAATCATAGCCATGGAAAATAGCTAATGTGGCTGCTTAAGACAAGTGGTTGCTTAATAGAGGTGGCTGCTTACACAGGTTTGACTGTATATGGCATATCCAGTTTTATTGAGTCAGACTGAATAGAACCACTGTCCTTCCGCAAGTAACTGGAAACTTTCTCACACTAAGCGAATGGGACTCAAACCTACCTTAGTGGTGAAAGGTAAGTGATCTTAAGACTGCACCTTAGACCACTCGGACATGGATGATGCTTTTCCTGTATTGAAACTATATATAAACTTGTAATATGATGAAATGAATTTTCCACTAATCGCTTCTTACAAACATTGAAATCAATGATATGGACAGATTATACCTATAGTAAATGATGAATAATTTTGTTTGTTGAATTAATGTTCTTTACAAGTAAGAATGGACATCCAAAAAATCACACACATTTGAACATTTGTATTTGTTTAGTTTAGGGCAATTTATTTTAGCTTGATTGTGAAGTTTAGAACTTATATGAATTGCTATCGAGTCCGTGGAACCAGTACTGAGTATTATTTTTGAGAGGCTATATAGTCGAACACGAGATCGAACCTGCTACCTCAGACGTGAGTGGTCAACATTCTATTCACTGCACTCTCACTCTGCTTATTATAAATTTCATGTTATTTATGATGAATATAGTTAATATTCTCTTTGTTATTCTAATAAAGCATTAACAGTATCAATTTGAACCACACATACAAAAATTGATGTTTATTTCCACTAAAGTATGATATATTTTATAATCTATTAATATTAACCTATTTCTTACATTTTAGATTACAATATACCTGATAAAACTGGACCATATAACATGAAAAGAATTCTTGCTTGATGGACGAGTGGCCACGGTTTAAGTATTCTAGTCAGCCAGAATGCTCGATCTTGTATAGATGCACAGTTATCCAAAAACACTCGTCTGAAGAAGCACCGAATCTCAAACTCAAGTCTCTGATGTCCTCCTGTTAAATACAACTAAATTCTTTAACGATTTCAATACAATTTCATACTAATAACTATTTCAATAAACTGATATTACATGTATTTATATACGGTACCTGAAATTTTTATTTGAAATGTTTTTCCATTTCACTATTTTAGATACTACTTATACATGTATATTTTGATATAACATTGTGTATAACTATCAATAGGTGAGCACTCAGGAAACTATGTGAAATAAGAACATGCCTCTCCCACCCCAACCACCTCACATGGTTATTACATACACTGAAAATTGTTTTAGTTCCCAGCATGTTGGACTTTCCTTAAGATTTTTTCATCTAGGTCAATACTGTTATTTACAAGACAATATTGTTGTTTTTTTGATAATTTGCAGCTGACAACATTGTTTTTTAGTTTCCTTTGTGCCTAGCTTTCTGTGAGACAGCTTTGTTTATATTTGGGACATGGCAATTACTAAACATAAAAAACATTGTTTTATTGTCCTTTATACTGAAATACAATCTAACTGACAAGAATTATGATATTTTATCACAATGATATTTTAATGGTAATTCCATTTTTCAAAAGACAGCAAGATTTTTGGTTTACTTGTGTGTTTAAGTTTTCTGTGAGCTAGTTCCTTAAGATTTATGACATATGGCATGGCAATTACTAAATTTTAAAGTATTGCTCCTTATGTTGTCCCTAAGCTAAGATACACTGTTACCAACAAAGTGCTAGAAATACTTTTTACATTAATCAGAAATATCTTCGATTCCGTATTTCATGTGCACGTTGCTCTGTAAACTACAGGTACCTTAATTAAGGACATTCTTACTATGTTACATCTGAATCAAGAACAAAATGATTTTGGTTTCCTGCATGTTCGATGCTCTGTGAACTCTTGTTTAATTTTAATAGAATACCATTAAACTACTGTATTGCATTCGGTTCTCTGAATGCTTGGTCGTCATTGACATTAAGGCTTTTGTTTACATCAAGGCTTTGTTTGGTTTATAGCTCACAGTTACGATCTAGATTATAAGATACTGGTACATTAATTGAAACTATAGATAAATCATTGCCATTGCTAATGAAGAAATTGTTGCAATACAGATGTATATATATTTTACCTGGTTTTGTGCTGACAGCCAATTTAACATTTTTCAGAATAGATGTGTGATGACAAACTGCTTCGTACGCACGGACACACTCACAGTCATCCCATCCAGCTATCACTGTGTGTAGAAATTTACCAAAACAAGTCATAGCTACACACTTGTTCAGGTCCTCACAACTCTCCATGTAATTACAACACATCAACTGCAAATATAATCTCAAATCAGTTAATAATCAATTGCTAAACCTTGGTACAAGAAGTATATAAAACGCTACTGGGTTACAGTTTTGAAAATTCATGGGTATAATGTTGAGATAAGGATATTCAAAACCAAGATTTTAGTTGGTTCTTTTTAGGAACCAAGTCTGTCAAGAATAAAAACAGTGATACCTGGAAAGGGTTGGAATCTCATCATCTCAATTGTATACTGATATACTGGGTCCGGTAAGCTTAGTCAGTAGCATGTCTGACTATCAATCAAGTGGTCGTGAGTTTGAATCCCAGCACGTCTCCAAGATGATTGATATAAAAATAGTATTTCATTGTCATTCAAGAGGGATAGTTATCAGCTACTTGCAGTTGGCTATGTCAACTCAAACTGATCGTCTGTTTGCCCTTGAATGGATAAAAATGAAGCTTAATATTCATAACACATATACCCATGTTTGATTCTTTTTCTTGCATACATTAAGATTTATACAATTTTCTTTTGAGAATCACACAACTTCATATAAGCATGTGCATTTTATGGCAAATAAATTATTATCTCAACCGTAGGGTTATAAAGCAATTTCTTGTATATCAGATAAGGATGTATGCTTTCTTCCTGGAATTACATATTTCCATGATTTTATCTCAGCCCTGGACCTAGATAAAATTCTCGTACTGTGACATTGGAACCACTAATGACGTAACATATAAAAGAACCGGTTCATGATGTAAAGTATACAATTTGTTGTCTTAAAATCAATTGTGGTATAAAATATAATGATGAATTAACTTTTGGTATACAAGAATAAGAACCATTCATGTCTTTTTCGGTTTCGATAGAAAATTCTTTCCCAGTAACATTTAATGCACTGAGCATGACATCTGTAAACCATGTAAACAAAACCCAGTCCAGGAGTTTGAGCATTATTGTATGGCATTGTAATGCTGCCATGTCATTATGACTGAAATCTGTATTCAAATTGAAGGTTTACCTTTGTTAAAACTTCATTTATGAATCTGAGGCGGTCTTTAGTAGCATACAAACAGGTCGACCTCTTAACCAAGAGTCCTGAGAATTAAAAGTTTATCATTATATTCTACAAAATATGAAAAATGATTATTCAAAGTAAACTAGATGTTAACACACAAGTCATATTGGGATTGCTTTAAAATGCATTATCACACTAAAAGGGTCCTCCGTGGCTGAGTGGTCTAAGGCGCCATCTCAAGGTCACATACATCTTACTGCTAAGGTCATAGGTTCGAGGTTTGCTTGGTACAAAAAACTTTATATGAGAAAAATTGGCAGTTACTTACAGAAAGATGTTGGTTCTACTCAGATTCATTCTGAGGTTTTCCTCCACTGGAAATGCCATATATAGCCTTAAATGTGTTTAAGCCTATTTAAAATTGATGAATAAAAATAAACAGTTTGAAATCAATACCATTAATTTTGCATTGAACAATTAAAGTTTTTTGAAAGATGACTACTGGGTACACCAGAGTTCATGTACTTTACATCTCATCAATGATGAAATGATGGTGTTGTAGTAGGGTGTTGGCCGCTTATGCAAAATTGCAGGTTTAGTCCTATGTTTGACTTCTCAAAAACAACACCAAGTACTGGTGTTACCCTGAAAATGGACTTGAAAGTGATAATCAAAAGCTCTGAGCTTACTACGCCATTGAGCTTACCGTTAAGTAAATTGGTATAAACAAAATGTTTTAGGTTTATAACACATTCATAAGCACTGCATCATGTGGAAATTTATGGATCTATATAAAAATATACTATTAACCTGCAGTGATTATTTACCTAATCTTGAGAATATTCTGGTAAAGTCTGCTTGTTTATCCATTGGTAATGGAAGATATGGACTTTGGACATGTAATCTGTCAATCAAGTCTCTCTTCAGAATTGGCCGTAGTACACAGAATGCTTCTATCAAATTCCTCATCGGCTTGGAGGTGATGGTCAACAAACTCAAGTCTTCAACTGAAACAATAAGCACTTTATATGTGTACCTGTTTGATTCAATAGTTTCAACCTCATGTAAAATACATTTCACCTGGCACATTATAAATATAATAAGGAATTATATGTAAATAAAAAAATCCTTTTTCAATTTTTCTAATTAATAATTTTCCTTTGATCTATCTTATAATCAATTTAGTCTCAAAATGAAAAAAACAAGAACACATAATTAGTATAATCAAAAACTTCGACTTAAAATGATAGACTACAATGTCATGTTTTATCAATAATCTTCATCTATTTACACTGACTATGTACAGTTACATGGAGTTTTTTAAAGCCTTTGAAGGGTCATTTTTTAAAACTGTATTTCAAATACTATTTACAGTAATGAATGTGTTGGTGGGATGACAGACAAAAAGGTATCTTTTTTACAAATCAATTGCCATAAAACAGGCAGTGATACAGTGATTAGAATAATTTCCAGACACATTATCGTTCAAAATCAAACAAAAATGCATTAGCCAGAGTGTATCCCATGGATGAAAATAATTAACTACATCATTATTATTTCAAGAGTGCATTATTCTTCCGTTGACATCTAAACAAATGTCTGATTACCAATCTGTCCTGCATTCTGGTGACATTTCTTAGATATATAATGATAAAAAAGTGCAAGCTTGGGCATTGTGGCATAAAGGCAGCTAAACTTGTAAAAATATAAATAGAAAAACATAAATACTTTTCTGTGCAAGTTTGATCAAGATCATTTGTTGGTAACAAAGAGTAAATTATGATACAGTGTTTCTGATTTACACAGCAAAACAATGCTATACAAATTACAACTTTACAGTTCTTGATATTGTTATGAGACCGGAAATATTACAAAGAAAAATCAGTGATATCATTTAGAAATCAAACCCATACCACTAAGTGAATGATATATATATATTTACACAAGTCCTCAATTGAAGCCTACTTAATACCTCCATCCTCTTACAATAAGACATTTGACATACATGCTGACAAACATAAAAACAACATTTGTCTGCATACTGCTCATGTATTGCAACAGGATTTTGTTTCCTGGCACCGAGGTTATAAAACTTTTTCATGCTCAACTTAAATATGTACCCAAACAAAATTTTCAGAATTCATATAAAAACAAAAAATGAAGCACGAACACTTGATTTGACCTCAAATTTGAAACCATTAATGCTGATTTGATGTAGAAAGTTATAGGAACCCAAATTTATTTTACAATTATGAGTTCATTAATCTTTAAGTTGAGCATGAACTCTTTGAGTTGAGCATGGAATGAAAGTTTTATAAACTTGGACCCACGTGTCATTTCTTGTAATGTATAAAAAAATAAATACTGTGCAAGTTAGGGTTCAAGATTTGATGTAAAATGCTTCTGCTATACAAGAAAGCGCACAATGTCAATGTAAACAACAAACTCTCACTGCTTAGATATCTTAGTAGATGAAATTTCAGTTCCAATGGTAGAATATTAAAGTATCCTAATGGAGCCTGCTTGACAGATTTTTCTTTCATTCCTTCTTTTTCTTTTTCTTCAAGACGATATGACCTTCGAGGCTTTTTACATGGCAGGTATGATTTTATGTCCATGGCGTAAATCTGAAACTTGAGCAACACAAAATAATTATACTGTGAGCAATTCTATGCACCATCAGGAATTTCTGGGCAACATTTAATCATCACTAACACTAAGTGTTATTCAAAATGCTTATTTTAGCAATTCTACCTCTTGCATAACAAGTTATAGTTCAAATGTTCGTCAGAATGGAAGTAGAGGATAACATGCAAAATGATCAATGTAAATGGAGTTTTAACATTTAATAATTTGGAGTTGAGGAAAATCTCAAGTTGAGATATCTAGTGAAACTGGGACCAGAGCACTCATTTCTGACAATTTTATTTTTATTTATTTTGTGAACACATTTTATGATGTATATAATTTATACATCTGACAGTTGAACAGTCTTAAAGAAATTAAATATATTATTTTTCAAATTTGGTTGCACACTTTTTAATTAATTACTGTAGAACCTACTTCAACCTAGTATGTGTTTTGTTTTGTTGTTGTTTTTTTTTAGAGTTTTTTGGGGGGGGGGTATAAAAAAATATATGATTTGTTGTATCAGAAATGCTGACAGTTTTATTACGAGATTTTACAACTATCAGAAGTTATTGCAAAATAGAGTTTAAAGTAAGCTCAAGTGGAGAAACCTTTTTTTAATTGTTTATTAATTATATACATGCATTCATTAACCCTATATAATTTATAAATACTATCAAATGCTTAGAACTCAGCTAAATTAACAAAATAAAAATCAGAGTACATAATTTTTCTTAAAATATTGTTCCTCAAATTCAGACATTAATTCAAGAGACATAACTCTGACATTCTATGGTTATATAACTACTGTGTCAGTTCATTGACAATTCACTAGAAATTTGTATGTAAAGGGCACATAAGATTAAATACTGAACCTTTTTTTATGAATCAACTCTGATATCAATTGATCAATTTGGCCTGTTCAAGAGGTTGTCTGAGATATGGTTATATGACTATCAATGTGTAAATTTAATGACAGAAAATATGGATGCTAAAGAGCACTCAAGATTAAATTCTATAAAGTTATTTATAGATAAAAAGAATTTTTTATCATTCTAGGGACACAGCTCTGTCGTTAATTAACAAAAGTGCATTTCTAGTTTGCACATAAAATCCATTAAAGACATTTTTGGATGATTCAAGGGCCCAGACTCTGACTGATTAGGACAGCTCAAACATAACCAAATATAACGTATATCAACAATATTATGATGGCTAGTGTGCAAATTTTGTTGAGGACCCAATAAAAACTGTGGTGCTAGACTCCAGTGTTCAATTGTCAAATATGGGGTCACAGCTCTGACATTTATTATCTGATTTGACCATTTCAAAAAGCTGTTAAAGATATGACAGTTAAATAACGACTGTGCAAGTTTGAGTGAAGAAATATGCAGACAAACTAAAATAATGATATTTCTTCTTCTTTATATTTGCCGATTCATTATCAATAACTGCTATTATTTACTATCCAATTATATCAACAGTTGAAGAACTTGTTGAAGAACATAAGGCTGTATCATTACTATATGTAAGTTTGGAAAAGATACCATGAAAAATGCAGATGCCAGTGTAAACGGATGGCGAACTACAAACGTAAAAAATAATCATTCCCCGTATCCAAACACTCCTGCGGCGGGCAACAGATAAATACAGTGCGACCAGAATAGTTCAACTTGAACTTTAGTCTAATAAGCTCAACACTACACTCCTATAAAGCAGATTTTAGGCTACTTGGAGAGAAAAAACGCAGCTTACATTGCATCTGCTACAAATGACTTAGTTTGCTGCAGACGACAAATTCAAACCCGGAAGCACGTGCTTTGTGTTTACAAACATTGTAAAAACATACCTCCGTAGCTAAAGAGTTGAATAGAAAAACGTAGTGCATTATTATTGACAGTTTCATTAGTTCACTAATTATATTAGAAACATAGTTTCATTAAGAAATATACGTTTTATCTATAGATAACTTTATAGAATATCAAAAATATAATATTAATACATTATAGATATATATACAGCGAAAAAATGCATAATTAAATTTATGAATTTATTTTCCTAAACAAGATGTCAGCCTCCATGAAATAAGAAAATAACTGGATGAAAACTGCTTCGCAGAGCCAACCTTTACTGCATTTTGTTTAAACTTATTGTGTACATTTGATCCAACATGACAACAAGTTTTCAGAAAAAGTTTCGGTCAAGGGTTATTCAGATTCCAGGAGCTAAACCATCTTTATACAATAATCAGCTGCTTATTTCAACAGGGATCCCGTCACTTGACCAAATTATTGGTAAGTTAAATGTGTCATCATTATTAGTTCGTTTTCAGCTTTTATAACAAAACCTTAGCCTAGTTGTATGAATTGAAAAATATTGATATTATGTTTTATAAGCTCTGCTTAGTATACTGGTCATGACTATTATCACGAGTCTAAAATTTTGTCAAATTTGTAAATATTGGCATCAATAATAAACAGTAATAAAGTTACTTAAGTGTGCTTAGTAAGTAACAGTTGCCGGAACAAAATGTTAACAAATGCCAGTAACGAAAGTTGGAGCTTTGCGCATGTCTATGACATTGTTATTATACAGGTATATCGTTATACAAGTGATACTATTAAGAAATTGTATAGAGAAGGAAAGGCAACTGTCAGATTGAGATTTTTTGAATGCTCGTGTATTCACACAAAATCTCTCAATGTCTCCTTTTGAATCATCTTAACTTCCATTCATCTCAGGAACACAAATCAAAATTCTTACATATACATGTATTTGTATGCTATTTTATCAACATTTAGTCAGAAGATGCAAGTTTCTTATCCTTCTATTCAAGTCCTTGGTACTATATATTTTTTATAAGGCAGCACTTAGAGGTTTTATGTGATAGTAAATTCTTTTTCCTGTAGAGTATTATATATAGATGTATGAACAGCAGATTGTTCATAAATTACCATTATTTTGTCCATCTATAATCTTTTCATCTTGTTTATCAAAATTTATGGATTTTTTTTTATTTGAATATAATCAATCATTGTATATAATTGCATTGATCAGTCATTTGCATCTCCCAGGCTGTGACATAGTAAAGAACAATGGGGCTAAAGCTCTTGGTTCTTGCCGAAGTAAAACAGGATTTTGTGCTTTTTTCTCCCACACTCTACTAGAGACATATATATAATTTATGTTACTGACTCTATGGGGTAATGGAATATTACAAGAATTAAAACAGCATTTTGAAGTAAGTGTTTTCTAATAAATGATGATCGATATGAATATATTTGTGTAAATTGCTATAACTTGCGCCAGTCACCAGCTCTAGGTTCTTACCTCAGCAACATCTCTGCAATGCTGTCAAAGAGTGGGAGTTTTCTATAATTGAGGCCATGCTTTTTGCCAAAGTCAAAAAGGATTTTGTGCTTTTTTTCCCACACTTTACCAGAGACATATAGATTAAGGCACTGATAACAGGGTAATGAAATATTACGAGAATTATAACAATGTTTTTAAGGTATTCAAAGTAGGTGTTTCTAATAAACAAATACAGAACAAGTTTGTCATCCTTGACATTTAAATCACATGTTACAATATATATTTCATTCACATATAGATCAAAGATGTGCATCAGAACCAATTGAATATCAGTTAAATAATATATCTGAAACATGCTGAACAAAGTTCTTAAGAAATTGAAAATACAGTGAATGAAGATATATATTCAATTTTTGTCTGCCGACCGATATATTCAGTCACTACAACTTTCAATATGAATTCCATGTTTTTGTTACAGTTGATTTTATAAATACTTTTTTCGGTGTTTAGCTCATTTCATATACCGTAATCCAAAATGTATTGGAATTTTAAGTGTGAATTTCATTTTGATATAATCAGAACAAGTAGTCCAATTTAGGAAATCCCTTATCAATAAATTATTATGGCATATCTTATGGCAATAAGGGTTCTAACAGTGTGTATAAATGTGTAATATTGGTTAACATGTTACTAATGTGTATTGAAAATGGTCCAGGTCAAACTATTCCATGTGGGTCAGGCTGTATGTCATTACTTTAGCCATGACCCCAACCTGAAAGCTTGACTGATTTGTTTACAAGTTAGCAACTCCATGAATGACACGATGAAATATGATTGTTCGTAACTGTTCGTGATGCAGGGGCTTTATAAACGGGACATTTTAGTCAGACTGCAGAGAGATTTGGACAGAGTTTCTTACAAACAGCCTCTTACGGAGTGGTACTCTTGTCTGTCGCTTGGCACGTTGCTATTTGTTGCTAAGAATAAAAGTACTGTTTGTAAAACCACGTGTTTGTCTTAAGTAAATAGCATAGAAGTACATAAATATATTGGAGGAAAATTTTCTTTTTTTTCTAATTTTAAAATTTTACCGTAAAAGTTCTGACAACATTTAGTAAGTTTGAAACTTCATGAGTTATATACATATATCACTATCATATATATATATGTGAATATAACACAGTGATTTAACATATGAATTCTATTTCAGGAGGTGGCATGGCTGTTGGAACTGTACTTTTAATAGGTCAGATTATTTACAATTTATCTTTTCTTTTATGCATCCTGGTTTCTGATGCACCAACTATTTATATAGCATAAGAGTTGTCCTTCAGATTGCATGTATGTACATAAGTACATAATATATATGTCCATCACTCATTCATTCTCGGGCTTGATTTCTTTGGAAGGTCATAATTTCCATCCTGGGCTGTAACTCTGCAGATGATAGGCCACCTTTAAAAATACAAGAATGTTTAGAAAATGCATCGTGAATTACTCCCACCATCAAAAGGTGAATATACTCTCTACAGTTAGTTTATACTTATTTATTTCGGCTTGATTGTGAAGTAAGCTCAGAGCTTATATGAATATTGGGTATAAGTTGAACCAGAGCTGAGTGTTGTTTTTTGAAAGGTCAACAGGTGGAACTGAAAATCAAACCCAAAATCTTTATAACTGACAGCTAACAACAAAGGATCTGCAGGAGACAAATCTAACAGATATAAGGTAATGTTTGTAAAAGGTAAGTCATTGTGACAAATATCAGGGGACACATTTCTAAATTATATTGCTTTATCGTCATTTCTAAGACATTTTAGACTGTTTTTAATTTCGAATGGTTAATTCCAGAGGAAGACACCTATGGTAGCTATGCTCGTCTCATGCTGAAGTATTTCTGCGCCGAGGCTGTTATGACCGGTCACTCACTGTTATTGTCCAGTGCTGATCTAGAACCTAGTCAAATTCTGAAGGTAAGATTGTACTGTACAATGTTTTTAATTGCTTACTACAGTCTTTCAGTCATATCACAACTGTGTCAACTTGAGACTGTTGTTTTGATGTTCATGTTTCCAGTTCTATCTCACTTTAAACTTATTTATTTTACCTTAGTTGTGAAACAAGTTATTATAAATTGGACAAATCACGCTCACAGTCTTCTTGGATAGAACCAGTACTAAGCATATGTTGAAAAAGTGTCTTGATCAAGAACACCACACACAGCTGAGGCAGGGGATCGAACCCACGACTCTCTGATTTTGGGTCGGATGCTCTACCATTGGACAACTTGCTCAATCTCACTTGCCATAGCTGCATGGGATGATAAATCACGTAATCCCATAAACTGACACCTGAATGACCAGAATTACTGTATAAAACCATCCAGTCAGTGTTTGTACGATTTTATGGTAGGATTAATGTAGTTAATTATGAATGTTTAACACTTTCATGAAAATATGGATGTTGAAAAAATATAAACCGGTATGCAAACAGAAAATAAATTGTTGAAGTAGATAATTGAATGATGATCAAGTGGCTTTCTGAGGTAGATTACAGAGACTTGTCCAGAAAATAATCTTTTGTTCATGTTTTTTTAAATATGACTAAAACATTTTTAGAGGGACAAACCCTGTGGGTAGATGACCAAAATGCAGAAATTATATTTTTTCCAAATATACAAAATATAACATTCTTGGATTATGTTCTTTTATTATGATTCCGCCAAACAAACAGAAATAATATTCGAAGATATTTTATTTCTGTTGTATTATAGAAGAATATATTTAACTACACAGGAGCTACCTGGCCCGATAGTAGATGACCCCAGGCAGGATACAAACCAGGAACCAGCAGATGAAGAATCTGAACAAATGAAGATAGCTTGGCGCTACAGACATCTACCAAAGTTTCAGGTAGGCGATGTGGTCAAAGGCACAGTTGGTTAAATTCCTGAGATCACTGGTTTTAGTCAAAGACAGTTCATATGGAATGGAATATGTTGTACATAACTTATGAATAAATATGTTTAAACCATTGACAGTTAAAAGATTTTGAGAGATAAATAATGCCAGTTTCTTGCGCAAGGATTTGGTTCCTCTTATGTTAGTTTATATGTGTCTGAGGTCTTGTACCACCAGTCAAACTGAGTGCAGTATACATGAAATATGTATTGAAAAGCTCCAGTAAAAGCTTCAGTTTATATTATGTTTTCACCAGGGCTCATAAAGTTGCTAGTTTGCAGGTCCTGGGCCAAAACTGGTTTTACTGATCGTTTCATACTCAGTCCTGAAATTTCAATCAGTTCAATTTGCTGAGCCTATTTGCTTATATTTGTTTGATTTATCTTTTTCAGTCCAAGTCCCAATAAATGACCAAAACAATTTTCATTGTTTATTGTTTTAATCCTCTTAATTTCTAAGGTTCAGATTTTTATCTCAACTTCATCCATGTTTTGTACAGTCCAGCCTAGCTGCAATCAAGTTTGGTCATTATTACGACCTGACTAAGTCGATGGAAGAAGATCTGACCAACACGATAGATGTTACCGCAGTGAATGGACAGGAGCTTGGCAATACTACACAGTTAGTTATGTCTATTGTATCTTATCCAGACTTTATGCCAAAGGCATAGACTTCCTTATGTCATCGTGATCAAGCTTTGCAGTTAAAGTTCAGTAAAAGGTGTAGAATGAGATTACTTTTGGATGTATTAGATTGCTGTTGATATATTGAGGTAATGGTGTAGAATGAGCATATTAAGATTGCTGTTGATATATTGAGGTAAAGGTGTAGAATGAGCATATTAAGATTACTGTTGATATATTGAGGTAAAGGTGTAGAATGAGCATATTAAGATTGCTGTTGATATATTGAGGTAAAGGCCTATGTTGTGAGATTGCTTTTGGAGATATTGAGTTTATGCTGATCTATTTTAGCTCGATTGCGAAGAAAGTTCAATGCTTATATGAACCACTCAGGTTGAGCTTGGGATTGACCCCTCAACCTCTGACATGAGCGACTAACACTTTATCCATTTATACTACCGTCCTGCATAGATATTGGGTTAAAGATTAGGTTGTAGATAGATGTGTACATATATGTTTTTAGTGATAGAAGCTACTGTACTTTGTTACCAAAAAAAAAACAGTATCACAAAACTTAAATGAGTCACAATATTAACATGCAAGTAATGTTAAAGACACTTTATAAAGGTTGTTTTTGTGATACTGGTATTGAGGCTAAAGGTCAAGGTGCAGACTGGTTTTAGGTATATTGAAATAAATGGTTTAATGGATTGTGTTTGGGTATTGAATTAAGGCCTAGGCTGGGCCCGGATTTTAGGTTTTGATTGGGAATGTTAGGTTAAGATTGCTTTTATGGATATTATTGAGTTAAAGGCCTAGGTCACACACTTACTTTTACATCTCGATATATCACTCCCATATTTGTTTTTCAGAAAATCAGAGAAAAACAATCCTAAGTACTTAGATTTGTTGCAAAAAATTAAGAATAAAATAGAGACAGGAGGGTTTGGCACTGCTGCTGCAAGGGAGAAAAGAAACATCCTTAGAATTGGTAGGTAATATTTAGTCAGACTTGTTCTTAGTTTATTTTGGAAAGAGAAGTAAAAGAAAGGTGGCTGAGTTCCGTATACAAAGATTGATATCTGCATATTATAGTTATAGTTACTTAGAGATTGATATCTCCATATTATAGTTATAGTTACTCAGAGATTAATATCTCCATATTATAGTTATAGTTACTCAGAGATTGATATCTCCATATTATAGTTATAGTTACTCAGAGATTGATATCTCTATATTATAGTTAATGTTACTCAGAGATTAATATCTCCATATTATAGTTATAGTTACTCAGAGATTGATATCTCTATATTATAGTTAATGTTACTCAGAGATTAATATCTCCATATTATAGTTATAGTTACTCAGAGATTAATATCTCCATATTATAGTTATAGTTACCCAGAGATTAATATCTCCATATTATAGTTATAGTTACTCAGAGATTGATATCTCCATATTATAGTTAATGTTACTCAGAGATTAATATCTCCATATTATAGTTATAGTTACTCAGAGATTAATATCTCCATATTATAGTTATAGTTACTCAGAGATTAATATCTCCATATTAAAGTTATAGTTACTCTGAGATTAGTATCTCCATATTATAGTTATAGTTACTCAGAGATTAATATCTCCATATTATAGTTATAGTTACTCAGAGATTGATATCACCATATTATAGTTACTGAGAGATTAATATCTCCATATTATAGTTATAGTTACTCAGAGATTAATATTTCCATATTATAGTTATAGTTACTCAGAGATGAGTATCTCCATATTATAGTTATAGTTACTCAGAGATTGATATCTCCATATTATTGTTATAGTTACTCAGAGATTGATATCACCATATTATAGTTACTCAGAGATTAATATCTCCATATTGTAGTTATAGTTACTCAGAGATTGATATCACCATATTATAGTTACTGAGAGATTAATATCTCCATATTATAGTTATAGTTACTCAGAGATGAGTATCTCCATATTATAGTTATAGTTACTCAGAGATTAATATCTCCATATTATAGTTATAGTTACTCAGAGATTGATATCACCATATTATAGTTACTCAGAGATTAATATCTTCATTCTTCATATTGTAGTTATAGTTACTCAGCGATTAATATCTCCATATGGTTATGTGTTTATATGTGTTAAGATTGTTACATTTTATACTCATTTAGGAAAAGATTTAAAGTTTATATGAACTGCTCTCGAGTCCTTTTCTTGGTAGTAACAGTACTGAGTATTGTTTTTTGAGAGGCATCGGATAGTGCTGGGGTTCGAACTTTCAAACCTAGTTTTATTTGATAATACAATTTTTCAGTTCTTTGAAATGAACCATCTGGGAATTGAACCTTCAACCTTCCACATGCATGGTGGATGCTCTACCACCACTGCAGTCGTCCATTTAGGATATGATATAAGATATGTATGCTCATGAAACACGGCAGGTTGCTGGGCAAGAAGTAAACACCCACTTGTCATGACTCTGCATATTTTTATTTTTAAATACTAAACGTTTATTAACATTGATCATTCATTCCAACAGGAAAATACAATACAGTTTCTGATATATTGAAGGAGTGTAAGAAGTCACTGCTGTTGTTTAACTTGAAGATGCTGTTGGTCTGAAAAACTAGCTTCTTCCTCATATGTCTGAAAAATATAAAAAGAAATAGAAATTTTAGTCATATAATGCTGACACGTTCACCAGAGATATTATCATGAGCACTGCAATGCTGGAGAGTGATATGATACCCTGTCCCTGTCTTACTGATTTGAAACTCATTATATCGATATACGAGACTTCTTCTCTTTAAGCTGACTTTATAAGCATGTCATTAGAAACATTTTATTTTCAATTACAGCTATCCATTCTATGGGTTCCCCATTGTGGGATGAGAATGGAGGGCTGGCTCCTGGCGATATGTACGATCCAGCCCTTCCGCGGTTCCTTCTGGGTCTTCGTGCAACACTGAGAACTGCTTTTGCTGCTTGTATTATAACTGTTCCTACACACTTATTATGTGTAAGTATCTTTTTATTCCCCTGCCATTAAAAGATTGACGAAGGGGCATTAAGTATTACTGCTGACCGTCCTTTCGTTTGTCTGAAGATTGTGCGTGCGTCAATCAAATAGGTTTTCAATGAATAACTTCTGAATGGATCTTCTTATATAATAAAAACTTGGTGAGTAGCAGTATAATTATTAGGTCCACTATTTATAAATCAAGTTGGACAGATTTTACCTTTTTTAACCGTAATTTTTGGTTAAATTTACTAGCATCTGTGTCTTATGGACACATTTCTAATTTGTCGTAATTTAGAATTTCACGAATTGTTTTATACAGTACCAGTAGCCCTACTCAAAATGTCTTGTTTTCATCAGGAAGGATTATTCCAGGCTAACTCTCCTTTTATAAAGTACAGGCAAACTAACATACAGCTAAGCCAATCATACACATGGCCTAAATTAGAATATTGTTTGCTTGCTGCTTCCATCCAACCCACAACAATACCATCGGTCAGAAACGTTTGTTTCTTTGCCTTCCCCCACCTTGAAATAAAATATATATTTGTTTGTTCATTTAGTGTCCTTTCTCTGCCGATTTATAGATAACACCCTTTAGGGGATTTAAAAAAGATTTTGTGATTGTTTGCAAAAAAATAAACCTTTCTGCCTCTTAATGGTATGCTTCTGAAGTGGCAAACAAACACTTTTTTAAGGGTGGCCTAATCTTCAGATACATTTCTTATACAAAGGAATGAGTGTGTGAATAATGTTTTATGGTATGTCAACATGTAGGTAGATTAGTTTGTGCATTTAGAGCTAATAAATGCAAAATTGATAATTATTTGTTAAGCATTGTTTGAAATATATTTATAAAAAGGAAACCATGAAGATATTTGTTCCCCTTCAAACCTTACTGAGAACAGAAAATCACACTTTCAAGTATTTTTCTAAGAAACACCTGACTGATTTTGATAGTTCTTGTATTGAAATAAACACTAGATATTGCTTAGCTAATACCGCTGAGATTTAAAATGACTCGTGGGTTCATGTTTATAGTTTAAACTTATTGATTTTACTTCGATTGTAAAACAAGTTCTTACAACTTAGGCAAATCATGCTCAAAGTCTTCCTGGTTAGAAACAGTACTAAGCATATGTGGAAAGATGTCTTGCTCAAGAAAACCACACATAGCTGTGGCTGAGGATCGAACCCACAACCCTCCGATCATGGGTTTTGTGCTCTACCACTGGACCACGCGTTCCGAAATCACAGAGAATGTGGCTGGACAGGGATTCGCACATCCTGAATTGATACTCAGACGTGCAATCGACAGCTAACTGGCCCCAGCAAATATCAAACACAATATAATGAAACATACAAGAACTTTGGAATTGTTGCTCTATATCGTTTGTGAACTTAAAATTTCCAAAAATTTCAAACATAACTATCTTCCATGGTCTAGTGGTTAAGGTGTCCACCTCAGAAGCAAGAGGTTGATTTGAATCCTGGTGGAAGCACTTGGTTTTTGTTCTAATGCAGCTGGTTGTTCACCCAGCAAAAATGAGTGAAAGGGAAGTAACTGTGAACGACATATGTCTCATAAGCCCATTGTGGCTGGCCCTTCCAATAGGGGTGACACTAATAAACAAGCACTTTCCTTTTTACTTTACTTTTATACTATGTCTTTGGAATGCGAGAAGACAACTAAAACGGCTCGAGAATAACACAAGTGCAAAACTTCTTACGAGTATTATAGTTATTTTTTTCATACCTGGAACACATTCCAAGACACCTGGAGAACAGTTGCCTGTATCTCTACAATATGACAGCATGGTGTTACCTATAGTTTCATCACAAGTCTGAAAATAAGAATTGATCGATTGATTGAATATTTAGCGTCATTTTTATGCCACCGAGGGCTATCAGATGATCAGTTAACCTAACCACTGTTTCCTGGAATCCTGGAAGGTTAACGAGTACTCAAACACATCCATCTCGGCAAGTAACTGATAACTTCCCCACTTGAATCAGCGATGAGAGACGAATGATAATGAGACATAATGTCGTGTATCAATCATCATGGAGACTGTTGCCAGACGGTGATTTGAAATCACGACTTGTGGAATGATAGTTAGACAGGTAAATGACTGAGGCCCATCTCTGAAAATAAGAAAAGACACAAGCACCTAGCTACAACAACAACACTGACTGGCATGGTCAGTTGGACAATGGGTCAATTTTACGCACTTTGCATTACATGATCGACACGTGATTTTATACAAACACTTGCAGTGCGGACAATATCACATTTGCTTCACAAAAAATCTGACAATTAACGTGTGATAAACAGGACAGACCATTGTTTGTCAGCGTAAATCAGTTAAAAGCAATGTTAGTATAACTGTGGGTACTTATCATGTCAGACTAAATTACTTAGGTGTAATTTATGCTCAAACACGTGTTCACAGTTAGCAATATTGTAACAAGTTTGCAAACTTCACAATTTAGTTTCATTTTTCAATCATTTCATCAACTGTTATTATGAGATTTTTTTCATAAAATATCAATTTTAAATTTGGAAGACCGTGTAATATTGAGACTGCAATATAGCTCAATTTAAGTCTCTATGTTCAATTTCCCATACCTGATCAGTCAATAATTTTTAATACAGCCTGGTAGTTTGGCTGTCAAAATAACAACACATGGGCACCTTTGATGCAGTATGGTTCAAACAAGAAGGCATATTTTAAACTTGTTGAAAAATCTGTTTCACAAAATGCTCTTTGTGTTTTAGTATTGATTTGACAATGACAGGGTCATTTAATCCGTAACAGTAATTGTCTAGCTTTCTACTGAAACCAAACTTTCTGATCACTTAAGAGAAAGTTAGTTACCGGTACCTCTGGATTGGTATGCCCAGCAGAAAATACAAAAATATTAGGATCTCAAAAAAAGTAGTTTGTCATGAGATTACTTACCATATTTACACTAAGGTTATCTCGGGTGCAGAGTATACAATCTGGATTTTGTGCTTGAACACCGGGCTGAAGAAAGGCATAGCAGGACATGAAGACCTTGAAAAGAGAATATAAACTTCAGATATACAATCAAACCTGTGTAAGTGGTCATCTCTATTAGGCCACTTGTCTTAAGTAGCCACATTTGTTACTTCCCATTGATAGATTTTCAGAGCAAATTAACCTGCATTAAACAACAACCTGCCTTAAAAGGTCACTCTGTCAAACCTGTCTTATCTCTTTACTTCATAAAGACACCTTTGGACACTTAATATAGAAGGCTTTTGAATTATTGGGTGAATTAAGTTAATATTAACTGACAGAGTGGAAAACAGTGCAGGAAGTGTTCAGATTGCTTGTTACGAGCTTATCTATGGAGTAAAGGGTTAAGCAGTCACTCAAGGGAGGGAGCAAAAGTGGCCATTTAAGACAGGTTTTTGTTTAATACAGGTTACTTTTCTCTGAAAGCATATGCATGAGAAATAACAAATGTGGCTGCTTAAGACAAGCGGCTGCTTAATAAAGGTGGTTGCTAATACAGGTTTGACTGTAGTAACTGCCACAGTTGTTATGATATGCTACTTGATACTGGTATTGACAGACTCGTCATCGATACCTCTTATTTAGAATATCCAGTATGTCAGATATTAAACTGTAAGACCAGATTTTCTTTTATTTGCGGTTTCTTTTATTGTTTTCCTGTTGTCAGTGTATTCTTGGCAGTATTAAATACATTTAACAAAGTCAAAATATAATTATCAAGGTTAGTTATTCTGATTGTCCATGTCTGTTAGGGGATCATTTTTCCATTAACTTTTAGCTCTGTGCACTCCAGCAACTGCAACTTTTCATTGGATCTTCACTAAAACTACACAGTAGTTAAACCTAAATTAAAATATTGTTTGTTTGCATATTCCGGCTAAGCCATAACAATTCTGGCTTTGGGAGAAAAAAAAATTTTGGGGTGGGGGGAGGGGTGTAGGGGATAAATTGTTTTTTTGGAAAGATTCTCTGATTGATTACAAAAGAAAAAGAAAAGAATTTACCTACCTACCTACTCCTTAATGGTATGAGTCGAAAGTGGTAAACAAGCAATTTTTTAACGACGGCTTTATATTGCCATAATCATCTTGGAAAAGTTTTTGTACTGGCAATATTAGATAACTAAATGTCAGATTTATGTCTGTTTAATTATCAAAAGATGTCCTTTATGACCATGTTATATGTGATCTCTCGCTCTCATATCTCACATTTTTCATTAAAATTTTGTAAGTAGCCAAAATAACAATGAAATGATTTAAACATAATGGCTCAGCCAAGTTCTTAACCCTTTACTCCATAGATACGCGTTTTCCCGCACCAATCACAGAAGGCCTTTGAAAACAGTGCAGGAAGAGTTCAGATTGCTCGTGATGAGCAATCTGAACACTTCCTGCACTGTTTTCCACTCTGTCAGTTAATATAAACATAATTCACCCATTGCTGATACGTGGTGAATTAATGCTTTCAATATTAGAGGTGTCCAAAGGCATCTATATGAAGTAAAGGGTTAAACTGGTTAAATGGGATTATAACTTTCAGAGTTATTGCCCTTTAATCATTAAAAAAATTGTGTTATTTTATCTTGCATGTACTCTAAATACAACAGTTTTCAATGGATCTTCATGAACCTAACATGGTAGTTATTTAACCATAATATTTTGGAAAAGGTTTTAAACTGGCCAAATGAGATAATAATGTCAGAGTAAGTCCCTTGAAGTCTTCAAAATTGCCCTATTTGATCATGTGTGCACTCGGGCACTTGCATGTTTAATTTGCAAGTTACCAAACCTACACTGTAATCATATAACCATATATCTTGGCCAGGTAATTAAATTGGGGCCAAGTAATTAAATTGGCCAAATGGGATAATTAATTCCAAATGCCATTTTATTATCAAACATTGTGCTATTTGATCATGTGTGCACTCTAACTATAACAGTTTACATTGGATCCTCATGAAACGTACACAGAAGTAATATAACCATAATATCTTGGATATGGTATTGAACTGGATAAATCTGATAATTAATGTCAGAGTTATGGCTCTTGAATTTTTATCCATTGTGCTATTTGAGCATGTTTGCACTATGGCATCAACATTTTTCATTGGATCTTCACCGAATTTATACTGTTGTTATATAACTGAAGTATTTCAAACAATTCTTGAATTGGCTAAATCTGACAAGTCATATTTGAGTTACGGTCCTGGAATCATCAAAAATTGCGCTATTTGACCTTGTTTGAACTCTACTTGACATGCATCAGATCAGTCTTTACTATTATGAGCACATAAAGCTATAATGAATTAATTGCTAGATTATCATCCCTGCCCGCCCCCTAAATTTCATGCCGCCCCGACCCTTTTTATTTCATAAAAAAAAAAATTAAAAAAAGTTATTATTTAAAAAAAACATCAATAAATCCTCCCACCCTCCCCATTTTAAAGAAGAATTGGGTAATAATCTAGCAATTAATTTATAATGGGCTAAAAGTTGGTTGGTATGAAGGAAGGTAATAATTTTCATGTATGATTATTTTAAACTTTTAAATTTTAAAAATTCTTAATTCAAATTGATTTTTCATTGTATTTTATTTCTATCATACGAATAAAAAAGTTCATTGCATTTTTTGTCATATATGACGTGAATATGCAATTTATGATACATTTTATATCCATTTATAATAATTATCCAAAATAATAAGAAAAATAAAGGTCTCATCATGCACACCTATTGGGTTATTCTAGTACTATATTTATGTCATTTCAATATATAATTTTCAAAATTAGAGCTATGTGAAAATTTATCAAATATTGTTGTGTGTCCCTTTAACACCAATTTAGAATATGAAAAGCAACATACCAAGGCCACAATTATCTTAGACATATCGACTCTGGCGGGAAACTGCACTGAAATGAAAGAAGAATTTATTTTTATCCTTTGTCAAAAATTCAAATGACACTGCCATAAGCAGCTCAGTCAAAAAAATTTATTTGAAAAAGTTTACCAGAAGTGCCATATATAACCTGTTATTAGCATTATTAAACTCATATATTATTTTCTACAATGAAATTAAAAGAAACTTAATATAAAATGAAAATGTTGATGAGTGTCTTATAATTATGAGGGTTGTTTGCAAAGTTTTGAGACACTGCCTGTTTTTTTGAAACTGAAAATGTTTTTTTGTAATTATTTCAAGTTTAATGATTCCTATAACCAAAGATTAATACTGTTAAACCTGTGTTAATGGTCACCTCTACTAAGCGACACTTATCTTAAGGAGCCACATTTGCTATTTTCCATTTCTAAGCTTTCAGAGTAAATTAACCTGTATTTAGCAACAACCTGTCTTAAAAGGACATTTTTGCTCCATTCCCTGGATTGGCTGATTGAGACATGTTTGACTGTATATATAGAATGATAGGAAACTTGCTTCTCTTGACTAAATGTTGATAAAATAGCACACAAAGAATTAATTATTTGGTAAAGTATTGTTAATAATTTACAGACAACTGATTTCTTGTACATTAAATGTAAGCTGAATGTCATCTTAACTGATGTAAAATTTCTTGTAATTTGTTCTTTTTTAAGCTGCAGTAAACAAATTTTGGAATCAGAAGTACTTCAACAATTTTAAACACAAATTGCTAGGAATGGTATTGTTTTAATGAGAATTTCATTCTGCAATTTAAGAATTTTGATTTGTATTCTTGAGATAAATGAAAGTTTAGATAATTGAAAATGAGATATTGCGAGATTTTGCATGAATATGTGAGCGTTCACAAAATATCAATCAGTTGCCTTTCCTACTCTATGTAATTCCTTGCAAAAACCCATCAAATTTCACTTATTTAACAATAGCATAGTGTTAATTCTTATATTTATTAATTAAAAATGTAACTTATGCATATTTCATTTTATGGTAATTTTGGTCTTTTTCTACATATTTGCAAAAGTTGTTTTTATTAAAATAAATATTAAAGTTTGTACTTACAAGTTAGTTCTCCAAGTGTTCAACAAGGTGTGTATAATTTGAATCAGACAATCTGGACTTATGGACACGGTTCAGAGCTATTATTGGTTTAGATTTCAAGGAGACAGCTGTTTGAAAGTTAATTAACAAATATAAAAAGCAATTATCACATGTTAAAATAAACAGAAGTTGGTTGATTTGTATTGATGTTAATAGCCAATTTTGATATGAATGGCTGAACTATATATCTCGCTCTGTGTGTGTAGAAGTTTGGGATGTCCATTGTCTGTCACGAGATAAGTTAAGATTGAGTGATCAACAGCAATGACGGTTACAGACAACGGCACAATGTCAGCTTAATTAAATGTCACTTCCAATGCAATTGATAGCGTAACTTATGCCAGCAATATGACAAATTATAACTATTGTCAGCAATAGGATATGACACATAACAACCAATGACAGTTATATGACACATGACAACCAATGAAAGTTATATGACACATGGCAACCAATGACATCAATATGACACATGACAACCATTGAGAGCAACATGACAAAGTACAACCATTGACAGCATTATGACACACTACAACCATTGACAGTAATATGACATATCACAACCAATGACAGCATCATGAAACATCACTACCAATAAACACAATATGACACAACAACCAATGACAGCAACATGACATATCACAACCAATGACAGCAATATGACAAAGTACAACCATTGACAGCATTATGACAAACTACAACCAATGACAGCATCATGACACACTACAACCAATGACAGCATATGAAACAATTCAACCAATGACTGCATCATAACACAGTACAACCAATGACAGCAATATGAAACAATTCAACCAATGACTGCATCATAACACAATACAACCAATTACATCAATATGACACACTATAACAACCAATGACAGCAATATGACAAATCACAACCGATGACAACAATATGACACACTACAACCAATGACAGCAATACTACACACTACAACCAATGACAGCAATATGATGCACTACAACCAATGACAGCAATATGAGACATCACAACCAATGGCAGCAATATGACACACTACAGCCAATGACAGCAATATGACACATCACAACCAATGACAGCATTATGATACACTACAGCCAATGGCAGCAATATGACACATCACAACAAATTACAGTAATATGACACATGACAGCATTATGACACATCCCAACAAGTAACAGTATTGTGACACACTACAACCAATGACAGCAATATGACACATCTCAACCAATGACAGCTATATGACACATCTCAATCAGTGCCAGCAATATGACACATCACAACCAATGGCAGTTATATGACACATCACAACCAATGGCAGTTATATGACACACTACAAACATTAGCAGTAATATGACACATCACAACCAATGACAGTAGTATGACACATCAAAACCAATAACAGCAATATGTCACATCTCAACTTATGAGAGCAATTCGACATATCACAACCAATGACAGCATCATGACACACTACAACCAATGACAGCAATATGACATATTAAAACCAATGACAGTAATGTGACATATCACAACCAATGACAACAATATGACGCATGACAACCAATGACAGCAATTTGACACAGTACAACTAATGATAGCAATATAACACACTACAACCATTGACAGCGATATGACACAATACAACCAATGACAGTAATATGACACATCCCAACCAATGACAGCAATATGACACACTATAACCAATGACAGCAATATGACACATGACAACCAATGACAGCAATATGACACATCACAACCAATGGCAGCAACATGATACATCACAACCAATGACAGCACTATGACACACTACAGCAAATGACAGCAATATGACACATTACAACCAATGACAGCATTATGACACACTACATCCAATGACAGCAATATGACACATCACAACCAATGGCAGTAATATGACACATTACAACCAAAGATGGAAATATAAAACACTACAAATAGTGACAGTGGTATATCAAAGTACAACCAGTGACAGCAATATGACACATGGCAACCAATGACAGCAATATGACACACTACAACCAATGATAGCAATATGCAACATGACAACTGTAAACAGCAATATGACATATGAATACCAATGACAGCAACTTGAGACACTACAACCAATGACAGCAATATTACACACTACAACCATTGATGGGGAAATTACACATCACAACCAATTACAGTAATATGACACATTACAACCAAAGAGAGCAATATAACACACTACATACAACTAGTGACAGTGATATATCAAAGTACAACCAATGACAGTAATGTGACACATCCCAACCAATGACAGCAATATGACACACTACAACCAATGACAGCAATATGACACATGACAACCAATGACAGCAATATGACAAATAACAACCAATGACAGCAATATGACACATCACAACCAATGACAGCAACATGATTCATCACAACCAATGACAACAATATGACACACTACAGCAAATGACAGCAATATGACACATTACAACCAATGACAGCATTATGACACACTACATCCAATGACAGCAATATGACACATCACAACCAATGACAGTAATATGACACATTACAACCAAAGATGGAAATATAACACACTACAACTAATGAAAGTGATATATCAAAGTACAACCAGTGACGGCAATATGACACATGGCAACCAATGCCAGAAATATGACACACTACAACCAACGATAGCAATATGAAACATGACAACTGTAAACAGCAATATGACACACTACAACCAATGACAGCAACATGACACACTACAACCAATGACAGCAATATAACACACTACAACCATTGATGGGGATATGACACATCACAACCAATTACAGTAATATGACACATTACAACCGAAGACAGCAATATAACACACTACATACAACTAGTGACAGTGATATATCAAAGTACAACCAATGACAGCAATATGACACATGACAACCAATGACAGCAATATGACACACTAGCACCATTGACAGTAATATGACATCACAACCAATGACAGCAATATGACACTCCACAACCATTGACAGTAATATGACACATGACAATCAATGACAGCATTTTGACACATGGCAACCAATGACAGCAATATGACAAAATACAACCATTGACAGTTTTATGACACACTATAACCATTAGCAGTAATATGACACATGACAACCAATGACAGCAATATGACACATCACAACCAATGACAGCAATATGACACATCTCAACCAATGACAGCAATATGACACATGGCACATCACTGCAATAAACAGCAACATGGCACATCACAGCCATTGACAGCATCATGGCATATCAGCCATTGACAGCATCATGGCACATCACAGCCATTGACAGCATCATGGCACATCACAGCCATTGACAGCATCATGGCACATCACAGCTATTGACAGCCAAAGATGCTTCTGTATATGTATCTTCCCTTGTATATGACCTGTTGATGAGCAACAATCTGTCTATAATTGTATTATAATGAGATGGAGTTTGACAGGGAGCAACAGATGTGCTGTTAATAGGATTCTTAAAATAAGATACTTGAAATAACAAGTATTAACAGTTCAGAACCTGAATGTCCACGTGGCATTGTGTTCAAGTTGTGTAAAATAATTCCTGATCTAAGCTTGTTCACTACAGCGCTATCATCTACAAACCATGTAGACCCAGTTTACAACACAGTGATGTCAGTCATTAAGTTTACATCATTTGGCTCTCACTCATTATTCCTTATAAATAATAATGGGAGTATACAGAAGTGAATTAACTTTAGAGATTAGTTGTACATTTCTAGTTTGTCTTCTGGTTCATGAAAGTCAATATCAATAGGATGTTTATGCCTGTCTCCGGGGGTTTAGATATAATTGGTTGACCCTGTAGTTTTTTTTTTACCTCCAGGTTCACGAGTGCCAAGTCAATACCAATGTAACATTGATGTCTGACCCAGGCCACACTGAGTGATTGTGTATAACTTGTTTTGTATTTGATATATATATACAGTTTACATATTGTTGTTGCAGGATGGAGTGTTTGTGAGAAGAGTGGAGAGGCTGTGTGATACAGTTATACACTTGGACAATTTTGTAATTGATGTATAATATATACAGTTTACATATTGTTTTTGCAGGATAGATTGTTTGTGGGAAGGGTGGAGAGGCTGTGTGATACAGTTATACACTTGGACAGTATTGTAAATGATGTATAATATATACAGTTTGCATATTGTTGTTGCAGGATGGAGTGTTTGTGAGAAGAGTGGAGAGGCTGTGTGATACAGTTATACACTTGGACAGTTTTGTAATTGATGTATAATATATACAGTTTACATATTGTTTTTGCAGGATAGATTGTTTGTGGGAAGGGTGGAGAGGCTGTGTGATACAGTTATACACTTGGACAGTATTGTAAATGATGTATAATATATACAGTTTGCATATTGTTGTTGCAGGATGGAGTGTTTGTGAGAAGAGTGGAGAGGCTGTGTGATACAGTTATACACTTGGACAGTATTGTAAATGATGTATAATATATACAGTTTACACATTGTTTTTGCAGGATAAAGTGTTTGTGGGAAGAGTGGAGAGGCTGTGTGATACAGTTATACACTTGGACAGTTTTGTTGGTTCAGACAAGGAGAAAAACCCTGCTTATAAAGAGTACCACGGTATGTTGTTGTTGAATGGTGTTTAGGGCCGCTTTTAGTAACTGTTCACTCATACCCCAGAAGTATTTTGGTGCTGCCACACTGGAGTATCATGCTGCAGACATATGGTATGTAACCCTGCCCCATCTGCATGCTAGGTAGATGCTCTACCAATCAACCACTGCTGCCATACATCATGGCATGCGGACGATTATGAAATTCTGGACTGCTTTCGGTTTCAGGAAATGTTTGTAAACATTTTCAAATTTATTTTCCCAGATAGTGGCCCTTACTCAAATTAGCATTCATAACTCAACAGTTCTAGAGTACCAGGCAGCAAATGTAGTTGCTGTTTAACAGCCCAGTCCTGGATACTTTAGTATGAATAGTAGAATAGTATTGTAAAGATAAGTTTTTAGTTTAGAATGAAATGTTATTATACACTGTGTGTCCTTTCTGTTGAGGTTTTTGTATCTACAAGCCAGATGAGCTTATGCCATGGCGCATTGTCCTTCATTTATCATCTGTCGATCTGTTAGCAGCATTTTCTCTGAAACTGAAATTTCAAAAGATTTCTTATTGATAACAAAAGACAAAACTGTTCATATTTTGCGTAAATTATCCTTTTCACTGATGTGGTTTAAGTTTGTTCATGGGGTTGGAGTCTGTTGAGGCTTCATAAGTCGTATAACTTAGGGCCAGGAGAGACTCCAAAAAGTGTAAAAATTGTGATTTTTGTAATATGAATAGTTAAATGCAGACATGTAAAGAAGTATTGAATAAATATAATGATATAAAACTTAACAATGCGAAATATTTCTATACAAATATATCTGTATTTCAGGAATGTTCAATATCAAACAGCTCCCGCGACTCAACTCTCTGGTGTGTCATATGCCCGATTCCCTGGACTTTGCCTTTAAACTGAGACGGAAAAAGTTCATAATTGAGGTAATGTATGATAAACAGCACGGAGAATAAGATTTCATGCCATTTTAAATACATCAGAGGGACTTTATTTACCTTCCAGTTTTATTAGTGAATGAATATCTCAAAATTTATCTAAATAAAAACACTTTTATTTTTCAAGTGCTTGGTAACCTTTCGCGCATTAAGACTTTAGAATAAGTTGGGCTCAAACCCAAGACCTCATTGGTGAGTTGTGCATGAGACAGTGCCCTTGGTCATGTAGAGCCGGGCCCGATTAGCTTAGTCGGTTACGCGTCTGACTATCAATCCAGGGGTCGTGAGTTTGAATCCCCCGCCTGGCAACAGTCTCCATGATGATTGATATACGATATTGTGTCTCATTATCATTAGTCTCTCACCACTGATTCAAGTGGGAAAGTTATCAGTTACTTGAGGAGACCAGGTGTGTTACTGGTTAATCCCAGGAAACAGTGGTTAGGTTAACTGATCGTCTGTTAGCCCTCAATGGCATAAAAATGACGCTAAATATTCAGTCAATCAGTCAATCAATCATTAGTCATGTAGAACCCTTAATATGGGATGAAATTGTAGGTTTTACCATAATAAAATAATGACCTTTTCACTTTATTGCTCCATTTATCAGGCAGATGTCTACACAAGTGTCACTAGTTACAACAATAGTAAAATTGGTAAAAGTGTAAATATGTAAAAGTGTAAATATGTAATACAGGTATGTTAGATATGTAATAGTGGATTAAAATGTAATAAAAACTCTAAAATAATGCAATAGGGTCTAAAAAAGAAGTAATAATCAGTAAGCCATAATTTTTTCCTCCATAAAGTATCTGGTAGGAAGAATAGACTACCCAAAATTATTTCCATAAAAATAATAATGAGAGAATCATCTACTTAGAAATAACACCTCGAAAGGTACCAATGAAGGGAAGAGAATCGGCTACCTAGAAGTAACACCTCTAAAGGTACTAATGTAGGGGAGAGAATAGGCTACCTAGAAGTAACACCTCTAAAGGAACTAATGTAGGGGAGAGAATCATCTACTTAGAAATAACACCTCGAAAGGTACCAATGAAGGGAAGAGAATCAGCTACCTAGAAGTAACACCTCTAAAGGTACTAATGTAGGGGAGAGAATAGGCTACCTAGAAGTAACACCTCTAAAGGTACTAATGTAGGGGAGAGAATCGGCTACCTAGAAGTAACACCTCTAAAGGTACCAATGAAGGGAAGAGAATCGGCTACCTAGAAGTAACACCTCTAAAGGTACCAATGAAGGGAAGAGAATCGGCTACCTAGAAGTAACACCTCTAAAGGAACTAATGTAGGGGAGAGAATCGGCTACCTAGAAGTAACACCTCTAAAGGAACTAATGTAGGGGAGAGAATCGGCTACCTAGAAGTAACATACTAAAGGTACTAATGTTGGGGAGAGAATCGGCTACCTAGAAGTAACACCTCTAAAGGTACTAATGTAGGGGAGAGAATCGGCTACCTAGAAGTAACACCTCTAAAGGTACTAATGTAGGGGAGAGAATCGGCTACCTAGAAGTAACACCTCTAAAGGTACTAATGTAGGGAAGAGAATCGGCTACCTAGAAGTAACACCTCTAAAGGTACTAATGTTGGGGAGAGAATCGGCTACCTAGAAGTAACACCTCTAAAGGTACTAATGTAGGGAAGAGAATCGGCTACCTAGAAGTAACACCTCTAAAGGTACTAATGTAGGGGAGAGAATCGGCTACCTAGAAGTAACATACTAAAGGTACTAATGTAGGGAAGAGAATCGGCTACCTAGAAGTAACACCTCTAAAGGTACTAATGTTGGGGAGATAATCGGCTACCTAGAAGTAACACCTCTAAAGGTACTAATGTAGGGGAGAGAATCGGCTACCTAGAAGTAACACCTCTAAAGGTACTAATGTAGGGAAGAGAATCGGCTACCTAGAAGTAACACCTCTAAAGGTACTAATATAGGGGAGAGAATCGGCTACCTAGAAGTAACACCTCTAAAGGTACTAATGTTGGGGAGAGAATCGGCTACCTAGAAGTAACACCTCTAAAGGTACTAATGTTGGGGAGAGAATCGGCTACCTAGAAGTAACATACTAAAGGTACTAATGTTGGGGAGAGAATCGGCTACCTAGAAGTAACACCTCTAAAGGTACTAATGTTGGGGAGAGAATCGGCTACCTAGAAGTAACACCTCTAAAGGTACTAATGTAGGGAAGAGAATCGGCTACCTAGAAGTAACACCTCTAAAGGTACTAATGTAGGGAAGAGAATCGGCTACCTAGAAGTAACACCTCTAAAGGTACTAATGTAGGGAAGAGAATCGGCTACCTAGAAGTAACACCTCTAAAGGTACTAATGTAGGGGAGAGAATCGGCTACCTAGAAGTAACATACTAAAGGTACTAATGTAGGGAAGAGAATCGGCTACCTAGAAGTAACACCTCTAAAGGTACTAATGTTGGGGAGATAATCGGCTACCTAGAAGTAACACCTCTAAAGGTACTAATGTAGGGGAGAGAATCATCTACCTAGAAGTAACACCTCTAAAGGTACTAATGTAGGGAAAAGAATCGGCTACCTAGAAGTAACACTTCTAAAGGTACTAATGTAGGGGAGAGAATCGGCTACCTAGAAGTAACACCTCTAAAGGTACTAATGTAGGGAAGAGAATCGGCTACCTAGAAGTAACACCTCTAAAGGTACAAATGTTGGGGAGAGAATCGGCTACTTAGAAGTAACACCTCTAAAGGTACTAATGTAGGGGAGAGAATCGGCTACCTAGAAGTAACACCTCTAAAGGTACTAATGTTGGGGAGAGAATCGGCTACCTAGAAGTAACACCTCTAAAGGTACTAATGTTGGGGAGAGAATCGGCTACCTAGAAGTAACACCTCTAAAGGTACTAATGTAGGGAAGAGAATCGGCTACCTAGAAGTAACACCTCTAAAGGTACTAATGTAGGGGAGAGAATCGGCTACCTAGAAGTAACACCTCTAAAGGTACTAATGTAGGGAAGAGAATCGGCTACCTAGAAGTAACACCTCTAAAGGTACAAATGTTGGGGAGAGAATCGGCTACTTAGAAGTAACACCTCTAAAGGTACTAATGTAGGGGAGAGAATCGGCTACCTAGAAGTAACACCTCTAAAGGTACAAATGTTGGGGAGAGAATCGGCTACTTAGAAGTAACACCTCTAAAGGTACTAATGTTGGGGAGAGAATCGGCTACCTAGAAGAAAGACCTCTAAAGGTACTAATGTTGGGGAGAGAATCGGCTACCTAGAAGTAATACCTCTAAAGGTACTAATGTAGGGGAGAGAATCGGCTACCTAGAAGTAACACCTCTAAAGGTACTAATGTAGGGGAGAGAATCGGCTACCTAGAAGTAACACCTCTAAAGGTACTAATGTAGGGGAGAGAATCGGCTACCTAGAAGTAACACCTCTAAAGGTACTAATGTAGGGGAGAGAATCGGCTACCTAGAAGTAACACCTCTAAAGGTACTAATGTAGGGGAGAGAATCGGCTACCTAGAAGTAACACCTCTAAAGGTACAAATGTTGGGGAGAGAATCGGCTACTTAGAAGTAACACCTCTAAAGGTACTAATGTTGGGGAGAGAATCGGCTACCTAGAAGAAAGACCTCTAAAGGTAATAATGTTGGGGAGAGAATCGGCTACCTAGAAGTAACACCTCTAAAGGTACTAATGTAGGGGAGAGAATCGGCTACCTAGAAGTAACACCTCTAAAGGTACTAATGTTGGGGAGAGAATCGGCTACTTAGAAGTAACACCTCTAAAGGTACTAATGTAGGAGAGAGAATCGGCTACCTAGAAGTAACACCTCTAAAGGTACTAATGTTGGGGAATTGATAGGATAGAGGAGAAATAATCATTTGTGGTCCCATTTTCCTTCCTTATTGACTTCAGGGACAGTCTGTAGACATTACTTCTGCTGGTATGTGTATGATTTTGTTATGGACAGATGATGGTCCTTTAATAGGATGAAAATGCATTGAAATGACTATAATCAAAACCAATACATGTATTGATGTATATAAAACTTATTTATTATTGAATGCCAATAAAACTATTAAAACAAGACGGTGGTGTAGTGAATAGTATATTGGCCACTCATGCCAGAGGTCAAGGGTTTAATCCCAGATTTGGCCCATAGCCTCTCAAACACAACACCCAGCACTTGTACCACCAAGGAAATTGATTCACAAAAGCTCAGAGTTTGCTTCAAAATCAAACTAACATAACTTTTATAAACAAAATCAAAATTATTAAATAAATAAACAGCGCCACACTTTCGTAGTAAATTTCACTGTGATATTTTGTTTGTTTCAGAAACTCCATCTACCCCCAGATCTGTCAGAGACGGCCAGCAGGTCCCAGGAGGACCCAGTCCCGAGCATGAAACCAAGTACAGGCTGTGGTGTAACTACTGGCAAAAATAAATTAGACTTTTGAATAAAACTAAATAAGATAGAGGGTCATGGAGTGCTGGCTGTCAAATGGATCTGTACGCTGAAAATGTTTGAATATTTGCAAAAAAATATTCAGCTCTGATTATCAAGAAAGGAGTTGGTAAAAACTTTCTGTAAAAATGCATGGGGTATCAACTGAAATATTGAACTGTTTCATGTAAAATTGGATGGTTTTGTGTTGTTTTGCAACCTCTTTGACTTCAACCAATGATAACTAAGTGCGGCTATAATCAATTAAATTCTCATCAGACGGATACCCTTGCTTTAGTTTTGCCATAATATTTGGATATATCTATTTAAGAAAGGCCTCTGGATGATGCATTTAGTTTTAACTGAAATTTATTAAAATATTAAGTAACCAGTCAAAAATGTCCAAAGTTCTGGTACATGTATTTAAGTATGGTAGTTCTTAGGAATATATTGGTGAAAGTAAAATCAAGATGTTTTTTTGATTCTGTGGAATCATAAGTACCAGTATATATTATGATAATGGCGACCATCTTTGTTAATAAAGTGATTAATGATTTTGTTGCTTTCATGGTTACTCTCTTGCTTCCATCCCTATTTCTGTCAAATCATTTTATCAAACTTGGATGGATAATTGCATCATTTTGATGCCATTGAGGGGTAAAAGATCAGTTCATTGAGCCATTTTTTCCTAGATATCTTGAAGGTAAACCAGCACTCAAGCACACCGATAACAAATAACTGATAGCTCTCCCTCTTGAATCAGTGGTGAGAGACAAATGACTATCAGACGCAATGTCTAACCAGGCCTGGCTAATTGCATATTGGTGGGTGATTGTATCTTTATTGTATCTTGAAGTGAAGGATACAACTATGGCATACCAAAGGCTTTAAAATTTAATTACTAGTCTGCATTGTAGGTTCCTGCTTTCATACTCGGCATTTACAACTCGTCTTGAATATTTGACAAAGTGGTAGAGCCAAAATATATTCACAAAACATTTTACAAAGGCAGTCAAGATGCCAGATACCTTGGCAAACGGACTGCACCATCAGTCCAAATAAACCAGTCATCTTGAATTAAGTTGCGATTGTAACATTAATGAATCCTTTATTGTCGTTTTCATGTTTACATTTTTTTTAATGCTTGTAAATAAATACTAGAAAGGTCGAGTGAAGTACTAAATCAAGTTAATATTGTAGGATCAACAAATACGTCTTAACAGTATTATTCTAGCTGATAAATTGGAATAGTTTAATTCTCTTTATAAGGCACAAACCCGTTGATAGGTTAAATTATTTTAGTACTACATGTATTATATATCATTTATAAATACATGTATACTTCATTGATTTCTTCATTTATTTGATTATAAATACTTTTTCTAAATTTTTACCCTATTTATTAAATTTTTTAATGTCATCATCACATTCATTAATCTTTGCACATATAAAATGACCTATTTGTGTGTAAACGTGCCATGAAACACCATTCATTCATTCATTCATTCATTCATAAGGCACAAATTGGAAATATGACAGGATTTGCTGAATATTGCTATGCACACCTTGAAACAACAAACGCAACATAATCACAACAAGAGCTGTCGGAGGGACAGCACTCTCGACTATTCTAAAACAACAGCTTTTTCTGGAAATAAGTACCAAATGAAAGAAAATCAAATCTCAGGGGTGGTAAAATTAAGCTTAATTATTGTTTGTATGTTAAAAATAATTTAGCAAAATAATTCACCAACACTATTTATTTTCATTATCAACAGTTATGTTTTTTTATAATTATGCACTACCTTCAAATCACATGGTTATATACCAGTTCTGGTACATGGATCTATAGTCTGGTACCAACACATACAGTTTATCAATGCTGGATATCCTTCGAAGTTGTTCAGTTTTATACATATATATACAATATATGCCACAAACTTATTTCCGTACCAGCTCATGAAAATGGATCTATAATTGAAATAATCTTGTACCAGCATACATAGTTTATCATAGCTGGATGAAAATGAAGAAATTTCTTTTACAGAAAATTAAACTTTCAGGAAAATGTAAAGAAAAATAAAACCTGTAAAACTGACCCTATTTGTCAAACATCTAAGCTCAACGCCTTGTTCTACAATCTTTAACCTGCTAAAATTTCAATCTGCTCAAAAATTTTAACCTGCTAAAACACTTTAACCATATTTTAAAAGTCTAAAAGGGGCCATAATTCTGCCGAAAAGGAACCCATAGTTATGGTTCTTATCTCTGTGCATTCCATTGATGATGCTCAACACATATGTGAAGTTTCATTCATATCGAATGAGTGGTTGTAGATATCTTGCCGGATAAAAAATTTAACCTGAAAAATTAAGTCCAAAAAGGGCCTTAACTCTGTAAAAATGCAACCCAGAGTTTTGGTTCTTGTCTCCATTGGTTCCATTGATGATGCTGAAGACACATGTGAAGTTTCATTATATTGAATAAGTGGTGGCATAGATATCTTACCTGATAAAAAACTTTAACCTGAAAAATTCAGTTCAAATGGAGCCACAACTCTGCCAAAATGCAACCCAGAGTTATGGTTCTCGTCTCTGTGTATTCCATTGATGGTGCTGAACATGCGTGTGAAGTTTCATTCATATAGAATAAGTGGTTGCACAGATATCTTACCTGTTAAAAAACTTAAATTTGAAAAACCAACGCCCCCTATTCTACGAATAGTCGAGCCAAAAAGTAATTGATGGCATCACAAGACAAAGTTCATCCAAAATCCTATCATATACAACTAGCTTCAATGCCATTTTCAACACATACCAGGCAGGTTATAATTTTATTGGTAGAGAAAGACCTAACAATGAATCTGAGTAGAACCACCGTCCTTCTGCAAGTAACTGACAAAACTTTCTCACAAAAAGTCTTTTGACGGATTGAGGCTCAAACTCACAACCTCATCAGTGAGAGGTAAGTGGTCTTTAACCCTTTACTCCATAGATACGCGTTTTCCTGCACCAATCACAGAAGGCCTTTGAAAACAGTGCAGGAAGAGTTCAGATTGCTCGTAACGAGCAATCTGAACACTTCCTGCACTGTTTTCCACTCTGTCAGTTAATATAAACATAATTCACCGAATAATTCAAAAGCCTTCTATATTACGTGTCCAAAGGTGTCTATATTAGAGGTGTCAAAAGGCGTCTATATGAAGTAAAGGGTTAAGCAACAGTGCCTTGGACCACTCATCCATAGGGGAATCTTCAACTGTGAACGAAAACAGTCTGGAAAATTAACGTTTAAACCAAGTTCTGTATGGATCTAAAATGAATAACGAATGAAATGACATAATTAACAAATATTTTTATTGCACTTTGTTGACAGTTAACAATAACACTTAACATCATTTCTCAAACAAAATAAATATCTAAATAAACATCTGAGGAAAATATATACAGCACAGCAAACAATGATATACAAGTTCAACATCTAAACAAAACGTGTTAACTGGGCACGTATGACCGTAATATTAATCACTTGAGAATAACGAAACTCAAACTTAATCTAATTCAAAGATAAGGTAAACTAGATTCTCTGTTAAGTCTGTTATCCTATTACATCATCAATATCATTATATGAGGATTAAGTCTGATAAGCATAATTTTTGTTTTAATTTGTAAAGATGTCTTTCACATTGACCTACTTTTAGTAGGAAAGTATTATTTTTTTCAAAATCTGGTTGTATATGTTTTATTTATCCATTTACAAATTACTATAAAACACTTTATTAGCGATAACATTAATTTTGCTATTATTGGCAAGTTTCAACCCTCGCAAATTCATAGATTTTGCTAAAATTACAATCATGTACACTGGCAGTATCACTTTTGGAACATTGCAAATCAACATTTCGTAAATAAATTAAACGGGACAAACCAGAGCAAATTCACGAAATACAGTTCAAACAAATTTAAAGTGCTTTACAGTATTGTAGAATCAAAGGTGGCATCAGAAACCACTGTCCACCTCTGGCTAGTACATTACCATGAAATCCTTGTGATTTATTTCTGAATGGGGTTCAGCACCATTTTCAGCACTTAACAGGTTGTACTGACAACTAGTTTTATAAGAGGAAAAATACCTCTGAATGAACCCGAGTAGAACCCCAATCCTTCTGCAAGTAACTAGCAAACTTACTTACAAAATATTTGATTGAGCCGGGCTCTGACCTCGAATCCATGCAGGTAAATGACCTTTAGATGGCTGGCTTCATTGACTATTTGACCATGGTGGACCGCGAAATACTGGTTAATTGAATGCTTAATTTGATGGTCTTCTGCCAGAGAGTGTTGCAAAATGGCAACATTAACTGATGATGTTAAAACATCATAAGGAATAAACAAGTAGTTTATCATCAATTATTTTTGTCTCATTTAAAGTGTTTGGGGTTTCATCTTTGGGAATCTTTTAGACCACATATAAAATATGTTACTTGATGTATGCTTATTCATGGTGTAGATAAAGTAACAGAACTTTTTACAGAAGTAACAGTGTAAGTTCTCTAAAATAGAAACTTTTCTTAACTTAAGCCAAAGATGTTACATTTTTTTATTTGCAGCACAAAATGTCAGCCTGGACAAGATATATGAAATATTGAGTGCATTAATATCCGTCTGATCTTTTAATGTTTCTTTACAATTTGGAATTAACCTAAATCACATAAAAATGTACAAAATGACATTCTGATATAAACCAGTCTAGCAGAATCATCCCAACAAGGCACTATAAACGTCTGTACATGCTAATAATGATAAAATCATATGTTCAATCAAGTATGCAAGGCAAGAGTATCGAAGAAATTGCAGTCACTCAAGGACAGAAATGCAATCTCACATGGACAGAAGAGTAGACGCCCATGATAATATAGCTGGGAAGGATATTTTGAGGAATGAAAACATATAAATAGTAATGGGCCGTTGATTGATTATATTGGAAAATTGACTGGTTTAGCCCAAAGTTGTTGACAATAGATTTATCACAATAGATTATCAAAAAATAAAAAAAAGTTTTTTTCCTAGTTTATTTTTGATTTATAAGGAATATGCATCAACAGTATAAGAGTTTATAATCAATAGAAGACATTATATCATTTATTTGAAACATTTTTTTAACATCTACCGTAAATCAATTAAATGTGTTTCATTATATTATTAACTTAACAGACAGTGAAGCTGGAAGTATCAAGTCTTAATTTATACATGGAGTGGGAATCAATGTAACTTGTGCATGTTTTGATTGTTCATAAAATATAACCAGAACTTTACCTAAACCAGATAAATGGAAAAAAGATTTTTTTATATTTTGTACCAAATAGAAGTGGTGTTTTGATAGTCTCGGACTACCGTTAATTGGTAGGTCTGAGTTGAAGTTGGCGATAATCGACTGTGATTGTCTCCACATAGTGGATTTTTGTTATTTTCTTGCTGTCGGTTAATTTATGTTAGATAACCAAGTAAACTAAGTTATTTTCAATTTATATTTATGATATTTATATATCTCTGTATCCCTCTCGATCTTGTTCTCTCAGAATGTTTTTGTACACAGGTAAAGAAAATAAATGTATAACTCATTTTAATCACACAATTAATAGACAAATCAGTCTTTCATTTGATCTCTGTCTCTCACATTCTATTTTAAATGCAAAAATAATACTTAATGGCCCTTTATCACTAAATCCCATATTGGCTGATCATCCAGTTATCAATTTTTGAACCAAACCGATTGTAACTGATTGTGAAAATATCAACTGATTCCCATCACTACCAAAAAGCAATCACCAGACATCACCACTGCATGTTTTTTGGGGGTTTTTTTAAAAAATTTGATTTATTTATATCAAATGAATAGATTAACCTAGGTATTAAATAGGTCGGAGGGCATTTCTTTACAAATTAAAAATTTCACATACATACTTAATAATTTAATATATACATATTATTGTCATAACAGGAAATCAACAGAGTTGAAAAAGGTCAAGAAACAATGAAACAACAAATATCTTACCAATACCAAGTTGTTTTACAAGTTCTCTCTCATATTATTCCTATCAGCGTAAATATTAATAATATATAATAATGGTTTACTTCATAGTTAACTTGCATGTTATAATCTATTTTAGCCGAGCCCGATTATCTCAGTTGGTAGCGCGTCTAACCATAAATCCAGATGTCGTGATATACAACATTGCATCTCATTGTCATTCGTCTCTAACCACTGATTCAAGTGGAAAAGTTAACAGTTACTTGCAGTGACGGTTGTTCTCAAGCCCTCAGGTTAACCTCCAGGATACCAGTAAAAAGGGGTTAGGTTAATTGATCATATGTTAGCCCTCAATGGCATAAAAATAATGCTCAATATTCGGACAAACAAAATATCATCTATTTCAAAACATATCTTTCAACTAAACATACATAAATTAATATCCTTATATTCAAAGTTAACACAAGAACAAAACAAAATGCATGAACAAAACAATATACAATACTAGAACTTATCAACGAGATTTAATCTTTACGAGATGAAATGTTTGTTCTGCGGTGGGAACTACCTCATTTTTACTGATGAGCATACTTATACAATACTCGGTTCGTGACTTTCCCTTCATGGTTTATTAGGTGAGACTAGGAGTAACGACGTCTTTTCCATGTCATTAAAGTGTTTAAGTGCAAAACCTAATCCACTTTTATTGAGAAAGGCACTACCCTAGTAGTCTAATTATCCTTCAGACTAAAAAAGTAATAGTGTAGGTTTAATTTAAACTTATTTTACTTTGATTGCGGAACAAAGTATTACAACTTCTAAAAATCATGCTCAGTCTTCCTGGGAAGAACCATAACTAAGCATATTTGGGGAAAAGTGTCTTACTCAAGGACATCACATACAGCCATGGCGGAGGATCAAACCCATGGCCCTTCGATCACCAGGGGGAATCAAAACAAGTTGGACACAAAAGTAAAGGTAGAAATCCAAGTACATGCAATATGAATAAAAGTTTATTATGTTAACTTAAATTTATTTGGTTTGCCCAATATCATGTCAAACATTGTATGATGACAGGATGATAACATGGTCTGATTGGGCAAAACATTCATTTATTATTTCATCATTTCTTCAGTAACCTCAAAATGATGAGTAAATAAACTCTCTGGAAAATGATGAGTAAATGTACTCTTTGGAAAATGGTGAGTAAATGTACTCTTTGGTATATTTTAAACATTTGTTTAATCGCTTGGATTGTTTGTGAAATTACCCAAGATTTGTTTTTGCACTCTCAAAACTAATATATCCAGAAAATAGTTAAATATATTTAAAACTAATTTTACAAATAGCACGAAAAAGTAAACAATCTGAAACAGGCAATATACACTGATCTGCCCATTTTCACCATTCTGTGCAATTTCAATTAAATTTTCAAAATTGGTTGAGAAATTAATGCATTAAGAAACAAATTTCTTACCACAACAAAAACATCACTGAAAGTCAAGTGATTCCCACCCTGATACAAATGTAATACATAATTATCACAACAAGTTTATAGTTACATTAAATAAGATATGTAATCTTACGCGATACTGTCACAAAACTGTCAAAACAAAGGCATAAAGACGAGCAGATCCTCGATCTGAGATTGTGGGTGAAATGTTTGACACAAATTGTCAATTGAAATACAACATCTTACATCTAATTCAAAACACAGCTATAACTGCATTTCTGTATAGGGAGGGGTTTAGGAAAGGTGACGACATCACATTTATGAAGATTTGTCAGTTTACTTTTTGGTCAAATATAAGAGTCCCTGTACACTCAGTCACAATTCAAATTTACATAAAAGGATGGTGCAATTTCTTCAAGATATATTTTTTTGTCAATTTAATGGTTTAATTTCTTTTAATTATTTGTTATATTGATCATTTGCCAAAAGGTATACAAGCAGATTTACAGGACTTCTTACATATAGGGTGTTTAGGTTCAGTGCATGTACGTAACAAACAGCTATGGTAAAGTCACATGGTATGGTGAAGTCACATGGGAGAGTTAAGTCACATGGTATGGTAAAGTTACATGGTACAATGTTATAACAATAGGGGATGAATACATGAATAAATCCAACATTTTGAAACTAAGTCATCATATTTTTAGATGGAACCTTCTGGATGTTTTGTAGTATGACAAAATATATACAATGATGCAATACAACCATTTTTTTTATTAAACTTATTTATTTTATTTCGATTGCATGATATCTTCCTGTGTAGAACCAGTACTAAGCATATGCACAAAAGTCTTATTCCAGACCCCACACATAGACGTGGGTATCATCAAACCCACGACCCTTCGATCATGGGTTCAATGCTCTACCACTAGACCACGCAGGGCCGTAGCCAAAGTTTGATTTTACAGGTGGCACAATCCCAACCTTGCTAAGGGATCCGAGGACAGGCTTCATTGAAAAAAAATAGCTCCCACAATGCATTTATTGTGGTTTCCTGATATCTGAGAGACATTTGTTAAGCTTTTCAAACCGGTAACTCATACTGAATTTTACACAAATGTTCATGGTTTACACCAATTCTATGTTGAATACACATGCTTTCTAAACATGGCATATAAGTACACATCAAGACACAATAAAACTATTAGCTTTGTACTGTAATGTATGTTGATAGTGGAAATATGTGCAGGAAATGACATTGTTGCAAGTTGTTTTTTTTTTATTACAAAAATATTAATTATAAATTTGAATCTCCACAAATTTTACAGGAGGCAAGTGTTTACGCTTGCCTCAGTGTGGCTACGGCCCTGCCACATGCTCCACACAAAACAATCAATAACTTTTTTATTGAATGATTCTTACTATAAATAGAATGACATCATTTCAGATAAGCTATTTGTTTTATGTTCTTTGTCACATATTTGTTTACTAACACAACAAACTTTAATTTTAAATGATATAGAGTATTTAATGAATGATACCATAACTAGAATATCTTTGGTGATATACATTCATTGCATAGCTATATTGGTCCAGAATATTACCACAGTATATACACAACGAAACAATACTGAGACTTCAGGCATATATCAGAGATACAAGTCAATACATCAAGTCAATACAACATGCAAGGAAATATTATCTCCACATCAAATAAAACCTGTCATCCTGTGAACCACAAGAAATCCAGGCTTTGTGACTTTTTATAGTAATTTATTTGAACTTCAATAGCAATCAATAAATGGTGATTTATGTGCTCGGACAAGGTGTATTACTGGACTAGATTGCCAGACTAGATGTATTCCTGGACTAGATTACCAGACTAGATGAATTCCTTGACTAAATTCCAAGACTAGATGAATTCCTGGACTAGATTCCAAGACAAGATCTATTCCTGGACTAGATTACCAGACTAGATGAATTCCTGGACTAGATTACCAGACTAGATGTATTCCTGGACTAGATTACCAGACAAGATGAATTCCTGGACTAGATTACCAGACTAGATGAATTCCTGGACTAGATTCCAAGACTAGATGAATTCCTGGACTAGATTACCAGACTAGATCTATTCCTGGACTAGATTACCAGACAAGATGAATTCCTGGACTAGATTACCAGACTAGATGAATTCCTAGTCAGAGCAGAGCAGTCAGTCAAGGGACGGAGCAAAAGTGACCTTTTAAGACAGGTTGTTGCTTAATACAGGTTAATTTACTCTGAAAGCATAACAATGGGATATAGAAAATATGGTTAAGACAGATGACTGCTTAATAGAGGTGACCACTAATACAGGTTTGACTGTAGTTGTATTCAAACTGACCAATCACTCTCCCAAATTGATGTTTAAATGCTGCCCCAGCCCATGTCCTTTAGTTGATCTGCAAATGTCAGAGTTTCTTTCCTCGAAATGAAGCCTTTACACAGTACAAGAGTTTACTCCCTTTTTAAGAGTTGGTTACAGTACAAGAATTACCTCCCCTATTGTTCCCAGGACTTAAGATATAAACCTCTCAGAAATCCAAGAATTTCTTCTCTTGCTGTGCCTGTATAATCTAGCAATAGTAAACATTTTCTGATTTTTGGTAAACAAGAGATGGAATAATATAACTTTATAAAAGTTTCTTCCGTTTAATGGCAGTGCAAATATAACTGTGTAATGCCGAAAAAGTTGCCTTATATTTAACTCGATGCCATTATTTGTTTCCGATACCTTGGAATCATGGAACCTATTTAGTGTTGAGAACAGACTGTCATGCTCAAGCCAGTGCCAAGGCGTTCTATTATCCCTTATAAACAGAGTTCTATTTTCTTCTTTTAGTTGTGTTCTTGGAGGCCTTTTATCAGACATTATCGTATAATGTAAGAAACGAAAAATATAGTACCGGGTACCGGTAATTCAAGAGTGTCCTTTCTTAGTTAACTTTACACAAAACACAACTAACTCTGTGATAAAAGTGTTTACCTTCATACAGTTTCAGCGAAAAATGTTTCTCAGCAAAACAAGAGTTTCTTCCCTTGCATTGTTTCAGGAAAAAAATGTATATTAGTTATACAAGAGTTTCCTCCCTTGCATTGTGTTCTAGAGAAAATGTTTATCAGAAATACAAGAGTTTCTTCCCTTGCATTGTTTCAGAGAAAATGTATATATTTTTTTTGTAGAAATACAGTTTCTTCCACTGTACTGTTTTAAGAGTAAATGCAGTAATCTAGACAAGAGTCCTTAGTAGTGTTTCGGAGAGTACAACTCTTAACATCGTGTTGACACAACACACTGATTTAAATAGTCACACACCTCCCCATAACTCTTGACCAGCTCTTTCATCCTCTTGTATAGGCAGTAACGTATCTGAGTTTACATTTCACAATAATTTTGCAGGTTGCAGGTATAGATTCACTTTCACAATTAATCTATAAATAGAATGTTCTCCTTCTGTTAAATAACCTGAAACTTATACATTCATTTTTGTATTATATAATTTCTGTTATTACCAAATCATCTCTCTCTCTCAATTAATTATATATTATTTCTTTCAGGCAAACAGCAGAGATTACACATTGTGATAGTTAAACACCTTTCACCCAGAATTCCCTGCAGATCATGTGACATTATGACTAGAACTGACCAATGAGCTGTCAGTATTGATCAGTCAGGTACAAATGCACCCGGCGGTTCAGCTTCTAGTTCCTTCTCATACTGACATAAGGCTTGGTGAACAAAGTCATATTGTTCATGGGTTTGAATTGTGCCTCCCCTGAAAGTGGAAACAAAAATCTATATTTACTTTAATATCTGGTTTACAGTAATTCCTAAACTTATCAAACAAAATTAATATCTTCTGGATGGTGCAATAGTTGTAACCAGTTTTTGATCAAGTGTCTTGCTCTGCTAATTGTTAAAAATGGTGATAAAGTTTTTTTTGCTCTAGGTAGTTGTTAACTATTGTTGGTGAACTTTCTTGCACTGTGTTTTTGTAAGCATATGTTGATAAAGTGTCCAGTCTGTTAGTTGTTAGCAAATGTTGATGAAGTGTTTTGCTCTGTTTGTTGTAAGCAAATATTAATGAAGTATTTTGCTCTGTTAATTGTAAGCAAATGTTGAAGAAGTGCATGTTTTGCTCTGTTAATTGTAAGCAAATGTTGATGAATTGTTTTGCTCTGTTAGTTGTAAGCAAATGTTGATGAAGTGTTCACTCTATTAATTGTAAGTAAATGTTGATAAAATTTTGCTTGGTGAAGTTGTAAGCAAATGTCAAATAAGTGTCTTGCTCTGGGGATTTGTAAGCAAATGTCAATAAATTATCTCACTTATTGTCACATAACATTGATCGTTAACAAAGCATTATTTCTGTGTTTAATGCTGCAAGTTCCTGCAACATATTATCAACATAGCAGCTAACCAGTCCCTTTCTTATTTCCATTATCTTTATCCAATGTTAAGAAGCAAATGCTGATGAGTGTTTTGCTCTGCTAGTTGTAAGCAAATACTGATGAAGTGTTCACTCTGTTAGTTGTAAGCAAATACTGATAAAGTGTTCGCTTTGTTAATTGTAAGGAAATGTTGATGAAGTGTTTTGCTTTGTTAGTTGTAAGAAAATGTTGATGAAGTGTTCACTCTGTTAGTTGTAAGCAAATACTGATAAAGTGTTCGCTTTGTTAATTGTAAGGAAATGTTGATGAAGTGTTTTGCTTTGTTAGTTGTAAGAAAATGTTGATGAAGTGTTCACTCTGTTAGTTGTAAGCAAATACTGATAAAGTGTTCGCTTTGTTAATTGTAAGGAAATGTTGATTAAGTGTTTTGCTTTGTTAGTTGTAAGCAAATGTTGATGAAGTGTTCACTCTGTTAGTTGTAAGCAAATACTGATAAAGTGTTTGCTTTGTTAATTGTAAGGAAATGTTGATGAAGTGTTTTGCTTTGTTAGTTGTAAGCAAATGTTGATGAAGTGTTCACTCTGTTAGTTGTAAGCAAATACTGATAAAGTGTTGCTTTGTTAATTGTAAGGAAATGTTGATGAAGTGTTTTGCTTTGTTAGTTGTAAGCAAATGTTGATGAAGTGTTCACTCTGTTAGTTGTAAGCAAATACTGATAAAGTGCTTAAGACAGATTTAACTGTATTTCATTATTTAAATCATTGGTTTTGGTCATATTATCATTGTTAACCTACCTGTCTATTCTCATACTACAAACTACACCCAAAACGTCAACAGAATGCTCCTCTCTTAGCTGTTTCATACCTATACTGATGGCTATAAAACATCCTGTCCTGCCTATACCCGCACTGAAAATACACAAATACATATATCATAAATCACACAATATCCTGCCCTGCCTATACCCCCACCGTAAATACACAAATACATATATCATAAATCACAACACATCTTGCCCTCCCTATACCCGCACTGAAAATACACAAATACATATATCATAAATGACACAATATCCTGCCCTGCCTATACCCCCACTGTAAATACACAAATACATATACCATAAATAACAAAATATCCTGCCCTGCCTATACCCCAACTGTAAATACACAAATACATATATCATAAATCACAAAATATCCTGTCCTCCCTATACCCGCACTGTAAATACACAAATACATATATCATAAATCACAAAATATCCTGTCCTCCCTATACCCGCACTGTAAATACACAAATACATATATCATAAATCACAAAATATCCTGTCCTTCCTATACCCGCACTGTAAATACACAAATACATATACATGTATCATAAATCACAACACATCCTGTTCTGCATATACCGGCACTGAAAATATACAAATACATACATCATAAATCACACAATATCCTGCCCTGCCTATACCCACACTGAAAACACACAAATTCATATATCATAAATCACAAAATATCCTGTCCTCTTAATACCCGCACTGAAAATACACAAATACATATACACATATCATGAATCATAAAATATCCTGTCCTGCCTGTAACTGCATTAAAAACCTGTCCATCTTGTATTAAGGATAATTTCTTTGAACAAGCCTGAATTATAAGCAGCAACATTTTGTTAATCTTGTATTAAGGATAAACTGTGTGAAGTAGCAGCCACATTTTGCTATCCCATATTGAAGGCTAAACTATGCGAATCAACCTTTATAACAAACAGCAACATTTTGGTCAACTAGTATAAAGATAAAATGTGAGAAAGTCTGTTTTACAAACATCCAGATTTTGTTCATAATAGAATATGTCAATGATCCTATTTTACAAGGGATAAATTTTATTTATCCCATATTAAGGATAGAGTATGTAAATTAGCTTATTTTATAAATAGCTACATTTGTTTATCCGAACAAAATGATACTTTCAGTGACTCGGTCTGTTTTATTTGTAGCCTCATTGTCTGTATCCATTATCAAAGGATTACTACTTATAAGCAACCATAGTTTGTTTTTCCCATATTAGGAGTTAGTTTTATGAGGCGTGACAAAAGACAAGAATTTGTGGCTAAGATTACTATCCATGAAGTTTCTTTTCCATAAAGCTTTTAGAAGAGTTGAGTGAACAAAAATTTGCCAAGCACAAAGATGCACAGATGAGTACTTGTGGGGTTTAGCATGGCAAATTTGTAGTTGTGTGTCTTTGGTAACACATAATTCAGTAAACTTTAGCCACACAATATCAAAGCCGACAAATTATGTCTGGCTGACCCCAAGATAAGGCTCAGGCTGTAACCCGACACACAAAACCAAAACTGTCTCCTCAACAAAATTAGTAGAGACATAGTTCTTGAAAGGAAACCCCAGGATGTTTACATTAACAAACCACGATCGAACAGATGGAGAGACAGCAGCAAAAATAATGCTGACCATCTGTACATAGACATATGTTATAGTGGCATTTAAACATACAAACTGTATCAAATAAGAATCTTCCATTGGTTTCCGGTTAAGATAGTAAGTTCCATTCAAATGGATAGCCGTTTTGACAGGAATGAGGCTCTACTAAGTGCACATGAAAACAGTCACCCATGGGTACGAAATTGTCAATCCGAACCAAAGAATCCATGAATGATTCTTTCGTTTGCCAACCAAACACACTGAATAATTATTTTTTTTAATTCATCCCAATTTTTTTTTTACTATAATCTCTTTTAATCATCATTTACGACACACACACACATATTTAAATGTCACTTAACAGTAGGAGGAGTTTAAGAAAGGCACGGGGATGGGGTGTAGATTGAACTGGGGAAAACCTAGAAATTCATGTCTGGTGTGTACTTACCTGCAGTGTACAATGACAGGACCTCTAACACGCAGACTGTTTTCTGCATATCGTCTCAACTCTACTTCTTTAACAAGTTCCAGGATTCTGGTTGGTGACTCTGGGGGCTTGTGGTCCGGCCACGCCGTGTACCAGTAATGTAATACGTATTGACACTCTCCGTTACACTGAAATGTGTTGAAAATGGCATTAAACACACGGTTAAAAATGAAGTAGACCACTAATGCTATTATCTTCTACAATGTGAAGGACATTATGCCTAAATTATATGAAGTTTTACAACCTTGAACCATGAACTCCAATCCTTATGATATTTTCCATTCAATTATTTGTCATGCTTTTTTTCTCTCAAACAAATGTACTGAAACCTAATTAAAATTTGTAGTAACCAATGTGAAAAAAACATTTACCTTTAAAACAAGATTTCGTATGGTATATCCATTTCTGCATATAGATTTCTCTACCTTTACTTCGATATCCCCAACTGTACAGGAGCTGTAGTCATCATCAGGCAGGTAGTTCTCACACTTTACCTGAAATGTGTATTTATTATCAGGCAGGTAGTTCTCACACTTTACCTGAAATATCTATTTATTATAAGGCAGGTAGTTCCCACACTTTACCTGAAATGTGTATTTATTATAAGGCAGGTAGTTCTCACACTTTACCTGAAATATCTATTTATTATAAGGCAGGTAGTTCCCACACTTTACCTGAAATATCTATTTATTATAAGGCAGGTAGTTCTCACACTTTACCTGAAATATCTATTTGTTATAAGGCAGGTAGTTCTCACACTTTACCTGAAATATCTATTAATTATAAGGCAGGTAGTTATCACACTTTACCTGAAATATCAGGTAGTTCCCCCACTTTACCTGAAATATCTATTTATTATAAGGCAGGTAGTTCTCACACTTTACCTGAAATATCTATTTATTATAAGGCAGGTAGTTCTCCCACTTTACCTGAAATATCAGGTAGTTCCCACATTTTACCTGAAATATCTATTTATTATCAGGCACATAGTTCTCATACTTTATCTGAAATAAGTATGGGTAGTTCTCACACTTCATCTGAAATATCTATTTATTATCATGCAGGTTGTTCACTTTAACTTTATTTAATATAAGGAATGTCATTCTCACATTTATTCTGAAATCATAGAAAGTAGTTACCGATAGCCACTAGCATAAAGACAGTTCTCGCACTAAACATGAAAACACAGAGTACAGATATGTGTTCATTATCATGGAGTATGTTGTTCCCAAGATGAACATGCCTTTTATTCAAAATGAATATGTTGTACATCGCTTTCATTAAATTGTGTAAACTAATACCCTGTACTTACTTTATTTTTCTCCTTCAACTTTGTGATCATAACAATGATAGGTGATTTCTGATGCCAAACCATGTGCCAGAAGTCAACAATGGAGTGGGGTAACGGGCCCTGGGTTGCAATAAAGGCCTTAGATTCACCCTCATATCCCTGTATTGTAAAACATACGTAATTACATAAATATTCACAAAGTTTTACATTTGAAATATTTTTAAAGGTCTTGTATACCTGTGTTGTTTTCATTTTTTGGAAGTTATCATTTTAATCTCAGATACCAGTATATGTTTTTTTTTTTTTTTTTTCAGATATTGATTTATGATGAATTACTGTATACAAATCACTTTATTTGCTTCATCTATATTTGCTAGATGTGTACTTTTTTAAGCTTTGAAATGAATTACAGCAATACATTACCATTTTCATGCAAAATGTGGTTAAAAAAAGTATTCTATAGCCCAATCCTAGGCTTACATATGCATTACATTTTATATTTGCTCAATTAAAATTCATAAAATGTTTATCTTGTTTTTGTGTCTGCATATATGATTCTAATCTTTAACAAGAGGGCCAAGATGGCCCTTAGTATATTATCGCTCCCTGATTGACCTTGAGTCACCCAACTTAAGAAGATTATATAATACATTGTACACTCAAAATTCCAGAAAAACGAGATGGGTGAGTAGTTAGAATTTGGATGGACGACAGACAACAGATGATGAACACCAGGTGATCACAAACTGTGAGCCTTCAACTCAGATGAGCTTAAAAAAAAGTATGGTTTAAAATGTCTTGAAAAGTTTTAGCATATATTTACCCGTATATAATTTGCATTGATATATGATGATAGTGGATCCCATTCACTATCAGGCAAGATCACTCTGCTGTGTTCATCTGGAAAAAAATAACAAGAGATCAGTGGAATTATCTTTTCTTATCAGATTATAGCAAGACCAGGTTAGCTCAGTTGGTAGCACATCTGACTACCAATCCTGGGGATGTGAATTTGAATACCCATCTGGCCACAGTCTCCATGATGATTAATATATGACATTGCATCTCATTGTCATTCATCTCTCACCAATAATTCTAGTGGGAAAGTTATCAATTACTTGCCAAGATGGGTGAGCTCGAGTACTGATTAACCTTCCCGGATCCTAGGAAAGAGTGGTTAGGTTAACTGATTGTCTGTTAGGCCTCGATGACATGAGAATGATGCTCAATATTCAAACAAACAAATTTATCAGATTAATAATTCCCAAGCTACATGAAATAATTTGTTTAAAAACAGCACTATCAAGATAAAAAACAATTTTTTTAGCTATTCCATCAACATGCATATTTTTACATGGAAAAAAAATGCAAAAAACTGCTAGAAAAGTGCCAAACCTCACGATTACTCCTATTCTCCACAATCATATGGTAAAGGATTTTTTTCTTCATTCCATGCAAATTTTCTTTAAATACCCAATTAAAAAAGTATTTATTACATACAATTTAGAATACACTGCGAATCATTAATGAAAGTCATTACAGTCATATCTGTGATAAACATCAACACAAAAGTTCAGCAAAAGATTGCAGTACAGAAGTAGTTAGTAACTGGTCTTATTATACAAAAGCTATCAATTTCTAAACTTTAAATGGAGTGTTAGAGCAGTGGATTGATTGGCCTCTCAAATACAACACTCAGAACTGAACAAGACTCATATAAGCTCTCTAAGCTTACTTCTCTATCAATCTAAAATAAATCAATATAAACTAATTAATCTTAATTAGGTTAAACTGATTAATCTTAATTAATATAAACTGATTAATCTTAATTACCGTAATATAAACTAATTAATCTTAATTAATATAAACTAATTAAACTTAATTAGTATAAACTGATTAATCAACTTCAAATTATCATACAATTGAAATTTGTAACAATGCTATTAAATGGTTAAGAGATTATTGCAGGTAAGGGAGACAACTATTACTTACTGGGAATGATGGTTCTGTATCTATTTTTCATTCCTGATCCCGCCACGGTAATCTTGTCTGGGTGATTCATCGGGATCTCCTATAACAGTAATCATCATAATCTGTACATGAATACTTCACCAAACTATCACAGATCTGATTAACCACAGTGACAGTTATCTCATCTCAAATAATGATTAAAATCTGTATTATCTCATATTTCAATTAACCGAAAAGGTATTGATCCAATTAATTAGTGTTATAAACACAAGAGATATTTTGGCTACAACACCACACTTTAACACTTTCTATATGCCGTAGTTCATTACTGATTAGACATAGCAGTAGTTATCTCACTACACTATGACTCTTTCCATGCCACAGCTAAGTATAAAATCAAGATAGCATGGTAGTGACATTTGTGTCTCACAACATTATAACATTTTCTATGTCAAAGCTCAGTACAGACATAGCAAAGTGGAGAATAATTTGTATTTCCCCATACTATAACACCTTCTATATGTCACAGCTAAGTACAGAATCAATATAGTATAGTGATGTTTGTATTTCACTGCACTATTACACTTTCTATATGTCAATGAATTATATAAATCTGTAGCCAGACGCAGATAGCTCAGTCAGTAGCACATCTGACTATCAATCCAGGGGACGTGAGTTTGAATCAGTGTCCGACCACAGTTTCTGTGATGATTGGTATAGGACATTGCATCTCATTGTCATTTGTCTCTGCTCATTCAAGAAGTAAAGTTATCATTTATTTGCAGAGATGGGTGTGCTCGAGTACCGGATAACCTTCCAGGATCCCAGGAAAGAGTGCTTATGCAATAATAAATTGATATCTAGATTTTCATCAAAATTTATTGCAAAATAGGGGTGGGAGTGCAATTTTATTTTATTTCTTAGATATTAAAACAGAAGTATCATATCAGGTATAAAATGGAAGAAAATCATTTAAAGTTCAAAATGTATAAAACAAAATGCTGTTTTGACAAATAATTGCTCTATTTAGGCATTTTTATTTTTTTATTTTTTTTAAACAGTAAAATATGTTGATGTGGGTAAATTAAAGGGGGCCAATTAATTCATTGTGACCTTAGGATAACTGATCATTTGTTAGCCCTCGATGGCATAAAAAAGACGTTACATAGTTACACAAATAAACATCTTAAATACAGATCTTAACCACTTACAGGATTACTTATATTTATTTGACAAGTTATAATCCAGGTACCTGGCCATTCAAGATTTATTTATTCACTACATGCCATTTACAAGTCAGTAAAACATATGCCACTCAGTCTTTATTAATAGCATTTAATATGAATTTGCAAAAAAACTTTTGTTTAATTCCTATTCTCAGTATTTATCATGAATATGCAAAAACATTTGTTTCTATTTAAGATGTAGACCTGCTTTACTGTAAATTAGCCCCCGATTGTGTGATTTGCTTCAACACCTTCTTTCAGATAAGATACATACCCAAAATTCTTGATGCAATGCCCGTGGATTTTTGACAGCCTTACGTAAATCTAGTCTACTCAGTCGGTTCCCAGCTGTTAGCAAATATTCCAGGCCAGTGCTGCAACGGAAATATACAGTTAACACATACAGGGAATATAACAAGATTGCGCAGTTGTCGATTAAATGCACATGTTGGTTTCTTCATTTCCTTTAATTACCTTTCCAAGCTTCCTTTTCCACAGCCTTTAATTTTCTTAAAATTTCTGTAATGTGCCGGCAATTTTTTTTAATCAAAACACTATAAAAACATTTAGAAACTCCTAAAATCCATTCAGTATATATATTTGATTAAAATATAAAACATTTTCTTCAAATTTGATTTTCTATATACTGTGCAAGCAATTTTTTATCAATACACTAGAAAAAACATTTAGCAACAGCTTAAATCCAATCATGAGTATTTTTTATTTGATTATAAAATAAAACATTTTCTTAAAATTTGATTTTCTATATACTGTCCAAGCAATTTTTTATCAATACACTAGAAAAAACATTTAGCAACAGCTTAAATCCCATCATGAGTATTATATATTTGATTATAAAATAAATCATTTTCTTAAAATTTCATTTACTACGCCTGTTATGTGCAAGCAATTTTTTTTATCAATGTACTAGATAAAACATTTAGAACCACCTTAAATCCAATCAGTTTATATCTGATTATGTAACAAAACAATTACTGATGTCGTTCAATAGTTCACACCAGTGCAACACAGGTTCCAATCTCTCTATCTGAATCAGTGGGGCAGATTTGTGAGGAAATGGTGCATTTTTTGACAAAGGCACCAAACTTGGCACAATGATTGAGACGACTTTTCCTAGAAAAAATGGCTTTGAACCCACTTTAAAAATGGTCACTATTCAAAATGGTCGCCATTTTAAAAAAAGTTTCTAAAGTAACATACATGTTTTTAATCTATTTATTTTTATTGGAAGATTTAGCCAAGAATACCGGTATGACAAATTTGAATAAGTGAAAAGGTATTTTGAAGATTGGAGGAACCAACTTTATAATGATTCTCAGATATTTATATGATTCTTAAAAAGAAAAGTGCATGTCAACACAAAGAAGATGTGATAATCTGCTAGTTGTAAGTTACCATTGTTTCGGGGGAGTTGAACCATCCCACCGGGTGATGTCAGCTCTGGGCAGTGTTGGACTTAAGTTAATCTTCAGTGATGCACTTGAACCACGTCTGTAAGGAAACAAAATCATTTTCTGAATTAAACTTCAGGAAAGGAATTGTTTAATTTTTAATTAAAACCAATAGAACAATTTGTAACACTTTCCTCTAAAATTAAGTTTTCATTTTTTACATATTTTAATGAAACTATGGCACTTTTTACCACAGTTTTTACTCATATCCAAACAAGGGGGCAGCTATTAAGTTCAATGCAATTTTAAACAAACTAGAGCTATCACTGAAGGTGATGAATACCCCCGAACGCCGCCATGACAGAAAATGGTTTACCATTGTATGAAGTTTTATTAAATTATATCCAATAGTTTTAAAGTTATGCTCCGGACAAGGGAAATATATCAAAGGGCAATAACTCTGTAATAAGCAAGAATAGAGTTATGTTTCCTGTACACTGCACTTCCTGTCATTACATTCTACCATTGTATGAAGTTTGATGAAATTCCATCCAGTACTTTAAAAGTAATGCTCCGGACAAGGGAAATATATCAAAGGGCAATAACTCTGTAATTAGCAAGAATAGAGTTATGTTTCTTGTACACTGCACTTCCTCTCATTATATTCTACCATTGTATGAAGCTTGATGAAATTCCATCCGGTACTTTTCAAGTTATGCTCCGGACAAGAAAAAATATCAAAGGGCAATAACTCTGTAATTAGCAATCTTATATAATTATTATAATTAGGATCTATATGAACTAATCTAAAATAACAATTTGAGATATCTGAATGAAACTTTCCTGGTTTATTGTTTAAACATGTATCTTCTTTCAGAATATATAAAAGGAAGTTTTTTTTTAAATCATTTGGCAATTTTCTTACCAATTGACCAGGTAAAACTCATGAAAAAAATAAGAACTGGTGCATCAAATGAAACATAAAACCAATATTCCCCCTTTTTTTTTCTTCAAAAAATAATTTAAAAACACAAAATTGGCACTTATAACTTAGACAGGCAAAGACATTTACAACCGAAGGTGGGAATCGGAATTAATCATTATTTGTTTGGCCATAGGATTTATATCATTACTGCTCATGCATGGAAAAAATGCCGCAAAAAGCATAAAATCTGATGTTTTTTTCCCCCTTTTTTTTCAATAATATTGCAAAAAATTATCTAACTACGTAAACAGGTAATAATCATTCATTATCTTCCCTTTAATTGACGTTAAATCTGGTTTATCATAAGGGGCCTATTTGAAGTCACCGTATGGCGAAATAGGTGCTCCGCCATTAGTTGTCGTGCGGCGACATTGACACTGACAGAGTTAAAAGTGATTTTATTTTCCCTTTGCCTGTTTTCAAAGTTGTCGTTAATGTACTAGACCAATTCTGAAATAATCGAAAACATTTTTTTTGCAATTAGAGTTAACTATTTTATTTAACTATTTTTGCCAAGACACATCTTATTTCAATTCTTGTTATAATTTCATCCTTCGGCAACTTATTCCCCTATATCAGCTTCCAATTAAAAATAATCCTTTCATTTCTTGCATGATTCTATTAATTTGAACAATAACATATAAGTTAATTACATTCCTAATGATGAATAACCCAGATATCTTAAATAAAGTCACCAACGGTAATAAATAATTTTAATTACTCGGGAGTTTAATGAACTACCTCCGTAAATGTCTCAACGTCAACAATACATACATGTCTATAAACTGATGTCGCCATATAGACACATATCAGATGTGGAGAATCTGGTTCAGTGCGGGTTTATGTGTTGAAAAGTGATATTTCAGTGTTATATAAGTTTCAATTTACTGAAAAATAACTATCTCATTATTTATGAATTGTAGAAACTCATTTGTCTGCAAATATTGATTCCAAAGAAGCTCAAGCCTGTGTTAACGATTCATTATTCTTAAAGTCAAACAAGAAAATTCTATGAAGGTTTTATTTTTGTAACTTATATGTGTTAACTTTACACCAAACTTTTGACTAGTTCAGTATTTGTGTGTAAATGATTTTATTTAATATCAAACAACATGAGGATCCTCAAATAGTAGAGTGTACAAAACATAGTTAATTGACATACAGATGCCCAAAAACAGACAAAAAGATGGCAGACACAGGATGACCACAAAAACTGCTTATAGAAAAATCATTATATAAACTAAATCATGACTTTCACCTTTCTAATAAACCTTTAGCCTTAAATGCCCGTAATGGTTGAGCAGGTATCGGTTTAACACAGCCAGTGGGTATATAAATGGGCTCATTGCCCGGTTGTATCATGAGTGGGTTCTTTGTATCGGGCTTCACGGTTGGGTAATATATGGTCTGTGAGGCACGAATCTCATCGTCTGTTTCCTTTAAAGTTTTCTCCTTCTTCTTGCAGCAACAGTAAATCTATAACAATAAATGAATATACTAAATGATTATACTCACTTTTAATGCTGGCAATCAGAGTGAAAATTTATAATCGATTAATCTGACATTTTTGAAGATCTAATAATGATTAAAATCATGATTAAATTATAGTAAGGTTTTCTATAAATATAAAAATGGGAGGTAATTAAATTCAAAACAACGGAATTTATAGTTTTTGGGATCTTTTCAGATGGTCATTCACAATGTATGATATATATATGGAGATAATTATTTGTGAATAACCAAGGCATAAGTGTACAAACCAGACTACGGCAAGCGCACCTAGCTACAATGCAAACCATAGACACAGTATCGAGGCCTCTGCCAAACCAATAAATTTGGTGTCGACCATGACTTATATACTATGGATTTACAAGCAACACATCTGGACTGGACGGACAATTTACATACATGAAGAGATATCTTTATATGAGAAGGATCCAGTTAAGGATTCATGACTACTCACATGCTATATAAAGGACAGATTTGTTGGATCATATCAGATCAAACTTCATTTTCAATCTGCCTCACATGTGGAAGATCAATGGTTTGATCCCCGGCCGGGTCATACCAAACACTTGGACTAGAAGCTTCCTCACTTGCTGCTCTGTATTTAGAGAATAGCTTTAGGTCTGGTCAAATGAATGAATGAATAGGGTTTTACGGCGTACCAACACATTATAGTTATTCGACGCCAACAGGAAGGAAGATTCCAGGTTCACTCTCCATGTACAAAAACAACAAATTAACATACAGATTTAAAAAACAAGATGGCCAAGATGGCCCTATATCGCTCACCTGACTGACCTTGAGTCACCCAACTTAAGTAGATTATATAATACATGTACTCTAAAAATTCCAGAGAGACGAGATGGGCAAGTAGTTAGAATTTTGATTTTGATACCTACCCGTATTTTAAAATGGTTCATGATATATGATATATGAATAATATTTCAATCTTCAATCATTGATTATGATCTTTTTATGATGAATTATCTTTTAAAACTTATATCTGGTATAATTTTGTATAATAATAGCAAAAAAAGTTTATTTAAAGAGTTTATTTCCTCTTCTTATAATAATTGCTATATACAGACATTTATGCTATAAAACAAGGGAAGTAAATTTGACATAAAACTAACCCCACCCCCTGGCTGCTATTTTTTTTGATAAATCAAGATGGCTTGAACAAACTTGGTAGAGAGTCACCCAAGGAACATTTCTGTGAAATTATTTTAAAATCAAGCCAGTAGTTTCTGACAAGAAGATTTTTTAAGTTTTTACTATAGCTTATATAGTAGACTAACCCCACCCCTTGCCGCCATGTTTTTTGACGAATCAAGATGACTTGAACAAACTTGGTAGAGGGTCACCCAAGGAACATTTCTGTGAAATTATATCAAAATTGGCCCAGTGGTTTCAGAGGAAAAGTTGTTAAAAGCTAAAAGTTAACGACGGACGGCAGACGACGGACACCAGGTGATCACAAAAGCTCACCAGTGACCTTTTGGCTCAGGTGAGCTAGAAATAGAAAAATGTGACTGTCTGCCAACACAAATAATGCCCCTCACTATGGGTAGGAAACCATTTTTTAAACAAATATTTAGTAAAAAGTGGCCAATATAACTCCTGTTAATTTTAGCCAATGTTGACTAATATAAAACTTGACCTATACTCTGTAATTATACAGGTACTAACACAACACCGATTGAAAAGTTATTTTCTACCTTGGACACATGAGTGAACGGACAAACTGACAGAGAAACACTTAATGCCCTTTAACTATTCTTAGAATAGTTGTGGCATAAAAATGACTTTAATGCACTGTCAGAAGCTTCAGGTTCATGCTAGTTAGAGTAACTCGATAATCATAGCTTTACAATCAACTCCGAGACAGAAATAGCAATTCCTTAATTGAATAAAGCAAATTGCTGTCCCTTCGGTACCACAGGATAGTACAATAATGAGTTCAGTTCTCTGTCAGTGTTATGTATAATTGTAATATCTAATTTTGGATCTTGAATTTGTTAATTGCTAGATTTCCTCAGTTAAGGAAATATTAACTTCTCTTATAGAAATTATCAAAATATCATATACTATCTATAAATGGTTATGTTGAATTTGATAATATATAACTCAACAAAGGTGCCAAGGAGCTTTCTTGTAACAGTTGCTTGACAACCAAATGTACGAAATGACTCGGATCTGTCTGTTTCAGTTTGGGCACCATTCCCACTAACCTGAATTTTACTTTTTCCCCTAATTTCACTAAAAAATCCCATATATTTTTTTGTAATTACTCTAAGGGTGTGTTGGGGGGAAACTTAGGAAACTTGCAACTGGTTAGGCATATAATTTATAATGTTCCTTCTTTTCAACTTGTTATATAGGTTTTATAAGACTGAGTGTTTCTGCATAACCATAAAGTCGATAGGACACGAAAACAATGCAAATATTCCCCCCTCAGAGGGCCTTGACCCCATTTCTCCAAGAGAGGGCACTGAAGAACCTTTATATTAATATAGGATTAAATTCATTTTTTCTGTTTTTTATGCATGTGTAAAGAATGTCGAATCACGCATAAATCAAATAAAGTCCAAAGGACATAAAACTAACTCCAGCACCTGGCTGCCATGTTTTTTGACGAATCAAGATGGCTTGAACAAACTTGGTAGAAAGTCACCCAAGGAACATTTCTGTGAAATTATTTTAAAATCGAGCTAGTACTTTCTGACAAGATGATTTTTTAAGTTTTTACTATAGCTTACATAGTAAACTAACCCCACCCCTTGGCCACCATGTTTTTTGACGAATCAAGATGGGTTGAACAAACTTGGTAGAGGGTCACCCAAGGATCATTTCTGTGAAATGATTTCAAAATCGAGCCAATACTTTCTGACAAGAAGTTTTTTTAAGTTTATACCATAGCTTATATAGTAAACTTACCTCATCCCCTGGTCGCCATGTTTTTTGACGAATCAATATGGCTTGTACAAACTTGGTAGAGGGTCAACCAAGGAGCATTTCTGTGAAATTATTTTAAAATCGAGCCAGTAGTTTCTGACAAGAAGATTTTTTAAGTTTTTATTAACTAAACTTGCCCCGAACTTGGTAGAGGATCACCCAAGGAACATTTCTGTAAAGTTATATCAAAATTGGCCCAGTGTTTTCAGAGGAGAAGTTGTTAGAAGCTAAAAGTTAACAACAGACGGACGACAGACGACGGACACCAGGCGATCACAAAAGCTCACCTGTGAGCCTTTGGCTCAGTTGAGCTAAAAATACACCAAAATGAATATGCAGAATGAACCTAGAACCTTGATACCTACAGAACTGCTGAGTTTCAGCAAATTCTATTGTATTACTCAAATTGTTGCTTCTTACAACATGCATGAGCAACAGTGATCCTATTCTTGCCATCACTCATATGGCTCCCTGAAACCACACAGGGGTTGATAATTTAACCACAATAGTGAACATGACAAAAAATGATAAAATGAACATGACACCCATTCGGAGGATTCTTACCCCTCTGCAGAGATCGACAGTGATTCTATTCTTAGCCGGAACCTAACGGGCTCGGTCTGGTCAACCCTGTGTCAGTATAATGCGACTGGGTGGGGTATCATAACATGTGTCTGAAGCATGATACTCCAGTGTGGCAGTGCTTAGAATACTGTCTTAAGATGTCACCAACGCAATGCTAAACATCATACAACAATAAAATTTTCAATCCATTTCTGTTTTACCAACATTTCCTTTTTCCAAGTTTTATTTTAACATTCAAAGCTTAACTTAAGATGTTTGTGAAACCAAAACCTTATTAACAGATTTTGAAAATTTGAAAAAAATTATATTGGGTTGTGTATTATTAAATTAAATGTATTTATTTACAGGCAACTGTATCTCAAACCCATGTACAAATGATGAATGCTGCATTTGCAGAAAAATGTTTAAAAGAAAAATGGAGGAGAATGATGATGCTTCATTTTTAGTTTTACACACATAATGCTGTCAATGCCAGTAAATGGTAAAAAAACATAATGAATATTGGTAGAAGTAAAATTTAAACACAGCAGAACTGAAACTAGCTTCTTATAATATTTTATATTCAGATTCTGGGAAACAACTCATCAGAGAAGCAGTCAGTATCAAAATCCTATGTAACTCACCAGAGAAGCAGTCAATATCAAAATTCTTTGTAACTTACTAGAGAAGCAGTCAGTATCAAATTTCTACAATACTCACCAGAGAAGCAGTCAGTATCAAATTTCTATGTTACTCACCAGAGAAGCAGTCATTACCAAGTTTCTACGTTACTCACCAGAGCAGTCAGTATCAAATTTCTATGTTACTCACCAGGGAAGCAGTCATTACCAAGTTTCTACGTTTCTCACCAGAGAAGCAGTCAGTATCAAATTTCTATGTTACTCACCAGAGAAGCAGACAGTATCAAAACCACAGCACCACATGCAGCCATTACATAGCGAAACGAGTCTTGAGTCCAGAATGGTTGTGGATAGGATGTGAACACTACCTCTTGCTGAAATCAAAATATTAATACAAATACTCATTTCTTCCCATAATTATATGAAAAATGTAGTACTTGTTAGTCACATAATTATATTAAAATTCAATAAATACTCATTACTCACATAAATCAAAATGTCATTATCATTGCTCAGACTATCAAAATTCAACAGGAAGACCTATAGTCACCAATATCCTTTAACATCTTATGTTTTGAGTTCTGAAACTTGAAAATGAAAACTCACTCTTAGCACAAGGCTCTATCTGTACTAAAGTACTAGGTTTTTGAATTACACTCCAGTAATGGAGAATTTCATCATTTTTACTAATTGTTTACATGTTAAAAAATAGATAAGGAAAAGAAAAACAAGAGACATGGAAATTCCCCGAAACCATGTTTTTCAAACATTTTAGCTGTTCTGTAACTATAACTCTATTTCATGACAGAATTTTATGTACATTGAAGCAGAAAATAAAAAAGCATTCAATTCAAATTTTGTTTTTTATTTGTAAAACACTGATGTACTAGTTTTGTTAAAAAAGCATGAAAAAAGTTTTTCTCTTGCTTCTATGCTATTCACTGGTTGTTTGGCTAAAATATTACTTCCGTAATTCACATTATGAAAGATGTAATGTGATTATACTTGGAAACAAACATGCATATTCATAAAATAATACATCAATATTTTCACATTTTGCATTGAGGCTAAATTGGTGGTACTGTTTCCAGTGCCCACAGATAGGAGGTAAGTCACACATGCTCAACTGATAGCAACAATTTCTGAAACATGTTTGATTCTACAAATATATTACAAAATGTATCAAACAATATGAGAAATCCAGCTGTGTTGTAAAAATTTTAAAAGGACCTGTACATTTCTCTAATAAATCATTTGTATTTTTTATAATATTTTTTGCCTCATGGCTACTGAGCAAACTATTTTCAAGATAAAAATGTGCATGTTAATGGAGTTTCATTTAAATATATATCAATACATCAATCCAAACTTTTTTTAGTATATTCATCAAAATAACAAAAGAAAAAGATTATTTTTACCTTACTGCTAGAAAAATTGTATAAGTTTGGTTGTGGAAACAATAAATTTTAGCATTTTTGACTAATTAAAGGGCCATAACTCTGAAGATTATGGTCAGAATTGGCTGGTTATCAAACTTGGCTCAGATTTTATAGAGATACACACTTTGTGTAAGTTGGCTTCAGTTCAGATAAAGAATACTCTAGTTATTGAGTGGAAACATTAAATTTTAGCATTTTTGACTAATTAAAGGGCCATAACTCTAAAGATAATAGTCTGAATTGGCTTGTTATTAAACTTGGCCTAAATTTTAAAGAGATTCACACTTTTTGTAAGTTTGCTTCAGTTCCGATAAAGAATAATCTAGTTATTGAGCGAAAACAGTAAATTTTAGCATGTTTGACTAATTAAAGGGCCATTACTCTAAAGATAATAGTCTGAATTGGCTGGTTATTGAACTTGGCCTAGATTTTATAGAGATGCACACTTTGTGTCAGTTTGCTTCAGTTCTGAAAAAGAATACTCTAGTATTGAGCGGAAACAGGCAATTTTACCTTTTTTGACTAATTAAAGGGTCATAACTCTGAATAAAATGGTCCATATTGGCTGGTTACCAAACTTTGCCTAGATTTCATAGAGGTACATACTTTGTGTAAGTTTGGTTCAGTTCCAATGAACAATGTCTAGTTATTGAATGGAAACGGGCAATTTTAGCATATTTGACCAATTAAAGGGCCATTACTCTGAAGATAATGGTTCGTATTGGCTGGTTATCGAACTTGGCCTAGATTTGATAGAGGTATACACTTTGTGTAAGTTTGGTGAAGTTCTGATGTAAAATACTCTAGTTATTGAATGGAAACAAAAAACTTGACGCCGTCCATCCGACTTCCCCAATCTAATAACCAGGTTTATCAACTTTGAAAAACCTGGTTAAAAATAACTCACAGCAAAATACAGGCACTATCTCATTATATCTTTTGGATAGCTATATACTGTGGTAAATAATTATTCACTATAAACAGCTATCCAAAAGCTGAAGCAAGATGGGACCTGTGCAGCAGTTAGCCTGTCAGCTGAGATCCCATGAAAACAGTTGTCCCAAGGGACAGCATTTTCTATCCGAATTGAAAAAACCATGAATGATTCTTTTTTTTGCATACCAAAAACTTTAAATAATTATTAACTATTTCTCATGATAGATTTTATGACAATTACTTTTAAGATGTTTAATTATTTGATCAACATCATAATTATCTTTGTACATGTACATATTATCTAGATGGCTCCAACATCACAGCACGAAAATTTTATCTAAGCCCTAGGGTGAGATAGAAATATCTAACCCAGGTAAAAATGCAGGTATCCTCATCCGGTATGCAATAACTATTAATACATGTACAAGTACTTGCATGTATGCAGTTTTCAAATATTTATATATTAAAGTTGGGTGACAATCAATGGTTACTACAGAAATGTATGACACTGAATTACGGATTTATTCCCAACATCAATCCCAACTTCTTATCAGCTTAGTAATGTCTGGGGAATAAAATGATGATAATGGAACATTCCAAGTGGTTGGGAAAACACCATTAATGGATGTTAATGTTGCCATGGTTACAGCTTTAAGGTAAAACCACCCACACATAAGAAGCTGTCATATATCTCTTTGAACTTTTGTAGTTTTGATTTCCCGAGAGTTTAAAGATTTGTTTGAAGTTTTGTGCAGCCGTTTTCTACCAGTAGCTGTTGTAACTTAGGGGCAAATCTTTAAAACAATTTGGTCACAATGGCATACTTTATCCATGTTTGAGGCAAAATAAATTCTATTGGTTAAACAAGATAAAACGTTATATTTTTTTATTGAAGGACATATAAATCAGTTTGACAGTCCGAACAAACTGACAGTTGGAACAAACAGAGTAAGAATGATTATAAATCCTTAAACATAATTATTATTTTTTTGGATATATAAGATGAAAAACTTTAGTCAGTTAGCTCGGTCGGTAGCACATAATATGACTATCAATCCAGAGAATGTGAGTTTGTGTCCCCACCCGGCAACAGTCTCTGTGATGATTGAAAATAATACATTTCATCTCATTGTCATCTGTTTGTGTATCACAGCTCATTCAAGTGAGAAAAATATCAGTTACTTGCGAAAATTGGATATGCTGGAGTACAGGTTAACATTCCAAAATTCCAGAAAAAGCCCTTAATGGCATAAATACAATGCTAAATATTAATATTATGCTTAACAATTCAAGGACACATAACTCTACCTTGGACAGTAAATCACTAAAGAGACATCAGGAAACAAGGTGAAATATGGTAAAAGGTAATGATTGCAATCTGAGACTAGAGTCGTTTCAGATTAAGCACAAAATTAGATTGTTGTGTGCTGGCATCAACTGGAAAATTCCACATTTAAAGTAGCACAAATTGCATCAGTGTTGGGCAAATATTTGCAGATTGTTCAGCGGATCACTTGTCATGTTATTAATGTATTTAATCAGTAGTGGGTAATCGATCAATGACAGATATAACACCATTATTGTAATGATAACACTATCATTACAGGTGATTTCAATTCCTATATCCATTATTCAAATGTTTAATTATTACCATTTTCCAAATAAAAGGTAACACATTACATTTGTGCATCTCTCCTTGATAACTGGTTTAACCCTTTACTTCATAAAGACGCCTTTGGACACCTCTAATACAGACACCTTTTGACACCTCTAATATAGAAGGCTTTTGAATAATTTGGTGAATTATGTTTATATTAACTGACAGAGTGGAAAACAGTGCAGGAAGTGTTCAGATTGCTCGTCACGAGCAATCTGAACTCTTCCTGCACTGTTTTCAAAGGCCTTCTGTGATTGGTATCTATGGAGTAAAGGGTTAACCATGCTGAGACAATTTTTAAAGAGCAAATTTCTACGGTCAAACTTTCCCAAATTTCCATTGTGTGTTATGGTATGATGACATTTCTGTCGATGTCAGTCTTACTTTAGAAAACAGATTTTTGTTCATCAGATCTTTCAATGATACCTTGCATTGGAGAAATTGTTGATTTAATTCTTGGCCTAATACCAAGGAGCAGGGCAGCAATGCAGTGAATAGAGCATTGGGCGCTTATGCCAGAGATAATGGATTTGATACCACGTCCAACCCGGTGGTCTCTTAAAAACAAAACTCAGTACTGACTATACCTAGGATTCCTGTAAGCTCCTGCAAGGTTACTATGTCGTGTGTTTACTTTCATTGATTAAATAAAATACTACTACATTCAAGAACATCTTAAAAAATAATATATTTATTAAAATTGATAAAATGCATCTCATTATCATTAATAAAGAAAAAAAATCCCATTGGTTTGGTATGTCAAATCCTGCAAAACATGACAAAATTGATATTTCAATTGAAGTGATGAACTTGAACGGAAATCAGAGTCGTAAAAAAGTCAGCACTAAAATGCTTTTTGATGACCGTCGCATTGTCATAAAGAATATACCATAAATATACATATAGGATATAGAATAAATATTGTTATTAGCCTCTGAGAAGTCACAAACAGTCATTGAGAAGGATGGATGCTACACTATACAATAACACATCAATTATCACCAACGTTCTCACATAGGTGAAGAAGTAAACAAGGTCAAGGAAAACAGATGAAATGACAAAGGCACATGTTTACCATAATATCTGTCTGTTAACTGAGACAAACAAATATACTTAGTGTCCATGATCAAGTTCATACTTTTTTATGAAACCATGCATGGATATATATTATATATATAGTGTGGAGGGCATGGCCCTAGTGCTAGAACATCAGACCCAGAATAAGATTGGGTCATGGGTTCGATCCTCCGCCATGGCTGTGTCAGGTGCAGGTGCCCTTGAGCATGACACTTTATCCCCATATGCTTCATGCATAAGAAGTTGTAATAACTTGTTTTGCAATGGAATTATAATAAACAAGAAAATATTGGTGGAACCGATGGATGCTTCCCAAGTGAGTGTTTGACTCTGTACCGGCTACTTGGTTGAAAAATACCAAACTGCATAGAAGGTAATGATGCATCCTAGCAAGTTCCACAAAATTCCAAAATGGGTTTGTAGAAAAATAGCCAGGCAATAATTTGGTCACAGACTCAATCAAAGGGCCATAACTCCGTGAAAAAACATTGAACCGGAACACATAGACAGTATGCGCATCTGCATTTGGTAATGATGCATCCCAGCTTGTTTCATAAAATTCCAACATGAGGTTGTAGAGAAATAGCGCAGACAATAATTTGGTCACAGGCTCAATCAAAGGGCCATAACTCTGAAAAAACATCGAACGGGTACACATAGACAATATGCATATCTGCACTGTCTTGGTAATGATACATCCTAGCAGACTTCATAAAATTCTAAAATGGGGTTGTAGAAAAATAGCCTGGACAAGAATTTGGTCACGAATAGAATCAAAGCGCCATAACTCCATGAAAAATCATCAAACTGGAATACAAAGACAATATGTGCATCTGCACTTGGTAATGATGCATCCTAGCAAGTTTCACAAAATTCCAACATGGGGTTGTAGAGAAATAGCGCGGACAATAATTTAGTCACAGACTCAATCTAAGGGACATAACTCCATGAAAAATCACCGAACCGGAACACTTAGACAATTTGCGCATCTGCACTTGGTAATGATACATCCTAGCAAGTTTCATAAAATTCCAACATGGGATTGTAGAGAAAAAGCGCGGACAAGAGTTTGGTCACAAATAGATTCAAAGGGCCATTACTCCATAAAAAATCATTGAACCGGAACATAAAGACAGTATGTGCATCTGCACTTGGTATTGATGCATCATACCAAGTTTCATAAAATTCCAACCAGAGGTTGTAGAGAAATAGCCAAGACAAGAATTTGGTCAAACAGAATCAAAGGGCCATAACTCCATGAAAAATCATTGAACCGGAACACAAAGACAATATGCCCATCTGCACTTGGTAATGATGCATCCTACCAAGTTTCATAAAATTCCAACCAGAGGTTGTAGAGAAATAGCCCAGACAAAAACTAGGGGACGCATGGATGGACACACGAACACACGCACGGACAAAGCAGCGACTTTATGCTTCCCCCCTTTGAGGGAGCATAATAAGTTTAAATTTTTATTAAAACCTAACAATCTAAATTTTTATTTGTCATTACTTACATTTGTGCAAAACTCCTTCATTGAACATACATAAATTTAAAATTTACTCATTCTGAATGGTCACTTTTAGCTTCGAAAATAATTTTGTGATAAAATCAGCGAAACCAAGTTATTTTTATTTCACTTATGACATCAAACATAACACAAATAGGTATAAAATCAAACATCTTTCCTGTTTCTTTTGCAACAATTCAATCTAACTAATAAACGTGGAAACACAAAGAAAGCATGACTTTTGCCATTCAATTATCTTAATGAATACAACAAAATATTTGCTGGTATAAATAGGAACTCTATTGAATATGAATGAAATATAAACTTCGGGGTTCACTTTAACGTTGCACTTGATATTGTGAGTTCATATCTCACGAATGTTCACAAAAATAAAATGCATTCCTTAATTTTACACCCATGAAGACATCCCTTAGAAAAAATAGAAATATGTGACTGTCTGCCAACACAAATAATGCCGCTCACTATGGGTAGGAAACCATGTTTTTATCAAAAATTTAGTAAAAAAGGGGGCATTATAACTCCAGTTAATTTTAGCCGATGTTGTCAAATATAAAACTTGACCTATATTCTGAAATTATACAGGTACTAACACAACACTGATTGAAAAGTTATTTTCTACCTTGGACACATGAGTGAACGGACCAACAGGCAGACAGAGAAAACACTTAATGCCCTTTAACTATTCTTAGAATAGGTGTGGCATAAAAATGACTTTAATGCACTGTCAGAAGCTTCAGGTTCATGCTAGTTAGAGTAACTCGATAATCATAGCTTTACAATCAACTCCGAGACAGAAATAGCAATTCCTTAATTGAATAAAGCAAACTGCTGTCCCTTCGGTACCACAGGATAGTACAATAATGAGTTCAGTTCTCTGTCAGTGTTATGTACAATTGTAACATCTAATTTTGGATCTTGAATTTGTTAATTGTTAGATTTCCTCATTTAAGGAAATATTAACTTCTCTTATAGAAATTATCAAAATATCATTACTACCTGCAAATGGTTATGTTTAATTTGATAATATATAACTCAACAAAGGTGCCAAGGAGCTTTCTTGTAACAGTTGCTTGACAACCAAGTGTACGAAATGACCCGGATCTGTCTGTTTCAGTTTTGGCCCATTCCCACTACCCTGAATTTTACTTTTCCCCCTAATTTCATGATTTTTTTTTGTAATTACTCTAAGGGTGTGTGTGTGGGGGGGGGGGGGGGGGGGGGGGGGGGGGGGTTCTCAAAGAGATTTTGGAGATTTTCTATTGAAAAAACTAAGGAAACTTGCAACTGGTTAGGCATATAATTCAAAATGTTCCTTCTTTTCAACTTGTTATATAGGTTTTATAAGACTGAGTGTTTCTGCATAACCATAAAGTCGACCAGGGACATGAAAACAAAGCGAATATTCCCCCCCTCAGGGGGCCTTGACCCCATTTCTCCAAGAAAGGGCACTGAAGAACCTTAATATTAATATATGATTAAATTAATTTTTTCTGTTTTTATGCATGTGTAAAGAATGTTGAATCACGCACAAATCAAATAAAGTACAAAGGACTTTATGTCAGTTTTGTGCGTGATTCGACATTCTTTACACATGCATCAAAAACAGAAAAAAATAATTTAATCCTTATAATTCCAATCCTGATGATTATATTTAATTTGAGACTCCTCAGTGAATGAAAAAACAAAACAAAAATAACTATATGCTGCCAAGTAAACGCGTAAGAATACATCACCTAAGTCCTGGTTGGCATCAAATTCTCTAGAGCTAATATCCATTGATATCATAACGGTAGATGAACTTTGTAACATTAGTTGGTTTATTGTAAAATGACAAAATATTTAGCGCTATAAAAATTAAACACCCGCCTTTTATATCTCGATTTAGACAAACAAGAGGGCCAAGATGGCCCTATATTGCTCACCTGACTGACCTTGAGTCACCCACCTTAAGCAGATTATATAATATATGTACACTCAAAATTCTAGAAATATGAGATGGGCAAGTAGTTAGAATTTTGATTTGTTTTGAAGATGTAACAGATGCGTAGAAGAGTTCAAACTTGGTAGAGGTTCACTCCTGGTATATGTCATTGAAATTACATCAAAATCTGGTCAGTAGATTCTGACAAGAAGGTTTTGAAGTTTTTACTATAGCTGCCAACTGTTCAAAATCTAAGTCTTCGAACTAAGATAAAAATCCAGTTCCAGCACAAAACTAACCTGTTATGTTTGAAAACAGTTTCAAACTAAAGCATCAAACTAAACTATTGTGCATGAAAAATCCACAGTTCAAGCACAATAAATATTCCTATGAGTATCAAACACAAGCCTTCCCAAAGCCTCTTGCTTGAAAGAATCTTTGTCGTAGTGCACTCTCCCCCCAAAAACAATTAAGCTCTTCCTCCAAGATGACACTGAAAATTTCAAACAGACTTCTTGCTGTGAAGAAACTAGTTAAAAATATGGTATTGCTTTACTATGAAGCAGTAAACCATCCCTGTCTGAACCATAAAAACTCTGACTTCTATATTCAGAAAAACATCTACAGTATAACTTCCATACATCGAACTTCAATATATCGAATTTCTCGGTATATCAAACTTTTTTCCTTCGAAATCTATATGGAAAAAACACAAATATATCGAAGTTATACATATCGAATTTTTCAGTATATCAAAGTTTTTTTCACGGCTCCAAAGAGTCCTTTTACACATCATTAACCATTTATGTATCGAATATTGATTACCTGTTCAAAATTTTTCGCGGGAGTGATGTACATGTATTTCACACCTGCAGTGTGCTGGTGCGATAATCGTAGGAACAAAGGCCCCTCTGATCATATAGCGTAAAGTCCCTTCGAGTGCTCGGATAAATGTTTGTTAGGAGTCACACTTTAAAAAACATTTGATTTTATGGTGATAATTTACTGATAAAACACATAACTTTGTGTACGCAAACATGGCGGCTGTGTCTGTCATGATTACATATCACCAATTTACCGAAAACGGCTAATTACCAACAAGCGCTGTTAACTACCCAAATTATGGCTTATATTCAATTTAAAATTAAACATTAGGCTAATTAATAAATTTTCGATAATGGATTGTACTCAACATGTCATCTCACTTGTATATAAGCGTATGCTTAACACTACCCATCGTTCACTGATGTTAATCATGGACTCCGTTACTGATCACGCTTTGACTAGTGAAGGACCCGTATGTGCTTATTTTCGTATACCGGAAGTGCTCCATGTAAGTTTTTATGTTTGTACATGTTTGTAGTGCTTTAGTTATATTGCTTTTTAAAAGACATGCAGGGATTCAATAAATAATAAACATGATTTAATTTATGACAGGTAGATCTACAGTCATATACATGTTGCGATCTCATTACCAATCAAACTTTTACCATTACCATCGAGTGATCCAGACATGCACATATATCGAAGTCCCGGTATATCGAACTTTTCATGACGACCCCCTGAACTTCGATATATGGAAGTTATACTGTATTTTAAAATGGTTTATGATATAAGAATAATATTTGAATCATTGATTATAATTGTATCATTCGTCTTTTTATGATTAATTATCTTTTAAAACTTATATCTGGTATAATATTGTATAATAATAGCAAAAACAAGTTTATTTAAAATGTTTATTACCTCTTCTTATAATAATTGCTATAAACAGACATTTATGCTATAAAACAAGGGCAATATTTTGACATAAAACTAACCCCACACCTGGCTGCCATGTTTTTTGACGAATCAAGATGGCTTAAACAAACTTGGTAGAGAGTCACCCAAGACATTTCTGTGAAATTATTTTAAAATCAAGCCAGTAGTTTCTGACAAGAAGATTTTTTAAAGTTTTTGCTATAGCTTATATAGTAAACTAACCCCACGCCCTGGCTACCATGTTTTTTGACGAATCAAGATGGTTTGAACAAACTTGGTAGAGGGTCACCCAAGGAACATTTCTGTGAAATTATTTTAAAATCATGCCAGTAGTTTCTGACAAGAAGATTTTTTAGGTTTTTATTAATTAAACTTGCCAAGCCCCCTGGGGGCCATATTTTTTGATGAATCAAGATGGCTTGAACAAACTTGGTTGAGGGTCACCCAAGGAACATTACTGTGAAGTTATATCAAAATTGGCCAAGTGTTTTCAGAGGAAAAGTTGTTAAAAGCTAAAAGTTAACGACGGACGACGGACACCAGGCGATCACAAAAGATCATCTGTGAGCCTTTGGCTCAGGTGAGCTAATAAAAAATCAATAATTCCAGGAAATACCCACACAGTGTAGACATTGATGTCATTGTTTAGTTTTTGTCTTCACGCTTGTTTTTAAAAAATGTGTCAATATTTACGAAGGTCACAAAAATCCACGCTCATTGATGGAGAATCTGAATTTGGAACATTTTAAAAGACTTTTACATGCAAGGTTTGTGTATTTACATTATCTCACAATGGTCTGCTTCTGAACTTCAACTACAAGTACATGTTTTTATTTCATTTTTCCTATAGAATAAATTTGTCTGCTGAAATTTTTGTCAACGACTAGTATTCATGTTCGGTAAACCAAGGTTGTGTTCAATGGTTTTCTATACATCTCAAATGTGAACATTTTATGACCTACTTCATTTTTTCTCAAAACAACTTATGGTCTGATTGTGGCGCCCGGTTAAATCGCTGAACTTAAGAAATCTATAAAACAATAAACCAATGAAAACAGCTAGGACTAGATCTAACATTTGATTTTGTTGTATTTTATTATTATAATAAGCGTGGAAACGTAGTGAACGTCATTCAAGTTTGTATATTGTTAAACTGACCATCAAAAATGTTGATGCTTCTTAGTTTATGCGAGAAACGTAAAAGTAGTCCGGTTCCAGGGTTTTATCAAAAAATAAAAGTCTTTAAGACATTGTCCAATGAAAATGCTTTAAATATGTATATGATGATGAGATTGAAATTATAATGTCATAATAAATCCAAACAAAAGTCTGAATTTTAGATAACATTGACCATCTGGAATCAAGAACAGTAAAAGAAAAGATCTATAGTACCCTTTCTCATATACCTATATCCCAAGCCACACACACAGCAACTGTTTTGTTTGTTGTAACTGCAAACATCTATTACTAAAGACCACTATATATATTCGCGATTGTACCTGCATGTAGATTGACGTAATATTCAACAGTGGAACATTCTCTTTCACACTGTCTACAACAGCCGGCTGTACCACATCTTTGGACGGGAGTAAGTCATCCAGGGAGAACAGCAGTGGATCGCCTTCAGACTTCACGAAAAACATCTCTATGTCATTGCCATGATACTGAAATATATAAAAATATCATGGGTGATAACTCTTCTATTATTAACTAAATACATAATTATACTAATTTAATTAACCTTTTACTCCATAGATACGCATTTTCCCACACCAATCACAGAAGGTCTTTGAAAACAGTGCAGGAAGAGTTCAGATTGCTCATGTCGAGCAATCTGAACACTTCCTGTACTGTTTTCTACTCTGTCAATTAATATAAACATAATTCACCCCATAATTCAAAAGCCTTCTATATTAGGTGTCCAAAGGCGTCTATATTAGAGGTGTCCAAAAGTGTGTCTATATGAAGTAAAGGGTTAAGCTAAATTGTGAAGAAAGCTCAAAGCTTAAATGACCTCTCTTGTGGAGCGAGTGGTCCAGTGGTAGAGCAGCAGACCCATGATCAGAGGGTTGTGGGTTTGATCCTCCACCGGGACTACAAGTGGTATCCTTCAGCACAACATTTTTTCTACTTGTGCTTAGTACATGTTGGTAGAAGCATTAATGAATATTTTTATTCATCGAGACATTGGATGGAGCTCAAGATGGAGTCCATAATCTCTGACATGGCCAACATACTATCCACTCCACTACCGTCCCGCTTAAGGGAGATAACTTTTTTCATTTGACACTAAATACAAAGTTTTTTTGTACTTGTATACTGAAAACTTTCATAAAAATGACAGCAATGGTGGTTTCCTAAAATACCTAAATATACAGAAATGCTGTTTAAGCACGCCCCCAATGAAATAATCTATAACTATACAAGTTGCTTAATTGATGCTTTGTGCACTCTGGCACTGTCATCCATTGGGGTTTGACCAAAAAATAATGTTTGAAAAATGCTAAATAGACTTGTTGATATTTTGAGTGGGAGAACTCCACAAAAACATTTTTAAAACACCTCAAAGAAGGTCGCACTTAATTCACAAAATATAAAGTACAATTTTTTTTCTATCTCATTTCTGTTGCTTTTTTGTTCATTGTCATTCTTGGATTACTGTACGAACAAGGGATTCCAATTTATTTCCAAAATACAATTAACGTTGATGATGTCTCCAGGATCAATTCCAAATCCACCCACACGATAAGCTGTTTTTCAGGAACTTCATTTTGAAATTGAATTTGTCAATGATTTTGTACTCTAATAGGAAACTATACCGCCCATACCACGGGGATAAGATTACAAAACTGGAAAATGTTTGAGGCCAAAACAAGGAATACATGCATTTTTTACCACCAAACTCAGTTTTTCCAAATTTCCACAAAAAAATATAATAAATTGGTATTTTTTGTTCACCTGAACAAAATTATTCCAAACGAATATTTTGAATAGTATACTCTAATATGTTCACTGCGCAATATCCAACATGGCCACCAGGCATCGTCAAGGCATTGTGCGGGGGAAACAACCTTGCATGCTTTTCAGTGTTATTTATATCAGTATCACTAGAAATGGCATCGAATAGACAAAAAAATGTTGTTTTTTGTGTGTGTGTGTGTGTTTTAAACATTATTATTCTGTTCATGTAGGTATATTCTGTATATGTTATTCAAAATATCAATATTGCCATATGTTTGCCACATTGTAACACCACATTACAGTTCTTGTATTAATAATTTTTTGTGTTAATTATTTGATTAAATATTTGATAAAATATTTGATAAAATGAGAAAGTAAATGGTAAGTCTTTGTTTCAAATACCTATACCTTCACATGCAAATATCTTTTTAATATCACCTTACATGACCTAGTGGTTAAGGCATCCGCCTCGGAAGCAGGAGGTTAAAGGTTCGTATCCCAGAGGAAGCCCTTGGAATTTTTCTGATCCAGCTAGTTGCTCAGCCAGCAGCTAGTTGAATTGAGGGGTACCGAATGTCTAACAGCCCGACTCCTGGCAATGATATCTTTCAGGAAGTAACTGTGTATAGCATAAAGATCTCTCATAAGCCCAGTGTGGATGGCCCTTTCAATTGGGGTTAACTACACTATAATATAGGGGATTATAGGGGGATATTTTAACAAACAAACACCATTTCAACACAGAATCTTTGTTTTTTATAATCTCAAACTCTGCTTTTATGTGACTAGAAGACATATCTAACCCTTTACTTCATATAGACACCTTTGGACACCTCTAATTTAGACACCTTTGGACACCTTATATAGAAGGCTTTTAAAAGATTTGGTGAATTATGTTTATATTAACTGACAGAGTGTAAAACAGTGCAGGAAGTGTTCAGATTTCTCGTAATGAGCAATCTGAACTCTTCCTGCACTGTTTTCAAAGGTCTTCTTAGATTGGTGCGGGAAAACGCGTATCTATGGAGTAAAAAGCTATACATGTTTAAACTTATTAAATTTTCCCGAACAAAGTCTAGAAAGAGTAGAGTATGTTTTAAAAAAGAAATACATTTAGTTTAGTTTATAATAATTTATTTAAGCTTGATTGCGATGAAAGCTCAGTGCTAATGAATATGAACCGCTCTTGAGTCTGCTTCCTGGATAGAACCGGTACTGAGTGTTGTTTTATGAGAGGTCAACACTCTATCCATTACATTACCGTCCCGCTTTGACATTAGATGACGTTAAGTAAATGAAAGAGTCTGTGACGTATATGGTGTGTATCTGAAAAAATCCCAAATATGTCTTAAATATTCCCTTTTGCATTTCTTTATGACATGGATGAAAATGAAAATTTAGAATGTCATCAAAAAGTAAGGTCAGCAGTGAAAATTAACAGTCGGTCTGGTCTGGCCACCAGAAAAAAAAAAGTCTGCCTGTTTATATGCTTTTTTGAAGTTTTTATACTTTCTTACAGGGATTATATTGGCAAATAACACAAACACACTGTTAGTCAAGATTTTTTATGTATGCAGCATGCACAAAATAATGTTTATGTATTGATGTATAACCTTTATTTACTTGAAAGTTATCAAATGATCAGTAATTGAATATTGGCAAAAACTTTAATAAGTCCCGCAATTAAGTATTGCGCAATGTTTACATTGAACTCCGTAAATTTCCCGAACAAAGCCTCTAAAACGAGATCGGGAACGAGTCTTTACGACGTTATCTGATGATTAATCAGAAACCCGAAAGCGGTTCGTTGAAAATGGTGAATGTAAACAAAAACAAAAATGTGGCTTCTGAAACCCGATGTTTGTAATAAAGAGGTTATACAAATAGACACTTTACGTCTCACACACCAATTAATTTTGTACTGTTCTACATATAGAGACATGCACTTCTGGAACACTGGATACATTACCAATGGTTCTAAAAGTGCCTTATTCCCATAGATAGTCCTCTGTTGGTCCAAATATGCAGAAAAAAACATGGGGTTGACCAGGTTGCTTTTTCATAATTTCGATGGTTTAATGGCACCCCTTCATTTTTGACAATTCTGCCCATTTGTTGCAGTGTATCACTATGCATCTTTAAACTGTTATATAGCATCATCAAACAGTTCCCAGGGTCACCCAAACTTTGCAGAAATCATGAAAATGTTCCAATGTTCCCATATGCACAAAGAAATATGACATTTTATGCATTTTTAAAAAAAATTTACCCAACCGCTTTACACAGCTTTAATTTCTTGGGCGTAATAATCTTGCTACTGTCATGTAAGGGAGGTAATTGTTCAGTGAGACCTTGAAGAGTAGAAATTGTCATGACATGTGACTGAAATTTTTGTCGAACAAACCTTTACCAATTTTAAATATAAAAATACGCCTTTTGAATTCATCGCGCAACTGTTTTCGAATTCATGCACCAAAATAAGATGGCAGTCACACATGCATAAATCAGTTTCGGACGACTCGAAAACAGGAAAAACTGCCAAAATTTTATAGCTTTTAATTCAAGAAAAAGAAATACTTTGAAAATGTCCTTGTATACCTCCTATAGTGTATCTATCTGACTGCATATTCATTTTATTGTATATGCAACATTACATAACAACATGACCATATATGGGTAAATAGTTGTTTTTGCTTCAAATAATGCTCTGTTTTGTTGCAAAACTATATATTTGACTTTTTTTTATATCTATAACAAACAAACATTAATGTTTGAAGGTGCCCAGCAATAATTTGCATGTCACTGACACTAACCATGCCCCCTTTTTCAATACATGAATGAATAACATACTTTTGTACATGCATTGGATTCATTATCAACTATGAATATATCCCTTACCAATTGAGGTATCTATTAGGCATATATTAAATTCCAATACTATTTTGTTTATTTTATCAATAAAAATAGCAAATGAAAGTAAAGTGTGCATGAAAGTCACTTTAAAGCAAGAAAATGAAACGATGAATGAAAATGAGACAAAATATGGATACAGCATATTTGGCTGGACCGATAAGCTCATTGCAAAAAGACGGTTTGCTAATGCGCATCTCTTTACGACAAACTAGTTTGAAATAAATATATCAAAGAATATCGCCATAAGAAATATTTGTCGCGAGATGACTCATTACTTTACAGACTTTCCAAAACTGGCATAAAAAAATGGGCAGTTAAAATAGAGTTGTTGCAATAATTATATGAAAATTAAAATTGTCATATTGGAGAATGCTATACTGTTGAATGTGGAGAAAAATATTGTACACATTCAATAACAGACAGTGAAAAAAAACATCATCTTCAATGAGAAAAATTTATATTCTATAGCAAGCATCATGTATTTTTATTTGAAAAAAAGTAAGAAGAACAACCGAAAGAAATCAGATGATGGTACAAAAGTTTCAAGCACAGGTTAACTAAACACTGAGAAATTATTACGTGAATCTGTTTCGTGTCATTTCAAAGATGTTGCATTTTACCATTTATCTGAATGTACAAGAGTAGGTAAATACTGTGTATAAGCCAGACCCAGTCGCATAAATATCAACAATGAGGAGAAAAAAATGACAGTAAAACAAAAATGGCATTCATACGCCATACCATTAAAATGAAACGCAACAGTTTGGCGGTCGGTATATCGAAAACTGGATACAGAGCTGTTGATAACAAAATAATATCAATGACAAAATAATGAAACAGGAAATTTCTCCATAATTCATGATCAATATAATATTAATTGATAAACAGCGACATAAAAACAGTATTGCTCATACGCGACCAACCGTATTGTCAAAAAGCATGCGCTAAAGAGTGGAAACAGTATCGCGACAAATGTTACCATTTTTATGTGGGTGGGGTATGAATTATACATAAATAATGAGTTTCTAACACAAAAAAATGGTTTAACTTACAAGAATAATGAAATTTGGATGCAGTGAGTCCAAGACCTTTTCCACCCTAACATTTCACATCTACAGGAAAACGTCAGCAAATAAAACTCTTACAATTCCAATGATATGCTAATTAACCCTTTACTTCATATAGACACCTTTGGTCACCTCTAATATAGACACCTTTGGTCACCTCTAATATAGAAGGCTTTTGAATTACTGAGTGAATTATGTTTAAATTAACTGACAGAGCGGAAAACTGTGCAGGAAGTGTTCAGATTGCTCGTTACGAGCAATCTGAACTCTTCCTGCACTGTTTTTAAAGGCCTTCTGTGATTGGTGTGGGAAAATGTGTATCTATGGAGTAAAGGGTTAAGCACTAACACTTGGACAGACAACCCCATCATTTAACTTACAGACACAATAACAAAACCTGTCTTTGACAAGCTTGCTGTCTTCATTTTTGCGAGCTGGGTAATTTAGAAAGTAGTTTCCAGGCAATTTAGAGGCTCATTTCCTGTCATTAAGAGACTGGTTTCCGTTTTTTTCTGTAATCTTATCTATGTCTAAATTGTCCTGAGCTATGCCAATAAAGATATTCCCACCAAATTTCCCCTGATTGCCTCGGGGCTTCAACCTATTATTTTACAACTCTGTGACAAGGTGCATCACATGGAAAAAGAAGCCATTAATTTGCGACTTTCATCTGCAACTCCGGATAAAATTCTACTAATGATTCCCATCTTCTCCTGTGTACACTAAAAAGTCTTGTAAACAGGCGTTATCCCCAGTAGGGCTTGTGCATGTCGAGACATATATATATTGAGAGCTGAGTGTGGAAATGTCATATCTTCTTCTTCTTTTACATGTGAAATAGAATACTTCAGTGTTGTATTGATCCATCCATATTTATGAACTTCATAATTGAGGACAATGGTTAGTAATGATGTATTTGATCAGGGACAATTTAGCTTTTATAGAAAAGTATTAATGGAGATGCTAATATTGATAAATGATGGCTTGTTCATTGACCGGAAGAAATTTATGACTCTCTCCATTATTGTTTTGTCTATGTAAACATAAACCTTAATATTTATTTTATTTTTAACAATAATGAAAGACAGTGGTGGATCTATAGAAGGGACAGTGGATCCACACAGTGTTTATTTTTGAACAAAAAATCCATTTTAACCATATCCCTTTGCAAAACATAATTAGCCTAAAATGGAATGCTATATAATGCTAGATGCCCAATGACTACAATGTCGACCTCGTTAACCCTTTACTTCATATAGACGCCTTTGGACACCTCTAATATAGACACCTTTGGACACCCAATGTAGAAGTTTTTGAATTATTTGGTGAATTATGTTTATATTAACTGACAGAGTGGAAAACAGTGCAGGAAGTGTTCAGACTGCTCGTTATGAGCAATCTGAACTCTTCCTGCACAGTTTTCAAAGGCCTTCTGTGATTGGTGCAGGAAAACGCGTATCTACGGAGTAAAGGGTTAAAGTAGATAAATCTCATTATGGTGGGCATTTATGGCATGAAACTGACACGAAATGTTGCATTTCTGACCTTGAACATCTAAGTGTGACCTTTGAGCTATGGACCAGGGTCTTGCGCAAGACAAACCGTCTGATTATGGTGAACATTTGTGCCATGTTATTTCAAAATGTGTTAAGTGGTTTACAAGATATGGAGAGGACACAAAATTTTGAACGTAAATTGACCTTGAACTCTGACATTATAATTTGAACTACGGACCTGAACCTTGAGCCTGACACATCGTATGATTAAGATGAGCATTTGTGCCATTTTATTTCAAAATCTGTCAAGTGGTTTAAAAGATATGGAGTGGATTTTGTACTCGTTATTACCTTTAACCTCTATTGAGTGTGCACTTGACCTTCAAGTTACCGACCCGAGTTTTTTGTGCAACATTATCATCTGATTATGGTGAACAATTTTGTGAAATTATTTTAAAATGTATTCAGTAAATAACAAGATATGAAGTGGACACGAAATTGTGTACTTATTTCTGATTTTTAATTTCTAAATGTGACACTGACTTTGAGGTACAGACACAAGTCTTGTGCGAGACAAATCATCAGATTATAGTGAACATTTGTGCCATGTCAATTGGGTTACAAGATATGGAGCAACATGAAATTTTGTACTTTTTTCTTACCTTTAACCTCTAAATGTGACCTTAACCTTTGACTGATGACAGACAACAGACGATCTGAACAGCTCACCTTGAGCTTTTCTCAGGTGAGTTAGTAAAAAGTGGGAATGGCTATAAGTCAACAGCAGTCAACTATCCATATTTAACACAAATAGAAAATGAACCCATCACAATTTCATTTCCAATTAATTGTGCTTCAATACTCAAAACACAAGCCATTCCAATTTATTCTTTTCCAATTTTATTCCATTCCAAAAGTAGCAGACACGGAGACAAATACAAAAAGAGCTGTTATTTGGAAATTATTAACCAATAAACAATCATGATGGGAGATTCGCTCTGACATAGTGGTTACTTGCTATTTCCAAACAATTATAACTAGAGCCATTCCCTATTCTGGGCAACTTGGAGATTTGCATTTGTATCACTGAAGCCTGCAAAGTAGTATACATACTGTTTACATCCTTGTTTTTCTTCTTTACTATTTGATGGTGTTTTTTTTTTTGCTTTTGTAATATCGCATTATTTTTTTTAATTGCTAGATTATCATCCAAATTTTTCTATTAAAAGGGAGTGGGGACGGAGGATTTTATTTTTTTTTATCATTGATTTTCATATTTTTTATAAAAATAAAAAGGGTCAGGGCAGTATAAAAATTAAGGGTCGGTCAGGGATGATAATCTAGCAATTAATTCATTATGGCCTCATGTCAACATATCACTTTCATTTTGAAATATATATCAACAAACACACATCAAATTATTTTCGAGGGTGCTGGATGTGAATAAACAACAAAACATGACAGTAATGTCATGTTGATCGCAAGTAAAACAAGAGCTTACAAAATAATCCTTTGAAAATAAAATATTTTCTTTTCCAATCTAATAAAATGGACAAGAAAACAAAAATACTGCCTCGACGGTGAAGTATATATTAGTATGATTTTTCCAAATGAGTGTCATCCATTGTATGTTGTTGTTGTTGTATGGTGTTTAGCGTCGCTTTCAACAATTTTTCAGTCATATCGCGACAGTGTCTACTTGAGACAGTATTCTGAGCACTGTCACACTGGAGTATCATGCCGCAGACACATGGTATGATACCCCACCCAGTCACATTATACTGACACCGGGCCGACCAGACCTAGAACTCTCCTCTAAATGCTGAGCGTCAAGCGAGGAAGCTTCTAGTACCATTTTTAAAGTCTTTGGTATGACCCGGCCGGGGATCGAACCCATTCATTGTATGACTTTTTGTATTTTTTTTCAATACTGTGGTTAAAGTATCAAACCATGTGGTTCTGGGGTGCCACATGAGTGATAACAAAAATATATAAAAACACATGACAAGTAAAATCTTGAACATTATTGACAGAAACTGTTGAAACTTGGTTGTTTCTTCCCATACAAGGGATTTGGATTTGGGTGAAGTCCTTCATTTTGTTGTTGTAATGCTGTTGTTGTTAAAAATTAGTTTGCATGCTAGTTGTCTTGTGTTTTGTAAGTTGCCATCTTCCTTCCTGCCAATAAACATTTTGTGTTGGTGCGCCAACAAACTCTAAATTTATTGATTAATCTACTTGGCAATAAACCAAAGTTTGTTCCTATAAAAGCTGCAATAAACACAAACATTGAAACCCAAAATATGACCTTAAACTTAACATCAATAACAAAATTTTTAATGTTTCACGAAGCAAACGTAATTATGTAGTGATAAGGTAGTTCAAGGGCAGACGGGCAGAATATGTACCAAGTGATAGCTCCTCTTTTAAAAATAGTTTGATAAAATTCTTCAAAATGTACTGATCATGTGTATAACTTTGATCCCCATGTTCAGTTATGTTTTCCCACAATTCAGGGAATGTTTGTATTGATATAGCTTACATCTCTAAGATTATGTTTTAATTTTCATACAAATCTTGCAATAGCGCTGTATTCAAAATTTAAAACTCGGCCCGATTAGCTCAGTCGGTTACGCATCTGACTATCAATCCAGGGGTCATGAGTTTGAAGCCCTTGCCCGGCAACAGTCTCCATGATGATTGATATATGACATTGTGTCTCATTATCATTCATCTCTCACCACTGATTCAAGTGGGAAAGTTATCAGTTACTTGCGGAGATGGGGTGTGCTCGAGTACTGTTTAATCCCCGGAAACTGGTTAGGTTAACTGATCATCTGTTAGCCCTCGATGGCATAAAAATGATGCTAAATATTCAATCAATCAATCAAAATTTAAAATTTGAAGACAGCGCTATTATATCATTGTAAGATTTGTGCCAATTTTCTTAAGAGCATTCTTTTTCAAAGTTACCGAAGTTCTTCAAATCACATAATATAGAAATGCTGAATGAATAAAACAACTTTTTTTAAAACAAACTTGCAATCTAAATGATGCATAAAAGTTCTTGTAAACATACATGTGCAAACATTGTTGAAACACCATGCCAAGTTTTGATACTATAACTTAAAATAGCAAATGAAAATTTAATTTTTCTACCTAGAGATTATGAGTTTGAATCTGAAATCTTAAGACCCAAATGTTTGATGAATATTTATTAACAAACATCCCAATTTGAGTATTAACTGAAGATGAGATTTTGTCTGCTTCAACAACAATTGTATGAAAACATTTTGCATTTGATTGTTGTATAAACAAAACTTTTGCATATTATCGTAACAAAACAAAGGTAACCAGTCTTGCCAACAGCCCAGTACTTCACCACTGATCCAAACAAAGGTAACCAGTCTTGCAAACAGCTCAGTACTTCACCACTGATCCAAACAAAGGTAACCAGTCTTGCAAACAGCTCAGTACTTCACCACTGATCCAAACAAAGGTGACCAGTCTTGCAAACAGCTCAGTACTTCACCACTGATCCAAACAAAGGTGACCAGTCTTGACAACAGCCCAGTACTTCACAACTGATCCAAACAAAGGTAACAAGTCTTGCAAACAGCTCAGTACTTCACCACTGATCCAAACAAAGGTAACCAGTCTTGCAAACAGCTCAGTACTTCACCACTGATCCAAACAAAGGTAACCAGTCTTGCCAACAGCCCAGTACTTCACCACTGGTCCAAACAAATGTGACCAGTCTTGCAAACAGCCCAGTACTTCACCACTGATCCAAACAAAGGTAGTCAGTCTTGCCAACAGTCCAGTACTCCACCACTGATCCAAACAAAGGTAGTCAGTCTTGCCAACAGCTTAGTACTTCACTACTGATCCAAACAAAGGTAACCATTCTTGCAAACAGCCCAGTACTTCACCACTGATCCAAACAAAGGTAACCAGTCTTGCCAACAGCCCAGTACTTCATCACTGATCTAAAACAAAGGTAACCAGTCTTGCCAACAGCCCAGTACCTCACCACTGATCCAAACAAAGGTAACCATTCTTGCAAACAGCCCAGTACTTCACCACTGATCTAAAACAAAGGTAACCAGTCTTGCCAACAGCCCAGTACTTCACCACTGATCCAAACAAAGGTAACCATTCTTGCAAACAGCCCAGTGCTTCACAACTGATCCAAACAAAGGTAACCAGTTTTGCAAACAGCCCAGTACCTCACCACTGATCTAAAACAAAGGTAAATATTCTTGCAAACAGCCCAGTACTTCAACACTGATCTAAAACAAAGGTAACCATTATTCCAAACAGCCCAGTACTTCACCACTGATCTAAAACAAAGGTAACCAGTCTTGCCAACAGCCCAGTACCTCACCACTGATCCAAATAAAGGTAACCATTCTTGCAAACAGCCCAGTACTTCACCACTGATCCAAACAAAGGTTATCAGTCTTGCCAACAGCCCAGTACTTCACCACTGATCCAAACAAAGGTAGTTAGTCTTGCAAACAGCCCAGTACTTCACCACTGATCCAAACAAAGGTAACCAATCTTGCAAACAGCCCAGTACTTCACCACTGATCCAAACAAAGGTAACCAATCTTGCCAACAGCCAAGTACTTCACCACTGATCCAAACAAAGGTAACCAGTCTTGCCAACAGCCCAGTACTTCACCACTGATCCAAACAAAGGTAACCAGTCTTGCCAATAGCTCAGTACTTCACCACTGATCAAAACAAAGGTAACCATTCTTGCAAACAGCCCAGTACTTCACTACTGATCCAAACAAAGGTAACCAGTCTTGCCAATAGCTCAGTACTTCACCACTGATCAAAACAAAGGTAACCATTCTTGCAAACAGCCCAGTACTTCACTACTGATCCAAACAAAGGTAAACATTCTTGCAAACAGCTCAGTACTTCACCACTGATCCAAACAAAGGTAACCAGTTTTGCCAATAGCTCAGTACTTCACCACTGATCAAAACAAAGGTAACCATTCTTGCAAACAGCCCAGTACTTCACTACTGATCCAAACAAAGGTAACCAGTCTTGCAAACAGCCCAGTACTTCACCACTGATCCAAACAAAGGTAACAAGTCTTGCCAATAGCTCAGTACTTCACCACTGATCAAAACAAAGGTAACCATTCTTGCAAACAGCCCAGTACTTCACTACTGATCCAAACAAAGGTAACCAGTCTTGCAAACTGCCCTGTACTTCACCACTGATCCAAACAAAGGTAACCAGTCTTGCCAACAGCCCAGTACTTCATTGATGATCCAAACAAAGGTGATCAGTCTTGCAAACAGCCCAGTACTTCACCACTGATCCAAACAAAGGTAACCAGTCTTGCCAACAGCCCACCACTTCACCACTGATCCAAACAAAGGTAGTCAGTCTTGCAAACAGCCCAGTACCTCACCACTGATCCAAACAAAGGTAGTCAGTCTTGCAAACAGCCCAGTACTTCACTACTGATCCAAACAAAGGTAACCAGTCTTGAAAACTGCCCTGTACTTCACTACTGATCCAAACAAAGGTAATTATTCTTGCAAACAGCTCAGTACTTCACCACTGATCCAAACAAAGGTAACCAGTTTTGCCAATAGCTCAGTACTTCACCACTGATCAAAACAAAGGTAACCATTCTTGCAAACAGCCCAGTACTTCACCACTGATCCAAACAAAGGTAACCAGTCTTGCAAACAGCCCAGTACTTCACCACTGATCCAAACAAAGGTAACCAGTCTTGCCAATAGCTCAGTACTTCACCACTGATCAAAACAAAGGTAACCATTCTTGCAAACAGCCCAGTACTTCACTACTGATCCAAACAAAGGTAACCAGTCTTGCAAACTGCCCTGTACTTCACCACTGATCCAAACAAAGGTAACCAGTCTTGCCAACAGCCCAGTACTTCATTGATGATCCAAACAAAGGTGATCAGTCTTGCAAACAGCTCAGTACTTCACCACTGATCCAAACAAAGGTAACCAGTCTTGCCAACAGCCCACCACTTCACCACTGATCCAAACAAAGGTAGTCAGTCTTGCAAACAGCCCAGTACCTCACCACTGATCCAAACAAAGGTAGTCAGTCTTGCAAACAGCCCAGTACTTCACCACTGATCAAAAAAAAGGTAACCAGTCTTGCCAATAGCTCAGTACTTCACCACTGATCCAAACAAAGGTAGTCAGTCTTGCAAACAGCCCAGTACTTCACAACTGATCAAAAAAAAGGTAACCAGTCTTGTAAACAGCTCAGTACTTCACTACTGATCCAAACAAAGGTAACCAGTCTTGCAAACAGCCCAGTGCTTCACCACTGATCCAAACAAAGGTAACCAGTCTTGCCAACAACCCAGTACTTCACCACTGATCCAAATAAAGGTAACCAGTCTTGCAAACAGCCCAATGCTTCACTACTGATCCAAACAAAGGTAACCAGTCTTGCAAACAGTTCAGTACTTCACCACTGATCCAAACAAAGGTAACCAGTCTTGCAAACAGCCCAGTACTTCACCACTGATCCAAACAAAGGTAGTCAGTCTTGCAAACAGCTCAGTACTTCACCACTTATCCAAACAAAGGTAACCAGTCTTGTCTTGTAAACAGCCCAATGCTTCACTACTGATCCAAACAAAGGTAACCAGTCTTGCAAACAGTCCAGTACTTCACCACTGATCCAAACAATGGTAACAAGTCTTGCCAAAAAGCAAAGCATCCACTACATACCAAAAGAAAGCAAGTTTTGCCAAGAATGAAGTTTCTCTCGTCACAACAAGGGGACGTATTCTTAGTGAGAGCTTGACAAAGGCTAAGATTTCCACTACAGAGCAACAGGCGGTTGTATTGTCAATAGATAAGTATTTCATTGCAGACCAAATAGAAGCAGTTTTGCTAAGAATGAAATCTTATTTTACAGAACAAGCAGAAGTATTTCTGGCAAAAGCTAAAAGATTCACTACAGAGCAACAGGAGGTTGTTTTGTCCATAGATAAGTATTTCATTACGGATAAAATGGAAGCAGTTTTACTAAGCTTTATGTCTCACATACCAATTAATGTTATACTGTTCTACATATAGAGACATGCACTTCTGGAACACTGGATACATAACCAATGGTTCTAAAAATGCCTTATTCCCATAGATAGTCATCTGTTGGTCCAAATATGCAGAAAAAAAGCATGGGGTTGACCAGGTTGCTTTTTCACAATTTTGATGGTTTGATGACACCCCTTTTTTTGACAATTCTGCCCATTTGTTGCAGTGTATCACTAGGCATCTTTAAACTGTTACAGCATCATCAAACAGTTCCCAATGTCACCCAAATTTTGCAGAAATCATGAAAATGTTCCAATGTTCCCATATGCACAAAGAAATATGACATTTTATGCATTTTTAACCAAAAAAATGCCCAACCGCTTTACACAGCTCTAATTTCTTTGGTGTAATAATCTTGCTACCATCATGTAATGGAGGTTATTCTTCAGTGAGACCTTTACAGAACAAGCAGAAGTATTTCTGGCAAAAGCTAAACGATTCACTACAGAGCAACGGGAGTTTGTTTTGTCCAAAGATAAGTTTTTCATTACAGACCAAATAGAAGCAGTTTTGCTAAGAATGAAGTCTTTCTTTGCAGAACAAGGGAGAGTATTTTTGGCAAAAGCTAAGATTTTCACTACAGAACAACATAGATAAATATTTGCCCGACAACAGTCTCCATGATGGTTGATAAAGACAGTCATTTCATTATCATACATCTCTCACTGCTGATTCAAGTGGGAAAGTTATCAACTACTTGCAGAGATGGGGTGTGCTTGAGTACTAGTTAAACTTTCAGGTTCCAAGGAAACAGTGTTTAGGTTAACTGATTGTCTGTTAGTCCTCGATGGTGTAAAAATGATGCTAAATGTTCAATCAATCATTAGAGAAGTATTTCAATGCAGAACAAAGAGTAGTAATCTTGTACATCTAGATTTTAACTACAGAAAAAGGGGAAGCAGTCTTTCCAACAACTAAGATATTAACAGCACAATTAGGGAAAATAATCGAAATCTTTTGTTACAAAGCAATATTAACAAGTGAGGCTAGTTTGGTCACAGCTACTTCTTTGTCTGCAGAGCTTCAGAACAAGAATGGAAAGAATGAGTCTTGACAATAGTTTAATTGCTGCAGAACAACAGGGTGCAGTTGTGTCAATTGGGATCTCTTCAAACCTGTACTTAACATCAATACTGCAGAAATAAGAAATGTCACTGGTAAGTGTCGCATGCTCCCCAAATGGTCATTGAAAAATAACAATATTATTATGTTATAATAGGTAGCGATGTATCCATGAATATAAAGAGTAATGGACTGATGCTTCGGACCAGACATGCAATTTCAAGTGTGACCTTGACCTTTGTGTAACCTTGACCTTGACATCTGATGTAATGGTCTGGGTAATTCCACAGTTAAATGCTGCTGAAACATCATCATGACATGCTGATCACTTGTGCCAAGCTATTTTAAAATCCTAAATGTAAGACAAAGTTACAGATCAATTGTTGATAAAATCAGCCAAGTGTTTTTGAAATCCATCCATGTATGATAAAGTTAAAGGACGGACTTGCAATCTCAAACAGATTCAAAGTGTTGTCATACATACTAAAAGTGTGACTTTGACCTTTGAGGTATGGGTCTAGGTCTTACTTATGACAAATCGTCATGTCATCTTGATAAATTGAGCCAAATTAAAGGCAAAGTCACAGACCAGACACAATATCAACAAATTGAAAGTGTGACCTTGATCTTTGAGGAAAGGTTCTGGGTCTTACATGTGACACTTAATTATGTCATGTTGATCAACTGAGTCAAGTGTTTTTAAAATTTATCCATAGATGACAGACTGGACAAGAAATGTCAAAATGACTGAAAGTGTTGTCAAACAAAGTGAAATTGTGACCTTGAACTTTGAAGTGGGAGTTCGGGTATCAAGTACAGCACATCGTCATATAATGTTGATCATTTATAACAAGTATTTATAAAAATTCATCTATGCATGACAAAGTTGCAGGCCAGACACGAAATCTCACACAGACTCAAAGTGTTGTCAAACTCAAATTGTGACCTTGACCGTTAAGGTACAGGTGTGGGTCTTACTCGCGACATGTCACCATGTTATGTTGATCATTAGTAGAGAGTATTTATCAAATCCATCTATGTATGACAAGTTTACAGGCCGGAAACGAAATACTGGATGGAAGGACGGACGGACGCTGCAATTACTATAATTATGCCAGCCCAAAAATTTTGTGGAGGGCATAAAATCCGTACCACTGATCTCAAATAATTCTGCAATTATAGCAAGAAATTCTTGCAACAATAATTTACGATCTCCCATTTCACTGCATATTATGAACAAATCTTGGCGCTACAACTCAATTATGGCTACCTGATTATCTTAATTTACTCTGGATCAATAGTGATTACATACTGCGGAAAGTCAGAGTCTCCCAAAAGCCTAATCTAACAAAAGTCTATATATGTCTGCTGGTTAAAAACAATTTTTAAATGATGTATCAATGTGTGACTGTGCAATTACACTTGGTAAACTGTGTGTAATTCAGCACAGGGGAGATGGTAACACAGTCAGTCAGTTCTGAACACCTCTTTAACACGATTCCTCGTCCAGCCTTAACTGTTGTACACGTGCCTTTCATGTAAATCATACCATTTGCCGACTACAAATAACTTGGAGCTTGTTAGGGAAGGCCATATATAGGGAAATATGACATAATATCTGGACGATATGCAGGGAACAAATATTACTTGTTCTTGTTTGCTCACACAATTCAATTATTACTTGTTTATGTTTGTTCACAAAACTAACTTATTACTTGTTTATGTTTGTTCACAAAACTTACTTATTACTTGTTTATGTTTGTTCACAAAACTTACTTATTACATGTTTATGGTTGTTCACAAAACTTGATTATTACTTGTTTAGGATCACATATAAGGAAATAATACTAGGATCACATATAAGACAAGACGGCCAAGATGACCCTATATTGCTCACCTGATTGACATTGAGTCGACCAACTTAAGTAGATTATATAATACATGAACACTCAAAATTCCAGAAAAACGAGATGGGCGAGTAGTTAGAATTTTGATTTGTTTTGAAGATGTAACAGATGCGTAGACGAGTTCAAACTTGGTAGAGGTTCACCCATGGTAAATGTCAGTGAAATTAAATTTAAATCATGTCAGCTGATTCTGACAAGAAAGGTTTTGAAGTTTTTACTATAGAAGCCTATATAGTAAACTAGCACCTCACTGTGGCGGTCATGTTTTTTAATAAATCGCAGCGGCTCAAACAAATTTGGTAAAGGGTCACCCAAGGAACATTTCTGTGAAATTGTTTTAAAATCGATCCAGTGGTTTCTGACAAGAAGATTTTTTACTATAGCTTATATAGTAAACTAACCCCACGCCCTGGCTGCTGTTTTTTTGACGAATCACTATGGTTTGAACAAACTTGGTGAAGGGTCCTCCAAGGAACATTCGTGTGAAATTATTTTAAAATTGAGCCAGCAGCGTCTGACAAGAAGATTTTTTAAGTTTTTACTAATTAAACTTGCTCCGCCCCCTGGCGGCCATGTTTTTTGACAAATCAAGATTGCTTGAACAAACTTGGTAGAGGGTCACCCAATTAACATTTCTGTGAAGTTATATTAAAATTAACCCAGTGGTTTCAGAGGAGAAGTTGTTAAAAGCTAAAAGTTAATGACGAACGACGGACGACAGACGATGGACACCAGGAGATCACAAAAGCTCGTCTGCGAGCCTTTGGCTCAGGTGAGTTAAAAATATGATATAGTACTAAGGACCATATAATTAACGGAAATATTAGAACATAGCATTAAGACCACATACAGTAGAAAATGGCATACTGTTGGAGCTTCTAAGGTACTTAACATACACAGACCACAATATAGGTAGACATGGCATACTATTGGAATACATGTGGAGTGCATGGTCCAGTGGTAGAGCACCAAACCCATGATCGGAGGGTCACGGCTATGTGAGGTGTCCTTGAGCAAGACACTTTTTTCGCAAGTGAGTACTGAGTACTGGTTCTACCCAGGAAGATTTCGAGTGTGATTTTTCTAAGTTGTAAGAACTTGTTTCACAAAGTAAAATAGATAATTTTAAACTATCACATGTTGGGAAATATGAAATAGTATGAGGACCAAGTACAGTGGAAAATGAATACTATTGGAGCATGTGATACTTGACAAACATAGGTAAAAAGTAGGGGGACAGAGCATACAATTGGGACCATATATAGGGAAATATGACATAATATAAGGACCACATACAGTAGAAAACGACATACTATTGGAGCTTGCGTTACTTCACAACATAGGTCAGAATAAGGAGGAAATATGACATTATTATATGGACCACATACAGGGGAAAATGACATACTATTGAAGCTTGCGGTACTTGACAAATATAGATCAGAATTAGGGGGACATAGCATACAATTGGGACCATATATAGGGAAATATGACATAAAATAAAGACCACATACAGCAGAAAATGACATACTATTGGAGCTTGCGGTACTTGACAAATATAGATCAGAATTAGGGGGACATAGCATACAATTGGGACCATATATAGGGAAATATGACATAATATAAGGACCACATACAGGGGGAAATGGCATACTATTGCAGATTGAGGTACTTTAACAAACATAAACCATAATTTAGGGAGACATGGCATACTAATGGGACCATATACAGTAAAACCTTTGTAAACGGTCACCTGTATTAAGTAGCCACCTATCTTAAGCAACCATGTTTTCTATTTCCCATTTCTATGCTTTCAGAGTAAATTAACCTATAATAAGCAACAACCTGTCTTAAAAGGTCACCTGTGCTTTTTTCCATGATTGGCTGCTTAAGACAGGTTTGACTGTTCATGTATTGAGTAATATGACAAAGTATTTGGACCTTATACAGGGAGAAATCAGATACTAATGAGCATGTGGTACTTTTACAAACATGGACCATAATTAGGGGGAAATAACAAATTATTCAGACAACATATAGGGAGAATTACACACTATCAGAACCCTACACAGAGAGAAATGGCATACTATTGGAACCACATATTGGGAAATATGACATAGTATTAAAGCGGCATAACCAGTATTAGAAAATATTTCTTTTATAAAGATAGAAACTACTTGTTTATGAATGACTCAATATTTTCGTGAATTTCCTGATCAGTAATTCTAAAATGCAAAAAGGCTGCTTCGCTGAAGGAAATGATCATAAAATTCAATAGCATATAATAATACACGGGCAATTCCATCATCCTTCTGAATAACTGAATGGTCTCCAGATATGTTAAAAGATATAAATGCAAATATGGCCAAACTTTGTTTTTTATGGACAAAGTTTTTATATATTAGAAGTTTTATATATTAGAAGCCGTTAAGGAGCAATATAGGAAAAAATAGTGTTGCTAGGAAACTGAACAAAAAAATTCTTATATAAATTTTGGAACTTTGATCGATCGAATGACAGGCAGATAAAACCACTATGCTATGAACAAATATATCAAGATCTGCGGTATAAATCTAAATTAAAACTCAAATGCTTACCCAAATTTAATCCGTGATGCCCTTAAATTTCCAGATTTTCCATTATATAACTACTAAATCATTTACCATATTCCACGGATTGTGTCCAATTCATATATGGATGATAAGCGAGTTTAAATACATGTTTTTCTTTACAATAAACAACAGTATTTTACAACAGACATGATCCAAATAGTCACAATTTATACTAAATATTACAATTATACCTGTTTTTTATTCATTTGTAAGGACATAAATACTGGTTAATGCACTTTAAAGCTAGTGGCACTTTAACAAACATAGGCCAAAATGTGGGGGAAATTACATACTTTTGGGACCGCATATAAACTGGGAGAAATGACATACCAATGTAACCATATATAGGGAAATATAACACAGTATTAGTACCACATACAGAGAGAAATATCATACAGGAAAACAATGATACCGAAAGGATAAAAAAACACCAGGTGAATTTCAGAGCCACATTATCAAACTATTGTAAGTGATATTTACAATGTTAGAATATGCATGTAAGGTCCTTATAAATTAAATGCTACATCATCATCCAAATTTTTCTTGAAAACGGGGACGGTGGGTGGATTTTATTTTTTATTTTTATTTCTAAAATTTTTGATGTTATTTTTTTTTTTTTTTTTTTTATGAAAATAAAAAGGGTTGGGGCGGCATGAAAATTAGGGGGCAGGCGGGGATGATAATCAAGCTATCAATTTATTACGGGCTAATGATATTCCATTTACGGTTTTGTCAATATGGTCTTTATAACTTGTCAATACATTGCATCTACATCAGATATTTATACCCGTGATCTCCATTCTGCGTCAGACAAGGCAATAAAAACTGCAAAAATAACCATATTCCATTTAACGAATGGACTTGAATACCACACATAATAGCGATTCTGGATCAGTTATACGAAGTACCATAACTTATCATTGCTTCACATTGAAACACATGGTAGAATTTACATATTCAATTGGTTAAATTGACATCCATGTATGCAAATGAACGCATAACTGTAGTATTTACATATCTGCAACACAATACGACTGACGACCCCCAGGGATATAATTATTAACAATATCCAGACAATTATAAATATCCCATAAAACAAAATACATTTATACACCGATATGAATCCATATGAATCCATTATTACATTACAAATAATTACCCGTATTTTATCTATGTTGGCATTCTCAACTGGAAGTTGCAGCTCTGAAGCGAACACGGAACGGAGCTGGAACAAGCTCGTCTGATTCAACTTGTTCACGGGAACGCCAAGTTTCTGAAAAATAGACAAATAATGCGTCCATGAGTAAAGTTAAAACAATGCACCCAAAAACTGTATGTATATTATGAAATACATCATGTCTTATGAAGTAATACACAAACTTAATTTAAACTGATTTATTTTACTTTGATTGTGAAAAAAATAATTACAGCTTATACAAATCACACCTGAAGTCTTCCTGGGCAAAACCAGCACTAAGCATATAAAGAATAAGTGTCTTGCTCAAGGATCCCACACATAGCAGTGGGGGAAAATCATACCCCCATCCTCTCGGTCCTGGGTTCGATGCTCAACCACTGGACCACGCGCTTCATACACGTCTTCTTATTATGGTGAACATTTGAAATGATATACAAGACAAAACGTACAAAACTAAACTCATGTACAGTCAAACCTGTGCAAGTGGTCACCTCTATTAAGAAGCCACTCGTCTCAAGCAGCTGCATGCGTTCATAGCAAATGAACCTGTATTCAAGCAACAACCTGTCTGAAAAGGCCACTTTTGCTCCCTCCCTTGCCTGGCTGCTTAAGACAGGTTTTGTCAGTATTAAAATACATCATGTTTTACAACAGCCTAATTATAATTTAATACAGTCATATCAGATTTATCAACAATAAAGTTACTTCATATTATTTTAAGGATACACCTCTTGATAAATAATTAAAAAAAAAAAAAAAATTACATGAAGAAAACACTCACATGTGTAAAACAAGACCATTCTTTTGTCTAGATATCTAGGTATGCTATATAGCAGTTATTATTGTTTGATTATACCTATATCCCGGGTAACATAAATTACAACACATTATTCAATGATGTATGAATATTTACATAAAATATGTTGCAACACAGATCAATGTTAAGAAAGTAGCTAACAACTACTATTTTTTTTAAATAAATATATAATTATATATATGGAGATAACTATTTGTGAACAACCAAACATTAATGTACAGAACCAGCCTACGGGGAGCATGCCTAGCTACAATATAAGCCAAGGACACAAGACCATTACATCAACAAACTCATTAGATTGGTGTCAGCCATTACTTATATACAATGGTTTTACATGCAACACATCTGGACTATTAGAACGATTTACATACATGAACTGATAGTTTTATATGAGAAAGATCCAGTTAAGGATTCATAATTACTCACATGCTATTTAAAGGACAAACATAGAAACGAGGTGGTGTTCTAGTAGATAGGGTATTCTGTGACTGTGGTGGGTGGTAACCACAGAAAGAGCGTGTGAGAGATATCCCATGTGCTGTTTGTTTTTTACTATAAACTTTGATTTAGTCCAGATTCTGTGGGAAATGGGGAGGTGTAGGACTCATATTGGCTGGTGCGACATTTTTTTCCTGTTTGGGTTATCCAATTCTTCTGAACATTTGGGGTTATCTGATTCTTCAGGAATTGCAAACAGGTTGTCATCTGGGTCGACAAATTGCATTGAATCTTCTAGGTCTGAGTCATAAGAGGTTGTGGGTATGATCCCAGGCTCAGTCTGATGGCCTTTCATAAACAACACCCAGTATGGGTTCTACCAGTACCCAGAAAATGGAATTGAGAGTGATTCACAAAATCTTTATACTTATCTCACTAAAATAAAATATTATAAATCAAATAAGATCGGGAGTCTGACCCTGCAGCTGGGAAATCATCATGGCAGTGATATTAGGTTAGGTTTGGCAACAGTTACATTTTAACCAAACAATATTGCTCTGACTGCTGATAAAAAATTTTTCATAAACTCAACTGCACAGTTGGGAATGTTAATATAATCTCCACACAGAAGTTCTTATCAAATATTTGGAAATTTATAAATACAAAATCATCCAGAGCTCTCTCTCTGATGCCAGTGTTTTGTGCCAGACGGAATGCCAGCCTCAAGTTATAGATAATGGCGTTGGTTACAAAATAAGAAAAAAATACTGCATAACCGTAACTGGAGATCCTCATCAAATTTTAATGTTTTCGTATAAATGTTTGTTCAGTAATGGAATCTCCTTGACATATTCCTGCGGGAGAATGGGTTTCCATTTAATACATGTAGCCTTCAAGGCTTCATGCAGCATCACTCAGATACGTTACAATAAAATACAATACATACTTACATCCTTTTAGGTTATCATTCAGATACCATTTAGAATGGTAATAAGAAATTAAAACGTACTGACTGAGGTAACTAAAGGCAGTTAATTATCAAAGAAAAAGCACTGATGAGTGATAGTTAATTACATATTCTTCTAAAACTAATTTTGTGTATTTTTCTCTAATCATTAAGTTGGTTAAGTTACAAAAGTCAGGAAAACTGTCAATAACAAATAGTTCTGGCGATTATAAATTAATTGCTAGATTATCATCCATAGTTTTCTTAAAAACGGGGAGGGCGGGAGGATTTTACATTTTCTTTATTTTGACCATCTTTGGAGTCAAAATAGAAAAACATTAAATTAAAAAATAAAGCATACATTTTTTAATGCAATAAATTATATAAATTTAGTTGAAAAACACTAAGCTTTGCTAAAAACTAACTATTTAAAAGAAATACATTTTACAGGGCTGATATCAGGGTTTCATGAATCTTGTCCTTTAATAACATAATATTACGGCAGGGGGCATCCTGTCCTATGAACACATTGCGTATGAGATAAGCATTAAAGGGAATTTATCAGGATTTTTCAAAATTTTGAAATTGGCTATGATCATTTTTTTTCCAATAGATCATGCAATACCAACATACTATCTATATAAACATGCTAAATAATATATTAAAAAGGGGTTTCCTAACTTGGGCTATCTATATAAACATGCTAAATAATATATTAAAAAGGGGTTTCCTAACTTGGGCTATGCGCCTAGGTAAAAAAATAGACTAAAATAGATTTCCCACTTAAAATTGCACCTATTTCGTGACGTATTAAATGAGTCACGTAATTTCATTTTGATTTCAAATTGCCCCGTCATACAGATTCACACTTTGTAAAATTGATTTCATCTTAGAAACAGTCAGAATGGGGATGTGACGATGCCGATCAGTATTTAAGTGCTGTCTATTTTTAGAATGGGGATTTTGTTTCAAGTTCACCTCTCCAATTGAAACATCGACTATGTCACGTTCTGGTGGATTTGTTATACTAAACCATTTGGGTTTTATTTATTAATGATAATGAGATGATTTTTATCCATTTTAAACATAATTTTATTTTTTAAGACATTTATAGCTTTTTTTTCCTGATATATTTATTCCCTTTAAACCTACCATAATTTGGAATCAATTTCGTTCAGTACGAAGAGCAGTTACATTAGTTTCTGAACAAGCAATTGTATCAATTCTGTTGACATCAATAAACTTTACAAAGCACTGTAGTTATGTTCTGGTGTAAATAATCAATTAGTTAAAATTCAATTGGTTTAAATCAACAGTTATTAGAGAAAAGCTAAATGAAGAGGACGGGAATCAACATCCATTCCATACAACTGTAGCAGTTCCTACCCCCCTGGGAGAGAGAGAACACAACCTCAGAGAAATAGATAGAAAAATAGAAAAGATAGAGATGGAAGAGAGAGTAAAAGAATTTTACATAGATTGAGGTTTGGATAGAAAATTCTGTTGCAAGGGATAACTGTTTTGGCGTGAGCAAGGCTCTGACTAGTTCCCGTGAAAACAGTCATCCCAATGGGGGGTATACAATAGTAATATTTAAAACACCATTTTATATATACATGCTACGTTCTAGAAAGTGTTTAGGATAAAACAAACTTCTTAGGGATTTAAATTGGATACCTTTGAAAATCCATAAAAACATGCACACATATCTGATCAATATCTCATTGTATAGATATACAATTAATTATGTAATGAATGATTATCTGAAATTCATTCAAAAACAGTTATTTACTGCAATATTACAAGCACTGGATTCGCTGTCGCCAGGAAAAAGAAAAGTGCCATGTTCGGTGTTTTATGCATCTTTCAGCTACACCAGTAATCTTTTTTATCAAAATACATGTTGGGACAACATATATGCTGACCCCGCTCACCCCACCAAACCTGAACATTGTGGTAGGGTGGTCATCCCGCCCCGGTGGCTACCTTTTGCTGTCATGTGTACAGATAACAACATTTATAAACGGTGTGACCCAATTTCATTGGAGGTAAAATCATCATTATATTGACTCGTTCCAATATCATTTCATCTATAACCTACAGTATATACTAAATATCAGAGTATCTTTTAAACGTTTTACCCCAAACATATTAAATAATACCCTAAGTCCAATGAATCCATTATCAAGTAAATAAAATTGGAAAAATGATATTAAACCTATATAAAATGGACATTTTAAGGCTACGGAGTGGGTACAATTCATTCACAACTTTTTTTTTAAGTATTTTATATAAATAATCAATATTGTTAAATGACCTCCGTCATTTTATCACTTGGTTATGTTTCTATAACTGGAATTACCTACGTAAAATGTGACCTTCTTTCCAAATGAATATCTTAACAACGTCAATTCATCATTGAAAGTGATATTATCTTATGATGACTGTCACAGATACAAAGACATGTATTTATAGTGTTTTTCATGATGTAATAAATAAATGGTCAATGTAACATTTTCTGTGTACGAGATGATTAGAATTTCACATTCATGCTCATTTACTGGTACTATTAAATTTATTAAACTTGTTGGCAAAATTGATTAAATGCCCATCTCAGCCTTGAATAACATACATGTACTTTTTTCCTAAAATTGTTTTATAAACTCAATAATAAATGAGCAATCATGTAAGACCCTCCATATAAACTATGATGATTACAATATCTATGATATATACAAATGGTTTTTGAGTTGTTGCTTTAACCCTTTGCTCCATAAGCATTTTCTTGGACTCTCCAAATTGAATGCATTAATTCACCACATATCAGCGATGGGTGAATTATGTTTATATTAACTGACAGAGTGGAAAACAGTGCAGGTAGTGTTCAGATTGCTCGTTATGAGCAATCTGAACTCTTCCTGCACTGTTTTCAAAGACTTCTGTGATTGGTGCGGGAAAACGCGTATCTATGGGGTAAAGGGTTAAGTCAGTCTGATATATATACGTGGAGACAGAACAAACTTTTAGATTTGCTATATTAACCCTTTGCTCCATAAGCATTTTCTTGGACTCTTCCAAATAGAAAGCATTAATTCACCATGTATCAGCAATGGGTGAATTATGTTTATATTAACTGACAGAGTGGAAAACAGTGCAGGAAGTGCACTGTTCTCAAAGGCCTTCTGTGATTGGTGCGGGAAAACGCATATCAATGGAGTAAAGGGTTAAGCCAAGCGCATTTACAATTTTTCAAGAATTGGTTCCATAAAAAAAACATTAGAATATCATGCTCATTGGCGACCTTTTAAAACAAGTTGCAAGATATTTTTGTTACTGCAGAAAATCGCAGATTTTTAAAAAAAAAATTACCTGATTTTTTTCTGATTTGGTACTGTTGGATCATAAATTTATGCAGGAGGCCTCTTGTGTGTTAGCTTAATTTAAAACAGGCTGTTCAGTGATGGTCTTTTTAAACACAAAACTCTATAGAGTGACATTTTTAAGTGTTGCTGCATAAAATTGCACAATTTTCTTCAAATTGCCTTAATTTTTTTCTGATTTAATATAACTGGATCACCACCCTATGGATATAAATTCATACATGAGACCTCTGGCTTGTTAGCCTAATTCAAAATAGAATATTAGTACAACCGATTGAAACTCTGCACGCTAATCATCTCTTCGTGCTCATCAGATGCTCAACAGTTGATATTTTCAAGTTTAATCATCAACTTCCAGCAGACGTCATGGTGGATACCAGCAAGCTGCCTAGGTAAGTTAGTAATTGTTTCTATCGAGATAGCAGAAAAGTCATTAATATTTATTGATCTCCAGAAATGTTCATATTTCATTTTAATTTTTTTTCCAATTCGCAGTGAAACCATTTATGGCAATCAGGTGGAAATTAATTTCTGCGGAGCAGAGATATAGTGCTAATGCAGAAACATTTAAATGGCACAGTGACACTGTTTTATAATAATTTAATGATTTTATTTCAACTACAGCAGCAATCCATATTTAATTAAAGAACAGCACCAGAGTGTCATCGATGCATATTTCAGCATACACAATTAACTTGTTTGCTAGGTACAAATAATATTTTCGCAGAATGGAACAAAGACAAATAACAAGTAGCATTGATTAATATGGCTGTAATTTTCTCGACGTCTTGAACATAGTCTTGCTGAGTCCAGTCTAATTTACAACACTTTATCAGTTAACAGCATCATATATTTACTTCTGTATCACATTTTAGTAATGCACGTCATACAAACCAGTCTGCCATTTCCGATACTTTTCAGGAAGCTATCTACGATGTTCCCTGCCAAAGAAAGCTTAATTGCCAAAGAAGTATTGTGAAATAAGAGCTTGCCAAAGAGGATGCGAGATTCAACATTTGCAGCTTGCCTTAAATGGAGGTTTCTGATGAAATAAAAGTCTGCTACAAAAGGATGATTCCATGAAATAAAGGCTTGGCACAAAAGGACAAACCTACATTAAACAAAGGCTTGCTGCAAAAGGAGGAGTCTCATACAATAAAGGCTTGCTACAAAAGAATAATTCCCATGAAATAAAGGCTTGGCACAAAAGGACAAACCTACATTAAACAAAGGCTTGCTGCAAAAGGAGGAGTCTCATACAATAAAGGCTTGCTACAAAAGAATAATTCCCATGAAATAAAGGCTTGGCACAAAAGGACAAACCTACATTAAACAAAGGTTTGCTGCAAAAGAAGGAGTCTCATACAATAAAGGCTTGCTACGAAATAATAATTCCCATGAAATAAAGGCTTGGCACAAAAGGACAAACCTACATTAAACAAAGGCTTGCTGCAAAAGAAGGAGTCTCATACAATAAAGGCTTGCTACGAAAGAATAATTCCCATGAAATAAAGGCTTGGCACAAAAGGATGATCCACATTTAACAAATGCTTGCCACAAATGGAATGCAAAAGGAATATACTTTAACAAGACGAAACAAGACTTCAGATTGACCTTTTCAAGCAAGTTTCAGTGAATTCCAACAATGGTTCAAGAGAAGAAGCACTGACAAGGTTCTTCATCCCATCATTGAAAAGGGCTTTAAATGCCCCAAACCATCAAACCAGAATGTAATAGGGATATACACAACTAGATTTCATTCTGAAATTGGAACGTTGGTTCAAGAGAAAAAAAATGGGAGTGATTCTTCATTCCACCATTGAAAAGGGCTTTAAATGCACCAAACCATCAAATCAGAATGTAATAGGGATATACACAACTAGATTTCATTTTGAAATGGCAACATTGGTTCAAGAGAAGAAACAGACAAGGTTCTTTATTCCGTCATTGAAAAGGACTTTAATTGTCCCAAACCATCAAATCAGAATGTAATAGGGATATACACTCGGGTCCCATTATAACGCGGTTCTTGGGGTCCACAAAACAAAACCGCGTTATAAGTGGACCACGTTATAGCGATAATTACCTCAGAAAAAATCGATGTCGGTTATTCACACCTATCATGCTGTCCGACTCTAAGTGAATGGTATTGTTTGCATTGTAATATGATACAACGCGTATTTGGTTACAACAGATACACTTAGATATGTATAAAATTAATACAAAAAAAGAAAAGAAAGAAAAACGTTTTCGTGTTTTGATTATACTAAAATTGGCAGCCATTTCCGTTTAACCCGGAAGGAGAAAAAACTGGTGTCTATATAAAAAATCGCCATTCAATTTAAACTCAACGCTGTTAGTATAAAAATATTAAAAATATAAACCTGAAGTATTACCAACAATAAAATAATAAAAATAAGTTTGTGTTTACGATCTGATAAGTTACCCGCGATATATTAATACCTGTCAACCGCTTCGTTGCTTGATCACGTGATCACTCGATAGTAACAAAGTTTGCATATGGCTTGTTTAGCGCGTGTCAGCATTTATTGAAGCACTCGGTATTATTACAAACTGTTAATTGTCAATGCTGGCATGAATCAATCCCTTAAACTATCCTTTAAACCACCATGAGGTAATGGTTATAACAGTTTGTTATAATCAAGGCTAATTGGCGAGTAGAAGATGAGCGATTATCAAATCAAAACATGGCGACGATCTATTGTTTGGTTGTCATTTGATCATTCGTGCAGATTTTCAAGTTTTATATCAAGACTTTTCCCCCCCGCCGAAAAAATGGGAGCCAATCAAAAACCGCGTTATAACGGTTCTCAAGGTCTCAATTCAATAAAAAATCATCGAATCTGTGCAAAAGGGATATGTGCAACTAGACCACACAATACTCCTTTCCAGCAAGTGTTGGCTAAATCCAATCAAAGATGTCATAGGAGTTCACAGATGTCAGGAGTTCTCTGGACATAATTTTTAATTCCATAAATGCAAAGGAATGTAATTCAGTCTAAAATCATTGAACCTGAACTCAACTAGACCCCAAACTAACCCTTCCCTAAATTTGCCTAAGTAGGTCTTCAGGTAAGACGGTTGGACAGATCATCATGATGTACCCCCAACAACTTCATTGCCAATGATGCAAAAAAATTCAGATGTAAAGTCCTGCTGAAACTACATTTTGTCATAGAGGACTCCGAGTCCTATCAATGGCAGCTTGCCTGGAAACAAAATTAAATAATGAACTTGAAGGTTTAGTTTTAGTTGAGAATGACTTAGCAATTTTTTAGAATAGACAATAACTGAAAGCCATTTACTTAAACTATCTATTTCATATAAAATCTCCACATGATTTTCCTAGCTGCAACTTCCTGCTCTGATTGGAAACCAGACTCATTAACAACTATGACTGCAACTCTGACAAAAGCAAGGCTCCTGGCGTGAAACAAGATTTTCCCCTAATGATGCTTTATTCCAATTATGTTTCTCAGACCTGATTCTCCATGAAAGGAAGATGACGCAGCTCGACAGACAAAACATAACCTCAAGTGGTTTCGAAAATGAATAAGAAATTATATATTTAAACTACTAAAAACTAATGGCGATTTGTGTGGGAACATTTCCCGAACTGCTGTTCCATTGATGATGTTACTTGAACAATCTTTTATCATTGTTTTGCCATTGGTGAAGTGCTTCTTATGTTAATAACAAACAATGTCATTATATTCAAATAATAAAGTTGCTTTAAGCTTTTCCAGTGAATATAAATCTATATATTATCATGGAACAGTTTACACAAGACATTTTCTAGACATTTAGTTATGAAACTACCGTATTAATATGAGTATAGCCTGCACATCAGAACTTTGAAGCTTTATTTCTGGATAAAAGTATTTACAGAAAAAAAGATTTTTTATTCTTTGAAGTTTATGCCAATAAACTACGATTATTTCAAGAAAAGCAAAAGTGCTTGCATATAAAACTGATGATTCTGAATACTTTTTTTCAATACTAGCATAAGCACCGCAGCAGTGGTCTAGTGGTATAGCATCCACCTCACATGTGGAAGGTCCTGGGTTCAATCCAAAGCCAGGTCTTACCAAAGACGTGAAAAATGGTACTAGACGTTTCCTCACTTGGCGCTCAGCATTTAGAGGATAGTTCTAGGTGTGGTTGGCCCTGTGTCAGTATAATGTGACCGGGTGGGGTTTCATAGTTACCATGTGTCTGCTGCATGATACTCGAGTGTGGCAGCACTGAGAATACTGACATAAGTAGATTGTCTAGATATGACTGAAAAATTGTTGAAAGCAACACTAAACACCTTACAACATCAAATCTAGCATTAACTGTCATATAAAAAAATATTTACTTCAAGATAAGATTTTATAATAAGGTGACTGAGACTGTCAATTAGCAGTGTGGACCCTGATCATTATTAGGAAATTTACTGTCAGCCTGAAATTGACCTGAAGTGAGAACAATTATCGCTCTATCCACTGGTCACATGGCACTGTTTGTCCAAGGAAATACAATGTAATGTTTACTTAGACATAGTCAGATTGTCTTAGGAAAATAGCAGTACAGGAAACAATATTGATCATGAATTCAATTATCGACTTGTTTGAATGAGAGCCCGTGTCAATTGATAGTTTAATGTTTGCAAAAAGTATCAATGAATGGAATAAATAAACAAAGAGTTGAAAACAACAAATTTATCCTTTAAAAGGGACATATGTATGGTAATGTTGAAAAATTCGCTCAGATCCACGTGAACATATTGCCTATGAAGATATTACTCTCTGAAATTTACTTCTGAGTGGTTAAGTGGTAAAGCATCCATCTTGCATGCGGAAAGTGATAGGTTTGATCATCGGCCGGGTCATACCAAAGACTTAAACAATGGTATGAGAAGCTTCCTCACTTGATGCTCAGCATTAAGAGGACAATTCTAGATCTGTTTGACCCAGTGTCAGAATAATGTGACTGGGTGGGGTATCATATCATGTGTCTGCTGAATGATACTTCAGTGTGGCAGCACATAGAAGACTGATATTTCAGTGTTGCAGCACTCAAAATACTGTCTCCAGCAGACATAATATAACTGAAATATGTCAAACACACAGAGACAAGAACCATAACTCTGGGTTTTTATTAAGAACCATAACTCTGGGTTTTTATCAAGAACCATAACTCTGGGGTTTTATTGTCTGACACTTCATATTTAAGGAATTATTTACAGTTTTATAAAACTGGGAGTCACGCAAGTTTTAGAAATACAAGTAATAAGAAACAAAAAAAGATTATAATGATGCATGTAATACAACTATTTCTGACTTTCATTGATCTTCCAATAATTCATTATACTCGATTCAATTTACATTATGCTGTCAATGTTTGTATTATTAACTTAATGGCTAAAAACACAATAAAACCGTCAGGTGATCAGTTTGTAGTGAATTGGGGTGCGACAGCATTGGGCATGATGCAGATAATACTGTAGTTGTACATTTTGCCTTGTTTTAAACTTATTTATTCTACTTCATTTGTGGAAAAGAAATTACATCTTATATAATGCAGTGCTAAGCACTATTTGTGTGTATTTAAGCATTGACATTTCTGAAAAAAGCATTGAAACTTAAATCAAGGAGTAATATAATTTAGCATTGGTTATTCTCAATTTCAGTGGTGATTAATTTGTTTTAAATGGCAGTCTAATAAGAATGTGCATTTTTGCCCTTAACATTTTAAAAATAAGCATTGCATATTAAACAAGAATAGAGTTATGTTTCTTGTACACTGCACTTCCTCTCATTATATTCTACCATTGTATGACGTTTGATGAAATTCCATCCAGTACTTTTCAAGTGATGCTCCGGACAAGGAAAATTGCAACGGATAGACCGACCGACAGACCGACCACAGGGTGACTCCAATATACCCCCTCAAAACTTCGTTTGTCGGGGGTATAATTAAGGGGTAAAATACTCATTGGAAGGAAAGCTTATCTGGAGCACTGTACAAATAATGCTTTAAGTCTTCCTGGGTAAAACCAGTACTAAGCATATGCAGAAAAAGTGTCTTACTCAAGGAGACAACACATAGCTGTGGAGGAGGATTGACCCACGACCCTCCAATCACTACATTTTGCCATGTGACCGTCCCGATCAATAATGATCAACCGGTAGGAAACCAACAGTGAGATTGTGGTCTACATTGTTGTGCTCTCATTTAGAAATTTTGTATAAACACCCTTTCTGTATGATAATGGAATGGTCCAAAAGGATGGAAGAATCTCTTAAACAAGAGGCAAAATTGGGCCCCAAGTCGCTTACCTGACTTAACCTGTCATTTCTTTTTAAATTTTGAATGGACTCTAACTATCCTATGAAGAAAGTAATTAAGAATGATCTGTTTTCCTATAACATTCCCATGTAAAATTGATAGTGCCCTTTAACTCTTTACTCCATAGATACGCGTTTTCCTGCACCAATCAACGAAGGCCTTTGAAAATAGTGCAGGAAGTGTTCAGATTGTTTGTAATATAATTCACCCAATAATTCAAAAGCCTTCTATATTAGGTGTCCAAAGTCGTCTATATTTGAGGTGTCCAAAGGCGTCTATATTAGAGGCGTCTCTATGAAGTAAATGGTTAAAATGTCTCGTTCCCATCCTCGGAATAATTTTTTCAAATCAAACTTTAAACCTACTAAAGATTCATAATAATCAGTATACATAATATATATTAATATTGTTTATAGCCTTAATATTTGGTATCTTTTAAAGCAACACATCCACGTTTAAACTTTTTTAAAAAGTTTTTCAATTGAGTTGTGAGCACATTTCCCATACATAAATATATGGTCAGTGAGCTGTATATGTGCTAACAAACACTATCCAGAACGCTTTAGAATTATAAAAAAAGATGTCCAAATTATAAAGCGTGACAAACGCTTTATAAATTATTTTTAAATTGCCGAGGATTCCAACTTGGCTTCAAACTGAATTATGCGAGTCGTATTAAAAAACTTCACGTTTTAGTGCGTAGTGAACTTTACCTGCCTTGAAAGTCATTTTGACAATATTTTTTGACTCGGGTGAGTAACACGCTTGTTTTATAAAGTGTTAGTCACCATTATAATTTGGGCATCATTTTGTTCCGGATTGTGTTTATATGCTCATATACAGCTAATTGATCATATGTTTGTATGGGAAATGTGCTCATAACTCAATTAATTTTTTTTTTTTAAAAGTTCAAACGTGGATGTGTTGCTTTAAAAGAAAAGCTTTTAACTCACTAAGTAATATTCCTCGATCTTAAAATTCAGGTTTTCAAACCTTTTGGTCGGAGTGTTAGAGGAGAACTTCCCAGTTTGTGAGCTTTTATTCATGAACTATTTTTGAACACATGGAAACGAAGTGATATAGTTCGTGAGCAATTTGAGAAGTTCATGACATGTTCATATTTTCTTAAACTGCTTTTTGTACTGACAAATCAATTTCAAACACTACCAGATGGCAAATGTTACATTATAGTAGGTTAGAATTGTAGATAATACATATGACGGTTTAATAAGATAGGATTACAGGTTACTGGAGATAAATAATAGTCTAGGGTTATCTTGATGTATAGCTGACAGTTAGTTTGTGGGCAGGATCTTAAGACATGTAAGTAAAATACTGACCAATTAAAAGTAGCAATGAATTGGCCAATCATAGGATAGTTTGTTATTCAGTCAGGGACTGGTTTTAGTAGAGATAAGTCCTTCAGTTAGAATGTAGATGCGAATCTGTTAACCTGTCAGTTTAGACTAGAGTTAGTTTAAACCAGCGAGAGCGAGTTTAAAAATGTTAGCTTGTGACTTAGAACTTATCCAAACTTTATAACAATGTGAATAAAATTTACTTTATACAAAGAACATAGTTGAGTCGGTTGTTCCACACAAGGTTATTTTTGCAATTATCACCACATTGAATCAAACCAAGTACCAGAGAACAAATATCACAAACATTTAAAATCCAACACCCTGAACTGAAACACTGATAAAAGAAGTTTAGAACTGTTTTCTGTTTAATTTTGTTTAATTATTGTTTCAAATATACCAGTCTTAATATTCTATGATAAGTCATAACCATTGTGACTGGGTCTTGTAATGGGAATTTAATATGAATAAGGGGCCAGCAGGGGCTCAAAAAAAGATACAATTGTTAAATTACAAAAAAATCTTCCCAATAACTGATGAGCCAAATTAATTGTGATAAACAGATCAGTACCCCTGGCACGGGCATCAGAAACTAAACTCTTCATAATGATATTTACATGTTTGAATAAATAGTTTTGGAACCTGTGTGGAGAAACACAGTGATGTCAGTAAGATCAGAATATCCTATTTTGGTATGACCATTATCTCACCTTTAGACGTGACCAACTTAATTTACAGTTTGATTTTCACAATATTAGAAGTACAAAAGTGCATCAAATGTAACTTTGATAATACAGAAATACCCAATATATACTTTGTCATACACATTATGAACTCATTGACTTTATCTTTGATGCCATTAACACTCAGGTGCCTGGCAACACATTGATCTCTAACACACCTTAAATGTTAGGATTCCATCATTATCAAGTATTTGTGCATTCCCACCTATCAATATTTTGTTGCTTCACTGATCTTAGAGGCTGTATAATGGCAGAAGCAGCGATGAATTGATGTGGAGGGGAAAAACAGACACAGAGAAAGCATTTTCTATTATGGGCAAACATATCATTTCATGTTTATATTTCATGGTTGCCATAAATATTGGGATAAATCAGATACATAAGGAATGCATGTTACCCAACAGCATGTCTGTGAAATACTTGAAACCACAGACATGTCTTTTGGAGGCTTTGGAGGCTTTGAAACCTTTAAAATGTCATAGAAGTGCTTTGAAGGCATAGACATGATCCTTAAATGCTTTGAAACAATTTACAAATACTTGTAATGCTTGGACAGATTTGACATATTTCCTTGAAATACTTGAAAATATTACATGTGTTCTTTGAATGCTTTGTATACACTTGGCATACCCTTGAAATGTTAAGAAACCATAGACATATCCTTTGAATACTTAGAAACCTTAGAAAAGCCCTTTGAATGCTTTGAAACCATAGACATATATTTTGAATGATTAGAAACCTTAGATTTGCCTTCAAATGCTTAGAAACATTTGACATGTCCTTTGAATACTTAGAAACCTCAGACATGTCCTTTGAATACTTAGAAACCTTAGACAAGCCCTTTGAATGCTTTGAAACTATAAACATACACTTTGAATGCTTAGAAACCTTAGATTTGCCTTCAAATGCTTAGAAACATTTGAAATGTCCTTTGAATACTTAGAAACCTCAGAAATGTCCTTTGAATACTTAGAAACCTTAGACAAGCCCTTTGAATGCTTTGAAACTATAGACATACACTTTGAATGCTTAGAAACCTTAGATTTGCCTTCAAATGCTTAGAAACATTTGAAATGTCCTTTGAATACTTAGAAACCTCAGACATGTCCTTTGAATACTTAGAAACCTTAGACAAGCCCTTTGAATGCTTTGAAACTATAGACATATACTTTGAATGCTTAGAAACCTTAGATTTGCCTTCAAATGCTTAGAAACATTTGAAATGTCCTTTGAATACTTAGAAACCTCAGACATGTCCTTTGAATACTTAGAAACCTTAGACAAGCCCTTTGAATGCTTTGAAACCATAGACATATACTTTGAATGCTTAGAAACCTTAGATTTATCTTCAAATACTTAGAAACATTTGTCATATCCTTTGAATACTTAGAAACCTGAAACATGCCCTTTGAATGCTTTGAAACCTTAGACATGCCCTTTGAATGCTCAGAAACCTTAGATTTGCCTTCAAATGCTTAAAAACATTTGAAATGTCCTTTGAATGTTAGACATATCCTTTGAATACTATGAAACCTTAGACATGTCCTTTTTATACTTAGAAACATTTATCATGCCATTTAATCTTTAGGACGGGTCCTCCATTGTCTAAGGCGCCATCTCAAGATCACTTACCTATCACTGCTAAGGTCATAGATTCGAGTGCCGCTCGCTCCAAAAACTTTATGCGAAAAAGTTTGTCAGTTACTTACAGAAGGATGATGGTTCTACTCAGACTCATTCTGAGGTCTTCCTTCACCAATAAAACTGGATATGCTATATACAGGTACATGTATAATGTGAACATGGCAAAAAAAAAACCTTTTGACATATCCTTGAAGTGGTTTATAGGACAGTAGGACAGCTGTACATGTTGTATTTTTTTTTCTTCTTCTTTTTTTTTGGAAGAAAACTCATGGATCTGCATGTGGGCATACCTAATAAAACGCAAATAAACAATAAAAAATTATTATCTAGCTTGAGATGGGGAATTTTCAAATCTCATCTTTAAAAGCTGAATCAACTTCTGCAGGCAGGTAAAAACAAAAAACCTTCTTTTCTTGCGGCAATCTTAAATACGTAGAACAGAATGCGAGTCAAGCCAACTAACCGACTTTTAATTGAAGCTAGGACAATTAGGCTTTTACTGTTACTGATATTGCATGTAAACAAGTGCAGGCCCAGATCAATCAACAGTGAATTGCTGTTAAAAACATTGCCAAACTTCGGTCAAATTCATTGCAAAACTTTCTGGCACATAAGACTTGTTCTTATTTTCTTTCTGCAGACAAAAAAGTATTTATTTTGATATCGTTAATACCAAGAGATCCAGATTGTGTTTCGATATTTTAGCTACATTAAATACGTGTAATTTCCATGTATCAAAATAGGTTTGTTGGGATAGGTTAGTTCAGTTTGTAGCATGTCAATTCAGATGTTGTGGGTTCGAATTCCTACCTGTCAACAGTCTCCATTATTACTGATATAAGACATTTCGTCTCATTGACATTTGTCTTTTACCACTGATTCAAGTGGAAAAATTATCAGTTACTTGCAAAGATAGGATGTGCTTGAGTGCTGGTCAACATTCCAGGATTCAAGGAAATAGTCTTTAGGTTAACTGATTGTTTGTTAGACCTCAATGGCATAAAAATGATCCTAAATATTCAAACAATCAAACAAAATAAGTTTTAGCAGCATGATGTTAAAGTCTTCACTCCCAACACATTTGTATGTTTGATTCTGCTGGCATCACTGAAGCAACATTGATGGAGCACCCCAATTTTTTTTTCTTAATCTGCACCTGGTATATTAACAGACAATAAATTGCTTCTGTACTTCTTGCATAATCCCTCAAGAAAAGTCTTTTATATATGTTTTACTCGCTTAGGGCCATTTTGTAACCATAAACATGGCTTTTATTGGTACATGTTTTATGAAGGGCATTTAAAGAGATTAATTTCCCTGTGGTTTTATTTTGTAAACATGTTTTTTGTCGGTATATTTAGTGATCTGTTTTGTAGATATTGTTTTTCTACTTTCTTGTTTATTAATATAACATGTCTTTTGTCATTCAAAAGAGAATATTAAAAGTACACAAAGATATAACTGACATTAGTGACTTACTTCATTGAACCTATATGGAATTTTGTTGTGAATGACTATTTTTAGCTTGGAACATAGTTGTTATGTAACCAAGACATCAAGGTACATTCTGATATTAGAAAAAAATGTACTACTATGGCAATACTTAGAACAAACATGTCGTTTTACAAATGGTACTTTTAGTTCTTAGCAACAGATAGCAAATTGTCAAGCTACAGACCAGAGGTAGTGCCATCTCTCTTACAGACTGCCTCTCCGAGTATCTGTCCGAATCTCTCCAGTGTGACAGTTTATAAAACCCCCACATCACGAACAATAATGAACAATCATATTTCATAGTGACTTTAATGGACTGCTAACTTGTAAAGAAATCAATCAAACTTTCAGGTTGAGGTCATGGCTAAAGTGATGACGTACAGCCTGACCCACATGAACAGTTTGACCTGGACCAAATTCAATACACATTAGTAATATGATGACAGATACACAAAAACACAAATAAAACAAGCAATAGAATACGGTTGCTAATTCCATCTAATAAACATGGAAATACAACTGATTGATTGATTGATATATTGATTGATTGATTGAATACTTAGCATCATTTTATGCCATTGAAGGTTAACAGACGCGGAAATACAAAGTCAGAAGGATTTATATAGTAGTAATTTTTCTGTCATCCTTCATTAGTCCATTTAGCCATTTTAAAGGGATTATATTGGCATATTACCATCAATTCCCTGTCCTAAATACACACGCACAGCATGAAGATACACTTATAATTTAGAGATATACGCGTCTAAAGTGTCTAATAGCAAAACCCTTTATTACAAACATCGGGTTTCTGAAGCCACGTTTTTGTTTTTGTTTACATTCGCCATTTTCAACGAACCGATTTCGGGTATCCGATCAATCATCGTATGACATCGTGAAGACTCATTCCCGATCTTGTTTTCGAGGCTTTGTTCGGGAAGTTTACGGAGTTCAATGTAAACATTGCGCAATACTTTATTGCGGGACGTTTTAAAGTTTTGGCCATTATTCAGTTACTGTTAATTTGATAACTTTCAAGTAAATAAAGGTTATACGTCAATATATAAGCATTATTTTGTGCACACTGCATAAAGGAAAAGTCTGGATTAACAGCGTGTTTGTGTAACTTGCCAATATAATCCCTTTAAATTAATTACTAGATTCTCATCAAAATCTTTTTAATAATGGGGAGTGGGGGAGAATTTTATTTTATTAATTTATTTATTTTTTAAATTTGTTGTTGATTTTTTTTTAAAAATTTTTTATTAAAGGTAAGGACTGCATGAAAACTAGAGTCGGGCGGGGATGATAATCAATAATTTATTATGGCCTTTTTAACACTGTAGTACCTTTGAATTTTATCCAATCATGAACATACTTGGTCATGATGTTTATATCTGTGACAGCTAGGATGAATTCTTGAATTGGCTATATGCTAGATTAGATTGGACAGAGTTATGGCCCTTGACTGATGAATAAATGCTTGTAAATATTTATTAGATCTTAACCAACCTTGGTTAAAATGTTACTGACAATAAAATCTTGGCCATGGTCTATTTATTTATCTTGGGTGTAAGTAAAGGAATGTGGACAATTCAGTGAAGGGTACATTGCACGAGTAGGCTCGTACTATATGGTCAGTGACCAGTATATAAGGTACAGGTGTGTAAATTCTCACCATTCAAAGTCTTTGCATTTGCCGTTTTACTATCGCTATTTTCGTTCTGTTTCACTTTTAATGAAAAACCATTGTTTTAGATTAAGGGGCGTTTCCCCATTGTCATATACCAGGACTAGAGAACTCACACTTGAAATGTTTCAGTCTACTGAATTAGATAAATCCAGATTTGGACTTCATAGTTTGTGCTCCGGTGGCGCTACAGCAGCTGCGAATTATGGCATTCTAGATAGATTGTTTAAAATATATGGTCAGTGGGGTAGTGAAAAGGCTAAGGATGGTTATGTTAAAGATAACTTGGACAAACAATAATTAGTTACAAAATGTATTGGTCTTTAGTGTGATGTAATTAGTTACAAAATGTATTGGTCTTTAGTGTGATGTAATTAGTTACAAAATGTATTGGTCTTTAGTGTGATGTAATTAGTTACAAAATGTATTGGTCTTTAGGGTGATGTAATTCTCTATTATGAACAATTTAGTAATTATAAATGAAGTTATATTATGAAACAATTATGAAATATATAATAAAAACTTCATTGTACATTCTATATGCCCGTTCTTTGTTTTCATTCAATGTTTACGTAACAATGGAAATGCAAGCTCTAGACACTATCCTACATCATGTCTTGTAGTCTTTTACTCCCTGAGTTTACTTTGAAAGAAGATAAATGCTTTATTTTTGTTTGAGAAAGCGAATTAGAAAATAAATGTATTTATCTCGAGTGTAAGTACAGGAATGCGGACAATTCAGTGAAGGGTACATTGCACGAATAGGCTCATGCTATATGGTCAGTGACCAGTATATAAGGTACAGGTGTGTAAATTCTCACCATTTGAAGTCTTTGCATTTGCCGTATTACTATCGCTACATATATATCTCGAATGGGCCCACCACACCCACCCATTTTAAAACAATTAAGATACACAACTTGTAAGTTGCAAACTGTTCAATGTACGTGATACTCTAAAATTTATTTAGTCGGATACGGGGGATGCCTGTTAACTGCGGGGTTTTAGAAGTTAGCTCTTCTAGATGAATTTTAGAGTATAAATTTCTGTTTGGTTTGTTGAATCTTTATTTTAATAATAATATATAAGAGTTTGTATATCAACAGGTAACTGAGAAAAAATGTATATAATACAATGCTGTTGCAGTTATTCTACATATGACCAGATGCTCTCAGACAGATTGTTATTTGAATTTTAATGTAAATATGTTACAATGGCAATGCAAGAGACACAATCCTATATCATGTCTTGTAGTCTTTTACTCCCCGAGTTTACTCTGAATGAAGATAAAATGCTTTATTTTCAATTAGAAAATAATAAAACCTACCACATTGGACCAGTGTGTTCAGAGTTATGGTCCTTTATGGATTGAAACATGCTGGCTTAATATTTATAATTATGAAATCTCAAAACTATTTCCTTAACTGGTTAAACTGGTCCAGTAAGGCCCAATAAGGCCTCTTGTTATCCAATCCCAACACAATTTGATAAAAATAATTTTGGAGGTTTTGTACCATGATTTAAGGTGCTGTCTCCTGTTCACTTACAACCGGTAGTGGGTTCAAGCTTAACTTGGCCCAAAAACGTTTAAGTATTAAAGTTTGCCAGGTACTAGTGGAAGGATGGTGATTATAAATTGATTCATTCTAAGGTCTGCTATCACTAATAATTCTGGATGTCATACATAAAATGGCAAACGTGGTGTTGAACCAAACTAAAAAATTCAATTTGTTTACCACGACCATTGGGTATAAGCGATCTTTCCTTTGTATAAACTGCATCTTCCTGGGAATTACATCAGACATGTTTAGAGATATATCCATAGCAATATGGAAGTTGTTATTTGACATTGTAAATTCTCGATGAATCACTAATTTTGATAACATGTTTTTTTAACTCCTGTCACTTTTACACCTGATGAAGTAATTTGAATCGCGGTTTTACGTCACTGCCTGAACCAATCCTGTGGGAATTAACACAGAGCTGACATGTATCCAAAGGAAAGGAAATCACTTTTGCAAAACAGTTTCAGCTGAATCAATGAAGTTTACCTAATTCAGGCTAGAGAATTCTGATTCTCTACCATGGCAACATTTGTTTGAATTTCAATCAAAAGATAGAATATTTCTAGCCTACAAATGAAATATATAAATGTTTCGGAGACTCTCAACCTTCGACTTAATGACGTTTTCAACTGTGATTTAGATCCTTTAATACTGAAATAAGATTTTATCATTACTTTAATCAAATACTGTTTATAGTAAGTTCATAATTTTCAGTGTCTAATTCACACTGATACCAGTACATGCAAAGTTACTTGAGCCAGATTTTTAAAAAAGGAATTAGGTGAAAGTTACTCAGGTTGGATTCAAAACAAAATTGGAGGGGATCCACGACATTGCAATAGGTACATAGTATCTGATGTTTGTTTGTTTTAATATTTATTGTCACATTAAATTGTATGGCATCGAGGGCTAATGAATGAGCAGTTAACCTAACCAGTAATCTCTACAAGTAACTGATAACTTTCCCACTTGAATCATCGGTGAGAGACAAATGACAATGTTGTATATCAATCATCATGGAAACTGTGATGGGAGGGGATTCAAACTCAGTCCTCTGCATTGATAGACAGACATACTACAATCTCAGCTGACTGAATTAGGCTGTTTAATTAAGGCCAGAAGTTATTTTAGTGTAGGTTTTTCCCACAGATCAGCCTGAACTTGCTAAATGGCTATATTAGACTGTTCCAATTTGGTTTTGGATCATTCCATCACCGTTTTCTGTTTTCATGTGATTATAAGTATTTACTGACTGAGAGAGTATGGCAGTGATGGTCAGAGCATGCACTTCACATGTGGGATATTGTGGGTTTGATCCCCGGCCAGGTCATACCAAAGACTTGAAGAATGGTGCTTGAAGCTTCCTCACTTGGCACTCAGCATTTAGAGGATAGTTCTAGGAGTGGTGAGCCCAGTGTCAGTATAATGTGACCGGGTGGGGTATCATACCATGTGTCTGCGGCATGATACATACTACAGTGTGGCAGCATTTAGAATACTTTCTCATGTAGACACTGCAGCGATATAACTGAAAATTTGTTGAAAGCGACACTTAACGCCATACAACAACAACAACAAATGACTGAGAGCCACATGAAGTATACTAATCAGACTGCCAGTTACCCCATGGCTAACCTGATCTTTGTCTACACTGTTTAATAAACAGGCAGTCAATCAAAGTTGATAATCCAATCAGCCATCAATATTGTTTCCAGGACTGCCATTTTCCTTAGACAAACTAATTGTCTCTTAAGTAAACACTGCACTGTATTACATTATATTTACTTGGACAAAGAACACCACATGGCCAGTGGCTGGAGTGATAGTCTCTCTCATGTCAGGTCAATTATTGATGCAAACAACAAGTTAAGTGCCAAAAAGATATTTAAACAACAGTTGTCAGAAGACAAAAAAGCTCGCCTCTGGGTGTCTAAGTCCAAAAAGGGCCATAACTGTGCCAAAATCCAATCCATAGTTATGATTCTTCTCTGTGTGTGTTCCATTGATGATGGTGAACACACATGCGAAGTTTCATTCACATCCAATGAGTGGTTGCATAGATATCTTAAGCTTAAACGCAAAAGTTTAAGCTGGGTGTCTACAGACGATGACGACGAAGCCGACGACGATGCCGACAACGATGATGCCGGGGTCATGGCAATAGTTGTCCTTGGACTTCGTCCCGGCGAGCTAAAAAAAATACTGTACACAAATCGTGTTTCTTGTGTGATGGACTGTAACATTGACCTCCATCTGCCTTGAGCAATGTCAGAATTGTTCAACAGAATCCAGTTACCAAGAATTACTGTCACTTGAATGGTGACTTCGAGAAATATATGTGTTTCATTAACTTTGAGTCAGTTACCTCTCTTTGTAACCTGATTATTTGGGATTAAACCAGTCTCAGCTTAGTTCAAGCAAATTATGGATTTTTTCAAACAAAGCAAAGCTGTTCTAGGTCACAGAAAGGATCTTTAAATGACAGGCATATTCCGAGCGAGTATACAGGATTAAGGGACTGAGATTAAGGGTTAAATTCTGGTTAGAATTTGAATAATTGCCTTGTTTCGCAAGATGCCCCCTAAATCCAAAATATTGGGACACAATTGTGTTCATTTGACCACCAGTCCTTCTTTTACAAATTTTTAAACTTAAACATTTTTTTCTTTCTTGAAATGACTGAACGTATTTTAACAAAATTTGGTCACATTTAACCTTTGTGATCTGATCTGCTTGCATAATTGTGTTTTTGTTCTGAACATAATCCAGTATGGCTATTGTTACCAATTATACAGGACAGTTACAAAAAAGAACAGTTTTAAATGACATCTCCTAACCTTTACTGACTGGTGTTCATACAATTGCATGTGCTTCTCCCTTTAGTCATAGTTCCTATACTTCTTTTATCAATTACTAACTTGACCGCTTGGGGGGGGGGGGGGGGGGGGGGGGGGGGGGGGCAGTAGGGGGGCATATTTATGTGACATTGTTTAATTTAAAAGTGTCATAATTAGTTGATATTATTATACTTTAGCTTGTTTGTGAAGAGCTTGTATCATCTGCTCTCAAATCCACTTCTGTTGGAGACATAGTACTGTGTGTTGTCTTTGGGAGGCAATCAGTCAAGCTGGTGATTGAACCTGCAACCTCTAGCATGACGGCAAACACTAGCCACTGCACTACCGCCCTGTTTTAAGTGTCATAATTAAGTGTCTTGCACTTAAAGTGTCATTAGCAATTTATGATGTTTGCAAACTTTAAATGCCATAATCAGATGACAGTGTAAATCTTACACTGATATTGTTAATTTTAAATGATGTTATAAATAACTGGCAATGTTAACATTATAGTATCATACTAAAGTGACATTGTTAATCATACACTGTCATAATTAAGTGACATTTTTAATCATACACTGTCATAATTAAGTGACATTTTTATTCATACACTGTCATAATTAAGTGACTCTGTTAATCATACACTGTCATAATTAAGTGACATTGTTCATCATACACTATCATAATTAAGTGACATTGTTCATCATACACTGTCATAATTAAGTAACATTGTTAATCATACAGTGTCATTATCAAGTAACACTGTTAATCATACAGTGTCATAATTAAGTGACATTTTAATCATACACTGTCATAATTAAGTGACATTGTTGATCATACTCTGTCATAATTAAGTGACATTGTTGATCAACAATGTCATAATTAGGTGACATTGTTGATCATAAAGTGTCATAATTAAGTGACATTGTTGATCACACAGTGGCATAATTAAGTGACAATGTTGATCATAGAGTGTCATAAATATTTGTGACATTATTGATCATACAGTGTCATAATTAAGTGAAATTGTTGATCATACAGTGTCATAATTAAGTGACATTAATGATCAACAATGTCATAATAAGGTGACATTGTTGATCATATAGTGTCATAATTAAGTGACATTGTTGATTATACAGTGTCATAAATAAGTGACATTACTGATCATACAGTGTCATAATTAAGTGACATTGTTGATCCTACACTGTCATAATTAAGTGACATTGTTGATAGTATGTAGTCATGTGTCATAATTAAGTGACATTGTTGATCCTACACTGTCATAATTAAGTGACATTGTTGATAGTATGTAGTCATAAATAAGTGACATTGTTGATCATACACTGTCATAATTAAGTGAAATTATTGACCAACAATGTCATAATTAAGTGACATTGATGATCATACAGCATCATAATTAAGTGACACTGTTGATCATACAGTGTCATAATTAAGTAACATTGTTAATCATACACTGTCATAAATACGAAACACTGTTGATCATACATTGTCATAATTAAGTGACATTATTGATCATACTATGTCATAATTAAGTAATATTGTTAATCATTCAGTGTCAAATTAAGTGACATTGTTAATCATACACTGTCATAATTAAGTAACATTGTTAATCATACACTGTCATAATTAAGTGACATTGTTGATCATACACTGTCATAATTAAGTGACATTGTTGATCATACACTGTCATGATTAAGTGACATTGTTGATCATACACTGTCATAATTAAGTGACATTGTTGATCATACAGTGTCATAATTAAGTGACATTGTTAATCATATAGTGTCATAATTAAGTGACATTGTTGATCATACATTGTCATAATTAAGTGACATTGTTAATCATATAGTGTCATAACTAAGTGACATTGTTAACCATACAGTGTCTTCATTAAGTGACATTGTTTATCATACAGTGTCATATTGAAATTGTAGACTTTACAGTGTCATACTCCAGTAAGAGTGTAAACTTACCAGTGCCGTTATAGAACATATTTATGGGTTTATTGTCTCTTGTAGTTTTTATAGTTTTTGTTAGTGTTGACATTGCAAACTTCTGTCTGTAATTATTAGTTCTGTCTCTTGATGACCCGATCAGATGTCTTTTCATTTTTTCCTGCGAAAACTCATCAAATGAATGAATTGTTCCTGCATTTGACAAATTGTTACATTGAATGGTATTGTCATTTTATGAGGAGGTCATGACCTTGTTGAATAATTTATATAGAAAAAAAATCTGCCTCTCTTCCAATAGTAATGATTTAATTGCATTGTTTCTACCACTTTGGATTGTGTACTTATTGATTTACACCTTTATTGCATTTCATGATTGCAAGCTTTTCTTGACTGGTTTGTGATTATTGCCCTTCTGTCTACTTTTTTTTGTCGAGCCCGCTTATTGTAGGTAAGCTCGACATAGTAGTCTCAATGGCAGTTTGGTGTATGTAAGTGCAATGTGCCTGTTCGTCCGATCTTGCCTGGGCTATAACTTATTCACACAGTAACAAATTTTGTAGCAACTTGGCACAAATGTTCAGCATAATGAGACAATGTGCTCTGCGCAAGACCCTGGGGTTAGTAGCTCAAAGGGTAAGGTCACAATTAAAGGCTAAAGGTCAGCAATAGGTAGAAAATTTCATGTCTGCTCCATATCTTGTCAAATAGCATGGCACAAATGTTCACCATAATCAGACGATGTGTTGGGAGGAAGAACCAGATCTATCTCTTAAAGGTCAAGATCACACTTAGAGACACAAGGTCAGAAAAATGTACAAACTTTCATCTTTGCTTCATATCTCACATGACAGACTTGGAAATAACATGGCAATAATGTTCAACATAATCAGACAAAGTATCACATCCAAGATTGAAAACTTGACTTAAAATCCTTTAATTTCATTATATTTTGGGTTTCCAATGTAGAATCCGGACCCTCCCCCATTCTCTATTAAAATGGGTTATATATATATATGTCCATTATTATAACTTATATCAAGTTAATTAATATAAATAACTCACTAAAATATTACAATTTCTATGATTTTTACTTGTTATTAATCCTTGGGTCCTTGTATGGTATGTGTGGAATGCAACGGTGGTCTAGGGGAACAGTTCTGCCTTGTATGGAGTAGGTCATGGGTTCGATTCATCAGTTCATACCAGACTTGAAAAATAGCATTAGAAGCTTCATTGCTTGGAGCTCCCCATTTAGAGGATAGTTCTAGGTCAGAGCCCATGTCGGGAATGTGTGTCAGTATAATGACTGGTCGTATGCGGCATGAAACTCCAGTGTGGCAGCACATAGAAGACTGCATCAAGTAGACAGCATCACGATACAACAGAAAAATAGTTGAAATCGACACTAAACACCATACAACATTGTGTGGTCTATGACTGTGGTACCCTTCTTCAATTGTTTTAATGTAGCAGCACATTTTAACTTTTGATAAAAAATAAATTATAAATGCTTCAGGGAAATCATGTTCTATAATTATCACTTGATGTATCAATATGCAACACATTTCAAGCAACAAAAACTGCTCATTCATTGTTATCAAAATTATTGCTTTTTACATTCTTCATTCATAAAATATTCAAGAGAGATGCAAATATGTCTTAATGAGCTATCCAGGAAAAGTGAATGACAATTATTTCATTTAGTATTTTGTTATGGACTACAATTAATGTCCCTCTTTTAATCTTGAATGGTTTCCTTTCAGGTATGATTTTTTTCCTACCAACTCTTTAATCCAAGATGGCTGCCATTTCTAAAAATAGACAAACACTGAATCTTTGAAACTATTTTTGCAATGCTTAACATCTTTTAATGTAATGTTCCTTGAATAAACTTTCAGTGGTTTGACATTGAAGTATGAAGTTGTTACTGAGTTGTGTTGTAAAATGTACATGATTGTATTAAAGACATTTACTAAAGAGATAAGAAAAACAAAATCTCCAGTTTTCCTGTAGTATTCCTATGTAAGTTCCCATACTATGACCGTATATATCATCACCCACTCAATTGAAAAAACTCACACTGATCTTATATATCAAAACTGAATGAATTTGGCTGGTTGCTTTAAATTAATTTAAACTAAAATTTCCCTGTTTAAAGCTGACAAATCCTCAGGGCTGGGAAAACTTTGACCCTAGGGTCATGGTTTGACAAACCAGAGAGAAAATCATTAGATGGTATTATATGCAACACATCACAGGCCTTGCACTTTCAGAAGATTTTTAAAATTTTGAAGAAAAAAATGATGAGATTTCCCCAAGGGCCCAAAGGAACCTTCATCCATCGTCTTAAACCACATGGTGCGAGTGGCCATGTTTGATTACACGCATCTACTTAATACAAAACTGTGATACTAAAATGTCTCATTTTAATACTGGCATAAAACGTGTAGTCTCTATAACAGCTGCAGAAGGAAGCTATTTACTGGTTTTACCCATAATGCCTCTGGTAACAACCTTAATAATGGCTGAAATAAAACATAGTCCTGAAAATGAATACCATATAAAATGGGCCAGTTTTTACGATGATCTATTCATCAACAACCACAAAAGCTATGCTTTCAGATATGAGAGACATAAACAAAGGTAGTAGAGAGTTTAATTATTCTGGAAGTATGAGCATATATCATAAAATAAGACCGCAAGTACCGAAAATGAATATCCATGTGCTTATCCTGTTACTTTATCTGTATGCGTAAAATAAATAGGTATTTAATATGACAATGGATGGATGACAAGCATTTATATTTGAAACACGTTCACAGAAGCAATGAATGCCAAATGTTTAATAGTCCACACAAGGAATTGATGCCAAATGTTTTATATATCCCACAAGGAATGGATGCCAAAGATTTAATATTTCTCACAATGAATTGATGCCAAAGGTTAAATATTCCACACAAGGAATGGATGCCAAATGTTTTATATATCCCACAAGGAATGGATGCCAAAGATTTAATATTCCACACAAGGAATGGATGCCAAAGGTTTAATATTCCACACAAGGAATGGATGCCAAAGATTTAATATTTCTCACAATGAATTGATGCCAAAGGTTTAATATTCCACACAAGGAATGGACGCTAAAGATTTAATATTTCTCACAATGAATTGATGCCAAAGGTTTAATATTCCACACAAGGAATGGATGCCAAAGGTTTAATATTCCACACAAGGAATGGATGCCAAAGATTTAATATTTCTCACAATGAATTGATGCCAAAGGTTTAATATTCCACACAAGGAATGGACGCTAAAGATTTAATATTTCTCACAAGGAATGGATGCCAAAGGTTTAATATTCCCCACAAGGAATGGATGCCAAAGGTTTAATATTCCCCACAAGGAATGGATGCCAAAGATTTAATATTCCACACAAGGAATGGATGCCAGAGACTTAATATTTCTCACAAGGAATGGATGCCAAAGGTTTAATATTCCACACAAGGAATGGATGCCAAAGATTTAATATTTCTCACAATGAATTGATGCCAAAGGTTTAATATTCCACACAAGGAATGGACGCTAAAGATTTAATATTTCTCACAATGAATTGATGCCAAAGGTTTAATATTCCACACAAGGAATGGATGCCAAAGGTTTAATATTCCCCACAAGAAATAGATGCCAAAGGTTTAATATTCCACACAAGGAATTGATGCCAAAGATTTAATATTTCTCACAAGGAATGGATGCCAAAGGTTTAATATTCCACACAAGGAATAGACGCTAAAGATTTAAAGGGAATAAAATCAGGATTTTTCAAGATTTTAAAATTGGCTGAAAACATTTTTTCCCAATAAAGCATGCTTATAATTATACTCATTGATCCAGTTTGCCAAAGGCTATCAGTTTAAACATGCCAAAATAATATATTGAAAAGGGCTTCCCTAACTTGGGCTACACACCTAGGTTAGACTAAAATAGATTTCCCACTTATGGCAACATATTTTGTGACTACTAAATGAGTCATGGAATTTCATTTTGATAATACAGGTTAGTAAAAATTGCTTAACTTAGAAATAGTCAGAATGATGATGCAAAGGTGTTCAAGCAGTATTTTGGGGCGGTCTATTTTTAGAATGGTAAATTCGTTCCAAGTTTACCACTCCGATTTTAAATATCGATTTTGCACATTTTTGTGGATTTGACATACCAAACCATTCATCGTTTATTTATTGATGATAATGAGATGCTTTTTATCCCTTTAACATTCCACACAAGAAATTGGTGCCAAACGTTTAATATTCCCCCCATAAGGAACTGATGCCAAAGATTGAATATTCCTCACAAGAAATGGATGCCAAACATTTAATATTCCCCACAAGGAATTGATACCGAACATTTAATATTCCCTACAAGGAACCGATGCCAAAGATTTAATATTCCTCACAAAGAATTGATGCCAAACATTTAATATTCCCCACAAGAAATGGATGCCAAAGATTAAATATTCCCCACAAGGAATTGATGCCAAAGATTTAATATTCCCCACAAGAAATGGATGCCAAACATTTAATATTCCCCACAAGGAACTGACACCAAAGATTTAATATACCCCACAAGGGAGGATGCCAAAGATTTAATATTCCCCACAAGAAATGATGCCAAAGATTTAATATTCCTCACAAGGAAGGATGCCAAAGATTGAATATTCCCCACAAGGAAGGATGCCAAAGATTTAATATTCCCCACAAGAAAGGATGCCAAAGATTTAATATTCCCCACAAGGAATTGATGCCAAAGATTTAATATTCCTCATAAGAAATGGATGTCAAAGATTTAATATTCCCCACAAGAAATGGATGCCAAAGATCTAATATTCCTCACAAGGAATTGATGCCAAATGTTTAATATTCCTCACAAGGAATGGATGCCAAACGTTTAATATTCCACACAAGGAATGGATGCCAAATACGCCAAGCATTTAATATTCCACACAATAAATCAATGCCAAACATTTAATATTACACACAAGTTCTCTCAAAGAAAGAAACACACATAAACTTTTTCTAAATTCCTACCAATGACTCTAGCTTCCCTTCTTACTTCCAAACCCTTCATTTATCATTTGGAAGACTGATAATAAGAATCTACTGATTGAGTGTCAAGCAATGCAGACCTTTGTATGACTATTGCTGAATCTCATACACTGACCTGGGTCTACACTTGCAAATGGCATCACTGACATGAACAACAAGTCTAACTAAGGATTTCAGTTATAGTATAGTCTGCTAGATTGCAATAAAAGCTTAACCCTTTACTTCATATAGATGCCTGACACCCCTAATATAGAAGCCTTTGGACACCATATATAGAAGGCTTTTGAATTATTTGGTGAATTACGTTTATATAAACTGACAGAGTGGAAAACAGTGCAGGAAGTGTTCAGATTGCTTGTTACGAGCAATCTGAACTCTTCCTGCACTGTTTTCAAAGGCCTTCTGTGACTGGTGCGGGAAAACACGTATCTATGGAGTGAAGGGTTAAAGCTTTTGTGAAATGCTCTTGAGACTGTTTTCTGGGCAGAACCAGTACTGAAAGTTGTTTGTGAGAGGTCAAGCCTGGGACTGAACCCATTACCTATGACAAGAGCAACCAATACCTCTCCACTGCACCACCATCCCATCTCTCACATGTGCCTTTATTGCAGTCTCTTGGCTGGCATGTGGAAGCACTAGCATTTCATCAAAAGTTAAATATTAATGAAGCTAAGGATACCAGAATGCACAGTGCAATATGTATAAGCAGTATCGTTGCCAATTTTTGTTTCGTTTTCATCATATTCGTGCTAACAGCATACACATCTAATGAATATTGATTACGCATCAAGGAGTCTACTTCGGTAAAATAGTATGTAGAAAATGCATTTGGTATTATAAAAGTTTAAAATAAAGTCACAAAAAAGCAGCCGATTTACTTTTTTTAGTTTTTTGAGGCAAAGAAGAAGGGAGCTACATTTAACAATAATATTTATTAAAAAAGTTATCATGTTGCCAAACTTCGAAATTTTGTATTCAAGCTATTATTTAGTTTTTACAGATTTATTTTAGCTCAATTGTGAATAAAGCTTAAAGGTTATGTATATGAATCACTCTCACAAAGTTTACTTCCATTACTATCATTTAAAACCATCTCTATCTTTTATCAAGTTTTTACAGATTTATTTTAGCTCAATTCCATTACTATCGTTTAAAACCATCTCTATCTGTAATGCTCGTGTGGCACCTGAATAATACATATTAGCGAGTTCATTTTAAGAGTACTAGAAATTTTATCTTGACCTTGGGATGAGGAAGAAATATTCAATACCAGTAAAATAGCAGATATCCTATAATCTGGCATGTGAGAAAATATTTTTGTTGGACAGACAATGATGCAAGTACACCTGCTACCTAGCAGATGCCAGTTCTTGGCTTCAGTTCTCTGAGTAATATTAATTTTTTAAACTTCTTTATTTTACACTGATAGTAGAACAAGTTTCAACAACTTCAGACAAATCATGCTGAAATCATGCTGGTAGAACCAGTACTAAGCATCTGCGGATAACGGATAAAATGTTTTGCTCAAGGACACCACACAGTCATGGCAGAGGATCAAACCTACGACCTTCTGATCTAGCCAGGGACAGATGCTCTACCACTGGATTGAGTACTTCACATAAATTAAGCTTTAATTTATAACAATATCTTGTTATTAATCAAATAAATATTCCATTTTAAATCATTTTCCCTTCGATAAAATTACCAGCCCTCCCCAAAAGAATTCACTGCATCACTGTGTAATTTCTATCGTTGTTATTGCTCTAGAAGGTCTGCACCATCAGATAGTAATTTGTATGGAGCTATGCTTTCAGATGTTTTTCCTTGCAAGTTTTTAGTTTATTGCGAACCAGATAATGGATGCAATCAGTCAGAAAATGACAAAAGTCAGCAGCTAATACAATTCTGTGACACGGAATACTTCCTGTTTGGAAGCATAAGCAACAGATAACAGCTAGATACACGCTATCTCCAGGATTAAATGTGCTGAATAACAGAAAGATACAAGCACCATACACAATTCCACAAACATAATTAATAGAAACAATGGCAAATCACTCGTCAAACTAAATTCTATCACAATGCCTGTGTATTTTTTTTCTTTCAGTCCCCCAACAGTATGTTGAAATATAATTATACTGTATATCAGGGGCTGCTGGTTTCCATACATCTTAATCTCAAATTTTCTCCAATTAAAAAATCTCAATTTCGCTAATTGATCATTAATTTCGAACCCAATAAACATTTAAAGATAGATTGAAGACCTAACATAATTATCTTTACTCATCCGTAAAAGAAAATAATCAAAATGACAAATTCAAAAATATGAGTCGGGGGGGGGGGGAATCTCATGTTAAGATTTTTCATGAAACCGTGGCATGCACATTTGCAAGAAAGCCATATTAAACTGGCATCTCCCAATAATGAATGAATGAATGAATGATTGGGGTTTTATGGCATACCAACACATTGTAGGTTATTCAACGCAAACATTAAGGAAGATTGCAGGTTCACTCTACATGTACAAAAACAATAAATTAACACACAGATTAAAACAAAAAATCACATCAACAAATGAATATGCAAAATGAGCCTTGAACCTTGATACCTGCAGAAATGCAGAGTTTCAGCAAATTCTATCGTATTACTCCAATTGTCGCTTCGAAAGACAAGCATGAGGCACAATGATCCCATTCTTACCATCACTCATATAGCTCCCTGGAACCACACCGGGGTTTGTAAATTAACCACAATAGTGAACATGACAAAATATGATAAAATGAACATGACACCCATTCAAATTCCTACCCTTCTGTAGTGATTGATAGTGATTCTATTCTTACCCAGAACCACACAGATTATCTCCTAACAAGCATGACAAAAAATGTTAAATAATGCTGATAATATTATATAATTATACTAGCTTATATTTACCAGTAATTGAATTGATTGACTGAATATTTAGCATCATTTTTATGCCATCGAGGGCTAACAGACGATCAGTTAACCTAACCACTGTTTCCTGGGATTAACCAGTACTCGAGCACACCCCATCTGCACAAGTAACTGATAACTTTCCCACTTGAATCAGTGGTGAGAGACGAATGATAATGAGACACAATGTCGTTTATCAATCATCACGGAGACTGTTGCCGGGCAGGGGATTCGAACTCATGACCCCTGGATTGACTCATATATAAATACAAAGTTTAGATTTATGACCTTTTTTATGCAACATGTAACCTGGGCCAGTTAACTCAGTCAGTAGCATGTCTGACTATCAATCCAGGGGTCTTGGACGATCTGTGATGACTGATATATGACATTGTGTCTCACTGTCTTTTGTCTCTCACCATTAATTCAAGTGGAAAAGTTAGAAGTGTCTTGGGGAGAAGGGTGTGCTTGAGTACTGGCTGATCTTCCAGGATCTCAGAAAACAGTGGTTAGGTTAACTGACCATGTATCCTTGAGCACAACAATTTTTCTGCATAAGCTTATTACTGGTTCTACCAAGTAATACTATGAGCGTGATTTGTATAAGTATAATACATTGCTTCACAATCAAAGTTAAATAAATAAGTTTAAATTAACTGTTAATGTACAACCTTTTTAAACATATCAATTAACTAACATACATCTATGTATAACATTTGCATCAATTATAGCTAATACCTGTATCAATTAATAACATCTGATCATCAATTAATATCTGCATCAATTAACATTAATTTAGAAATCGTAAGTTTTCAGTTTGAAACTAACAATTTTATCACAAGGCTTCCATCTTAAATTTTAAAGTTACAGGTGTTCTGGACTTCTCATTACAAAAGCTATCTCTACAAATATTTCTTCTTTTCTTTTAATATATGGACCACTGCTAGTATAATGCTTTACAACCTAGGCAGTGTGTTAATGCCCTGCACTTGAAATGAAAACTTAAAATCATGTTTCAATTATTTCATTATATTATACTGTTACATTAAAAATTGAAATAATGAAAGCCTTTCAATATAAATTCAGGATGTCATGGTCTGCCAGATTAGTTTATTTACTAATTTATTATAATTTATTGCCATGTAAGTTCAGAGATCATAGGGATCACTCTGGAATATGCTTCCTGGGTAGAACCAGTACAGAGTGTTGTAACAATGTATTTTGAGAGGACGTCGGCCGAGCTGGAGATCAAACTGAACATGCCACTGCACTACCACCGCACCCCAGACTGCCTAACTCCCATTAGTGCCCAATACCAGCATTAACTAACACCTGTATTAAAAAATTTAGCTGACTTGTTAACTAAATATAAGATAAAGTATTTGTTCCAGAAAGGAACGTGTGGTCTAGTGGTACAGCACCTAAACCTGGATCAGAGGGTCATGGGTATGATCTGCCCCCACGGCTAAGTGTGGTGTCCTTGAGCAAGACACGTTTTCCACATAGTACTGGTTCTTCCCAGGAAGACTTCAAGCGTGATTTATATAAGTTGTAAAAACTTGTTTCGCAAATAAATAGGTTTGAACTAAAGGCATATTTGTATAACCAGATTTGTTGCAGGTCATATTGGTTCGGTTATTTATGTGTAGTCTAACCAGTAAACTACAACAAAAATTCAGTGACCTCAGCGGGGATTCTTACCCATAACTTCTGTGTGCTGAACGACTGTTCTGCCAATGTCACCACAAATGTAACTCTCTGGCGAGTACTTGTAACGTATATAATTATTTAGTTTATCTTTATGTATATTTTATTATACAACATTTACACAAGTCCCCAACTGCGACCAACTACCTACCTTCTTCCTTACTACAAAATAGTTGACAATGTTTAATCAATTATTGACAACATATAAACAGCATACAATGGTCTAGGCAACTGGGCATAAGCTCATACAATACCTACCCAGACACTCCACTGATGAAGCTAAGCTGGGAAAATTACAATGAAAATTCAGTGGGGAATGAACCCACACCTCTTGTGTGGTATACTTACACTTTGCTGATGTTAACACAAAAAGCTAGCTCTAAGATGATACAGTAGTGTTTGGCTTTAGTAGGGCATTTACCAATAAAGTGTCTCTGCAGGACAGAGACTTTACCTGGGCTCTGCTGAGAGAAGAGTCAAAATTCCTACTATGTCCCAGTCTGGGGAGGGCCGGGGTTACAATTGTCTTGTGTATAACTGGCAAATTTTCTTGCATAAAATCTTTTGACTGAGTAGTGCTTGGCTTTTAGTAGGGCATTTACCAACAAAGTGTCCCTGCAGGACAGAGACATTACCTGGGCTCTGCAGAGAGAAAAGTCAAAGTTCCTACTATGTCCCAGTCTGGGGATGGCCGGGTTACAACTGACATGTGCATAACTGGCAAAATTTCTTGCATAAAATCTTTTGACTGAGTAGTGCTTGGCTTTTAGTAGGGCATTTACCAACAAAGTGTCCCTGCAGGACAGAGACATTACCTGGGCTCTGCAGAGAGAAAAGGCAAAGTTCCTACTATGTCCCAGTCTGGGGAGGGCCGGGGTTACAATTGTCTTGTGTATAACTGGCAAACTTTCTTGCATAAAATCTTTTGACAGAGTATTGCTTGGCTTTTAGTAGGGCATTTACCAACAAAGTGTCCCTGCAGGACTGAGACATTACCTGTGCTCAGCAGAGAGAAAAGTCAAAGTTCCTACTATGTCCCAGTCTGAGGAGGGCCAGGTTACAATTGACTTGTGCACAACTGACAAACTTTCTTGCATAAAATCTTTTGACTGAGCTAGACTCAAACCCATAAACACAGCGGTGAGAGAGAAGTAGTGATTAGACGACAGGATGACAGAGCCAATGAACATTCAGCCCTAGGGGGCCCACAATTCACTTTACACCAAGAAAGTATATATAGGTTAGTTGTGTACTCAAACATTCAACTTCAGCTTTGATGTGGTGATTAACTCATCAAAATGCACGAGCAGACATCGATATATTAATTATTATATATTTACAAGTCCCAACAGTGGCCTTCTACATTATGCATGTACAACAGTAATAAAACTTACCACAACAACAATGTACTTCGCTGGAATTACCAATGCCAGTTGCAGTCCATCAGACTTCCCCCCATTTACTGTTCTTTTTTTTCTATTTTTCTTTTTTTCATTTCCTTTCTCTTCACTAAACTCATGTAACCATGGTAATGTTTTAATATATCCAGGTGTATCCTCTTGAATGAAATCTATCTCTATTTTCATACTTTTAATAATTTGGTTTTTGTTGCTGCTGCTGCTGCTGCTGCTGCTGCTACTGCTGGATCTGTTTGTACCGACTGGTCTATTTTGGAGGAGAAGTCTGGACAACATCGAGATGACTGCTTCCTGCTCGCCATGTTGGTCAACGTTCAATACTGAAATTATAAAACTGTTGATGCAGGCATTGGCATTCATGACAGTCAAAGAAGATTACGTGTACTGTATTGTACATTTAGTATTATTGTTTTTTTTATCAAATTAATTCTAAATTACATTGCTGAATTAACACAGTTGTTTTTTACAAATCAATTAAATGCATTTACCTGTCGTATTTACCGCTGTCACAATCGCTGAAACGACGAAAATAAGGCAAAATAATTGCCAGGAACTTTGCGGTCGAAACATCGTCCAGCATCCATTACCCACAACCGAATGATACAGGCAGGTACCCGATGCGGAGCTATAAAATAGTTCCTGTTCTTACTGTCATTATCATTCTTTATCTTTAATATTCGTAACAAACTAGTTCTAAATATAAACTTTAGTGGTTACATGCAACAATAAAAGTGTTATAAAAAAGGTGTCAACGTCGGGAATTAAAATATAGTCCGTTCTATTTTTATTGGGAATACACAAAATTACTACGCGGTGAGGTAAATATGTAAACACAGGTTGCGAATTAGGTCAAGTCAATTTATATATTATTATTCTCAAATACTTCGATAGTAGATAATTGCACTGGTGCCTGACACTAATGTACAGCTTATATAAATATTTGTACGAGTAACTGACATTGACAATCAAATAAGACTTTATTAACTTGAGACAGGCGACGTCCATTCATTGAAAAATGTGTTAATTCAAAGTATAAAAAGTACTGAAATAAACCCAAAATCGATGATTTGAAAAACGTTAGAAAATAGTTTTGAATAATGCAATGACTTTTATGCTAAAATTATTTTCGATTCACAACCAAAGAAATCTTATAAGGAGAGGAATTCGATAAGCTTGTCTTTCATTCCAATCCTTTTGACAAAATTGTTTGTAAACATGTAATATTGTAAGATATTCGAAATAAAATATGTTTAAACAAAAGATATCTTATAAATGGGGAGTGTGTGGTCTAGAGGTTGTGCATCAGATCCAGATATCTGGTAGTTGTGGTTTCAATGATCCACCACAGCTATGTTTGTCTAAGTTGTAAGAATTTGTTTCACAAATCAATGTAAAATAATTCAGTTTAAACAATACCATGTATAGTAGGTGTGTTTAAAAATACATGGACTTTTGTTATATTTTCAACATCTAATATGAAACATGAATAAAAATGATATCGCCATAAAAAGCAATATTTATACAATTGCCAAATTTTGTATCTATATTGAATATGGTTATGTAGATAGCGCTAGAAAATATGCATGGTATCAAGATCAGTCTAATGACGTCAAATTTTTTGCATACCGGTAATGTTTACCAGCCAAATCTTGTCAACGTACTCTCTGGCCTCTTGGATGCACTTCATACATGTATTTTCACCTAGTTATTGCACACATCGCTACATCACTGTTCCTTGAACTGTGCAATGATGCAATGAGTGAAACTGAAGTTCATGTAGATTTTACCGTCTAAACATTGTGCAAACACTTGACATTATTGATGTCATTGGACTGCCCCGGGTAGTCATTAAATGCATATTTTCTAGCGTAGTTGCTATATAACGGTATTCAATATCAATATGAAATTTGGTAATTGCATTGAGAAATATTGCTTATGATGGCAATATAATGTTTATTCTTGTGCTGTATTAAATATTGAAAATATTACAAAAGTCTACACCAGTATGCCATGTATATATATATATGGGAGAGAAAATAAATTAATTATTAAAAATTAATTATTACACCCAAACAATACTGAATTCTTTAAAATTATTTTTAAAAAAATGAGCGCTTTTGGAATATATATTATTCCTTCTTCAGGGGATGAAAATGAAAATATAAATGATGATAATGTTATGATGTCAAACGATTACGATGATAAAAACATGGAAGTGTGGAGAAATCACAATGGAAATTAATAAAATTGTGAAAACGTTCACAAATTATGATGTGCGCTTTAAGGCGCGCATATACTTCACAAAAAATATAAAGCAAATTGTGAAATTTATAAGAAAAATACCGTGTTTTCAGTGAAATACGCCGGTAAAATTCAAACTGTGCTGAGTAAAATGTGAAGAGCAAAGTTGTTATTAAAGAAAACGTCACTCTGACGTGACGTCACACAACATCGTGTACTCTTTAGCACTATGACGTCATAAGTATATCAAACGACAACATTTATTTTAAACGTCAAAAATACAACTGGTATTATTAAAAAAAGATTGCGCCGCATACACCAATAAGAGAAATGAAGTACAGTTTTATTGGAACGTATGTATATAAAATACAGTATATCCTTGGCCCCAATTTAATTACCTGGCCAAGATATATGGTTATATGATTACAGTGTAGGTTTGGTAACTTGCAAATGAAACATGCAAGTGCCCGAGTGCACACATGATCAAATAGGGCAATTTTGAAGACTTCAAGGGACTTACTCTGACATTATTATCTCATTTGGCCAGTTCAAAACCTTTTCCAAAATATTATGGTTAAATAACTACCATGTTAGGTTCATGAAGATCCAATGAAAACTGTTGTATTTAGAGTACACACAAGATCAAATAACACAATTTTTTTAATGATTAAAGGGCAATAACTCTGAAAGTTATAATCCCATTTAACCAGTTTAACCCTTTACTTCATATAGATGCCTTTGGACACCTCTAATATTGAAAGCATTAATTCACCACGTATCAGCAATGGGTGAATTATGTTTATATTAACTGACAGAGTGGAAAACAGTGCACTGTTTTCAAAGCCCTTCTGTGATTGGTGCGGGAAAACGCGTATCTATGGAGTAAAGGGTTAAGAACTTGGCTGAGCTATTATGTTTAAATCATTTCAATGTTATTTTGGCTACTTACAAAATTATAATGAAAAATGTGAGATATGAGAGCGAGATATCAGGAGAACTTTGAAAACAGTGCAGGAAGAGATACGAGCAATCTGAACACTTCCTGCACTGTTTTCCACCCTTTTAGTCAATATAGACATAATTCTCCCAATAATTTAATCCAAACATAATGAATTATTCAGAACCATCGCTTTTGTTTATACCTAATGGATAAAGGGTATTGAATCGTCTAATCCATTAAGTTTCACGATCTTTGTGTTGCTTGTCAGTCCAATCTGGATCATGATCAATGCAGTGTAAAATATATATATATATATATTGATTGAAAGGCTGAGATCTATTATTGTATGCATATTTGCTAGTCTGATTAAATAAGGTGTAAATAAGTGGATCTTATATAAGTGCCCATTTCTAATTGAATTTATTAAACGAGTTAAAATATATTTTGTAAGGCTCTGCTGAGCATTACATAATTTTTTCCAATGAGTTTAATAATATTCAAAAAGAAATCCGCATGAATGTAAGGCTCTTTTTTGTCACAGAACTAAAGAAATGGTACATTTACCATTAATTTAACAAGTCTCTGCAAGAAAAAATCGGACATACCAGTTTCCATGAAACTATATATGATGTAACAACTCAATTAACGTCATTAACCATGACAAATCAATATCATTTATATATTCGGGGAAGTCAGAAAGTAGATTTTGCAAAGCTTAAGGTGAGTTATTCTGAATGTACCCCTATCCGTTGTTTGTCATCCATATGTTTGTTAATTCTATCACGGTGCGCACATTCTTGCACCAGCATTTTTGTTGGATCTTTATCAAACTTACTTGCAGTTATATAACCATGATATCTTAGCTAAGTTTTTCAACTGGCTGAATTGGATAATTGATATCACAGTTGTGGCCCTTGAATTGTCAAAAAAACAACATTACTTGATGTTCAGCAAATTATTCTGATTGTCACGTGTCTGTTGTCCATCATCCATACTTCTGTTAAATTCTAAGCTGTGCGCACTCCAGCACTGCAGTTTCAATTTGATCCCCAACAAACTTACACAGCAGTTACATAACCGTGATATCTTTTACAAGTTCTTGGTCTGCCCAAATAAGACAATTAATATGAGTAATGGTCCTTGAAAACTTTATTATTTATTTTATGTGCATGCTGGCATCCGTAGTTCTCATTGGATCCTCGCCAAACTTATACATTTGTTAAACAACCATAATGTCTCACACAAGTTTCTGCCAAATAGGTTAATTCCTATGTTTCATTATGTGTTCTCTTTGGTCCCTGCACTTTCAACTAGATCCCCACAAAACAATGTAAATCATTTGTACAAATACATATATTTATTTCATGATATCATTAACTCAAACTTCTGGATATCATTTTTACTAATATCTAAATTCTATGTTGATATCATTTAAAAATTTCTTATCATAAATGTTTTCAATGATTTCATGAAATAACTTAACTGGTGTACATATTGTGATATCAAGAAAACTATTCAAAGATATCATTAAATTAAAACCATTTCATATATTTTAATAATATCTATCATTGCTCATAAGTCAATGTCTTGGTATCATAAATGTGCTTAATAATTTCATGAAATTCAGTTATTGAAACCCATGATCAGAGGGTCGTGGGTTTGATCCTGCGCCACGGCTATGTGTGGTGTCCTTGAGCAAGACACTTTTTCTGCATATATGCTTTGTACTGGTTCTACCCAGAAAGACTTCGAGTGCGATTTATCTAAGTTGTAAGAACTTGTTTCACAATGAAGTAAAATAAATAAGTTTAAACTAGGAAGTGGACATTTTTGAATGGCAGTGTGTTAGTTTAATTAGGAGTTTCGTTTAAAGCTTATATAATTAATTTAAACCAATTGTGAAACAAGATCCTACAACTTGGACAAATCATACGGGGTGCCGTTTTACTATTTCACCATAAAAAATATTCAAACAGTGATATCACTTATTTGAAATTGTGAAATCAATTATTTGAATAATTGATATCACCATTTGAAATGTATAAGTGATATCACTTATTCAAATAAATAAGTGATATCATCTATTCAAATAAGTGAGATTACTTATTTAATTTAACATAAAGTGATATCACTTATTCAAATAAATAAGTGATATCATCTATTCAGATAAATGAGATCACCTATTTAATTTAACATATAAGTGATATCACTTATTCAAATAAATAAGTGATATCATCTATTCAAATAAGTGAGATCACCTATTAAATTTAACATATAAGTGATATCACTTATTCAAATAAATAAGTGATATCATCTATTCAAATAAGTGAGATCACCTATTTAATTCAACATATAAGTGATATCTCTTATTCAAATAAATAAATGATATCATCAATTCAAATAAGTGAGATCACCTATTTAATTCAACATATAAGTGATATCACTTATTATAGCTAAAGAGTAAAATGGCACCCCATACAGAACTGGTACTAAGCTTATGTATGCTTATGTAAGGACATCACACATGGCCAGGGATGGTGGGGTATTAATCCCACGACCCTCTGACCCGATGTTCTACCACTAGACCGACACTTCAGTGTCCTGTTTATCTTACCATATATCTCCACAGAAATTCCTTCAAGAGTTTCATCCCTATTCAAATGAAACATAGCATACAACATGGCAAATATGTGTGCATGTAGTCACTTACTGCAGAATAATTCACTTTAACACCAAGCTGACATTGTCACAATGAATCATTTTATCAGTGTTGTTATCGTGCTTGGAAATTACCAGTTAGTCCTGTTGTGACGCACCTAATTTACATTTTTTTGACATAAAATCCACGTTTTTTGTTACATTTAAATCTTTTACATTTTATATCAATATCCACAAGTGCTATTCTGGCTTATCACTATCAGTGCCCAATAAGGCGGGAATACAGGTATAACTTTTCTGATTTAAATTGTTAAAATACATTACCAGAAACATGGAATATGTTTGATTGTCTATGTTTAAAAAATTGAATTACATTGTAATCATATCATGTAAATAACTAAATAAATAACAATAAAAAAATAATAATGCTTGCTTCACATGGTTACACTTCTCTATTTGTTATTTATATTTTTTTAGAAAATGCCATCAATATCATCTATTGTTTAGTAAATATACAAATTACTTGTTTATTTACTGTTTTGTAAATATGCAGGCTCAAATTACTTGTTTATCCATTGTTTAGTAAATATGCAGGATTGAATTATTTGTTTATCTATTGTTTAGTAAATATGCAGGATTGAATTACTTGTTTATCTATTGTTTAGTAAACATGAAGGCTTGAATCAGTTGTTTATCTATTGTTTAGTAAATATGTAGGCTTGATTCAGTTGTGTATCTATTGTTTAGTAAATATGTAGGCTTGATTCGGTTGTTTATCTATTGTTTTGTAAATATACAGACTTGAATTAATTTTTTATCTATTGGTTAGTTAATAAACAGGTTTAAATTACTTGTTTATCTATTGTTTAGTAAATATGCAGGATTGAATTACTTGTTTATCTATTCTTTAGTAAATATGCAGGGTTGAATTACTTGTTTACCTATTGGTTAGTAAATATGCAGGATTAAATAACTTGTTTATCTTTTGTTTAGTAAATATGTAGGCTTGAATCAGTTGCTTATCTTTTGTTTAGTAAATAATTATGCAGCCTTGAATTAATTGTTAATCTATTGTTTAGTAAATATACAGGTTTAAATTACTTGTTTATCTATTGTTTTGTTAATATGAAGGCTCAAATTACTTGTTTATCTATTGTTTTGTAAATATGAAGTCTCAAATTACTTGTTTATCTATTGTTTTGTTAATATGAAGGCTCAAATTACTTGTTTAACTATTGTTTTGTTAATATGAAGGCTCAAATTACTTGTTTATCTATTGTTTTGTTAATATGAAGGCTCAAATTACTTGTTTATCTATTGTTTTGTAAATATGAAGGCTCAAATTACTTGTTTATCTATTGTTTAGTAAATATGAAGGCTCAAATTACTTGTTTATCTATTGTTTTGTAAATATGAAGGCTCAAATTACTTGTTTATCTATTGTTTAGTAAATATGTAGGCTTGAATCAGTTATCTATTGTCTAGTAAATATATAGGCTTGAATCAGTTGTTTATCTATTGGTAAGTAAATATGCAGGATTAAATAACTTGTTTATCTTTTGTTTTGTAAATATACAGACATGAATTGATTGTTTATTTATTGTTTAGTAAATATGCAGACTTGAATTAATTGTTTATCTATTGGTCAGTAAATATACAGGTTAAAATTACTTGTTTATCTATTGTTTTGTTAATATGAAGGTTCAAATTACTTGTTTATCTATTGTTTTGTAAATATGAAGGCTCAAATTAATTGTTTATCTATTGTTTAATGAATATGCAGACTTGAATTGCTTGTTTATCTATTGTTCAGTAAATATACAGGATTCAATTGCTTGTTTATCTATTAATTAGTAAATATGCAGGATTAAATTGCTTGTTTATCTGTTGTTCAGTAAATATGTAGGCTTAAATCGGTTGTTTATCTATTGTTTAGTAAATATGAAGGCTTGAATTACTTGTTTATTTACTGTTTAGTAAATAAGTAAGCTTTAATTAGTTCATTATTTTGTTTAAATGTTTGTAGTCTTTCAATTAGAATAGCACATAGATGCCCCTGTTATATGTTTTAAATTAAAATTTTATCAAAAATTAAGGCTGTAACTTCTGTAAAATTTGACCAATGTAAGTTTATACTAATTTATTTTAGCTCAATTGCGATGAAAGCTCAGAGCTAATATGAACTACTCTTACCTGCAACCTCTCCTGTGAGCGGCCAGCACTCTATCCATTACACTAGCCCCCCGCTTAACCAATGTTGACAGATATTAAACTTGACCTGCATTTTGTAATTGTACAGTCACACACCAAGTAATAATTATATATTATAAATTCAGAGTATAGAAGGAAGCAAAAATGGACACACAAGGCCAATACTTAACCATTCTTCACCATTCCATTAAAAAAAATATTCAATAAAAATATGCAAAAGGGATACAACCATAATTGTTAACAATATTCTGACCATGAAAACGAAAACTACAGGTGCTACAGTGTTTACAAGGCAAACATTAACATTTAATCAATAAAGAGCCATAACTCCATTCTGTTCTGATATAGTTGGTTGAAGAATTTGTCTCAGCCATTATTGTGAAAAATATTCTGAGCAACTTGGTCACAATTCAATGAAAACTTAAGATGTTTACAGCACAGAAATCAGTAATTTCAAACATTCAAGGGCCATAACTCTTTTATTTTTAATCCAGTAGAGCCTATCCAAGAACTTGTCCACAAATGTTTATGCTTGTTAACATTCTAACCAAGTTTGGTCTAAATTGGATCAGAACTTCAGGTGCTATGGCAATAATCAGAATTTTTTAACAATTTAAGGACCGTAACTCTATTGTCTTGTTGTTGTTTGGTCCAATCTGGTTTGTTAAAAAATTAATCCGAGTTTTCACAGATATCATCATCTTGACCAAATTACGTCAAAATTTGATGAAAACTGAAGGTGCTATATAGTGTTTACAAGAAACGTTTTTGGATGGACAGATAAGCTCTTCTGAACTTTGGCCAGCAAATATGAAAATGAAGAAAGCTATACTGCTTTGTACATCAAAAGGAAGATACATACTCCCAGTATATGCAATTTATATGCGATGAATGAATGTGATACAGTTGTGTAAATGTGTTCCAAAAAATAACAACCTATTTTAAACAGGCAATTTCCTTGACATTTCAGTTTACCAGTCATAAAACACATAATACCATTTTCATTCATTGTTTTGGTTAAAATAATTTTTTTAGCATGTCAATCAATGAACCATTAGAATAACTACTGAATTGTTGAAGGGAGACAATCATAACATCTTAAAAGTTTAAGCAAATAATGATTATTTCCCTTTAGTGAGAGAAGAAATACATGACTGACTGGAAATTCTTATTCTTATTTCTTTTTATCAAGAAAGTTTTCCCAAAACATGGTGTAACAATTCTTAGATGGGATAGCGCAGAATTAATGTACCAGTACATCTTCAATGGTCAGAATTATCATATTTTTTAAAATGCAGTATCATTGCTTGACAGAATCAGAGGCTGCCGGTATATTTGATGAATGTGGATTGCATCCTCTTTTTTACTAGTACATGTACACAAGGTGGACAATTTTCTAAAGCTAGACCTTGCTTCAGGTGTAATTTTCTTTCATAACTTTCTCATAATTAAAACAGATTTTGACAAAATAAACTGCAGATACCCTTAGAAAAATAAGTCATGTGCACAACGTTGATGCTTGTCATCCAGATTTATTCAGTATTTTTCTCAAGTACTTTGATCAAGAGGGGCAGCGGTGTAGTGGATGGAGAGTTCGCTGTTCATGTCAGAGGTTGCAGGTTCAACCCCCAGCTCGACCCCGATGCCATTCATAAAACAACACTCAATACTGGTTCTACCCAGGAAGCAGACTCGAGAGCAGTTAATCCAATCATTGAGCTTTCGTGGCAATCCACATAAAATAAATTAGTATAAACTAACAATGTCAATCAAGATAACTTAACTAGAACAGTAAGGAAAAATACTCCGACTAAATACAGTGGATAGCACACATTAATAGGGGTACCTGCACCTTGTTTTATCAAAACCCATAGAAAGTTATCAAGCAAAATCATAACTGAAATGATTGATTGAATATTTAGCATCACTTTTATGCCACCGAGAGCTAACAGATGACCAGTCAACCTAACCACTGTTTCCTGAGATCCTGAAAGGTTAACCAGTGATCGAGCAAACCCCAGCTCCGCAAGTAACTGATAACTTCCCCATTTGAATCAGCGGTGAGAGCTGAATGATAATAATGTCATATATCAATCATCATGGAGACTGTTGCTGGTCAGGGAATCAAACTCATGACCCCTGGATTGATAGTCAAACGCGTAACTGAGCTAATCGGGCCCGGCTTAAACTGAAATGATACTTATCTGTAGAAAAGTAATAGTGCTCAATTTAACTAGAGTATTAAAAGTAAGATCAAATTTGGTACAGGTGGAATATGAAATTAAAATTGCTGAGCCTAAATTCATCAAAGATTTGAGCCTAAAACTCACTCCCCATAAGGCCATAATAAATTAATCCCTAGATATTCATTCCCACCCACCCACGTATTGTTTTTTGACCTGCCACAATATATTCTATTGTATTGCCGATAGTGGATTTTTCTCGATTTTTTTGTTTCGACAATAGGAACGCAACCCAGTAGAGGATTAAGGTGCTATGTGTCTTTAATGTTTCATGTACACATCTTTAAGTGTCCACAAAGTTTGCAGGTGACATAAATATTAACCGACATAAGTTGAATGTGACATTGCATCAGCCGGCAGATTTGATCAGTTTTAGAAAGGGTCCTCTGCAGCTAAAGGTACTGTCTCAAGATTACATACCTCTCACCCAAAACAGTGGTAAAAAAAATTTTTTGTCAGAAACTTTACAAATTGTTAGCAGAAGGGAAATTTATTCTGAAGTCTTCCTCCACCAATAGAACTGGATACAATATATAACCTGTAATATTAGAGAACAAAAAAGATAATTAATTCATTATTTCTATAAATACATTTGTAGACAAAACAGTTTACAGTTTGTAATTTAACAGACAATTGTTTGTAGTTAATGTAAAAAGAACAATTCACTTATCTACCACAATTCTGGCATAATCAAGCTATTTCTGTCTGTTAAAACATATATTTACTCAGTTTTGATAGATAAGTTTGGATATGTATTCCAGGTAATAATGCATTATTGTCTGCCCCCATGTCTCGTCTTGAAAGTGTGATGAATGTAGTTGTACTATAACAATTACTCCATTTTCTCAGTTTTTTAAACAGCAGAAATTAGCAATTCTATCTGCATTACATCAAACCTCAAAGAAATCTGGAAGTTAATGTTATTTATAAATATAAATGACTTTTTTAGTTATTTCATGTCAGATAAATATCTCAGGGGAAGTGAGGTCCTTGAGAAATAAGGAGAATTATTGGTGGTTTATGGGAAATATCTTCTTTTTAGTTTATATTAATTTATTTTAGCTCGATAGTGAAGTAAGCTCAGAGCATGAGTAGCCAATGGGCCTAGCTGGGGATCAGACCCACAATCTCTAGTGCAAGTAACCAACATGACAGATTGTAACACGACACGAAGGAAAGTACCAAAAGTAATGTCTAAATATTGTCTAATATTAACAATTTTGATTAATTCAATTGTAACTAAAATAATTTTTCATGGATATCAAGAGTTAATAATAATCTTATCCCTGACCCATAACATGTCATCCTTGATAAAAAAGGCCCAAGGGGTCTGTGGTAGCTCTCATGGTATATAGTGACTGTTGATTATTTGTAAGAGACACAATGTCATAGCAATGTTGAATTATTTTACTCATGTTTGGCTAGCCGTCTGAAGCATGTCTGAATTTCAATCCAGGGTTGTGAGTTTGAATCCCTGCCAGGACAAAGTCCCCATTATGATTCTGATATACATTGTGTCTCATCGTCATTCATCTCCCACCACCAATGCAAGTGAGAGAGAAAGTTATCATTTACTTGGGGAGATTGGTGTGCTAGAGTGCTGGTTAACCTTCCAGGATTCCAGGAAAGATCAGTTAGGCTAACAAATTTATCTGTAAGCCTTCGATGGCATAATATTGATGCTAAATTTCCAAACAAACAAATAAACCTATTCACTCATCAATCTTTACACCAGATTTGCTTAGGATTGAATGAAACTGAAAATCACATACTACAGTGCTTATAAGAAAAGTTAACACACTGGTGACCATCAACTTGATGTAGGTTGTCAATTAACAAGTCAATTATCCAAGGCAATCCTTAAAATATATAATGTTTGCCATGCTCCTACCCACACACTCCAAATTGAAGCTACCCAAACATTTTTATTGACTTTCAAAGCATTTAAATTCTTTTCATGATTTCTGTTCATTTTTACTTTAGGCAAGCAAATGGTCTCTACGTAAACACTATATTGTATTACATTTTCTTGCACACCGGATAAGGATATCTGCATTTTTACTGGGTTTAGAAATTTCTATCTCACCCTAGGGCCAAGATAAAATTCTCGCGCTATGACGTTAAGACTCATTAATGACGTATTGTATAAAATATATGACGTATTAATCATATAATATAACGTCTTAATAACGACTGTTGTAAAATATATTAATAAAATAATATAATATTTAATATGTTTGATATGCAAGAAAAAGAATCATTAATGGCCTTTTTGGTTCGGACAGAAAATTCTGTCCCTTGGGATAACTGTTTTCGCGGGAACGAAGCCTCATTCCCACCAAAAAAGTTATCCCTCGGGACGAGGCTCTACCGAGTTCCCAAGAAAACAGTTATTCGACGGGACGGAATTTTCCATCCGAACCTCAAACTCATGTAAGATTCTAAAAGTATTAACTTGGACAAACAACACTACAGTGTCTGAAGCGGTAGTCTGGAAGAGAAGCAAGTTTGTGGAATTGACATAGAAAATAAACAATAGAAAGCTATAATCATCAGTTACTGGTTTATTCCATTCACAAAGTTTCATGTGAGCACTATAGATACTTAACTGAGTGTGTAGCACATAATGTTTAGTAATTTTGGTTTATTTACATATATGAACACTGTAGGTAAAAAAACAAACATTATATAAATCACAAATCATTAATACACATTCAATGAAATTTAACAGCTGTCAAGAAGTCAATGTTATGTATTTTAATATTACTCTATCAATTTTCACCGTAGACCAGTCGTCTGATATGTGGATCCAGGATTTCCACGAAGGTTGGCTCCAATACAGATTATATTAATAAAGAGGGAATTCCCAAATTGCAGAGGAGGGGTCTTTTTACCATTTGCACTGATATTCATCTAGTCTATATATAGAACCTTATATCTCCCACAATTGATAGCTATTGGACGCTTACTTAACTGTGACATTATTCAAACTTTCCCGGAAGCATCTGACCAATCAAAGTGCCCAAATTTGGCTTTCCCATTGTCAAATTCACTGACCAATCAGTGACATCCTACTATATTGATAGACAATAGCGAACCAGTTTGTTCGTAACAATTGATATTTAACTGAACTAATTGAGAGAGCTGGGTCCATTCAACAGACTAGAAATTCATCCCCTTTTATTTTATTTTCAGGAGATCTTAGTAGAGTGGCTTGGCATGGACACTCTCAAGGTCAATGTATATTATAATATTAAAATAAATTAATTTCAACATCTGTTCATAGTGCTGTTGTAAGAGTTTATCATAAATTCTTCCTCTAACGGCAGTGTTATAAAATATGTATAAAGCTCGATGAATTTCAACAACTGCCCGAATTCTTGCAGATATAATTGCAGGGAGTTTTCATCATTTGGGGTGTGCTTGAGTACTGGTTAACCTTTCAGGATCCCAGGAAACAGTGGTTTGGTTAACTGATCGTCTGTTAGCCCTCGATGGCACAAAAATAACACTAAATATTCAATCAATCAGTCATCATTTCTGTTTCTCAATTCATAATAAAACTTAATTGACTTAGACAAAGTCCATATAGCCTTGCATTCCAAACTGCTAAGAATTTTCATCATTATTTCTCTTCTTCATAAAGCCCTATCTGAAATGTCAGCCATAGTTTGTTTGATGTTACTGCAAGCCATTTGCAGACATAACTCAGCATTTTATCATTATTTCTTACTCCAGGAAGTACAATTGAACTCAATTAATTTTCACAGCAGCCCGCAATCTTGCCGACCTGCTGCGAGGGTTTCTCATCACCTCTTCCTCGGATGGAACAATAATCTTCTTCGACACTCGCTCCCACTTCCTCACGGTCAGTTGCTCCAACTGTTCCTTGGAATACATAGTCAGACTGCTCTTCAACTTTGATTTCTGCGTATATGACAGACAGTTCTCGGCATCTAAATCTATTGTGTTAAAATGACGTTTTACAATTCTGTCTTCCAATGAGTGGAAAGATATAGCCATGCATATCCCACCAAGTTTCATGTATTTATGTACGAGTTCAAGTCCACTATTCAACTCATTCATTTCATTGTTAACAAATATACGCAAGGCCTGGAACGTCTTGGTTGCTGGATGAGTCCGCCTGTTCAGTTTGTCAAAACCATATGCTCTGAAAAAATATAGAAAAATAAAATAATGACATGTGATTTATGATTTAAAATGACAATGTATAACACAGTACTTACTTAACAGTTTGGACATGTATATGCACATTTCCCAGGATTCTATGTGAGCATGTATTTAACTGTTTGCTTTAATCTAATTTTTTTTAGGCCATAATAAATTAATTGCTAGATTATCATTCCCGCCTGCCCCATAATTTTCATGCTGCCCCGACCCTTTTTATTTTCATAAAAAAAAACAAAAAAAAAAAAACATCAAAAATTTTAAAAATAAAATAAAAAATAAAATCCTCGCCCTCCCCTTTTTAAGAAAAATTTGGATGATAAACCTCTAGTAAAAGCAACAAAATAAATTAACACCTGTCCACTACTTAACTGTGTTCAGTTTTAAATGTAGAGTATGTATAAAGTCTTTGTAAACTCAAGAAGGCCATTGCAGCCCTTTTCACAAAGCAGTGGACAAAAAGAAAAACTTTTAACCAGAAATGCATCCATAGGACACAGAGTCTCCCACTTAACATTATGTATGTTAGAACATTTAAACATGTATTAAGTTGAAATGGAGCAATAACTCCTGTAAAATTTGATGTTGACAAATATCCACCAAGGCTGTGTTCAGTTCAGTTAAGCATTTGCTAACATTAGCTAACATATTTTCCTGCACAGATTAGCACACGGTATGGGATAATTTAGGGAACCAGGCAGTAAACGTGTTTGTTGTTTAACAGTGCTAAACACAACCCTGTATTTTACAACTATACAGCCACACATCAAATATTAATCAAATATAATTATAAACCATTTCAAAAGTCATTCATCGGAAACAAATTTAATAGATGGATTGATGGACAAGGGGAACAGTTAATGGTCCTTCACCATTTTGAATGGAGGGGGGCTTAAATGATATCCTAACCCTAATTTCGGTAAAGATTCTAATACTTTAACCCTCTACTTCATATAAACGCCTTTGGACACCTCTAATATAGACGCCTTTGGACACCTCTTATATGGACGCCCTTGGGCACTTCTAATATAGACGCCTTTGGACACCTCTAATATAGATGCCTTTGGACACCTCTAATATAGACACCTTTGGACACCTCTAATGACACCTCTAATATAAACGCCTTTTGACACCTCTAATATAGACGCCTTTGGACACCTCTAATATAGACACCTTTTGACACCTCTAATATAGACGCCTTTGGACACCTCTAATATAGACGCCTTTGGACACCTCTAATATAGACGCCTTTGGACACCTCTAATATAGACACCTTTTGACACCTCTAATATAGAAGCCTTTGGACACCTCTAATATAGACGCCTTTGGACACTCTAATATAGACGCCTTTTGACACCTCTCATATAGACGCCTTTGGACACCTCTAATATAGACGCCTTTGGACACCTCTAATATATACGCCTTTTGACACCTCTAATATAGACGCCTTTGGACACCTCAAATATAGAAGGCTTTTGACACCTCTGCTCGTTACGAGCAACCTGAACTCTTCCTGCACTGTTTTCAAAGGCCTTTTGTGATAAGTGTGGGAAAACGCGTATCTGTGGAGTAAAGGGTTAAACCTAACCTTTGAATGTTGTATACCTGACATTTTAACACTTCTTACAAAACAATACTTTGACAGTTTGTATCAACTATAAAACTACATTAAATAAATTATAAATACACTGACCCTTCACAAACACCCTCGATAATATCCGCAAGTTGATGCGTAGTGGTAATTTTACCAAATGCTGACCTCGCCTCGATGATCGCATGGGCAATGCTATATGCACGTTTTTCATCTCCATATTTTTTCAGAATTTTTGCAATGTCTAACTCGTCAAGTATATTAACAATGTCTGCAGCGGTGGGTTGGTCTGGATATCTGAAAATAAAAAACACCACAGTGACTAGACTCCAATTGGCAAAATAGGGAGATATAATTTATGCATATACATATATGTCTCTGTTTAAAGGGATTATATTGGCAAGTAACACAAACACGCTGTTCATCCAGACTTTTCCTGTATGCAGTGTGCACAAAATAATGCTTATGTATTTACATATTTATAACCTTTATTTACTTGAAAGTTATCAAATTAACAGTAATAGAATATTGGCCAAAACTTTAACATGTTCCGCAATAAAGTATTGCCGATGTTTACATTGAACTCCGTAAACTTCCCGAACAAAGCCTCAAAAATGAGATCGGGAAAGAGTCTTCACAATGTTATCCGATGATTGATCGGAAACACGAAAGCGGTTCATTGAAGTTAGTAAATGTAAACAAAAACAAAAACGTGGCTTCAGAAACCCAATGTTTGTAATAAAGAGGTTATGCAATTAGACACTTTAGACGCGTATATCTCTTAGTTATAAGTGTATCTTCATGCTGGGCGTGTGTACTTAGGACAGGGAATTGACGGTAATATGCCAATATAATCCCTTTAAGTACAAGAAAGATGTATGCAATTATGTAAAAAAAATTCTGAAAAAAAAATTGGTCGAATACTAGTTTGTTTTAAATAAAAGGTCCATAAGGATCTGCATTGCTCAACTGAACAGATGAAGAGGTCCAACTTTTATTTAAATACATTAAAAATTTCATTTGATACTACTAAACAAGATGAAAAGTTTTTTTTTTTATGATAAGTGGGCAGATAACTCAGTTTATGATATGTATCAGAATGTTTTTTAACTTCTCTTATGGTTATACAGTTTATATCTAAGTTTGATTAATATCTAAGCAATCTTCATAGTTATTTTACCCTTTACTTCATATAGACGCCTTTGGACACCTCTAATATAGACGCCTTTGGACACCTCTAATATAGACGCCTTTGGACACCTCTAATATAGATGCCTTTGGACACCTCTAATATAGAAGGCTTTTGAATTATTGGGTGACATTTAATTATTTTAGCTGACAGAGTGGAAAACAGTGCAGGAAGTGTTCAGATTGCTCGTCATGAGCAATCTGAACTCTTCCTGCACTGTTTTCAAAGGCCTCCTGTGATTGGTGCGGGAAAACGTGTATCAATGGAGTAAAAAGTTAAAGGAACTGTCATGTATGCATACTTAATACTACATATTATAACAGTAGAACATCAATCCCACAATCAAAGGGTTGTGGCTATCTTCTGCCACAGCTATGTGTGGTGTCCTTGAGTAAGACATTTGTATGCATATATGCTTAGAACTGGTTCTTCCCAGGATGTTGTAATAATATTAATAAACAAGAAATGTCACTGGTATCTGTTGCATGCTCCCCACATGGTCTGTGAAAATAACAATATATCTTATAATAGGTAGCGATGTATCCATGAATATCAAGAGTAATGGACTGATGTTTCAGACTAGACATGCAATTTCACATTTTTTTACATTAAAACATGACCTTAACCTTTGTGCAATCTGACATCTGATGTAAAGGTCTGGGTATTTCTACAGGTCAAAGCAGGTGACACATCATCATGACATGCTTATCACTTATGTCAAGATATTTCAAAATCCCTCCATATATGACAAAGTTACAGACCAGACATGAAATATCAAATAAACTGAAAGTGTGACATTGAGGTAAGGTTCTGGGTCTAACACGACACATCGTCATGTTATGTTGATCAATTGATAAATTGAGCCTAGTGTTTTTGAAATCCATCAATGTATAATAAAGTTCCAAACAGACTCGAAATTTTGTCATACAAAACTCAAAGTGTGACCTTGACTTTTGAGGTATGGGTCTGGGTCTTACGTGTGACATGTCATAATGTCATCTTGATCAATTGAGCCAAGTTATTGATAAATATCAAACAAATTGGAAGTGTGACCTTGACCTTTGAGGAAAGGTTCTGGGTCTTACATGCAACACTTAATTTTGTCATGTTGATCAACTGAGCCAAGTTTTTTTTAAATGTATTCATAGGTGAAAAAGTTACAGACTGGACATGAAATCTCAAACAGACTGAAAGTATTGTCAAAGTTAAATTGTGACCTTGACCTTTGAAGTGGGAGTCTGGGGGTTAAGTATGACATGTTGCCATGTTCTATTGATCATTTGTAGCAAGTATTAACAAAATCCATCTATGCATGACAAAGTTACAGACCGGACACAAAGTCTCACACAGACTCAAAGTATTGTCAAACAAACTCAAAGAGTGACCTTGACCTTTGAGGTACGGTTGTGGGTCTTACTCGTGACACATAGTCATGTTATGTTGATCCTTTGTATAAAGTTTTAACAAAATCCATCTATGCATGACAAAGTTACAGGCCTGACACGAAAGAAATACCTGACAGAAGGACGGACGGACGCTGTGATTACTATATGCCACCCAAAAAATTTGGGGGGGGGGGGGGGGGGGGAGGGGAGCATAAAAAAAAAAATTACCCATTTACAAGATGAGAAAGTTAAGGTCGGATGACAGATGACATAAAAAATAACCATCATGTAAGCCCTACAGTACTGAATATATATTTTCACACAACATTTATTCATAATAAAACAAATAGTTATGTTAACCTTCCACCATCCATCCTCATATCTAATGGCCCATTTTTACTTAAACTAAAGCCTCTTTCTGATTGGTCAAACTGCATGGAGGAGGAGCCAAGATCAAACAGAGCGCCATCTATGGTGTTTGGTTGTATATTGTGTGCTGACAGAAGGTGGGATAATTCTGAGAATCTTCCTAGGAGAGGAGTTATCTGTCCTGATCTAGAAATATAGAATGTATACTTGTTAGAAAAATAATTCTTCAAACTGTTTGATATATTTAACGTCAACATATTTTTTATCATCAGTATTAGAATAACTTTAAGTATAATAATGGTGGCCATAATATACAGCCATGTTAATAAAATAGAAAAATAAATCTCAAATAATGTTAAATATAGAAATTTATATGTACAGTCAAATCTGTTTTGAGCAATCATTCAAGAAAAGGAGCAACAGTTGCCTTTTTAAGACAGGTTGTTGCTTAATACAGGTTAATTTGCTCCGAAAACATTGAAATGGGTAATAGCAAATGTGGTTGCTTAAGACAAGTGGCTGCTCAATAGAGATGACCACTTACACAGGTTTGACTGTTATTGACATGCAAGCTTTATTTAAATACTTTATTTCCCCTGCAAGTTTTCAAGTAGAAACCATACTGCCAATTTTGACAATTCAATGACCAAGACGAGATCAAATGAAAATTCCAAATTTTAAATAGTCCTGTATTTTAACCAAAACAGCGGATACTCTTAATGCTCTTGTTTATATACAATGGTTAAAGAAGTCACCTTTCCAATGCCAGTTCACATGACAACTGATGAGCAGTGGGATCTCTATCCAGTGCCAGTATATGGCAGCCAGGTACTGCGTCAAGTAAAGATTTAGTGTGTCCTCCGGCACCAAAAGTCATGTCCAGGATTGTCTGTAATAAAGCGTGTTTACCATAGAATAAACAAATACCAAACTGACAAATCTGGCTGCATTTATACTGGTCATAGCACAAATGCAAATCTTTAATTTTGGGGTACTACAGCATCAAGTAGAATTTGAATGTGTACCAGGCTTTTACTTAAATACTTAAAACTTAACTAAGTTTTGAATGGATATTTATCTATTCTGAACTCAATAACAATGAAACTGTATGTAGATTTACTGAAACCAGTCTAAAATCATGATCACATGGCTGTTTTTTTTTATAAAGTTATTAGGTATATACTTCAGTTTGTTGGTGAAAGAGGGGCCTTGTTAAGGCATGTAAAAAATATGGTTTCATAATGATATAGTAGTATCTAAGAAGCCAGTCAGTCATAAAATTTTGACCAACTCTAACCCAAGTGACCTTGACCTTGTTTTGGTTTCACATGCCATTCTCTCACAAAGGCCTGTCCCAATGTAAAGTTTTAATGATGCTAGGTGGTGCAGTAGTTGAGTAATTATTGATGATACATCAGCTTACCATATAACTTTAACCAACACATTTCAATATTGACCCAAGTGACCTTGACCTTTTTTAGTTACATATGCATCAGCCATCCTCTTACTAAGGCCTGTCCAAACATGAAGTTTTAATGATGTAAGATGCAATAGTTGAGTAATTATTGCCAATACCTCACCATGTACTGCAACATTATTCAATACTTTTAAATATATTGACCCTAGTGACCCTGACCTTTCTAGTAACATATGCAGCACTAGCACTATTTGGAAACTCATTACTGTGATATGCCAGTAGTTTGATATATAATCAATACTGCTGTATGCCTGAAGTACACCAAACATTGACTTAATATTTCAATTTTATACTTTAGTTTAAATTCATTTATTTTACTTTGATGGTGAAACAAGTTACTGTAACTTAGACAAATTACACTCGAAGAACCAGTAATAAGCATATGCGGAAAAAGTGTCTAGCATGCTTAAGGGCACCACAATGTGACGGAGGATCGAACCCAAGACACTCCGATCCTGGGGCCCGATGCTCTACCACTGGATCAGGTGCTCCACACAATTTTATATTGCCTCAATGAAGGAAAGACATTTTTTAAAGTACCTGGTTTTCCTTTCCTGCTAGATGTTCAAGCACCTCCTCCATCATTACAGGTACATGCAGGGCACCATCACTCTGATATCTATACACACTTTTTCTCTTCTTCATACCACCTGATCCATGTTCTTTGAGGGACTGTTCAAGTTTTGCAAGCTCCTCACTGATCTGATCATCATCCAACTCCACATCTGTATCATACTTGTCAAAATCATGGTTTTTGCCTCTTTTAACAAATAGATTGTAGCTTGTTGAGAATGACCTCACTGTATTCAAATTGAAGCCAACTGCCACATGTTCCAATACTAGTGGTTTAGTTTGCTTTTTTAAACATATAATGTTTTGTTTCAAGATATTTCTAAAGTGTCGAAGCTTGCAGAAAGACATTGTTCTGGTAATTATCTATGTATTTTTTTCTATTTACAAATGACTGCTGATTCAGCCAATCATGTTACTTATCTAATAGTGATGTTTTGGCTTTTGTATTTCCAATCTTTAAATCTCTCTGCAAAATAAAGAAAAAAGCAAGTATTGCAGTGTAATATATTTTATATCCAGCTGTTATTGAAGATGACATATTAGGCCCGTAGCTACTCTGAGGCTCAGGGAGGCTGGTGCCTTCTTGTTTTTCGGGCTAGGGACAAAAAAAATTGAGGCACCATATTTAATATCCTTGTTGCATTTTAAAACTAAATAAATTATACTAATGTATTACTATAGCATTTCCTAGTATAACAGAACCACAGGAAATGAATCTGAACCTATGTGGACGCTGTTATCGCAGACAGAGTACATATCCTATCCATATAAAAATAATGGTTCAGATATTTCTATGCATCCGATCAGATTCGCGACTTCTTGTTATCGAAGATAACCGAAAACAAACGAGTGTTACTGAAAGGTTGTTAAGATGAAAACGAACAAAATATTTTTATAACTGTTGAAAACTATATCATACATGTATGCTGTAAATATAAATCTGTGAACTATGTTATAATGTGGTGAAAAAACAGCAATAAAAATCTTTGTTGTATGCAATTTTAAAACAAACAGTGAGTGTTTGATAAAATCAACGACTCTATTTAATACCTTGATATAATATGTGGATTTGCAACTAGGCTGGAAAGGGAAAACAAATTTGGTTAACCAAAACCTACTCTATAAACTGCTCATGAATGTACATATCTATTTATTGTCTTTACGTTTACGTTTTCAAGAAAATATAAAACGAAATGTCTTAAAAATTGATTAGAATTAGATCTATGTCACTTTCATTTTTACAATTTTTTCTCTAAAATTTCTCAGAAACCTGTTTTAAAACATCAACAACATTTTTAATAGAACGAATGTAATGTCTTTATTTCGATATATGGTTTTCTAGCATTTACATTTAGCATATACGAATTGTCATTTTCAGTTTTGAGTCACGTAAATTTGTTATCAACAACGTATTCATGCGATTTCGCCATGATTCTTAACTTTCATGATATGTTTTTATTTTAAATCGTGCATGCATGAATGTGTGCATGAGAATGCCTGATACTTGAATGTGTTTTGCAATGCCACCAAGCTTATCTGATTTTTTTCCATTTCCAGGAATATTTTAGAAACAGATCCGAAAATAACATCCTGTTTTTATAGATAAAATGTCCTGTTTTTCATAGATAAAACATCCTGTTTCAAAATTTCATACATGAGAGTGATAATTTGTTATGTGAATATTTTCCAAATTGTTGCAACACTTGCAGATTTAATAGTTTTAACTTAAAAAGTGTTATGCTCAAGGACACCAGACATGACCGTGGGGAGTATCGTAACCCAGGATCAGAAGGTGCTCTACCACTGGACCACATGCCTTAAGGAGATTTAAAGGAGATATATGTTGATAGATTTGCACTAAAAAAGAAAAAGTAAATATTCAGTTTGCGAAGAAATAAAATTTGGGACTTCATGGTTTTCCGTTGCTATGCTGTCCCAGCAATCTTGTAGGTTTTTGCTTTTGTTAACAATTATATAAAACATGTCTTGTTTTACTATATGACTTTACAGTGCATATTGGAAGATTGATCTTTCATCTTCTAAATAAAAGTGTTTTTTCTTCTACTACTTAAAAACTCCTTATAAATATTGAATTTAACCACAGTCTACCACCACAACTATTACCACTACAATCACACCTACCACTACCATTACTATTACTACTACAAAATAACCATTTACAATTCTATTATCATTACCATTACCACAACCACTGCCATGGTCATTACTACTACTACCACTATCACAACAACTACAATAATAACTGCCACTACCAATGCCACTGCCACAACCACTACACCTACCGATACCATAACCATTATCACAAACACTATCACCACTACTTCCACTAACATTAACAATATCACAATCACTACCAGTACCACTAGTATTAAATAAAATTAGAATTAATCCATTCATTTGGCATGAAGAATGTATCATTCAGAACTAAGAAATAGAAAGTAAGAATAAAACAGCATACAAAGTGTGTACACATGATTATAATCAAGTATCTAGAATCAGGAATTTGGCATGGCTGTTTGAACTAATAATTTAGAATCAAGAAATAGGAATAAAGAATTAAACATTAAGCATATCCAATTGAACATTCAGATTTTTTTAAATCAAAATACATTTGGGGAAAATACTAAATATGCTTATATGAACCACTGCTGTATTTGTATGCCTTAGACAACATCAATAATGTAATGTACGGCTAACAAACAGCACATTTTCACAATTTGTTATCAGATAGATGCTGGTGAATACTTATTAAAGGTTTTGAATTTTAGTTTCAAAGAACTGATTTTAAGACTAATGTTTCATATTTGTACAATAGATGTATGTGTATCTATATACATGATAACGTATTGCATGGCATTTGCATGTATCAATTCATTTTATTTGCACAAAAAAAATATGTTGAGAGTATAAATCTAATAAATAAGATGTCTTTGTGAATTTTGTGATTTGTTGTCATTTCTTGATATTAAAAAAAAGGATCCAAGTCAATACCTCCAAATAGGAAAAATAGGTTCTGAAATGCAGGAAAACATAGAAAATGGCATCTTCACATAATTTTTTGGGGTGGTGCTTTAGCAGCCGCTCTCAGAGCTAACATAATTTTTTCCTATACCGTAAATCTACAACCGTGTATTGTGTTAATGTAAACCTGACAACCACCAATCAAAAAGTTCCACCCCCTGATAAGCGTTCAAACTCACTATAAACAGTAGATTCGCCTATATCAACGAAAACATTAATATTATAACAGACAGCGACGATTTATACCTATAAACAATTGTGTACCTTAAAAATTTCAAGTTTATATTCAGTGCTATTAATCAGCATAAAGGAATTAAAGCGCATGAATACAGACGCTCTGAACTATGGTTACGTGACCAAAAGATTTTTCAGGGCGCCATCTTGGATAGCAATTCAAGACAGACACTGCGTTTTTAACTATAAGTCGTAAATATATTTACCATATTTCATTGAATACGGGAACAAACTTTTCTAGATCTGTCCCTTATGCCAAGGAATTATACTTATATAGTTCCTTGCTTATGCCAATAAACAATACTCGTTCTAAAAATAGAGATATGTTAATGTCGATCACGTGACTTGTGGTTTCTCCCAAATGCTTAAAAATAGACTTGTATTCCTAATTGATCGAGTTATGAATAATGTCAGTGCTGTATTTTTGTTATTTAGTAAATATTTAATATATTTCCAATAATTGGAAAAGTAGATAATTTCTATTTAAACATATAAGAGTTAAAGCATTTGTGTTTCCATAGCAAAAATACACAAACATCCAGATGTGTCTAAAAATCCGCGTCATAACATTTTGGCTTGCGCGGTTCCGTTTATGGGGTGATATAGGGCTCTAGAAAATATAAATGTAAGAATCAATTATAAATGTCGACAAACACATTTCAACTTTTCGACTTTTAAACAAATTGTTTCACTGTGGCGGTAGAGAAATCAATAAAGAAAATAGTAAATGAATATACTCAAAGTGAAAATCATCCTGCTAGATTCAGAGCACCTTGATATTTTATATATGAAAAAAAAGCTTGTCATTTTTTGAAAATATCACAAGTTGAATTGAAGATACAAATCTAATGTTATTCGAGAAAAGTGACAACGTTAAGCATAGAACATGTAGGTTTTGTACCCTGTACAAGGTCAGGGAACTCAGTCACAACGTGGAGTGATTCGTGTCGACAGTTTGTCACTGATTCATGTTGATCTGATGCGGGAAAACACGGCATATTTTGATGTCTATAGTCAATTATTTACTGGACACAGCTATAAATTTAAACCTATTTTACATGATTGATTTTCACCTAATATTAATTGGCATTTTCAAAGCTCCAATCGATCCTGTGTGCATTAGCAGCAGTTTAAAACGCACGAATTAACATATCCTCGCTGAGTTTGCATGTAAAACGAAAGAAGAAGTGAAATTGTCAATAAAAACATTAATCAGTTCAGAATACCATTGACAACTGTTGTATAAAAATTTTTGTTTAAAAAGGGTTATAATTGATTGACATTTTACTTATACTAAGTGAGAAATACTGTTTGAAAAAAAGCGTCATGTCTCACAGGTTTTTGTCTATGTTGATTTAAATGTCATGGATTCTTCCCTACAGAGTCACAGCTTCTAGTCGACACTAATGGTAGGACTAGACATATCTTCTGTTGAAAATTCCTCGCTGTATTGTGATCTGGATGTACGCCTATCATTGATAACATGTCCTATTTTCTCAGTAAAAAATAAAATCGATCAGATTTTTTAAAATAGATCATTCCATTTTACATAGAATGCCATGTTGACCTCTTTCCTAAGCCGATGAAATCGTTCCAGGAAGTAAGTAGATCAACAACTAAGCCGGTTAGATGTTGTACATGGAATTTTCTACTAGCCAAATAATTTCTAACCTATACATACGCTTTTGGATGAAAAATGAAATGAGGCATGTTCCAAAACCATAGCAAGAACAGTATATATTCATGTAAACAGTGTAAGGTCACCACCACCAGTAGTGGGAATTACAGTAGGCATGTGACGTGTGCACATAACGGCAGAACATATTCACTCGTGCGACCGCATGTATAGCGCACTGTTTGATTTAAAATGAATACAGTCGTTTACAACATCTACATATACTCAGATGATATGTGAAAAGCCAATTACTTTATGGCAGACTTTAAATATGCACAAGTCAAAGTATCGTAACTTTGACCGACAACACCCACCCTACACACAAAAATATAAACACAAATTTTGTATTTGTGTGTTTGATGTTCATTTGAAATATTATATATATCCTTTGTATACCTAATACCGTGATATACCTATTACTGCGAATGCCCGCAAATGATGCAATACTGTCGACACGTTGGTATAATAAACCCCACATGCTTTCAGAACGAATCTTTTCTAAAGTACTGACTAATTTCTAGCTTCAGTGTGGGCTTGTAGTCAATCACAGTCTTTTGATTGAAAGTTTACAGACAATGGTCGAGTGTAGTCTAGAATATGCTGGGTCAAAACAGCAGCAATAATAAAATCAAAGTTTTCCATCCCTAGCAAAATAAATTGAGGCATCGTGTGCTACCTGACCAATACTTCATCTGAGTATCATAATTTATATAGTTTTAAAATGTAACAAGGATATTAAATATAGTGCCTCAATTTTGTTCATACCTAACCCGAAAAACAGGGAGACACTAGCCTCCCTGTGCCTCAGAGTAGCTACGGGCTTGTGTAGGGACACCTAATATATAGTCAAATAAACACTCACAATGAACTATATGTCATGGTAAACTACATTTCTAAGGTTTAAATTTGGATTTTCAAGCTCAAGTCTAAGAATATTCTCAAGAATGGTTGGTGAATACGACCCCTGAAGTGTAAATGGCAGTATTTGCATAGGGTTGCACTATTCTACAATGTTAAAACTATCGACACTGAATCCTTGAAGACCGCGGCATGGTCTAGTGGTAAAGCGTCTGCCTCGCATGCGGAAGGTTTGGGTACTTTAAAAATGGTACTAGCAGCTTCCTCGCTTGATGCTCAACATTAAGAGGAGAGTTCTAGGTCTGGTTGGCCCAGTGTCAGTATAATGTGACTGGGTGGGTTATCATACCATGTGTCTGCGGCATGATACTCCAGTGTAACAGCGCTTAAAATACTGTCTAAAGAAGACACCGTCACGATATAACTGAAAAATTGTTGAAAACGATGCTAAACACCATACAACAACTACAACAACAACTGAATCCTTGACATTGAAATAAGGATCGGCACGCCTCCGTTACCCTGTCGTCACAAAGCTGTGACATTACAAAAATTAGAAATTTATATAAACGGATAAATGCGTGTTCTGGCCTTACCAAAACTTAGCAATAAAAGTGACTACATTTATTATTTATCATTAACATATATTAAAAAAGCTCCAATGATAGAGAAATGCAATTAAATTGCTTTAAAACTTGAAGAAATATTCATAATCAAATGTTCAATTTGATCGCATTTTACTAATAATACATAAAATTCACCCGAATGTTAAAATATACTTCATATGTTTGGATATCTTTAACATATTCAAAACATCCTTGGTGATGTCCCCGCTATTGACAAGAAACTGTGTCAAAATTTACAAAAACAGTACTACTTTTGACGTATCTGTGACAAACTGTCGACGCGAATCACTCTACGTTGTGACAGAGTTCCTTGACCGTGCTGTATAAGAATCAAAGGTCATCAGGATGATTCTACTTCAACGTATGCAAACTGACCTGTTTGTCTAAAACAATAGCGACATTTTACATCTTATACGCTCCGCCCCCATCAGCACTGCAGTGCTTTGATTTTTTCTGGGTGACCATGACTTCAGGCCCCCCTAGAATCGGCCTCCCTGTTTTTAAGGTCTACCTTAGGGCCTGCATATGGGAATAGAATAAATTATGAGAACTATTTCTTTACATATATCTTTAAAATAAGTATCTCTTATGTTGTTATACAGTGGACATTCGAAGAAAAAGTGATATTCATCTTCAATAACAATCTCAGGCCAGTTTCAGAAATAGCTATTCAACAACAGACACTATTTTTACTTTAATAGCACTGATTCAGAAATATTTATCAAAGAATGGAAAGATTTTATTAAATCTATATAGAAAATATGACGACATTTTTGCTAATATGGACCCTGAATTCCTATGCTATTTACTTTTTAAAGGCACATAATTAGCATAAACACTAATCTCAGAAAACAGATATGTATCAAACTACGAAAAATAATCAATAATTTAATTAATTTCCAACAATATGCCCATTGAGAAAAACAGCACGGCATATAAGACCCTTACACTAGCCTGATTAAATAAGGCGTGCATGGACAGCTTTTTTATTATTTTGATATCTGATCTGCTGTCCATTATTTGGCTCGGGAGACGCAAAATTAAAATCTTGAAAAGGCTCCATAGAGACGTGCAATATGTCGCACTAACCCTTACACTAACTTCTAAAGAAACTGAAGTGTGACGTCATTTGCTGTATCCACACGCGACAAGGGCCTGATCAGCTGAATGTTACATATTAAGTAAGAGAAGGGCTGGTGAATACCTGTTTATTCAGCCAAGTGTGTCAACTCAGGACTGCTCTTTCTATATTGAGGCAGAGTAACCTCCAAATGCCATGTACACACCCACAGTTCACACTTGCGACTGATTGACAAGTCCATGAAATAGGTAATTTTATCATTGGTAGATCACGTGTTGACCCTTTTGCCTAAAATTTGTTTTGACTTATATGCATGATTAATATTGTTATATGTGTTTATTTGGCAATAAAATATGTTTAAACTATGTGTGTCACTTGTTTACTTAATGACGAGCTTGCATAATAAAATAATTTAACGGTAGTCACACTGGGAGGTAATGCATGCCGGGGCAATTAAAGGATGTCAATAATCAACAAAATATTTTGAAGTGATGTTGTATGCGACATGGTTATGACTGGGGGAAACTCTGCCAAGAAACTTGAAAGGTCAATGTTTGTAAGATGAATACTGACGAGGAACAATAATACCAGAACACCGGTTTAAAATACGGAGCTGTGAATATAATGTTTTTATCGTCATTTAGTTAAAAAAACTAACACACATATAAAAGGATTCAATATATAATTATATTATCGTTGGCCATACCTTCCGTGAATATGATTCAAACTAACGACGTTTATGTTATCGTTTTTTTTCTCATGAAAACAAGAAACGTGCAAATGGCATTGTTGACATTAACACCGGTTGAAACAACGACACCTTGCGGACAAAATTCGTGTCAAAACGGAAATTGAAATTCGCTGAAAACAAAAAGATCATAGAGGATGAAATGACTCAGTTTTTCATAAATGGAATAAAATAATGTGCATTTGTGTCGTTAATAATTCAACAGGATGAATACTACACGGAAATCTACTTGTTTTCGGATTTTAACCATTGTTTTTACCATTTTCATTTGGGTAAATTCAGCAGCCTTCCAAAAGCCGACTGCACAAATTGATTTGTTTATGATAAAATATGTTCATACTAATACTGTATTTGTTTACGTTTACAATTATCGATGTTATAGAAACTCTGCCATTGGAAAACTCGTTTTGACTCTCAGGACTGAAGTTTTCTTTGGCTTGGTTTTATTTTTCCATATTTTTTTCAGACATTCAGATGAATTATGAAAAAATGTTCTAAAAATGTGTATGTTTCGACCAAATAAGACCTCAGAACACACGTTTATGCTGGCTTGGTTTATATTTTCCATTATTTCTATTGACACTGAGTAAGAGAATTGGGTTATATAGAAATTCTCCAGGTTCCAGTTTGGGCCAAATATAATAATGTTTTTCTTAAATAATTAATTTCAGTGAGAAAGTTACCTTTTTTAAATATTTTTTTAAAATTTCACACGGGGTCTAGATCAGGAAATGGGGAATAATTTGTTACAGTTACTATCATGTTTTGATTCTTCTTCTCATTATTTGAACACACCATTTTTCTAGCAGTCCTGGTTTATTCTGATCATTCTGGGTAGTAATACTAAGTATCAGCACTAAGTATATATGCAGACAGTGAGTGTAATAAAATTTATAATAAGATGCATCATAACTACATGCAATTAATTTATAATTAGGTGCATCATCAGTTCAAAACAACATATAGTTAACTTACATATTATAACTAGGTACATAAGGGAGGTTCATCATAACTATATAAATAACTTCTAGTAAGGCATATATGGTAATAGTACACAACACACAATGGAGCGATAGTGTAATGGAAAGAGTGTTGGCCGTTCACGCTAGAGGTTGCTGATTCGATCCCCCGATCAACCTGATGCCTCTCATAAAACAACACTCAGTACTGGTTCTACCCAGGAAGTGGACTCGAGAGCCGTTCATATCAGCTCTGAGCTTTCATTGCAATCAAGCTAAAATGAATTAGTAAAAAAATACTCCACAGGTATCATAGTTATCTTCTGCTCTACTAAAATATGCATTCATATACATGTCTTCTAAATTGTTGTTTTGCAACCATCAATTTATTTGATTCTGCAAGCTGGTTTTCTCTAGGGTCGTCAAATATCTATCAGTTAGAATTACTGCTGGATATGTTAGCCTGTCTGTGAAAACTGAACACTTAATCTGCTTGTTTGTGTGCAGATCACAATCTTCCAGACATTTCACACCAAACTGAGATCCATTAATCAAGTTTGTATAGCTCTAGTGCTCCCCAGTCTCTTATATTGCCAAGCTCATGCACAAAGCTTGTTATGAAAGTTTGATATTACACCATGTGGATATATATAATATAAATATTTATTCTACCTCATTGAATCATTCCAATAAGTCTTTAAATATAGTTATACTTTATATGGATTGACAAAATTTGTGGAAAAAGCCAATAGTCTTACAGCTTGTACAAAAGCTGCTTGAAAATTTTCTGGGTAGTATTCTGTAAAACCTACATTTACACAGATAAAGTGCCTGGCAAAACCCAGGTGGATGACTGAACCCACATCCCATCCATCCTGTGGCTGATATTTGCAAATATGACAGAAGACCAAAATTGTCATGTTACACACAATCAAAATTTTATTTCGGCAGATTTCATATCTAGAGGATTGTAGTCTTTAGAGATAAATAGTACTAGTAGATCTATAATTACTTACAAATGGTACATGTTAAGGAATGTTACAACTTGTTTCATTATTGTCTTTTTTCAGACCATGTTCATTGTTCCCGAATAAACGGTTAAACAAATAGACCAGGCTCTTATTTAACACCTTGTGTGTGTAAATGTCTCTTTCTCATTTTATAACAAGTAGTTGTACAAAACTTATATGCAGTTACAGAATGTTTTGTTGATATTAAGGGAGATCATGGTGTGCACATTTCGGAGGGTTCGGGGTAGGGAGTTCAGACTGGGGAAAGGTCCTGTCTGCCTCCCACCCCCATCTAGCTCTGCGAGTAAAACTATTTTGATATAACTTATTAACTAAATGTAGGTCTACAATTTTGGTAATTTAATTGTTGTACATGTCAGTTTCCATACATGTGACATGTTTAAATGTGTTTGCAGTCAAGGGAAGGCACAAAAATGGTCCTTTAGGACAGGTTTTGCTTAATAAAGGTTAATTTGCTCTGAAAGCATAGGAATGGGTAATAACAAATGTGGCTGCTGACAATCATAAAGATGACTGGTTACACAGGTTTCAGGGCTTTTTTACTCATTAAACAGAGATTATGTTCGGCAACTTCTCAATCAATTATAAATCATGTTTTCCCCAACTGAGACCAAAAAATTTCCCATAATGGAAGTATATGTATTTTTTTTCTCCAATTTACAGGAAAGAAACTTGTTAACTCTCATGTATAATAGCTACATTGTATGCGGTACATGCACAACATGTACACGGGCTTCAGTAGAATATCAGTACATATGTTGTGCACATACCAGACGCTGGTACAAAAGCATGTTTCTGCCACTAGGCTCATTGATGCCTGCATCATTAGAAACAACCGCCTTGTCCAGTGTGACTGTACACATGCCTGAAACTCATTAGTGAGAGCAGTTTGCTGATTCTTTCATCGGAGAGCAGACTAGATAAGCAGAAACAAGATTTACACCTGGATACTCCGCAGGAATAAAGAGAAGCTGTTATTTCTTCTTATCCGATGAAATAAACCGACATGGTGCTTTTTCTCTATTGCTTAGTTTCATTTCTTCCTATGTCAGTACTTTTTTACACAAATAGAATTTATGATGTAATCATGAAATGGAGTTTTTATTTTCACTGATTTGCTGAATGATAGTCCCAGACACAGTTTTCAGGAAACATTTAATTCAGGTGTATTTACATTTATTTATACTAAAGAAAATTTAAACACAGAGTATGTCAGTGAAAATGGTGAAAACACATGGTATATACTGTATACCCGCAAATAGTGGCTTCCCTTCTTAAATAAATGCTCCCCACTCCTAATGAACGCTCTCACTCATTTTTATGGAAAAATGTAATTATCAACTCCATTTTTTTTAAATTATAAATTGACTGGCCACTCTGAAAGTTGGTGTTTAATAAAAGTCTGGTTAAATTGTTTTAAAGTAAAATAAATGTCCCATTACCAGCACCGTTATTTTATAGCATTCTTGGGCCCAAATAAACTTTCTCCCTTCAACAATATGCATTGACCACATTTATTTGGGATATTATTATTGTACTTTAAATTTTAGAAGTTTAAGGATCTGACAAAATAAGCATACCCGTAGACCTCACCCAGGTGAGTGAATAATTATATTGGATCCGCCTAATTGACACAGGATTAATAATTTTGGCATACCACAATGTATTATAATCCTAGCCATTTTGATGTAATACACATGCATTGTACAGCTGTGTACCTCACTGACCCGGGTTAAATATTTGAAATATTTCGGACAAAACAAAATTCAGTCCTGATTAACAATAATGACTAAAATATATACATCAGGCTTCTTCACCGGCCATTTAAGCACATGGGCACTCCGGTGCTTGACTATCAGAAATGGTATTCCCCTGGCGTTTGAATTCTTTAACAAAATTTTGCAAAAGCTTACCTTCCTCTAAATTATTATTTTTCTTTACATATCTTTTCTTATTTTAATGCCTAAAATGGAACATACTAAATATGATGACTTAAACTGATTAATACAAGTTTTACTAATGAAATATATTTCAATGAGGGCCTTACACATCGCTTGAAAATGTGTTGAAGGTGTTCATGCGCTCTTACCCCAGTGCTTGCATTCCTTCCTGTGGAGAACCCTGTACATGTATAATTGAATTGATTGATTGAATATTTGGCATCATTTTATGCCATCGAGGGCTAACAGACGATCAATTAACCTAACCTGTGTTTCCTGGGATTAACCAGTACTCAGGCACATCTTGTCTCCGCAAGTAACTGATAACTTTCCCACATGAATCAGTGGTGAGAGATAAATGATAATGAGACACAATGTCGTATGTCAATCATCATGGAGATTGTTGCCGGGTAGGGGATTCGAACTCACAACCCCTGGATTGATAGTCAGACGCGTAACCGATTGAGCTAATCGGGCCTGGTGTACATGTATAAAACAAGTTGGTTGCTTTTAAAAAGCATCCAATGGTTAGGTCTTATAAATGATGTGGCAATTAAAGTGAATGAAAAAGTTTGGTTCCTTGTACAGGGTACTAAATACACGGGTGATACCAAATCCTGACAAGGTTCCGGCTGACACAGTGAATTCCCGGCTGCAGGTGTGCGTGATAGTAACTTTGATGTTTAAATGTACTGATCTGAGCAATCAATATGTATTGCCATTTGCATATCTAAAAAGAAACTTACCTTATATATTGTCTAACATACTAACTGCTATGTTCTATACAATTTACTAGTACTGTGATCATAATATGTTTTAAAATAATTCATATCATCCACATTTTAGATTAATTTGTGGATATATTATTTTTAAAAACAACAGTTAAAAATAACTGTTTTTCTAAAACTTGTTTAAATGTTCGGCGATATATCTGATTCTGATGACGTCCTGAAAATATATCACACCGGTAAACTATCTTTATATTTCTGTTGTATTTAGTAAAATAAACAACTGTAGTTTTTTAATTTTGTTATTATTTCCATTATTGTAATAATTGAGTAAATACATTGTTATAATATTTGAAAATGATTTACATTAACTCGGTAGGAATCTGTCAGAAACAGCGATAAATAGTCAAAAAAGATAAGTTTCAAGATCTCATTTAAGCAAGGAGTTTTAGAAAATTCCTTAACTTAAGGCATTACCTTTTTTTTCCTGATCAAATATGCAAAGAATAATTCATAGGGATCTCAATTAGTGCATTAAAACATCATAATCAATTGTTACACACACCACATTTGAATATCCTTTTAACTGGAAAGTGGTCGGAACATGACTAGGTTTTAATATCAATAGCGGTTTGTACATTCTCATGATGCACTGTTTAGAAAAACAATGGCGACCTCCATGTGGTGAATGCCCTGTTTTTAACATGTGATTGTGATATTTCAATATGGCAGCGCCTAGAGTCAATTTCTTAACTGGCCCTTATATATGGTTTGGTCGCTCATGCGACCTAACCAAAAAGAATGCATTTTTCCAAGATGATAATTTAGATAAATTATAACATATTTATGTTTTGACACAATTTCTATCTAAATATATAGTAGTCTGTCCGCCACAGTAATTTATTATTAACTTCAAAGCTACACCTGTCTGTGTTAATACAGTTTCATGGTGTAGTTATGAGGCTACCTTGTCCATCAATGCCAAATATTGTACAGTCTGTTTATTATTGAGTTTAAACAAATATCTGTTTTGGCCACCTGCAAACTATTCTACAGAATGAATAAATGGATTTAGGTTTTATGAGGCAAAAACACGCCAACAAGAAGGACAAGGGTTAAAAATAGTGCAAGTTTGGGGTTCGGGACCTTTGCTTTTCGCTGTTGGTCCCTTGTAATTTAAATTAGCTAGATCTGCTGAACCTTTCAAAAGTCGAGCAATGACCAAAAATAAATAATAATTAATAATTTATTAATTAAATGCCTAAATAGCCAGAGCTCAGATTTTGAATATTTATGCACAGTGTAGTTGAAAAACAAGTAGATAGGGATGAACATTATATCAATGCTTTTGGTTGTACCCAAGCTTTGTTGATGTCACTTCAAAGGCCATTAGGCTTATGGAACCTGATTCAGTTCAAGTGCCATTGGACGAATAGAATCTATCAAAAATTAAATGTATACATAATGCATATTTTATCATAAAATTTCAGACTATTATAAAATTCCTGCTGACCTTTCGAGAATGTTGCTGAAAGGTCCTGGACCTGCCAGTAGATTCATTATTTTAAGTCACTGAAGGAAGATTCGAGGCTCACTCTCCATGACAAAGTATAAAAACAACAATTTAACAAATTAACATATACATTGGAAAAAATGCAGAATGAACCTAGAACCATTAAGCTGCAGAACCGCAATGTCTCCAATACTTTACACTGTTTTTATAGAAAATAAAATGACTTAATTACCACTTTGGAAGCTCTTTGGTTTAAACATTAAGTTGACTAGTGCTCATACACCTACGGTCCTGCCAATAACCTCAGCTTTTATATAAGGCTGTGGCATCCTTTCAAGTTCACTCAGCCAATAATCCATAGTGTTAAATTAACGATTTTTTTTAATGATTTCTCTTTAATACAACTATCTAAATTGAACACCATTGGTGTCTATGATAATTGGTAATCATTTAATTGATTTTGCATTTTATCTTCAATAGCATGCAGATCAGGTCAGGTTAAAAACGTTTAAATTGAGGGCTGTTTGCTTGTGTTTAATCGTGTGACTGAAGGGACAGCGCCAATGTAGTCTGATTTCCTTTTACTTTTCATTTGTTTGGTTACTGTTTATAAACAGAGTAAACCTGTTTAACCATGCTGAACACAGCCCTGGTCTAATCATGGTCTCTGTTAATTTATTTTAGCTTAGTTGCAAAGAAATGTCTTAGCTTATGTGAGTCACTCTTGAGTCCAGTTCCTGGTTAGGATCAGTTCTGAGTGTTGTTATTTTTTGGCGTCGGGTCGAGTTTGGGATTGAACCTGCAACCTCTGGTGTGAGTGGCCAACAGACTATCCACTGTACTACTGCCCCGTGTTTGACAGTAGTTTCAAAGTGACATGGTCACACTATTCTAAAATGAATGAGCCTGCGTGGTTCCAGCTAAGAATAGAATCACTGCTGATCTGCAGAGGGGTAGAAATGGGTGTCATGTTCATTTTATCTTTTTTTGTCATGTTCACTATTGTAGTTAAATTATCGACCCCTGTGTGGTTTCAGGGAGCCATATGAGTGATGGCGAGAATAGGACCAATGTGGCTCATGCATATCGTAAGAAGCGACAATTTAAGTTATATGATAGAATTTGCTGAAACTCTGCAGTTCTGCAGGTATCAAGGTTCTAGGTTCATTCTGCATATTCATTTGTTGGTGTATTTTTTTTAAATCTGTATGTTAATTTGTTGTTTTTGTACATGTAGAGTGAACCTGGAATCTTCCTTCCTGTTGGCGTCGAATAACCTATAATGTGTTGGTACGCCGTAAAACCCTATTCATTCATTCATTAAATTGAATGACCATGGAATGATGCTCTATAAACTTGGACTGTGTTTTCCCTCATACTTTGAGGACTTAATAGGCAGATTGGAAAATTTTAAGCACATGGCTTACTTTGCCCTGTGATTTTAAAGCTTACTTTGCCCTGTGATTTTAAAGCTTACTTTGCCCTGTGATTTTAAAGCTTACTTTGCTCTGTGATTTTAAAGGCTTACTTTACCCTGGGATTTTAAGGTTGACTTTGCCCTGGGATTTTAAGACTTACTTTGCCCTGTGATTTTAAAAGCTTACTTTACCCTGGGATTTTAAGGTTGACTTTGCCCTGGGATTTTAAGACTTACTTTGCCCTGTGATTTTAAAGCTTACTTTGCCCTGTAATTTTAAGACTTTGCCCTGTGATTTTAAGGCTTACTTTGCCCTGGGATTTTAAGACTTCCTTTGCCCTGTGATTTTAAGGCTGTAAGTGGCATTTGATTTTAAATGATGTGACAAAAACACTTAATTTAAGGATGACATTGAAAACCCTGCATGTTTATTATAGAAATTAATCTAGCTTCTGCTGCTGATTGAGTGATATTGATAAAATGGAAACTTCGACATAATATAATCGTTTAATATCATTTAATTTACTGTGCTGCAGTGTTGGAATTAATGACTTCGTCATTATCATTTGTACTGTTCAATCTCCCTGGGTCTTATTGATTTTGCATTTAATGATTTATAGAAAAATCATGGCAAACCAATTGCGTTAACTCACCCGCGACTCGTTGGCAACACGCTTTGCAGCATGTGACAGGAAAGATGAAAGAAAACCAGAGCAGTACCTTGGAGTTTTTGTGCCGATCTAATTAATTATTGACTGTTTTTTCCAGTGAGCGTATGTGGAGTTCTAATTTTCACTGACTCGAGCGTGTACTACAGGTTGCTTACAGATCTGTGGGGTGGATGACAGTTTAAAATGATTGATATAGTACAAGCAACGCTGTAATGCCCTCAACTTCCTCCCCTTACTCAAAAAAGATACACAAAAACAATGCCAACCATTGACAACAACAAACCATATATGCAGTCATCCCTCCCCATTAATGAGTAATTAATGGACTTGCAAAAATCATCATTTGCTTCCTTTCAACCTTTTTAAAATTGCCAGAAAATCTGGTAAAATGATGACACATCACAATGTGTTACATACATATACATTGGTGAGTAGCGTAGCCTAGGATATTGCCTCTGTGTGCTTGTTCCAGCACTGAAAATCAGTAAATGTTAATTTCCCAATCAAGGGCACCTGTTTGTAATAGTACCCATGAATCAAGTCAGTTCTCATTTGTAGGCTTCAATTAGCAGATCATCCTCGGTTTGAAATTAAGAGATTTTCTTAAGGACAGGATATATTGGTTTATTGAGAGAGACCAGGGTTTGGTTGTAATTATGTGGTAACCATGGCAACCAGAGTCTGATTATTGTTTTAAAGTGACATACTGATGGAAATTGACACTAAATTGTCTGTACTTTAATTCCCCCATGATGATTAGGTATACCAGTTTATTTTAACTAGATGGTTATGCAAGCTCAGAGCTTTTTGTGTAAATCTGGAATCACTTTAGAATCTATTTCCCTGGGTAGAAGACCTTGTCTGTGATTGAACTCGAGGCCTCTGATGTCACAGTTGTTGTATGGTGTTTAGCGTCGCTTTCAAAATTTTTTCAGTCATATCGCGACGGTGTCTACTTGAGACAGTGTTCTGAGCGCTGTCACACTGGAGTATCATGCCGCAGACACATGGTATGATACCCCACCCAGTCACATTATACTGACACCGGGTCGACCAGACCTAGAACTTTCCTCTAAATGCTGAGTATCAAGCGAGGAAGTTTCTAGTACCATTTTTAAAGTCTTTAGAATGACCTGATTGGGGATTGAACCTACGACCTTCCCCATGCAAGGCGGTTGTCTACCACTAGACCAAGCCCTGATCTTTGACGTCACAGAGAAAACCATATAAACTACACCACAGTCCTGTTAGATTTGTCATGATCACCCAAACTAAATGATGTTTGGTAACTTTCTCCCAAGAACTTGAAATAAATCAAAGTACCTGCACTTGAAAGTACTGATAGGTGGCCTTTAATTATTAAGTATTAATATGCCTGCCCCATTTAATTGATATTCAGTGTAGCAATTTTTTGTGCAACATTTTTAAGAAGGACATAATACAATGTACACAAAATATTTTTATTGTTTCATTTGTTGCTGATTGGACAATATTAAATTCAGGGAATAAAAAGTAGTTCGGTTGCGTATGATCATTTTGGCGGTGGTCAAGGCTGCAAAGCTTGATCTGGACGACATCAGCAGAGCTTTGCCTTTTGGCACATTTGAAGCCCAGCTTAAAAAAAACATGATTTTGAGTATTTTATACAATACAGTCTAAAGCAGGCAAATGATTGAAACCTTAGTGAAAATGAAGGAAAGCACCATACTATAAGTTTGTAAGATAAACATAAATATTGTACAGTCAAACCTGTCTTAAGCAGCCACTCAAGGGTAAGAGCGAATGTGGCCTTTTAAGACAGGTGAATTTACTTTGAAAGTATGGATATGGGAAATAGAAAATATGGTTGCTTAATACAGGTGGCTGCTTAATAGAGGTGACCGTTTACACAGGTTTTACTGTATATAACATATTATATTTCTGCTGTGTTTTTTTTCAGTTGGTTGGTGCAGGAGTTCTTGGATTTTCTATTTATCTCCGGGTTGACTATTGGATCAACCAGTATGTCGGAGCCAGCGAGGAGCTCACAAAATATACTGTAGCGGTCTACATATTCATCGCCACAGGTTGTTGCATAATTTTGTTTGGTATTGTGGGAATTTATGGAGCGGCGAGACCAGATAAATGTGCACTAATTGTGGTGAGTGTATATATTTTGTGATAGTGTTATGTGTCGTGTACAATGTGCACATGTAAATGGATACATAGTACATGAGTACATACTTTATCATTGTCTCGTTACCATTTAATTGTTCATAAATAACCATGTGACTTGATTGTGAAAGTGACTTGAATCTAGACAATGCATGTAAGCAGATAGACTGGTGCCTGTCTAGTGCCATACACTGTGGTCCCAATACAGGGTGGTCCGATACAACATGAATTCTGTTATGACTTGATTTTCCCATTTTTAAGGTGGGGAGGGGGAGAGGGGTACATGTAGATTAAATTATTTTAGTCAGGCCCAATCTGCTCAGTTGGTAGTGCAACTGACTATCAATTTGGGGGTCTTGAGTTCACATCGGGGTGTACAGTACTTTCTTCCCTGTGACTCAATGTTTCTTTACTGCGATTGCATAGAATTCAAAACAACATATTTTATACTAGTAAATCTTCAAAATGTTCACAGTTCCACCGATTTCAATGCTAATGACATTGTGTGTACCCATTTTAATGTGTTAAATACGAACAAACAACACATGAAGTTTCATTCAAGTATAAGGTCATATGTAAAAGCAGGTTTGGTCTAGGTTTAATTATTGAACTTTTTTTTATCAGAGAATTCTCTGTCTGTTTGATCCTTTTGTGTCAATTATCAAATTTATTTCAGTAACCGGTCTGCCATGGCCCAAAGTGATTAGTGATTATTCCCTCTGAAATCAAAGCCGTTCTGTCTTGTTTCCTAGGAAACCGTTATTATAGGGGGAAACTAATAAGCATTTAATTTGTTTATTGATGTGCATGTATACATGTTCAAAATTATGGATAATAGAGATGCCCCAGAAGCTTCATTCTTGTTAGCAGCTACTCTCCTTAAGCTGCGGTTGAGTAGTTCGATTCTCTTCCATTTTAACGTAGAGGTATCTTTGTACTTGACAAAGGTCAAAGAGTTGAACAAGAGAAAGTTCTACATTACACCCTCCGGCAGCGCTGGACTATTGTAGATTGTTCATCTTTCATGCATGAAGTCAAACCAAGTGACTGACTACTTTCCCACTCATGACCATAGGACAATGTTCGTGGCGAATTATCATAGAGATTTTAGTGGAGATGGCATTCAATCTAACAACTGCTGGATTTACAGCCTGAGGCACATTACTGACTAAGAACATCTGAGGTAGACTTGAAAGCATCAAGTTAAAAGCTATATATATAACACAATACAAATATCAACCTTTTTTACAGTATACATCATAGTATTACATGTACATGACATTGTACATATAATCATAATTAAATCCCATCAATTAAATTATAAGACAAGTTAACTGAATATAATAGATCATGAAATATATTTTATTTATCAGTGCCCAATTTCAGGATCATCCAATTCTTTTGTCTCATTTCTCGTAGATGTCAGTACTATAAAGAAATATCTCAGAAACTACATTTAACTAAATTACAGACATTAAATATGCAAGAATTGAATTTAGCCCCAAAGGCAGACGTTTAAAGTAGAAATAGGAATTGTTTCTCCAGACATCCAGCCTCTTGTGTGATCATGAGCGATAAAGTGCTTGTTAAGCTCTCTGAAGAAATGGAGTGAATTGAAGTACATCTATATTGTTATTTTGACATGCTGTGTTTTACAGAAGTGTTACAAACAGTGGGAAGTACTTGTTTAATGGTAGACAAAGTATATATGTGCACATTTTTCAGACCCAGACTGATACTAAATGTAGGGGAAATATTTAAAAATTGAAGCACCACTATCAAAATGAAGTAAAACTTACCCAACTGGCAAATTTATTGCTCTATAAAATTTTGTTCATATAGTCAGAGTTGAACAATGTGCAAGCATTTACTTATAATTTGCTGAGTAGAATACTTACGTATAGAGCTTTTGACATTTATCAAACAATAAAAGTTACATTTAATATATAGCTTCTCGAAGGAGTAAAAACAAATCATATTATGATTTGTTTTTATTTTTAGCTTCATTGGCACTACTCTGTTATGATTGTCTATAGTTGAAGGCCTCATGAAAGATTGAATTTGTTCTAATATTATATTTTAATTGAGGGTCTTCTATGGCGGAGTTATCATAAGTGCTGTAACCCACACCACTGTAGTCATGGGTACGAGTCCAGCTTGGTTTTCCCAGTGTCATTGGTTCTACTCTTGTTAAATCGGATGCTTTCCTCACATAACTGTTACAGTGTGTACGTAACCGTATGTAACCCGTAAGGAGAGAAAATTATGCAGCCAGTCTGGGACTCAAACCTGAAACCTATCGCTGACAGGGTGATGCTTTACCAACTGTGCTAGCAGGCCTGCTGACATAATGTTTCTCTCCTACAGGTTACATATAAACTTTGACACAATTACAGTTATACATGATGTCATGTATAAAATTACAATACAACCTGTCATATGTTGAAAATGGTGTTAAACCACATTTAAAATTGGTTAATGACCACTATCAGTTTTTTTCCCACAAATTAACTGCCAGATTTATTGAGATATATCCCAAGACAATGATATATTATTATGCACATGTACTTAAACATGCATAGAGCATACATGTCAATGATTTGGTTTAATAAAACCCATGAACTTAGTCAATAGTAAATTGTGGTTTCATAAGGAAGTTAGGTGCCTAATAAAAATGAGGGGGCTTGTAACCGCATACACACTTGTTTGTACTGTTGACCGGATGCTACATGTACAGGGCTCCTGTTTGGCCATTTTTGGGGCTATTCACCTTGCCATTGAATAAACTTTTCCCAAAATGTTGCTGAAAATTCTCTCCTAAAAAAGTAAAATTCTGCACATGTACTCAACACAAAAACGATGCCAAATTTCACCCTCAGGGAGCCCTGTCCAAATTCTCCCAAAGTGGAGAGAGGGCCCAGATGTATAAGGCCAGGTTTGGACTGAATGTATGAATTACATGTACATGTAATATAAATATGAAAAATGATTTTTCAAATTGTATGTATGTTATGTAACGCCATTTAGCACAAAACATTGAAAACAAGTTATTAAATGGCATCTCCTAGGTATAAATCTGTGTGGAACCACATTACTTCCACAAGTAGCTCCAGGCAAACTTTCTCACATAAAGTTTTTGGTCATTGTAGGTCTTGAACCCACAGCCTCAGTAGTGAACAATTATCTTGAGACAGCATCTTAGACTATTTGGGACTGATGACCCATGAATTAGAAAAACATAAATTAATTTCAGAAATGAATTTTTGTTGTTCAATTTATGCGCACATTACTCTGGATAAAATTTTGATTTTTCATTACACATGTATGCCAGCACCTCATACATTTATAATGATGAATGTTTGGTTTTTATACCGCACCCCCCACTGTCCATCCATGCATCTGTCCGTCTGTCAAATTGGTATTCAAACTTTTGAAAGGCTCTATGTATTTAAATTATTTTTGGTGTATAGTGGTATAGAAATTAGGAAAAAATGTTATTTGTCAATTGTCAGTCATGTGGGTAGGTACCGGTAGCTAATTTTTTTTTTTTTTGCCAAATTTTGATTTTGCATAATCATTTTAATTAAAGAAAAATGGACAGAAATCATGAAAAAAAATTAAATGCTTTGTAAGCCCATAAAAAAGTTTGGGTAGCTGCAATTTTGAGTGAGTAGGTAGGAGCACTGCAAGCAATATATTCTTTAAGGACAGCCTTATGGCTCATTCTCAACTTAATTTTTGGTAAAATTTACTAACATTATAGTGGAAGTATCTGTGTTCTACTGACACTTTCTAGTTATGATTCAATAATTTTATTAATAACAAAACTCAGCAATTCAGCACATGTGTGGAAATCCTTATGTCTCTACCCACAAACACTTCACTGAGTAGTTATGTGTTTGTGTAATTAATGTAACATGTGGCTCGTTATGACCAGCCAACTGGAAAATTAATAATGGAAAAAAATTACTCTAGCAAGCTCGGGAGTTACATTTTGGAAATTGGGTCAGTTGTAGATATGTATATTGTAGCACTTTTGAATGGGGTTTAATGCCATTTTCAAAACATTTCAGGTAATATAATTATGGCATATCCAGTTTTACTGGTGGAGGAAGACCTCAGACTGAGTCAGACTGAGTAGAACCATTGTCCTTCCGCAAGTAACTGGAAACTTTCTCACATAAAGTTTTTGGAGCGAGTGGGACTCAAATCTAAAACCTTAGCAGTGAGAGGTAAGTGATCTTGAGATGGTGCCTTAGACCACTCGACCACTGAGGACCATTAGCACTTTTGAATAAACATTTATTGTGTAAGTTCTGAATGGAAAGCTGCCCGGACTTCAGAGGCTTGTCAAACTTGTGCTTGTCTCTCCTAAAATCACATACTGATAGTATGCATGAGGCTTGTACATTGTCACATGTGTATGAATTCCAATTAGCAACTTTCGATTTTATACCACTAAACCAAATTTATGAGCCAGGTTTTGACCAGCAAATGGACTCTTTCCTGTATAAATAGCATTTATGTGTTTGTAATAAAATCTTCAGTTACAAAGCAATTATGATGTAGACGAGATAATGTGATTGTTTATGTAGATTATTAATTCATACAAAGAAGTAAGAAAACTGTTCAAATCTAAACTATTTTGTATTTGTTTTTTCTTCTAACTGATAAACTCGTGAATTGGAATTTAACCTAAACTTTCAGTTTCAATGAAAGTATTTTAGTTTTCAAGGAAAGTCGAATGTAGTGACATTCCAAGCTTTGATCATCCGTGGTTTGTTACTAAGTTCTGTTGCACTCTTTGTTATTTCCTGCCGTGGCTGCACGTCCGCACATACACACACACACACACACACACACACACACACACACACACACACACATGTGTATGTATCATACATGCATTTATCCTGCTTATCTAATGCAGCAGTTGCAACAACGTACACACCAGTTTTTACAAAAAATCTAAAATATTCATTTGTCTTGTCTCTCTACGCTGCCGGAATGCTTCAAACGCTGATGAATCACCAAGATATGGCATCGTAAACCAAACAAAACAAAGGAGAAATTCATTTAGATTCTTCACAATTTCATCATCATGAGAGTAGAGTGTAAAAAAAATTTCAGGATTGTAAAATTTCCCCTGGAATTTCCTAATTACTCCTTTCAAATAATGCCAGCGTTCATTGTCGTCTGCTGATGGTTTATTGGTCAGCAACAGCATGATGGCCGGCTGTGGTGATATTAATGGGAATTCCATTTCAATGTTATAGTGTGCCAAATATGGATCATTGAATTGTTTTCAGCTCTACTGGCCAAAGGGCAGAAGTGCTTATGCGATGGTGCGTTGTCTGTCGTCCGTCGTCTGTCGTCTGTTAGCAGCACTTTCTCTGAAACCACTAGGCCAATTAGACTGAAACTTCACATGCATGCTACTGTTCCATAGGAGACTATACAGAAGATTTTTTTTTCGATTTGAAATTCAATATGGCCACCGTTACTAAAAATAGTCCAAAAATTAAAAAATCTTCTTCTTATGAACGGCTAAACAGATTTTCAAAATGTTTATGTAGTTATGATGACCAACTATAGTATTGTTAGATTTGTTCAAATGGTGTCCCTAGGATTAAATATGACCCTGCCCCGAGGGTTCATTTAGGGGACACGTCATTATAATATTTTTTTTAATTTTTTTTTTAAATGGAAATGATTTTGCCTATATCTTCACAGAAGTATTGTTTGGCGAAGGAGGTTCAGATTTGTAAAAATGAATGGGTTCCACTGTCTTAAGGGGTCAGGAGGGGCCCCAAAAGGGTAAAAATTGAGAATTACTAAAATTGTTTTCTTGAGAACCGGTATGTCAGATTTGTTCATATTTGGCATAAATTATCCCTATGTGTATGGGTTTGATTGCAGATAAGAATTAAGGGGCTAAAATTTATAGGGGCCCTGTAAGGGGACTTAGAATTTTACATAGGGATACTATGGGAAAACAGAGAATTCTCTTTTTCTTTCATCTATTCAGAAATCACGAGGCCAGTTAAACTGAAACTTCACATGCATGTTTCTGATGCATAGGAGAAAATACAAAAGATTTTTTTTTCCGATCTGGTATTCAAGATGATCGCAGTTACTAAAAATAATCCAAAACTTAAAAAATCTTCTTCTCATGAACAGACCAACAGATTTTCAAAATGTTTATGTAGTAATGATGACCAATTATAGTATTGTTAGATTTGTTCAAATGGTGTCCCTAGGGTTAAAAATGACCCCACCCCGAGGGTTCATGAGTCAGTAGAGCGTCCTCAGGCCCTCTTGGGCCTCTTGTTTTTTTAATGGGTTATCCCAGGTTATTAGCTCTTTAATTTTTAGATTACTATATTTATTTATTTTACTTATTTATTTTTCTTGATTTATTACTGTTATTTCATTATCATGATATATATGTTTCATAATGATCTTATATACCTGAATAAATTTGAATTGAATTGGTTGCTGAGCTTTTCGTTCTAACATAATTTTGAGGGTTTGGTACACCTGGTTATGTATTTTCGGAGGTTTCATCCTTGTTGTATTCGGACACCTTATTCCAAGGTTTAAACTTGTAGTATTTGAACACCAAATTCTGAGGTTTTGAGGAAAAAAAACATGGTTATTTTGTACAAGGTAGGGGGGGAAAATCTGCAGAAATTGGTATAAAAACCACAGAATTTTTTTTAAACCACTGAGTATTCGGACATTCTGTGTTGTTTTTTTTTTAAAAATATTATACAAATATCTGAAAATGTATACCCAATAAATTTATTTACTGTGGCAGTTTAATACCTTCACAAAGACAATTTTTTTTTTTTGAATGGGGTTTAACGCCATTTTCAACACATTTCAGGTTATATATGGCATATCCAGTTTTACTGGTGGAGGAAGACCTCAGACTGAGTCAGACTGAGTAGAACCACCGTCCTTCCGCAAGTAACTGGAAACTTTCTCACACAAAGACAAGAATTGTTGTAACTAATCGCATAATGGCAATTGGCTTGGTCTGAAAATTTTAAGTGTCAAAAAAGATTTCGGGTAATCACAGGAAGAAGTCTCAACTATGTATTTTTGTGTTGCAGTCTACCTCTACAAAAAATAATTTCCGGGATTCCTCTATGGCTGGGTGGCTTAAGGCACTGTAGACACCTCTCAATGCGCAACGTCATGAGCTTGAGCATGGCTCTGTTCATAAACTTTATGTGATAAAGTTGCCAGCTTCTTGCTATTTAGTTGTCCTGAGATTCATTCTAAGGTCTTCCTCCACTAGTTAAACTGGATATATGCAATATTTATAACCTATCATGCATATAAAATGACGCTAAACCCCATTCAAAAAATAAAAAAAACACTTTATGCCAGAACTGTCCTGTAATGTTTTGAAAATTGTTAAATCCACATTAAAACCCAAAATCTTGCTTTCCCATATTTAATTTTCTGAAACCAGACATGGAGTCTGAAAGAAATTGATGAAAAAACCAGGCATTCATTTAAACATCTTTTGAGAATGAGTGATGTTTCGAAGTTTTACGGAAAAAATGCGATGGTATTGTCAAATGCTGTAAAATCTGGAAATAAGCCCAATGCTCTCCTCAATGCTTGTCTATTGGTTAAAACAGCTATTGCCTGAAGTTAGAAGTCTGGAGAAGAGTGAAAAATTAATATGATACAATCTATTAATGATATTATAATCTATACATTGTATTCATTTTTAGCTCAAGGTTAGCTATTCTGATAGCCTGTCGTCTCTCCGTTATCTTTTTTTTGTGCACTCTAGCACCCACATTTTTCATTGGATCATCACTAAACTTATATAGTAATTATATAACCATAATATCTTGGACTAGTTCTTGAACAGTCCAAATTGGATTATTAAGGTCAGAGTTATTGCCCTTTAAACATTAAAAAATGCACTATTTGACCTTGTGTGCACTCTAGCACCTGTATCTTTTATTTGATATTCACTAAACTTGCACAGTAGTTGTATAACCATAATATCTTAGACAAGTTCTTGAACTAGCTAAATCGGATTATTAATGTCAGAGTAATGGCCCTTGAAACACACCATTTAACCGTGTGTGCACTCTAAGCACCCGCAGTTTTTGTTTGATTCTCATCAAACTTACACAGTAGATATATAACCATAATATCTTGGACAAATTCTTGAACTGACCAAATCGGAATATTAATGTTAGAGTTACTGCCCTTGAAACATAAAAGATACACTATTTGACATTGTGTGCAGTACTCTAGCACCCTCATTTTTCATTTGATCCTCATCAAACTTACACTACATGTAGTTATATAACCATTATATCTCAGACAAATTTTTTAACTGGCCTAATTGGGTAATTAATGTCTGAGCTATGGCCCTTGAATCGTCAAAAATTGCATTATTTGACCCTATGTGCATCTAGCATTTGCAGTTTTCATTTAATCTTTGACAGACTTACACAATAATTATGTTTACCATTATGTATTGAACAAGTTCTTGAACTGGCCAATCAGATAGATATTGCCAGAGTTATGGCCCTTGTATTGTCAAAATTATGTGTATTGGATGTTGCATGCACTCTTGCACTGACAGTTTATATTTAATCTTCATTAAACTCATGCAGCTGCTATGTGACCTTACTATTTTGGACAAATTCTTGAACTGGCCAAATTGGATAATAAATGTCTGTTGTTATGGTCTTTGAATGGACAAAAATTGCATTATATGAATTTATGTACACTGTGGCACCTTCAATAATTGCCGTCTTTGGCATTGTCTCCTCTGACATAGGTGAGTGATAAAGGACCATTATGGCCCTCTTGTTTATTTCTCTTGTCCAGTCAGACAAGTATTTTTAAAATCTACTTGTCCTGACCAAAAACAACTTGTCCTTACTTTAATCTAGAATTACGATACTCTTGTTTATTTCTCTTTTCCAGTCAGACAAGTATTATTAAAATCTACTAGTCCTGACCAATAACAACTTGTCCTTACAGGTACTTTAATCTAGAATTGTGGTACTAGTCCTATGAAAAAGTCAAAAGAAATTAAAAGTGGCCATGGTTCTTGGTGTAAACAGCTGTATGGCTGTTTCCGTATGTCGTAAAGGGAAGGGAAATAAAAGATGAGATATACACAGAAATATTTAATATTTTCAATTGAAAAATGATGTAGCATGCATTTAAAACAGGCATACAATAAGTACAAATTCTAAAAAAAAATGTTTCTTGCCGCACAAAAAATCAAAACATTCAACATTTTACCAACGTTTTTACATGTGGACGCAATCCCAATTACTTGGCAAGCAACTTTATATTTTACTTGTCCGTACCCATGATACAGTTGTCGCGAACAGTTTGTCAATTGTTAATGTAAATACCTGCATAGATATTCCACTTGCTATCCATATTTTAATGCGGAATTAAAAAATGCCAAGCAGCTTCTTAGAAAGCCATGCAATAGGCTGCACTAATGTACACCCTGGCTGGTTTTATCTCCCAATGTTGTTTCCTTGTGTTTTTCTGTTAATCATCATTCTAATGACGTGGCTGTCCATATGACCTTGTGTGAATGTGTGGGCGTATATAAAACAACTTATTACTTCCTAATAATTGCTCTAAAATGCTGCTTTGGAATAAATGAGAACAGTTTCCTGCAATTGTCTTGTCGGTTGTTATCATGAATGCAACAATTGTGACTAAAAATTTATATTTGACAATCAAAGCAATAAAAAACACTAATACAAGTCCGGGGTTAATGAAGATCTGGCCGCTCATCCTGTAGATTGCAGGCACAGTCGAATCTCGATATTGCTTGAGTCAATATACCGGTAGTGTCAATGTTTTTTGCAAACTTTTCATCTTCTTTGTGCATGTTAATTTTATATTCCTTTTTTCTCGATAGTCTGTGTCGATATTTTGGATATCTCGATGAAAGTTTTAGTTCAAGATCGATAATTTCACACCTTTAATTGAATATTTACCTCAATATAATAACAACGTTGTGTGAAAATCTAAGCATGCTATTTTTTACAGTTTGTTTAAGATGCGATACTAATTACCGTTCTACCATAAAGGTATCAGTTTTAATGACAGACAGAATGTTGCAAACATCGTATCATCGAATTGAGTGATTACATGTAAATTGTACAAATGTCATTTGATTCAATCAATCAGCCTCAACTTATATCTCATACTGTCGAGCAATCCAAAGAAGGACCCGGGTATGAGCATTGATCATGACAGTGTAATTCTACTGTACGGCCTGTAATATGAAAACAAAAATACAATTGACATACTGACGACAATTAGCAATTGACAACACTCATTACTGATTCTACCCAGAAAGCAGACTCGTGAGAACAGTTCATATTAGCTGTGAGTTTCCTTCGCAATGGAGCATAAATAAATAAGTATAAACTAAAGTCTCTTTTAACTTATTAAATTATTATATAACAAACAAAATTTAGGATCCCTCCCCTCAGGATTCCTGTACTTTGCACATGTGTTACAATGTAAATTCATATCTCATGAATGTTTAGAGTTCATTCTTAAATATCTTCCAAATGAGCGACAAGGCTGAATGAGAAATATTGCAGAATAACTCCACTTTTTTCTGCCTAATTGCTTCGCTAATTGAGTCAGATATTTGGGAATTGCTTCCTATTGTATATAAATTGGTAGTAAATTCCTGCCTTTGCGGCAAGCTATTACAGAAAATAACTTGATACAATATAATTTGATGATGGATTTGGTATTCCGATGGCAATTTGTTTTGATTATTTGTCTTAAATAAGCTGTATACTAATGATGCATTTGGCTACAGCCAGAAATTGTTATGAAGTTTTACTTCTTACATAAAGTGTTCAGCATATCAAGGAATTATATAGAGACGGAAAGGCAACTGATTGATATTTTGTGAACGCTCGCAATTTCACTCAAAAGCTCACCATATCTCGTTTGAAATTATCTTAACTTCCATTCATGTCAGGAACACGAATCAAAATTCTTACATTGCAGAATGAAATTCTCATCAAAACAATACCAATTCCCAGCAATATGTGTTTGAAATTGTTGAAGCGTTTCTGATTTCAAAATTTGTATGTATACTGCAGCTAAAATAACAACAGATTATGAGAAATTTTACTTCAAACCTCAATATCTTTAATTCAAGATCATTTTCGTGATCAAAACATTTTTTATCCTTTAAGATTACATACAACTTACATTTTATGTACAAGAGATCAGTTGCCTGTAAGTTATGAATGGTTATTTAACAAATAATTAATCTTTTGTGTGCTATTTTATCAACATTTAGTCAGGAGATGGAAGTTTCTTTTCGTTCTATATTATAAAGTCTGAGGATATGAAAGAAAACCTTTAACTTCTGGCAAGGTTGTACTTAAAGAAATAGCCGGGTTCATATTTTATGTTTGTTTGATTGTGGGCCGGAGGTATTTTTACAGTTTTACTTTAATGTTAAAAGATGCCATTTGTAGGATAGTAGTAATATAAAAGTTGTCACTCATTATTGTGTTCAGGTGTACCCAATTCTTTGCACAATAATTGTAATTGTATTGTTCAGTATGAAGTTCTCTTTGCATCAAATTAGTTCTTACACATGTAAATGTATAACCATAAATATTGATATCCATGTTTTACTATTCATTCAAGAAATTATTGACAACTGTTATAAAACCAGTAGTTCATGGGTTGGATCCACGGCCAGTTCATACCAAATACTTGAAAAATGGTACTTGAAGCTTCCTGATTTATGCCAAAAGTTAAAGCAAGACTGTAGGAACATCTAATGTTTAGTCAAATAAACTCTCAAAATTATTCTATCTGTCATGGTTACTAAATATCTAAGGTTGGAATTAGAATTTTTCAGTTGGTGAATACAACCCCAGGCCATGCAACACTGGGCTCATTTAAGGTTTGTACCTAAGGCCATAATAAATTAATTGCCAGATTATCATCCCCACCCTCCCCCTGATTTTTATGCCTCCTGGCTGGGCCGACCCTTTTTTATTTTCATAAATAAAAAAAGGAAATCACAAATTTTAAAAATGAAAACAAAAAATAAAATCCTCCCGCCCTCCCTGTTTTTAAGAAAAAATTTGGATGATAATCTAGCTATTAATTTTTAATGGCCTAAGCCTTGAAAAGTTAGTGTGCTGGACAATCCTTTAAAAGTTTGGATGCCATTAAAGGTCTTTTCTGTAATTCTATACGAGCCAGTGATATTGAAGACCATAAACCTTTTGTTCCTTGGAAATAATGTATCTCAATATAAATCCCCTGAGTTAATAACTGATGCAGCAATAACAATATGGGTGAACAGAGATTAAACAAATCTTTTATCGATATTAGACTATGGAATTAAATATTCAAAGCCGTTTCATTTCCGCGATTGGAACCAAGATTGAAGTTACAGTAAAAAATGCGATATAAGGATTGAAATCTCATCATCTATTTTAAGACTCAACTGACATTACGCAAAAGTGACAGGCCTCATCGCGTTGTTTGTCCTAGTCAATACAATGTAATATAATGTAGTGTTTACTAAGAGACAATTAGCTTGTCTAAGGAAAATGGTGGCACTGGAAACAATATTGATTGCTGATTGGATTATTGACTGGTTTGATTGACAGCCTCAATGTCAGGTCAGTTACTAACTCTACAATTCATTCCCTTGAATACAGATTGTACATATTTTGTTTGATTGTTTTTTTGTTTGAATATATAGCATCCTTTTTATGCCATCCAGAGCTAATTATTGGATGTGATTATCTCAAAACCAATATCATGACAGATAACATCTGTATCTGAGATTGAGCCAGTTTTCTGTAAAAAATACGTTCTTTCTGTTAATATTGTAATCTAGAATAATATTTATAATTTAATACAATTTGTATTCAAAAAAACTTATAATGACAACTGATTCTTGTCTGTGTATTACAATGCAAAGAAAGACTTGGTAAATGGTAATAACTTCCTAACTTGGCGCTGAGCATTTAGAGGAAAGTTCTAGGCCATTCAAAAAAAGAATATATTAAATGTTTCTTTCCGCCCTAATAAAATGGTATGCATCAGTGTTTAAAGCAGCTTAACAAGATGTCAGCTGGTGTAAATATTTTATCTTCCTTGTTTCCAGTATAGGGAAAATACCAAATTACCAGACAGAAAGACATTCCCCGTGAACAAAATCAATAATTTTCCTGATGGCATACATTAATTAAGTGACAAAAACAACAAGTTGCGCACATCTTAATGGTAGAAAAGTGTCGAAGCCGGAATGGAACATGTCGCTCATTATATAAATATAACAGATCACAGGAGTTGTGAAAAATGAGAACATGTGTACTTAAATAGACGTATATTTTATCTGTACACCTTTTCATCTTAAATTTGTATACAATGCTTATTTTCAAAATGTTAATAGGTAAAAATAAATTTTTTTAGTAAAATAATTTGTTGTTGTTTTTGTATGGTGTTTAGCTTCGCTTTCATCAATTTTACAGTCATATCGCGACGGTGTCTACTTGAGACAGTATTCTAAGCGCTGTCACATTGGAGTATCATGCCGCAGACACATGGTATGATACCCCACCCAGTCACATTATATTGTACTGACATCGGGCCGACCAGACCTAGAACTCTCCTCTAAATGCTGAGCGTCAAACGAGGAAGCTTCTAGTACCATTTTTAAAGTCTTTGGTATGACCCGGCCGGGGATTGAACCCACGACCTTCCGCTTGCGAGGTGGACGCTCTACCACTAGACCACGCTGCGGTATTTAATAAAATAAACCAATAAACACTAACTTGTTAAATGCTTCTTAGTCCCTTACCTGTTTCATCTGAGGAGACTAAAGGGCATCTAGCATCAGCCCGGAAAGATTACTAAAAAGTTTCCAAGCAAGGTTGGTGATACTTGTGGATAGAGGGGCAATAAGGAGATAATGTAGGTCATTCTTTTTTTCAGTCGGACAAAAATTGTGGTTACTTCGACAACAAATTTGGCAAAGTTACAGATACAACCTGGAGACTGTGGTACCTCAAAAAGTATCACAGCTACATTTGTAAAACATAGCATGTGGATAGAGGGCAATAAGGAGATCATGCACACCGTTTTATCAGTGGGGCAAAAATTGTGATTGCTATGGTAACAAAAAACGGGGATTTATTTATTACAATGTGCTTGCATTACTCCAGTGTCTTGTTTTACCACTTATTACACTTAGATGTGTTAAATTGCCTGTAAATCCATTGTATATAAGTTATAGTTGACACCAATTCTATTGGGTTGGTTGATGTTATGGTCTTGTGTCAGCTATGTGTCTGGTCTGTAGATTTATGTCTGGTTGGTCACAAATAATTATCTCCATATACTGCAAAACACTTTTTATTAGCAAGAAATTCAAAAAAAGGTTTTTGCTAAATTTGCAATCTTGTTCACTGTAGAAATGTTAACTTAGCATGTCCAAATCATGTCAGTCTAACAAAGATGTATTTCAAATCGTTATTAATTCTGTTCAGGTGCATGTTACAAAGTTTATAAACTTAATTAAGTATTTTTGTGTATTTTTTTTACTTCCAACTGTAATAAAGAGTAAATACTAGTTGATGAAAAGTAAACACTAAGCTAATCATGTATAAATATTATAATCAATTGACCAAAATATTATAATCAATTGACCATGAATAAAGACCTACCGTAATAACAATTATCAATCAATAAATATCTGCTGGATTAATAAGATAACAACCTGATCATCCAAGGCATCAGAATAAAAAATGCATTTCAAGTTGGACTTCAAACGTCATGAATTTAACATATCGTGAATAAATAAAATGGGACGAATCAGAGCAAATTTGCGAAATAAAGTATATGTATAAGTATAAATTACAGTTTATGAATCCGAGATAAAAATGGTCTCACAGGAATAACTGGCAAAATTTCTCGTTTAGAATCTGTGCACCCTGCTGGGCTTGAATTCGAGACCACAACGGTGAGAGATAAATTATCTGAAGATGGCAACTTGGACCATCCAGCAACAGAGATGTAGATCAGATTTATCTAAACGTTCTTCTAATTGTTGTAATCAAAACATGCCTCAGAAAAATTGTCAAAAATTCTTCTGATAAAAGTTGCAAGAACAACTTCTTTAATAACATCTTAGAGAAACTGCACCGACTTCTGAGTTAAATACATAAAATTCTGGGTAATTTATTTACCCTGGTAGATTGACCCAGTGTCTGACTTTTCATTCTTATCACGCTATTTAAAAGAAAATCTTAAATATTTACACATTTCATGTGCAGAATAATGGCTTTGATGTATATATTTTAACAACAGACCTCTGTTTTCAATCATTCCCTACATAAATCTGAGACGTATCACAGTAGTTGATCTTTATAATAAAATAACCAGTGTCTGTTTTCAACTACTGAATAAGACGTTGGGTATCACCAATTTCATAACAATTTATAAACCACCACGCAGGCTATCTCCATCAGATATAGAGAGACAAGTGGATTAAACCTACATGCTCCAAAAATGTTTCAAACAGTGCCCACAGTCACATGCAAACCATTATAATTAATGTTTTAATTTTCGTGTAATGTATTCTGAGAAATAAGGAAATATACTTGGAAAACAGTTGAAGTACATTGTATGTATTGTGGGATTATTAAGTAAAATTTGGACAGCAGCTATTTGTAAGCAAAAATGATTAAAATAGTCTTGCAAATTGACAGATTTAGTTACAAGCTAATCTGCCATGAGGCCATCTATTATTTACTATACATACAACAATTTTTTCAATTGAGAACATAATTCTACTCAATAGAGGTGACCACTAACACAAGTTTGACTTAGCCTGATTAAATAAGGCGTGAATGGACAGCTTTTTTATTATTTTGATATCTGATCTGCTGACTCGGGAGACGCAAAATAAAAATCTTTAAAAGGCTCCATAGACACGTGCAATATGTCGCACTAAGGTTTGACTGTGTAATTATAGTGATAAATTTAGATTTTAGTATGAATTTACTGTTCATGCATGTAACATGCAAATAATTAATCTCCCAATATACAACTCGTCTAAACGATGACTTATTGATGCAAAAACATGGAGAGAATCTTATTAACGAGAAGAGGTTTTCTGTGGCGGAGAGGTCTATGGGGCACCATCTAAAGATTATTTACCTCTCACCACTTAGGTTCGAATCCAACTTGCTCCACTAACTTCATGTGAGAAAGTTAGCCAGTTACTTACAGAAGGACGGTGATTCTACTCAGATTCTACAGAGATCTTCCACCCATAAAACAGGATATATGCCATATAACATGAAATGTGTTGGAAATGGCTTTAAACCCTATTTAAAAATCATAGAAAAGTAATAGGAGTAATAGTTAGTATTTAAGTAAAAAATTAACATTTTCTTAATTGTTAGATTTTTACTGTGCGTCAACATGCTTCAATGAAGCAGGCGGTAAGGTTGTCCAGATGCGTATTTATGAAGTGGGCGGTAGGGTCATCCAGATGCATATTTATGAAGCGAGCGGTAGGGTCTTCCAGATGCGTATTTATGAAGCAGGGGGTAGGGTCGTCCAGATGAGTATTTATGAAGCGGGCGGTAGGGTCGTCCAGATGCGTATTTATGAAGCGGGCGGTAGGGTTGTCCAGATGTGTATTTATGAAGCGGGCGGTAGGGTCGTCCAGATGTGTATTTATGAAGCAGGCGGTAGGGTTGTCCAGATGTGTATTTATGAAGCAGGGGGTAGGGTTGTCCAGATGCGTATTTATGAAGCAGGGGGTAGGGTCGTCCAGATGAGTATTTATGAAGCGGGCGGTAGGGTCGTCCAGATGCGTATTTATGAAGCGGGCGGTAGGGTTGTCCAGATGAGTATTTATGAAGCAGGAGGTAAGGTTGTCCAGATGCGTATTTATGAAGCAGGCGGTAGGGTTGTCCAGATGTGTATTTATGAAGCAGGGGGTAGGGTCGTCCAGATGCATATTTTTGAAGCGGGCGGTAGGGTCGTCCAGATGCGTATTTATGAAGCGGGCGGTAGGGTCGTCCAGATGAGTATTTATGAAGCAAGCGGTAGGGTCTTCCAGATGCATATTTATGAAGCAGGGAGTAGGGTCGTCCAGATGCGTATTAATGAAGTGGACGGTAGTGTCTTCCAGATGCGTATTTATGAAGCAGTGGGTAGGGTCGTCCAGATGCGTATTTATGAAGTGGACGGTAGGGTCGTCCAGATGCGTATTTATGAAGCAGGGGGTAGGGTCGTCCAGATGCGTATTTATGAAGCAGGGGGTAGGGTCGTCCAGATGCGTATTTATGAAGTGGGCGGTAGGGTCGTACAGATGCGTATTTATGAAGCGGGCGGTAGGGTCGTCCAGATGCATATTTATGAAGCAGGCGGTAGGGTCGTCCAGATGCGTATTTATGAAGTGGACGGTAGGGTCGTCCAGATGCGTATTTATGAAGCAGGCGGTAGGGTCGTCCAGATGCGTATTAATGAAGTGGGCGGTAGGGTCGTCCAGATGAGTATTTATGAAGCAGGCGGTAGGGTCGTACAGATGCGTATTTATGAAGCGGGCGGTAGGGTCGTCCAGATGCGTATTTATGAAGTGGGCGGTAGGGTCATCCAGATGAGTATTTATGAAGTGGACGGTAGGGTCGTCCAGATGTGTATTTATGAAGCAGGCAGTAGGGTCGTCCAGATGTGTATTTATGAAGCGGGCGGTAGGGTCGTACAGATGCGTATTTATGAAGCGGGCGGTAGGGTCGTCCAGATGTGTATTTATGAAGTAGTGGGTAGGGTCGTACAGATGTGTATTTATGAAGTAGTGGGTAGGGTCGTCCAGATGCGTATTTATGAAGCGGGCGGTAGGGTCGTCGAAATGCGTCTTAATGAAGTAAACAGTTAATGAACACTAACTGGGTAAGTGTTTAACGTCATTTGACTGACAGTTTATATACCTGTGGGTGGAGCTACAATAAAAGCTGAGATGATTGATGTTTGAAAGTCATCTGTTGCTAAGGCCATTTCTAAGCATAGCTGGCGCTGGCTTTGTAGTTTGTACATGATACGTTTAGAATTGAATCAGTGGCGGAGACTGTTCAATAAATGTCATTAATGCATGCACGGTGATGACAAACTTTTTAATAATTAAGATCGAACTTGATAATTGAATAATTTTTAGGCATTTAGCAAATAAGATCAACAAAATTTTGAAACTTAAAGTGAGTCTTTGGCTGACAAATGAGGTTAAACACAAAGTTATCAGTAAAAGACAGTTAAAAAATTTATACTAAGGATGAGACCTCAGGGAGTGTGTGCTGTATTTCACCGAGACATGTTGTTATATCGGCTGTCTGGTCGTCACTATGATGGTAGTGTGGTGATGGCACGTGCAGCCACTTGGGTGACATATTATGTCTTAAGTAGGCATTCTTGAGGCCTTCCATCTTTACAAGAGACAATTTCCTGAACAAATCAATAGGAGCGGTGACATTAATTGGCAGCTGTCTTCATGTGCAGACCTGCGGCATGTAGCGGCATATTTTGGTGTTTCCAGTTGATTATTCTTATAATTGTTCACCATGTTGAAAAATCAGATCCAGGATTTTCAGTAAAGGAGAGGTGGAGGTGGTAATTTAACGATCTCAGAGTGGGATTTCCAAACTCCAGAAGGCTCCAAGTTTGTCCAATAGTAGCATAATATATTGAAAGGCAGATCCAAGATTTACAGTGGAGGAGGGTTGGGGGTGGTGGTGGTGTTTGTGTGGGGTGGGAGGGGTTGTAATTTAATAATCTCTGAGAGGTTGAGCAGGGGGCTCTAAGCTTGTTCAGTGGTAGCAAAAAAATAATACACTGAAAGGTGGATCCAAGAATTTCAGTAGAGGAGAGGGGTGAGGTTGTAATTTGATAATCTCTGAGAAGGTGAGTGGGGTCTCAGGTTCCAGGGGGATTCAAGCTTTTCCAGTGGTAGCATAATACACTAAAAGGTGGATCCAAGATTTTCAGTGGAGGAGAGGGGTGGGGTTGTAATTTGATAATCTCTGAGAAGGTGAGTGGGGTCTCAGGTTCCAGGGGGCTCCAAGCTTGTCCAGTGGTAGCATAATACACTGAAAGGTGGATCCAAGATTTTCAGTGGAGTGGTGGAGGGGGGGGGGGGGGGGGGGGGTAATTTAACAATCTCAAGGGGGAGTTCTCAAATTCCAGGGGGCTCAAAGTTTGTCCAGTGGTAGCCTTTCCAGTGAAAAGTGGCTGGGTTTGGCAAGTTTACAATCACAGAAGGAGTTTTCAAATTCCAGGGGATTCCAGGCTGAATTGACCTGACCCAAGAATGCCTGTTGTTTGTCCAAGTAAATACATGTACAGTGTAGTGTCTACTTTGACATCATTTGTTTGTCTAAGGAAAATAGCAGCGTAGCAACCAAAATCTATCGCTGACTTGTAAGATTGATAGTCCACATCAGGTCAATTGTCCAGTGGTAGCAGTCTTGACACTTAAAAATAAACCCTGGCCAGGTTGTATCGGTCAGTCATGTTATACAGTCGGTTAATTTTTTATCCAGATCAGCTTTCTTCAAACTCTATCACTAATTAATACACTATGTTAGGCTTATGATTTGTTATCATTGTAAGACATACATTTATTTTAAACTTTAAAGTTTTAATTTTTGTTTTTTTTGTTTTAATTGGATTTAATGCCATCAGGTCATATTTGGCATATCCAGTTTTATTGGTGATGGAAGACCTCAGAATGAATCTGAGTAGATTCATCACCAGCCTTCCGCAAGTAACTGGCAAACTTTTTCACATAAAGTTTTCGCAGCGCGCGGAACTGGAACCTATGATCTTAGCGGTGAGAGGTAAGGGATCTTGAGACAGTACCTTAGACCACTTACCCATAGAGGACCCTATAGATTTAGTAAATGCATAGTGCATTATGCTTGCATCAAGTACAATATATGTGTTCACCTAACTATTCCAAGCTCTTTTGCATAATGGAAGAAACTTTTCAACAACTCTCTTGGTTACTGAAATAAAACCTGACTTCCGATTAGCGGTTTTCCTTAATTTTAAGCAGCGTGTTTTTTGGAGTGGGGGAAGTTTCATGTTGTTTTTTTTTAACCTTAATTTGCTGTTGCTGCATTGTTGCAGAAATAAATGAGTGCACATCATGAGATTTTGGAATTAATGAGTTTGTGCGATGTCTGTGTTTCAGCATTCGCGTTATCAGGAATTACGTTATTATTCAGAATGCAAAATGTCGATAGACATTGTTTGCAAATGGTAATATTGATGTGAATGGGAGTTAAGAATAATAAAATGGTGCTATCGTACATCTGCATAACATCATTTATATTTGGAAACAAAGTGACTGACACATAGTGTATATTGAATAATCGAGTATGTGGTTAGCTGTTTAAACCTGTTTTCGACACATTACAAGTATGATTGGTGGAGGCGGGCCTAAGAATGAATCTGAGAAGCACCTGCGGCTTTTGTAAATTTACCCTTAATAGCTGACAAACTTTCTCACATTTTTATTTCTCTTGATTTTAAATGGAGCTGGGCTAGAATCAATGATCTCAGCATACCGGTAATTTTTGTTAAAAACGGGGAAGATGGGAGGGGTTATTTTTTTTTATTATTTTTAAATTTTTTGATTTTTTTTTATAAAACTCTTTTTTTATTTATTTTTTTTTGAAAATAAAAAGGGTCGGGGCAGCATGACAATTAGGGGCAGGCAGGGATGATAATCTAGCAATTAATTTATTATGACCTTAAGTAGCTAAAAATAAAGTTACCACAATATCATGCACACCATGAGGTTACCACAATATCATGCACACCAGGTTGTATAGCAATATTGCTGACTATCTTGGAAGTGATAAAATGCCATTAATATAGGTGATGGTTATATATATATTGTATATTGAGAAGTTTTTTTTCATATGAAATTAAAAGTTGGTCTTATCAACGATTCTTATCGCCTCATCCTCTTACTGGTGAGAAGTATGACACATTATTGATAAGCATTAATTTGATGATATTTTTGTACCTGGATGACACTCGATAAAATTTGGGTATGAACTTTTTATCTAAATGTTTTCAAAGTTTTGTCAGGTTTTAATTCTTACGTCTTCTTGCAAGTTTTCAATATTAAAGAATATTTTCCCTCCTTATTTGATACCAGATAAAACGGAGACTTTCTGGCTACTTATCATCTTAGTTACCTTTTATCTTACTATTTATATCAAATTAATAGAAATGATTCTAATTTTTCTAAGGATATAAAACCAGTAACCGGCTTTCTTTGGCAATCAGAAATTTGAACGGGTAGTAGTACAGTAGGTAGAGTACTGGCTGCTCACGCTAGAGGTCACGAGTTCAATCCCACTCTCGACCAGATGAGCTCTCAAACAATTCTCAGTACTATATTATAGTGTTACCAAGGAAACAGACTCGCAAGTGTAAATAGAATGTTATAGAAATTCTGCAAGATATCAGGGACCCATCCTCTTTTTTTTACATGGATTTACATTGTTTTACATTGATTTACATAGTTTTGCATTGATTTACATTGTTTTACAATTTACATTAATTGTAAAACAAGTTTTTGCAACTTGTACAACTCGCACTCTGGAAGAACCAATACAAAGCATATGTTGGCAAAGTGTCCTGCACATGGACACAGCACACACTGTGACCTACGAGAGGTAAAACACTAGTGGACCTTGATCTTACTCGTTTTCAGAAAAAAATGAGCACTGCATGCATAAACATAACCACATAAGATGTTGCCATATAAATAATAGTTTTTGTGAATGACTTTACACTTACATGGGGGCTGTAAACCACTTGAGGTACTCCCATGCAGTGAGATTTTCAGTGGCGGTGAACTTTTATTGTTAGTTAGAAATTGCACCTCAGCCATGTTTATGCATGATGTTCGAGTATTTAATCCAGATGGTGTTGGTTTTCAATATAATCTGAATCTAGCTGTCAGTCCCCGACAGATGGTTAGATTACAGAGTTCCTATATGAGTAATCGATGCTGATTGGATAGTCCAGGGGTTCCACGATATTGTCTGCTTTGATTTACTTCATTGTCTTTTTCCCCAGAATCAGACATTGTCAGGGGAATTTCCATTATGATTTCATGCTTCTAAAATGTTGTATCTTTTTATTAAAGTAGACATGGATTGTGGCTCAGGGCAGATCCATGTATGCAAATAAGAATTTTTTATTTTGAAAAATATTTCTGCACAATATTCCATGACATGCTGTTTCAAACAAGACAAGATGATTTTGTTATTTTTTTCCATGAAAGGATAAAGTCTAAAGGTCATGTCTGGTAATATGCCAAGGGAGAATATTTTGATAAACTCAGATTCATTGTCCATTCAAAGCGGTATCCAGAGCAGGGAGTCATAAAATTATTGTTCCTAAATGTCTGGGCTCAAATTCTTCAGTGGTTCAAGATATGCAATTATAAAGGTGAAAAAGCATTCCTTGAACATTTTTTTTATGCACCCCAAAAAATTTCTGTCTGTCTGTCTGTCTGTCTGTCCGTCCATCCTTCCGTCCAGTATTTCTTGTCCGGCCTGTTACTTTGTCAAAGTCACAATTTGAGTTTGTTTGACAACACTTTGAGTTTGTGTGAGATTTCGTGTCCGGCCTTTAACTTTGTCATGCATAGATGGATTTGGTTGATACTTGCGACAAATGATCAACATAACATGATGACGTGTCGCGAGTAAGACCCACACCCGTACCTCAAAGGTCAAGGTCACAATTTGAGTTTGTTTGACAACACTTTGAGCTTATGTGAGATTTCGTTTCTGCCCTGTAACTTTGTCATGCATAGATGAATTTTCATGATACTTGCTACAAATGATCAACATAACATCATGACATGTTGCTAGTAAGACCCACACCTGTACCTCAAAGGTTAAGGTCACAATTTGAGTTTGTTTGACAACACTGAGTTTGTGTGAGATTTCGTGTCCGGTCTGTGACTTTGTCACGTATAGATGTTTTTTTTTAAATACTTGCTACAAATGATCAACATAACATGACAACATGTCGCGAGTAAGACCCATACCCATACCTCAAAGGTCAAGGTCACACTTTGAGTTTGTTTGACAACACTTTCAGTCTGTTTGAGATTTCGTGTCTGGCCTGTAACTTTGTCATGTATAGATGGATTTGTTAATACTAGCTACAAATGACCAACATAACATGATGATGTGTTGCACATTACACCCAGAATCCCACTTCAAGATCAAGGTCACAATTTAACTTTGGTTGATGACACTTTCAGTTTGATTGAGATTTTGTGTCTGGTCTGAAACTTTGTAACCTAAAGATAAATTTAAGAAACACTTGGCTCAGTTTATCAGCATGACATTACAAAGTGACATTACAAAGTGTCACACTTTGAGTTTGTTTGACAACACTTTCAGTCTGTGTGAGATATCTTGTCCGATCTATAACTTTATCATCTATGGATATATTTTAAAAACACTTGGCTCAGTTGATTAACATGACATAATTAAGTGTCAGGTGTAAGACCCAGAACCTTTCCTCAAAGGTCAAGGTCACACTTCCAATATGTTTGATATTGCATGTCTGGTCTGTGACTTTTGTCTTTAACTTGGCTCAGTTTATCAAGATGATATAACGACATGTCATAAGTAAAACCTAGACACGGTCACACTTTGAGTATGTATGACAACTCTTAATCGTTTAAGATTTCAAGTCTGTCCTTTAACTTTATCATACATGGATGGATTTCAAAAACACTTTGCTTAATTTATCAATTGATCAACAATTGATCTGTAACTTACATTTAGGGATTTTAAAATAGCTTGACACAAGTGATCAGCATGTCATGATAATGTTTCACCTGCATTTAACTGTTGAAATACCCAGACCATTACATCAGATGTCAAGGTCAAGGTTACACAAAGGTCAAAGTCATGCTTTAACGTAAAAAAAAAAAAATAAATAATTGAAATTGCATGTCTAGTCTGAAACATTACTCCATTACTCTTGATATTCATGGATACATTGCTTCCTATTATATCACATATTTTTATTTTTCACAGACCATTTGGGGGGCATGTGACACTTATTAGTGACATTTCTTGTTCGCCCATGATGTGGTTCGAACCAACAATTCTGAAATGACGCAAGAATTGCCCAGAAATCTGGTATCAGCATCAGATTTACAGTGATTTCTAAAATGACTGACCATTTAATACATGGTAGGAAAAGATAATCACTGCAATACAAAGCCCTGAAAGAAGAAGAAAAAGGGAACTAAAGTTTTGTTTCTACCTCCTTCATTTGAAGGTCCAGAATACCCAAGGGAGATAATAGAGGCGTGAGTTCTAAAGTGTTTTTGTTGTGATATTTGTCTCTAGGAAATGATTTGCTTTGTTACATTTCTTTGAATCTTAGTCAGGCCTGATAAGCTCAGTCGGTTGCGCATCTGACTATCCATCCAGGGGTCATGAGATCGAATCCCCGCCTGGCAGCAGTCTCCGTGATGATTGATATACTGCATTGTGTCTCACCATTCATCTCTCACTGCTGATTCAAGTGGGAAAGTTATCAGTTACTTGCGGAGATGGGATGTGCTTGAGCACTGGTTAACTTTTTAGGATCCCAGGAAACAGTGGTTAGGTGTGTTAGCCCTCGATGGCATAAAAGTGATGCTTTATATTCTATCAATCAATCAATCAATCAATCAATCAATCAATCAATCAGTTGAATCTTAGATCTGTTGCGATACCACTTGAGGAAATACTCAGCTTTGTTGGAGAACTTGTATTTTTGAACCTAGATTTTTTGCAAAGAATATTTAAGAAATGTTCTGCTTTATCAAACTGTTTTTAAATCTAGATAATTTTTCATCAAAATACTTCTCATCTCAAGCTGTTGTGATACATCTTGAGGCATTGCTCATCAATTAACCGTATCGACACAATTTTTTTTTAAATGTTCCTTAATCACGGATGACTGCTGTGCCAAAGTACATAAAACTTCTTTTTTTTTTTAACAAAATATTCAGATAGTTTGTTTTATTTCACACAATATTAATCAGTGTTCCATATCTCGGAAGCATAATTTCTCTTTTCTGGGTTGTAATAAAAAGGCTACAGACATCACAGATTGATTGCCAATGTAAAAAAAAAATACATCAAAATATTATATTTCGGAATGAGTGCTTTCAAAAGATTGAAATTGTGGTTTTTATTTCCAAAGAGTTCAAGTATATTTTCTTGTGTTTTTTTTCCAGCTGGATCAATTTATATTGATTTGATTCCTTTTTGGATGTTTGGGGCTTTATTACAAGTGAATGGAACTTGTGAATTATGTAGAATGTCCTGTTGGTAACTCACTTCATGTCGCATGTATTTGAGGAGTAAATTTATGTAAATTTCTGAGGTTTTCTGCATCAAGGATGTTAGATTGATGCAAGCAGTCAAGTTTGATCAGTGTAAGCCTACAATGAATGTAGATTGCGTTATCCAGCGGTAGAGCATCAGTCGTGGGTTTGATCCTCCACCAGGGTTATGCATGATGTGCTTGAGAAAGACAGTTTATCCACACAATATGCTAATAGTATTGGTTCTACCTAGGAAGACATGATGTGTCTTAAGTTTCACAATCAAAGTAAAATAAATGAGTTTAAATGGAAAAAAAGGCAAATGAATATAAAATAAAAGTCTTGTTCTGGAATTGATACGCGATTTATAAATCCAATTCATCATATGAGCATGGTGAAAGTTGAGCATCTGAGAAAACTAAGAAAAGTTCTATTTTATTAATAACTAAGGGTCTTCCGTGGCGGAGTGGTCCAAGGTGCTGTCTCAAGATCACTTACCTTGTGACGCTTATGTCGTGGGTTCGAGTCCTGCTTGCTCCAAAAACTTTATGCGATAAAGTTTGCCAGTTACTTGCAGAAGGATTGTGGATGTATCAGATTCATTCTTCCATCAATAAAACTGGATATAACCTGAAATGTATTCAAATGGGGTTCAACCCCATAAAAAAAAAGAAAAATTAATTAATAACATTACAGTGGAACCCAACAGGAATGTACAAAATAGTTTAAATTAAGGGTTGTTTGAGCCCAAGTATTGTTTAACATCAAATCATACATGCATAATTTTGTACATTATATACATCACAAGAGGAAGTGATTCAAGCTATATATGGTGTTCCAGCCATCCGTGTTTGAGCCAACAGTTCTACTGTAATCAGATATTAGACAGAAATGTTCCCCAGGAGCATGGGCATTGACCATGGCTGCAAATCAACAACGGAACTGACATGTTCTGCTTTCCCTACTAAGTCAAACTCAGAAATGACAATTATTGCTGGAGCTGGCACAATTGCTGCTTTATAATTTTTGAGACTGAAATGGAGTACTTTATTCCAGTAAGCAGTAACACAAGGGGGAGGCATAATTATTCATAATATCTGTTCAGAATGGAAAACCATTATATTGTTTAATGGATCGTGTGGAAATTCCAGCAGTGTTCGTGACTTGGCAGTATTAAATAGCATGAGATGAATGAGCAGTTGTTGCTGAAGTTTTGTAAATCCCCGCTGGATTGTTTCCCTAATAGTTGAACCTCAGTTCACACAGCAGCTTCATGTTCTTGTTGTTTTTTTCTTGTTTTTATTTCAGGTAAACGTTCTTTGAGTTATCCCTTATTAGTCCCATTAAATGCCCTAAGATGGTAGCAATAAAAAAATCATGACAGAACTGATTCAACTGATCGTCAGTAGAAGTCAACTCCAACTGATAGACAGTAGGACAGCTCCAACTGATAGTCAGTAGGACAGCTCCTACTGATAGACAGTAGGACAGCTCCATCTGATAGTCAGTAGGACAGCTCCTACTGATAGACAGTAGGACAGCTCCTACTGATAGACAGTAGGATAGCTCCTACTAATAGACAGTAGGACAGCTCCTACTGATAGACAGTAGGATAGCTCCAACAGTTAGTCAGTAGGACAGCTCCCAACTGATAGTCAGTAGGTCAGCTGCAACTGATAGACAGTAGGACAGCTTCAACTGATAGACAGTAGGACAGCTCCAACTGATAGTCAGTAGGACAGCTCCAACTGAAAGACAGTAGGACAGCTCCTACTAATAGACAGTAGGATAGCTCCAACAGATAATCAGTAGGACAGCTCCCAACTGATAGTCAGTAGGTCAGCTCCAACTGATAGACAGTAGGACAGCTCCAACTGATAAGCTCCAACTGATAGTCAGTACGACAGCTCCAACTGATAGTCAGTAGAACAGCTCAAACTGATAGACAGTAGGACAGCTCCAACTGATAGTCAGTAGGACAGCTCCAACTGATAGACAGTAGAACAGCTCCAACTGATAGAAAGTAGGACAGCTCCAACTGATAGTCAGTAGGACAGCTCCAACTGATTGTCAGTAGGTCAGCTTTAACTCAGCAGCAGTTTTACAAAAATAATTCAAGTGACTCCTCGAAACAAGTTCACATCATTGTGGATTGATTTAACCTGTATTGCAATCATCTCTAGTGTTAAAATAGTAGATATGTCATTTAATTATTTATCACTATAAACCTTTTGTTAGAAGCTTCAGAAAGTGAGACGCTTAACAGAATTCGGAGTACCAGTATCACTTGCTGTATAAGTGCATCTGCCTCGCATGCTGAAGGTTGTGGGTTTGATCCCTGGTCTGGTCATACCAAAGACTTGAAAATGGTACTAGAAGCTTTCTTGTTTGGTGCTCAGCATTTAGAGGATAGTTCTAGGTCTTGTCAGCTCGGAGTCGGTATAATGTGACTGGGTGAAGTATCATACCATGTGCCTGCTGCATGATACTCTAGTGTGGCAGTATTTGGAATACTGTCTCAAGTAGAAACCCTGGTGATATGACTGAAAAGTTGTTAAAAGCCACGCTAACACCATACAGCATCAAATATCAGACATGAAAGGATAAATATATCATTAATTATGTATCACTATAAACGATTTTGTTTGAAGCTGACAGCTCCAGAAAGTGAGCAGCACGACATAATATTGAGTATCACTTACTGTATAAGTGCAGAAGCACTTAAAGGAATGACTACACTAATTGTCATGTTCAGAGATCAAGTATGATATGCTATTGTTCTTGATACTTGGTCTGCTGTTGTTATTATTGTTTTAGGGAGAAAAATAACCCAATCTACTGAAAACAGTTACACAATGACATTTGAGTAATGAATAAAATCGGGGAGATAATCAGATTGGTTGCCACATAGAGGATAACAAATTCAAATGAATTGAATCGTAAATCGGCAGTATCGATCTGCTGCCAGTGCTTGGGAAATTGGGGGGATAAGCGAAATGCGGAAGCCAAGTTGAAAATAACTTTGGTGAGCACAGAGTTTATGGTGTTTGTCTGTGAATATTTAATCAGTCGTCAGTTTGTGTTTTGTCTGCAATCCTGCTCTGTGTTGGTTGGGGTTGCGGTTGGCTGTGGTTGTGTGTTACCAAGTGGTCAGAGTTTTTTATAGACTTAAATATAGTTTGTTTTTTTTTAAAAGTCTTTTGACACCATAATATAGTTTATATAAAGCATTAGTAAGGCCGATCTTAAAAAAAAAGATAGGTATATACCTACCCACATGAAAAATACTGGGTCGGACAGCAAACAAATATATTTTTAAGGATGACCTAAAATCATACAATTTATGTGACTTGTGACTAAACTCACTAGATTTTAGCAGTGGCACAGCCACATGCCATCTTGTTCATCTTATTTGGATATGATAGAGTGCTCCAATCTTGTATACAACTACATGCTAAGTGTTCTATGTCTAAAAAATGTGTTCATAGATAAAAAAAGTTCAATCATCAAACCATGAGCATGGGTAGGGATAGCCAATCATATATTTCTTTGTATTCAGAATTTATTTCTCATTCCCAACAATAAGGTGGTGAACCATCAAACAACAAGGTCATGGACCTGGGCCAACTTAACCAAATATAAACCATCTTAAGACATTTTGCAGGGTCATGGTTTTATACCAATGAAAACAGTTTGCATATTACAGGGATCACTTTAGGCCATGATTTGAGGAATTTCCTGCACGAAATACATAAAAGTCGCATAAAAATCCCATAAATGGAACAAAAAGTGGCATCCAAATGAGAAATAAGTGTTCTAGTGCGTCTCATTCCGCTAGTTTGGCTTCTGTATAACATAATCCACAATAAGATGTCTCACAATAAGCACATAGTCCCATTAAATTTAGGCAAATGGGACATATTGTCTCATGAAGCTTGGGTGATCCCTGATAATAATAAGCGAACAAATACAACCATAGAGTAGATAGAGTGTTTAAGCTGCTCTTGCCAGAGGTTGGGGGTTCGATCCCTAGGTAGTTGCAATGTCTCTCAATAAACAACAAATACAACCATAAAAGAGATAGACTGTTAGCTGCTCATGCCAGAGGTTGGGGGTTCAATCCCTAGGTAGTCTCAATGTCTCAATAAACAACATTCATTGCTGGTTCTTCCCAGGAAGCAGACTCGAGAACTGGTCATATAAGCTTTGAGCTTTCGTCGCAGTCAAGTTAAAAAATATCAGTATCAATTAATTACAAACATGTGAATGAATTGTGGTTTTAGGGCTTACTGACCAATGCATACAAGTTATATGGCACCAACAGGAAGGAATATTCCAGGCTCACCCTCCATAATACAAAAACAATTTAACATACAGATTGATAAAAAGCCATCAACAAAATGAATGTGTAGTATGAACCTAGAACCTTGATACCAGCAGAACTGCAGAGTTTCAATAATTTCTGTCCAATTCTTAATTTTTCACCTCTAACAACATGCATTACAAACAGTGGTCCTATTCTTGCCATCACTCATTTCACACCTTCAAACCACACAGGGGTTTAAAGTAATTTAACAACAACAATAATGAAGATAGTAAAAATGATAAAATGGACAAGACACCAATTGAAGATTTTTACCGCTCTGCAGAGATTGACATGGTTCCCGTCTTGCCTGGGTTCAATCTCCATTAAAAATAAAATAAATTTATAATAGTTTTGATTAATATGTTTGATTGTTAATGTATGAAAAATTAGTATACTAAACATGTCAAATTGCATGCCAAAACCTGGCAAAATACATAATAAATTGTTTGAACAGTACTTTTTAATGCTGCCGTTCTGAAATATTATATTAAATTTTAATGTTTTGTTGTTTTTGTCCTTTTCAGTATCTGGTGTTTTTACCGCTCATCTTATGTTTGATTGTTGGAGGCGGAGCCTATGGCTATGTATACAGAGAGGAGGTAGGTATACAGTTTGGAATGTTACTTTTATAATAGTCATGAGTGAGGGCCCAAATTAATTCTCTTTTTTTGCAATTTGAAATATCTATGAGTATTTGCTGAAACAATATTAGTGACACGGTGGTAAAGTACAATTTTAAGAGCTTAGTTTATAAACTTATTTATTTTACAAAGACAAATTGGTTGCAGGTTTTCCCCAGAGTAGAACCAGTACTGAGTTATAGGCACATAATGTATGAGGATAAAATGTCTTGCTCAAGGGCCGCGGCTGGTGATCAAACCTGTGACCCTCCGATCTTTAGTCCAATGCTCTGCCAGCAGGCCTGGTGCTCCATAAGAAGTTTTCATCCCCGTCTGGGTCAACCTGACACTTGATATATATGCCACTGTAACAGATAGGTATTGTCATAAAATATACAGCAAGGTTATTGTAAAAGATGAACACAACAGGATATGTGGTTATACTGATACAATCATGTAGTTATGCTAGCCATGCTGATATGTGCTGGTGTGCAATCAAGCTGTAACTGTTTTATGCCCCTGCCTTTCAAAAGATGTTAGTTTAAAATTATTTATTATACTTCATTTGTGAAACAGGTTACTGCAACTATACAAATCATGCTCAAAGTCTTGCTGGGTAGAACCAGTACTTAAGCATATGCCGAAAAAATGTCTATCTTAAGGACACCACACATGACCATGGGGGAGGATCAAACCCACGACCAGATCGAAACCCGAGTCTGTTTGTGATTTTGTGTCCGGTTTGTAACTTTGTCACCTAAGGATAAATTTCAAAACCACTGCATCTCAATTCATCAGCTGACATGACGACATGTCACATGTAAGACCCACACTTGGCTCAATGCATCAACATGACATTACAACGTGTCGCGCGTAAGACTCGCACCAAAACCTCAAAGGTCAAGGTCACACTTTGAGTTTGTTTTACAACACTTTGAATCTATGTGGGATTTTGTTTCTGGTCCTTAACTTGGTCATACGTGGATGGATAGATACTTGACTTGGTTGACATGATGAAGTGTAGTGTGTAAGAACCAGAACCTTTCCTCAAAGGTCAAGGTCACACATTGAGTTGGTTTGACAACACTTTGAGTCTGTTTGAGATTTCAAGTCTGATCTCTAACTTTATCATACATGGATCAAATTTAAAAACATATGGCTCAATTAATTAACATGACATGAGGATGTGTCTCGTGTAAGACCCAGAACCTTACCTCAAAGGTCAAGGTCACATTTTCAGTTTTTTTGATATTTCTGTAACTTTATCTTACATGGAGGGATTTTAAAATAGCTAGACACAAGTGATCAATATGTCATGATGATGTGTCACCTACATTACCTGTAGAAATACCCAGACCTTTACATTAGATGTCAAGGTCAAGTTACAGAAAGGTCACGGTCACACTTTAATGTAAAAAAAGCATGACATTGCTTGTCTAATCTGAAATGTCAGTCCATTACTCTTTATATTCATGAATACATCACTACCTATTATAAAATATATTGTTATTTTCACAGACCATTTGGGGGGGTGCATGTGACACGTACCAGTGACATTTCTTGTTCAATTATTCATGGAGAACTCTGCTTGCCATGGCAGCGCAAAGGAAAAACTTAAATAGTCTTCTTCTTTAAAAATGGTGGTCCTGTTTCAAAATAATTTGGTACAAATGATCAGTATGTGACCATCTACCAAAATAGCTAAAATAAACTTGATCTTTTAAAAATTATGGTTGCCAGGCGACATAACTTATATCAGTTAACGAAATCCACTGACACAGGTGAGCGATATCTTAAATTATAGCTGTGTTAGTGTGATATACAATTTTGTTACAAGGTAGTGATGAATATTCTGTGCATGATAACATCATCAGGAAAATAATCCCGTCTACCAGACATGATAACCACTGATAAACTGCAGTTTTCTCCGCAATTTGCTGCACCATAAATATTTATGACAAAGCATATAGATGATAAACAAAATGTAAGCCATCTGTTGAGGAAATAGGAATGGTGGCTCAATCATAATTTCCAGATGTGTTATTAGCATTAGACCCTGCTGTCGAGTTATCCATGTCTCATTACCGATAAGCTGGAAGTTATTTACAATTTGATTACTGAAAATGATACAAATATAGGTTGATTGATCAATTGATATTAATGTCAACAAGTCATTGCTAAATTAAACAAATGCTATACACAGTGGGTATCAAAGTGTTTAAACTAACAACCATAGTCTGCAACCGTGGTGGCACACTGGCACTATAGCCTAAATCATAAACGCATATGCCAAACTAAACATATGCTGTACACCATGTGTATCTATGTGTATATATTTACAACCATAGTCAGCAACCGTGGTGGCATGTGGTGGCACTATAGCCTCAATCATTTATCACCTATGCCAAACTAAACATATGCTGCACACAGTGGGTATTAAAGGATATATATTTACAACCATAGTCGGCAACCATGGTGGCACTATAGCCTAAATCATTTATCACGTGTGCCAAACTAAACATATGCTGTACACCATGTGTATTAAATGATATATATAAACAACCATAACCAGCAACCGTGATGGCACTCGGTGGCACAATAGCCTAGTGTCCATCTTGTTATAAGAGATGTATAAGATAAGATAAGATAAGATAAAAAATAGAATTCAACTCCTATTTTTCGTTATTGAAAAATTATTCACAAATAGGGAATCAGTCTGTGACTTTCGAGAGACTCCTCTCATTCCCGAATACATGAAACTGTGTTTTTAGTAATGAGAAACAACAGTCGAAAAAAACTATTTATTATTTTCATATATTTAAACTGTCATTTAATTTTTCTGTTTTTTAGCTCTACTGGCCAAAGGCCAGAAGTGCTAATTCGATGGTGTGATGTCTGTCGTCTGTCGTCTCCAAAGTGTGTTAACAGCACTTTCTCTGAAACCACTAGGCCAATTAAACTGAAACTTCACATGGATGTTTCTATTGCATAGGAGACTATACAGAAGATTTTTTATTTTTTAAATTGAAATTCAAGATGGCCGCCTTTACTAAAAATAGTCCAATACTTAAAAAATCTTCTTCTCATTAACAGCCCAATAGATTTTCAAAATGTTTATGTAGTAATGATAACCAACTATAGTTTTGTTAAATTTGTTCAAATGGTGCCCCTAGGGTTAAATTGACCTCGCCCCAAGGGTTCAATTAGGGGACACATGATATTATAATAAAAAAAGTTTTGTTTTTTTTAAATTGTTTGGTGAAAGAGGTTCAGATTTGTAAAAATGACTAAGATCCACTGTCTTAAGGAGTCAAGTGGTGCCCTAAAAGGGTAAAAATAAGGAATTATAAAAATTGTTTTCTTAAGAACCAGTATGTCAGATTTGTTGATATTTGGCATAAATTATCCCTATGGGTACGGGTTTGATTTCAGATAAGAATTTAGGGACTAAAATTTATAGGGTTCTGTAAGGGGACTTACAATTTTACATAAGGATAACATGGGAAAACAGAAAATTCTCTATTTTTTATCTTTTCTGAAACCACAAAGCCAATTAAACTGAAACTTCACATGGATGTTTCTATTGCATAGGAGACTATACAAAACATTTTATTTTTTTTCCGATCTGAAATTCAAGAAGGCTGCCTTTACTAAAAATAGTCCAAAACTTTAAAAATCTTCAGTTGTAATATGCGTTATATGGTGAAATTAAAACATTATATCAATTTCAGCTTAACAATTCTGTAGTGTGCTATCAAAGTTACAATTTTATATTTCAAAAACCAAAAGTTGAACATTTTGTTTGCAAAAGTTAATTTTAGTCAACAAACATATCTGACCATAATTTTAAAAAAAAAATCCAGATATTTCTAATTGTTTCATCTTTTCCAGATATTTTAATATTATTTTAATAACTGTTTAAATATTCATATTATTGTGTGACTGTTTCAGCACACACAGTAAGCTAGGTATTTCAGTACATGGAACAGGGATACACTACTGATAAATGGCCTCTTTATTCTATATTTGGTATATAAGGCACTAATGATTCTGTACTCTTTAACTTAATACAGTGGTGTACTTTTGTGGTTGTAGACACTTGAACCATACACCGGTGTGGTTTGGTTTTTCATGATCATAAATCATGATTTTTGTAAAATTCCAGAAGCCGTGAGTCAGAGACTGCAAGTGGCTATGTGTTGCCAGTTAGCCACTGTTTCTTTTAATACTGACTGACTTGGTGTTGTTAAATATGGCATTTAATATCTTTAAGATTTTTTTAATTAAGCGCATAATTATGGCCTTACTGTCAATCTTTATGTGATTATTAGCACATGATAAAATCTTCCTGTAATTTTGTGTTAAAAATAGGTGTATATCCCAATAAAGGTATACAAACAAATTAGTTGGTGAACTTACTAATGGTCTTTATCAATACCGTGATAATTGGTGTAATTGTTTTTCTGATAATCATGTTGCTTGAATAGTTTTTAGCAACTATAAACACAAACTAGATGCTGGTATATTGCTCGGAGTGTTATACCTTACAGTTTGAGCAATCTGAACTCTTCCTGCACTGTTTTCAAAGGCCTTCTGTGATTGGTATCTATGGAGTAAACGGTTAAATAACCAAACACATGAGTACTTGTCATGCAAACAGCCTTACATTGCAGGAGATAATAACCCATATTGTTTAAATAACCAAACACATGAGTACTTGCCATGCAAACAGCCTTACATTGCAGGAGATAATAACCCATATTGTTTAAATAACCAAACACATGAGTACTTGTCATGCAAACAACCTTACATTGCAGGAGATAATAACCCATATTGTTTAAATAACCAAACACATGAGTACTTGTCATGCAAACAGCCTTACATCGCAGGAGATAATAACCCATATTGTTTAAATAACCAAACACATGAGTACTTGTCATGCAAACAGCCTTACATTGCAGGAGATAATAACCCATATTGTTTAAATAACCAAACACATGAGTACTTGTCATGCAAACAGCCTTACATTGCAGGAGATAATAACCCATATTGTTTAAATAACCAAACACATGAGTACTTGTCATGCAAACAGCCTTACATTGCAGGAGATAATAACCCATATTGTTTAAATAACCAAACACATGAGTACTTGTCATGCAAACAGCCTAACATTGCAGGAGATAATAATCCATATTGTTTAAATAACCAAACACATGAGTACTTGTCATGCAAACAGCCTTACATTGCAGGAGATAATAGCCCATATTGTTTAAATAACCAAACACATGAGTACTTGTCATGCAAACAGCCTTACATTGCAGGAGATAATAACCCATATTGTTTAAATAACCAAACACATGAGTACTTGTCATGCAAACAGCCTTACATTGCAGGAGATAATAACCCATATTGTTTAAATAACCAAACACATGAGTACTTGTCATGCAAACAGCCTTACATTGCAGGAGATAATAACCCATATTGTTTAAATAACCAAACACATGAGTACTTGTCATGCAAACAGCCTTACATTGCAGGAGATAATAACCCATATTGTTTAAATAACCAAACACATGAGTACTTGTCATACAAACAGCCTTACATTGCAGGATATAATAACTTGTATTGTTTAAAAGGACATTTGTATGTTCACAAGCATAAGATGGAACTTTATCGAGAGCCACAGAAATTTTTAATTGAAACAGTGTCAGTAAATAAAGTAATTTGTATTGTTACTTTGATTAATACTACACTGCTTTCTTTGTTTAACTAATACATTGTTTTCTATCTGCTTTCCTTTACCTTCAGATTGAGAATACAGTACGGAACTCGCAGCTGTTGAAGTCAATTGTGGAGAAGAAGTATGGGGTTGACCCCAGAGTTACAAATGCTATAGACTACATGCAAGTTGAGGTATTGTGTTTACAATAATCTTATTTATTTAATTGTTAATTTACACATGCTAGAAAATGTTTAAATGTGTCAGATAAAAAAAAAGATTCAAAAGAGCTGTCAGATTTAAAAGGTGTCTGAAAATGACTGATGAAAACTTTTAAATACAATTGTACGACAACAAACTGGCTTGCAATAAACATTCCTTCAGTAATTGATAAAAAAACAATTTTAAAGATAGTAAGACGAGGAAATGATTTTTTAATTCAATGATGATTACTGACCTTGTACATGTCTTTTTGCTTCCTCTAGGCTCATGTTAACGCAACAAGTTCACATTTTTATTTTTATTTTTGTGGTTAAGGGGCATTTAGTGTTAACCCTGGCTGTCTGTCCGTTCTTGCATCAGTGTTTAATATTGGTTTCTTATCAAAACCGTAATAACAATATTTGGTGTGTAGCTGTATAGTTAATAAATACCAGCCAAGTTCAATATTTGTCGGTCCTATGGACACATTTATTTCTTACTTAAATAATGAACACTTTTTAGAGTTAAAACTTATTCAGTCAGGTGGCTGGTCTGACAGTAACAACACCAACCTAGATTATTTAGAGAGAGAAAAAAAGTTGCAAACCAATATTTTAAAATGAATTTTACAATCATTTAACAACAAAAGTTACAATTGTTATTGAATTTTCAATTAACTGGTATCATTGAGCATATATACTTTATATTGTTCTTCTTGAAAGTTACTTAAACACTGTTTGAAATCATAACAAAATAAGAAAGACGTTTTATTGAAACTGTTGTGAAATAAATCAAGTATGTATTTGTTCTGTTGAATTGGATCTTTTTTGTGGATATAAATCATTTATACATTTGGTGGATTGCAGCGTTTATGGTGTTTAATCATTATAGATAGCATTTTCTTGTTGAATTACATGCCATAAAGCAATTTGTGAAGATGCGGTTATAGATTGTCTTGAAATGATTTGATTCCCTACAGCAAAAAATCCCACAAAATAATAAAGTAGCAAAATTACCAAATTTTTGTAGGAAAACTTTTATCTAAGTATCTGCTGTATGTGAAATAGTCATGAATTAGTTAATATATATTTAATTTGTTGTAATTAGTTAAAAGAAACTACTTTCATAATAATTTTTGGAGAGAAGCCATAAATTAACGAACCGGTCATATGTGTAAAAATATCTGCTGTCTATCTGAACATGATTTAGAAAATAGGTTTTTATGCCCCCCGCCATTTTCAATGGGGGTGCATATAGTATCACCGCTGTCCAAACGTATGTCCTGTACGAAAATGGTTTCCGACTGATATCTTTAGTTTTAAAAAACAGATTTAAACCAAATTTGGTGTGTGACTTCACATTCAGACAATACTGGTCAAGTTCTTATTTCGTTCCGGTCTCATGATTTTTGATGGAGTTATGCCTCTTTTTGAACTTAGATTATTGACAAATGTCAAGAAATTGGTTTCCGCTCGATATCTCTTGAAGGATTGGATGGATTTGATTCATATTTGGTAGAAAGATGTATGGTGATAAACTACAGCTCAGGTTACATTTCCGTCAAATCCCTGCATATTAATTAAGTGTTCTGGGCTCTGATTGGCTGATAGTTTCTGGCCTCTAAAGTCTTTATTTATGGACCGATTTTGATGAAAATTTATATTTGGCTTTATTGATATCTACAATGTAGTTACAAAGTGGGGGCATCTGTGCCCCATGGACACATTTCTAGTTCATGAAACTAGTATAATAATGGTTGTATTTTATGGAGAAAACTTTTTATTGTAAAGAGGGAATTTAGTATGCTATTTGAGTCAGTGTTACTTTTACGTTACTTGTATCATTTTAGTTGCATTGCTGTGGAGGGTCAGCCTACACAGACTATATGACATCGGCATGGAGCCTCGATGATCCAGTACACACGTCAAATCGTAAATACAAGGCTCCCCTGACATGCTGCAGTGACTACTGGCTGTACAAGGACGCCCCCGGGGACTCCTACAGATACTGCTCAATATACTTGGTAGACCCTGACACGTCAGGCAACCAAATCTTAGATCCCAATGACAAGATATGGCAGACTGTAAGCATTTAAACTTTTTTTCTTTTTTTATTGTTTTGAAAGAGGTTTTAACACAATGCAGGTTATATGTGGCATCCATATTTTGTCATGCTTTTTTAGAAAAAAAGAGACAATTAGTCGTTACCTTTTAAGACATTACTTTTAACTCTGTGACATCAACAATCCAGAGTTTAATTTTTTTTAGAAACAGTTTGCCTCAAAAGTCCGGAAACATGGTTCATAGCTGTGTTATGGGTAGTACTACTGAAAAACCATGCTGCATTTTACAGGATGACCTTGACCTTTGCACATCTGGGTAGAACAACCATCCTTCCGCAATTAACTGACAAATTCGGCAAAAAGACTGCAAATATTTATTCAACAGGTCAGTAAACTCACCACAGTGGCAAGATCTGGGAAACTGAGTGTATGTTATAAACAAGTTAAGAGTTGGGCCAGATTACTTACTGGCCTTGATGCATCCAAATTCAAGTATATGACTAAAAATGGCAATTACTGTGATTTGTGTTTTAACAGATTCAACTGAATATTATCTGCACATTAACACACTGTTCCTCAAGGAAAAATCAATTACAACAATGACTTGAGAGAAAAAAAATCTGAATTAATCACTTTGACCCCCACATACTGTACCTAATTAGTGACGTGATCTGCAAAATTTGCATTTTTGAGCCATGAATTTTTGTTTTGAATTTTGATGATTCTAAGGGCTGGATTTTTTACATAAAATCTCTTTTCCAAGCTGGGCCCGTCTCATTGAGTTTGTTATGAATATTGATCTTGAATCGCTGCCAGGCCACAGCTTCTGGGGTGATTGGCCATGAACTTTTTACTAAGGTCATTGATCTTCCATCTCTGAATATGTGTGGAAGCTGTCAGTGACATGTGAGATAATCTAATATTGAATGATGATTAGATCAGCCGCTATGTAACAGAAATACTAGTAGTATTAAATAGTGTTGTTTTTGAGAGTCCAACATGTCAAGCTGGTGATCGAACCCGCAACCCCTAAAGTGATGACCAAATACCCTATCCACTGCACTATTGCCCTGCTTTAATGGGTTTGAGATTCGGATATAAAATTCTGCCTTGAAGGCGAACTAGCTCAGCTGACTCTCCACTAATTTGGTTATTTCAAACAATGGAATTTTTTCTATATGAAGCTATAAATGATTCTCCTTCTTTTGGATACCAGACACATTGATTTATTGAGTAATCATTTTAATCCAATTCGTCATTATTGTTTCTTTTACCACAATCTCTTTTAAGACGTCAAAATGTTTACGTCCTATAATATCTATTTTATATAATACCATAACAGATATTATCCAGTAGGTCATGTCATAGATAGTTCAAATGTCACAGTGTGAGGGCGAGATTATACAAATCTTACAGGAGTTTGAGTTTCTGATAGAAAATTTCACCTCGAAGGATAACTGAGCCTCGTTTCTGCAATAACAGTTATCTCAAGGGACGGAATTTTCTATTTGAACAGGAATGAATGAATGAATAGGGTTTTACGGCGTACCAACACATTATACCAACAGGAAGGAAGATTCCAGGTTAACGCTACATGTACAAAAACAACAAATAAACATACAGATTTAAAAAAAATACACCAACAAATGAATATGCAGAATGAACCTAGAACCTTGATACCTGCAGAACTGCAGAGTTTCAGCAAATTCTATCGTATTACTCAAATTGTCGCTTCTTATGACATGCATGAGCCACAATGGTCCTATTCTTGCCATCACTCGTATGGCTCCCTGAAACCACACGGGTTGATAATTTAAAAACAATATTGAACATGACAAAAAATGATAAAATGAACATGACACCCATTCAGAGGATTCCTACCCCTCTGCAGAGATCGTCAGTGATTGTATTCTTAGCCAGAACCACACGGGCTATATTTGAACAGGAAAAAGACATGTGAGATTATTTTTCTTGCATATCAAATTCTTACTTTAATCTAAATTATTAACATATTTTTACCACAATGACTTTTAAAATGTCAAATTAGATACATTATGTCATATGTTTTAATACATAACGTCATAAATTGTTCCAACATCACAGCAGTGTAGGATGAACACATGGAGGGGGTGTAGGATGAAAAATCTGTGTCCGGTAAAATACATGGAAATCCTTGTGCAAAAAAGAAAAATCTCATACCAGTAAAGTAACAGATAATATCTGGTTTATACATAACACACATAATATATATATTTTTAAAGGTAAACACTAGTAAAACATTTTAAGGTAGACAGCCTTTAGGCCAAACCGCAAGAAATGTTTATTAGTACTCAAATAAATATCTAAAAAGCCAAAAAAAAGGTAATTAAAAAAAAATTGGGTTTTGAGAAGGAAGTAATATTGTTTATATTTATAGTAATAATAATATGGCATTTTAAGTTCCGCCTTAAATATTTAAAGATAGAAGCTGTTTATATAGGTAATACTATCTAATAATAGCATCCTGTAGAAACACAAAACACAACCAAGAAAAGGGAGTTTCAGACTTGGTTTTATCATACCCCCGATGTGTTGGCTGTTCTTTCTGCCTGTGTGGTGGGTCTATCAACAACTTGTAGAGCTATTTCCACAGTTTTTAGGTGATTGACTTTGACATCTTTGAACTTCCTGGACACTTACTCAAACTTGAATTAGCAAGCATTACGTGATCAATTTAGGGTAACAGACAAATTTATTTGCGGTTCGCTGTTAGTGAACGCAGCCCTTGTAATGCATCAACCTCCTCAAAGTCACAGTACTGTGAAAAGTGCCACTTTGTGACATGATTCATAAAGCGGCTTTGTCTAGATAATATAAATCATTTTTGAAATGTCACCAGTCGTAATGAACATTTTGTCTAGTTTAAACCCTTTAAGGTTAATATAAGTAATTTTTTGAAATGTCATGATCTGTTAATTTCTATATTTACAGAGTTGTGGTGCAGCATTTGTGGAATTATTCCAAGAAAACATTGGTATTGCAGCTGCCATAGCGTTCAGTATTGTTGGACTTTTGGTATGTACTGACACCTCTGGCGTGAACACGTTTAGCATTTAGTTTCACTAAAATTTATTTGACTAAGTAAATTTTTAAAAATTTTCAGCATGCAGCAATTTATACTGATTTAAGCACAACAAACTTAACCGTTTACTCCATAGATACGCGTTTTCCTGCACCAATCACAGAAGGCCTTTGAAAACAGTGCAGGAAGAGTTCAGATTGCTCGTAACGAGCAATCTGAACACTTCCTGCACTGTTTTCCACTCTGTCAGTTAATTTAAACATTATTCACCCAATAATTCAAAAGCCTTCTATATCAAGTGTCCAAAGGCGTCTATATTAGAGGTGTCCAAAGGGGTCTATATGAAGTAAAGGGTTAAATATCTATATATATAAATAAACATTTACACTAAATGTTTAAATATCTACTTAGTTTAGCACATACTGATGATACTCAATCTGATAGTTTTATCAAGTTCATATTTCTTACAGGGTTCATCATCTTCGTAACTGATGGGTTTCACCAAATCTATATCTGATAAGTTTCATTAGAACTGTATCAAATAAGACATTCTTGTGATAGTCAGCATATCATTTCTACTGTTTTATTTACGGAAGATTGTTTTATATTTCAGATTCTTGCGATAATCAGCGTATCATTACTTCTGTTTTATTTACGGAAGAGTCCATTACCACGTGAGGATGATGTCGTCTACGAGATGGCGAGAACTCAGGAAAAGTCTCCATATCCAGCACGTGGGGGTCCATACGCCAACCTATACCAAAGTTGAGAAAAGATCATTGCACAGTCCATTACACCTACTATGATGTTTATCTTTATATTAAAGACTTTTGTACTATAAAACCAATCATATAATTATATGGACCAGTCTGTATTTGTTGTAATATACAGTATTCACTGTTATTGAACACCAAACTATTATGCTTCATGAACAACGTTATTACTAAAAAAATAATCACTTTATGTTCAATCATGATGCGCATGTTGAGATATTTCATACATCGCTCATAACCAAAGCACGACCACTGTGCAAGTCATAACAAGAAACTGATAAACTTTTACTATTTTGATGCATGTACCATAACTTCTGGATTGTTCCTTCATTATTTTAATATATATATATATATATTCTTTTTTTTTTTTCAATCTTTTTATCAAATTGAATGGCCCTCATATGTTTTATTAATGTTATCATGATTTCAGAAATTAGTGCACCAAATGAAGTGATCATTTTGAACAAATGTATTATATTTTCTCATTGTATTATGTTGACGTTTTCTATTTAAAAAACTGAAAGCAGACTTGCCATAATGTCATTCTTATATTAAAATAACAATAATATCCAATCTTTTAAACACAGACTGATACATCATACCAGAATTTTTCGGGAACCAGCATCAGTAACCAGTAACTATAGATTCGCTGTGAAAGTGTGCTAAAATCTCATTGGTTAAAAAGTCATTTTGAAATATGAATGTAAATACTTTTTTTATAAAACTGTGAATAAATCTGATGTTCCCATACTTGTGTCATCTTAAATAAATCCAGCCCGCACAATATTTCTTGTCATTCTGTGAGTTTTTGTGACCTTTCAACTCTATGCATAGTTCACACCTGGAAATCGAAAAGAAAATAAATCTGTTAAAATTAAATTGTATTTTATATTTAAGAAAGAGAGTACTAAATAAAAATTAAATATTAAAATAATGAATGTTTTAGCCAGTTTCAACTTTATTATTAACAATATTAAGTATATTTGTATATATATATTGTAAGTAAGTTGTATATATATATATATAGTTGACCATTTTCATTGCTGCATTTATTATTGTGTAAAATATCATATGTATGCTTCATTAATTACACGCTCATACTGTTCCCATTCTGTCAATTTGTGTTGAGAAATATCATCTTTTATATAAAATAAAAAAGTAAAATTCTATCTTTTCATCCAATCAACATAAAATTATTTTGTTTCATGTTGGAATGGAAAATAAAAAAAGATGTAAGATTTTGTAATGTTTTTATGTCTCTGGTGTAATTCTACATGCCTGGGATGTGTAACACTGGCACGTCTGGGTGGTAACACTTACCTTTTAGATTGGATCCAAAATTGGGAGGTTGTTGGTTCGATCCTCCATCATAGCTATGTGTGGTGTCCTAGAGCATACAAGTAGTGCTGGTCCTACCCAGGAAGACTTCAAGCATGATTTGTCAAAGTTGTAAGAATTTGTTTTGCAGAATATGTAAAATAAATAAGTTTGAAAAAAAATTCATACAAAATACTAGAAACTATGAAGAGAGTAATATTGTGGAAGAATATACACTGAGTCTTTTTCTTATTTTATTGTTCGTGGATTGTGTATTTATAAGTGTTGTGCTTGGAGAAATTTTACTCAACAAAAAACTTGCATTTAAGAAGTTTTTTAGCAGTCAGAAGTTTTACTGTAAAATGTTCGGCAGTATTTTCATTTAGAGTTATAGTGTTTTTATTGGTCCATGTGATAGATTGTCTTATACATACAACATATACATTGATCTTCAACAGTTTTGCTTTATGACTAAAACACAGAAGAAAATTTTAATCTGGTTAGAAATTACAGGATTATCCATAAAAAATCGACATGCACCTTCATTTTAATATACTGGTACAAGCAAATACAAGTTTCAAAAAACGTTTTTTAACAGCATCTTTTTTTAATTGCCCTTGACTTAAGCACCTTGATATATTAATGCTGAATAAAAAACTACTTGTTTTTTGCAATTTTATTGTAGAAGAAAATTTATTTTATAATACATGTATGTTAGATGCAGATTTCTGCTTCATTATTTTAATCTGGTATCTTGTTTTTTAGCTCATTAGCTATGACGATGTGTTTAGGAACAATACACGATGATATGCAGCAAAATCAGTTGTGTAATATGCCTATTAGATCATATGACAGTGCAATCCATTATTATCTATTATGCTGCAATATACAAAAGAAACTTGCAGGTTCCCTGCCGCACATCAGTCCTGGTAAAAAAAAAAAACACACCGTAATAAACAAAAGAAACTGTTCCAGATTCCCTGCCATACCTCAAGTCTTGGGGAAAAAAATAACCCTTAGATATGAAAGAATGAAATGCGATAAAACCATTTGGTCCTTCCTCCGTAAACAGTGTATGTTAAGTGAGCAGGTGGTTTAAGATGCTGTCATCTACTGACAGTTGACCTTTTACCACTGAGGTCACGGGTTCAATCTCAGCATGGTCCCAAAAACGTAATGTGAGAAAGTTTGCCATATGTTGAAAATGGCGTTAAACCCTATTTAAAATAATGTATACATGCTATAACATTCTGACAACATTGATGTGAAATGGCGCTTTGGACAAGAGAAGAAATAACAAACAGAGTTCCATCCTCCACTACAGCTATGTGTGATGTCATTGAACAAGACACTTTTCCACATAAGCTTAGCACTCATTCTGCCCAGGAAAACTTTGAGAATGATTTTATATAAGTTGTAAGTAATAACCTGTTATACAATCGAAGTAAAATACATAAGTTTAAACTAATATTATTAGGCAGGGAACCAGAATCATGGCATTGTTTCTTCTGATTTTTACAGTCAGTGGGTGAAGCTGGGAACCAAAATGCTTTTGTTTATTGACAGCTTAAATTGTGTGTGTGTGTTTTTACAGTCATTTGTGTCTGTTTACATGTAACCATTATTTCTTGTGTTGTGCAACTTTTTTCATACCATATTTATATTTTATCTTTTTATGATTTGTGAATTTGTTATAAATTACATGTTTAAATAATTATTTTATATACATACACAGGAAAGAGAATGGGAATATAACAATCATGTATAATAACCTGTGAGAATACATTTTTAGTTCAAAACCTGAACATTTATACATAAAGATATATATTATATACAATAACAGCATAGTGCCATCCCTAAATATAAGGTTAGTAACTCATTTTGCACTGTTTGGTGCTAGCTGTAATACAAATAATCTATTATAGTATTTACATATACAAGATAATTTAGAATAGTACGAGTTGTAATATTACAAATATTCATGTCTGGTAACAAGTCTTTTCTGCACGCAATGAATGGATGACAACTTTATCCATTATACTAAAACATTACCTCACCAGTACAATACATTACCATTTGACATCTTTTATCTAATGGAATTGCTACATACCATTTTGACCGTGTGACACCTGTTATCCAATGGAATTGCTACATACCATTTTGACCATGTGACATCTATTATCCAATGGAATTGCTACATACTATTTTGATCATGTGACATCTATTATCCATTGAACTTGCTTGATATTTGATAACTTTGACCATGTGACATCTATTATCCATTGAACTTGCTAGATTTTTGATAATGTTAACCATGTGACATCTTCTATCCATTGAAATTGCTTAATTTTTGATAATGTTGACCATGTGACATTTACTATTCATTGAAATTGCTTAGTTTTTGATAATGTTGACCATGTGACATCTACTATCCATTGAAATTGCTTGATTTTTGATAATATTAACCATGTGACATCTACTATCCATTGAAATTGCTTGATTTTTGATACTGTTAACCATGTGAAATCTACTATCCATTGACATTGCCAGATGTAAGCAGGATACAATCATAATGATTTAATTGTACATTTATCTTCTTCTTAATCCAAAATGTATTCTATTTTTAAGATGTTCAACATTATTATAATTATCTGTCAACAGAGACTTTGTAATATATTTCAAGGGATAAATGCAGAATGGTTGTAAATGCATATAAATAGTGATGGTAATAGAGCAGTATTGCATCAAACTCGTTAAATGTTCTCATTTAGTCGTTTCGGTGTTCTGTCATGAACTCATTGATTTGTTTGTGTCACTCCAAACTATTTTGTTATCGTTAATGATTACTTGATAATAATTTTTACTTTTACAAATTTTACATATTTTGATATTTCCACGATGTGAAGGCAGTTTGATATTTTTTACATTCATACCTGTATAACTGGCCTAAGCCCCTGAATAGTTGGCAGATATTCGACAAGTAATCTAATGTCATTGCTCCATTTTGTACATTTAAAAGTACTGATAAATAAGCAGAGAGCAGTGGCTAACTTATGTTAACTTCCATATTTTATGTTGTTTTTTTTTTTAATAATAATAACTTATAAACTATTTTTCCTGTTGGAAAATGGATTTTATATGAATTCTTGATGGACTAGTATAATTGTTCTGCCAATTAAATCATATTTTGTTAAAATATTTTATAAAACAACAATTAGTATATACTATGTTTCTCAACACCATTTCCTGATGGGTCTGGGAACACTCTCAGTGACCTGGGTTTGTTTTTTCAAACAGAGTAGGAATGGAATATTTTTATTCTGTTGTTGCCTGTCAACTGCTTGGAATATCACAAAAATGTATTGAACAGCATGTCATTACTTCCTATGCCTGCCATCAGATTGATAGCACTGTGTAGTGAGATGAAGAATATGAAATAATGGTGGAAAGCCCATATATTGTCAATGGATTATTATCCATAGTTTCCGCGACCTGGTTAGCTCAGTTGGCAGTGCGTCTGACTATCAGTCCAGGTTCATTAGTTTGAGTTCCCGTCTGACCACAGTTTCTGTGATGATCGATATATGACATTACGTCTCATTGTCATATGTCTCTCGCCAGTGGTTCAAGTGGAAAAGTATAAGTAACTTGCAGAGATTGGGTATGGTCGAGTACTGGTTAACCTTCTGGAACCCTTCGAAAGAGTGGTTAGGTTAACTGATCGCCTGTTAGCTCTTGATGGCATAAAATGACATAAAATATTCAGTCAATCCATTTACTGTCTAACAGAGCTAAGTCATATATATTTAAAAGTATTATCAAAAGGAGATTACACATGTATTATTTCATAAAAGGGAAGTAACTCGTGTTTGTTTACAAGATCATGAAGGGAGATGACTCTTATGATATCAAAGGGAGATGATCAATGTAGAGAGTTATAGCCCATATATATAAATAAGGTTTCACCATTGTTTTTGAAAGGAAAAATCACCAAAGATAGAAATAACAAACATTCCATAATATAACACAGTATGTTTGTGGTGGTGCTATTGTTTTATATCAAATACGAAAAATTTGACATGGCTTAAAATCTTTCCTTTTTTTTGTGAATGATTTCTTTCATGTCTATCAGTATGACTATATTAACGTGTAATTGCTCAACTTAGAAGTTTTTGTAATTAAATTTATCGGAAAGTTGTTGAAAAAAATGACAAGAGCATAATCACACATTAGACGGAGTATAGTAGACCGTAGTCAGCTGCTATAATTGCCTTGACAAGGTACACATGTACCAGTAACTTACCAAAAGTTAGTGTTGGTGAATCGAAACTTAAATATTTATAATTTTGCTAAAAACCTAATTTACTAGATAAGTTTGCAGACTCAGTTGATATGTGTTTTCATAATTTATATAAAACTTAATTTTAAAGAACCACCAATGATTTATGGGACTTGCATGTCTTATTGTTAGCTGTAATTGAAATAAAACTGTATAGATATTACTACAGTCGATTAAAAGTTTGTTGATTATTGAGCAAGTTAATCATTGAACCAATTCAGTTAAAACAGGTAATTACCGTACCAAATGCAAACAATTCATAATTGAGTACCTATACCTGTCTTACCTGTATGGACGATTCGGAGTCAACAATATGACTGTTTACAATCATTCTCAAATGAATTAAAATGGACTTCACAAGCAGTTTGATCAGAGAATTAGGGTCACTTTGCTGCTTTGATGCAATGCACAGTACTATGTGCATTATCTTTTAATATTGATATTACAATTACAAAAAAAGGAAATAATATTTGAATGAATATCTTGTGAGGATAGGATTTGTGTACTTATTTTGTATTCTCTGTTGTAGGTGTTTGCACAACAGCGTTGTGGATATTGTTGTGTGTACACAATTTGCTTACAATTTTCTGTTTATGGACTTATTGTAATCTTGGATATAATTCTACATTTGTGGACATATTATAGCCTGTAAACAGATATCTGTGTATAGCTCTACAGATGTGAATACGACGTAGCCTGTAAATTGGTACTTGATAACTGATCTACAGCTATAACCACCACGTAGCCTGTAAATTGGTACTTGTTTACTGATCTACTGCTATGACCACCATGTAGCCTGTAAATTGGTACTTGTTTACTGATCTACTGCTATAACCACCATGTAGCCTGTAAATTGGTACTTGTTTACTGATCTACTGCTGTGACCACCACATAGCCTGTAAATTGGTACTTGTTTACTGATCTACTGCTGTGACCATCATGTAGCCTGTAAATTGGTACTTGTTTACTGATCTACTGCTGTGACCGTCATGTAGCCTGTAAATTGGTACTTGTTTACTTATCTACTGCTGTGACCGTCATGTAGCCTGTAAATTGGTACTTGTTACTGATCTACAGCAGGGACCACCATGCAGCCTCTAAAGATACATTTATATAATTCTGCAGTTGTGGACAAAATGTAGCCTGTAAGCAGCTGTACAGGTGTGTACATGATGTAACCTGTAAACAGGTATATGTTACTGCTTTACATTTGTGGACATGGTGTAGCCTGTAACATATACTTGTGTATTGCTGTACAGGATTGAGCATAATATAGCCTGTAAACAGGTTTATGTTATTGCTTTACATTTGTGGACATACTGTAGCCTGTAAACAGGTATATGTTACTGCTTTACATTTGTAAACGTACTGTAGTCCATAACTAGGTACCTGTGTATTGCTTTACATTGTGGACATATTGTTACCTGTAAATATGTACAGCTCTACATCTTTGAACATAATGTAAACATGTACACATGTACAGTTCTACATCTGTGTACATAATGTAAACATGTTCATGTGTACAGCTCTACATCTGTTAACATAGTGTAACCTGGAACATATACACATGTATAGCTCTACATCTGTGGATAGACTGTAACTGTACATAGATACCTGTGTATAGCTCTGCATTAATGTACACTGTTGTTTGTAAACACGTACATGTGTATAGCTCTGCAGTAATGTACACTGTTGTTTGTAAACAATATTGTTGTCTTATGATCATGGAAACTTGTGTAGTTTTGTAAGAATTTTTCACTTGTGCTGGTAAATGTGTACATGTTTTTTTTTTAGAAATATATTGTATTTGTATATTTCGTACCAACGGCTATTAAATAGTGATCTTAAAAAAAACCACTTGATTTGTTTTTATTTATTTACCCTCCTCAAATGTCTCCACAACACCAAAGTTTGCTAAACTTATTTAACATTTTTTAATATAAGGTTGTTTTAGAGTAAACTTTTGGAAATAAAAACAATTTACAACACAAAAACATGTATGGGTGTCATGACATGTCTGGGATTTAACACTTATAATTATGTCATATTTGTAACACTGATATGTCTGGGATGTAATTCTTATATGTCTGTCATGTAACTTTTTTATAACTGGGATGTTACTCTTACATGTCTGGGATATAACACTTATACATGTATGTCTGGGATGTAATGGTTATATGTCTGGGATATAACACTTATATGTCTGGGATGTAATGGTTATATGTCTGGGATATAACACTTATATGTCTGGGATGTAATGGTTATATGTCTGGGATATAACACTTATATGTCTGGGATGTAATGGTTATATGTTTGGGATATAACATTTATATGTCTGGGATGTAATGGTTATATGTCTGGGATATAACACTTATATGTCTGGGATGTAATGCTTATATGTCTGGAATGTAACTTTTGTATGTCTGGGATGTAATGCTTAAATGTCTGAGATGTAACTCTTATATTATATGTCTGGGATGTAACTCTTATATTATATGTCTGGGATGTAACTCTTATATGTCTTGGATGTAACTTTTATATGTCTGGGATGTTACACTTATTGGTCTGCAATGTAATGCTTATATGACTGTAATTTCTTATAGTGCATGTCTATGTCCATGTTTTTATCCATTGTCTTTGTCATTATCCATGTCAATGTCCCTGTCTTTGTCCCTTGTATTTTCCCCTGTCTGTGCCATTGTCTATGGCCTTGTTTTTGTTTATTGTCTATGTACCTTACCTATTGCCTATGTCCCTGTCTTTTTGTCTATTGTCTATGTCCCTGAATATATCAATATGACAGTCCCTTTTTCTACGTCCTTTGTCTATGTCCCTGTGTATGTACATGTATTTGTCCCTTGTCTATGCCCTTGTCTATTTCCCTGTTAATGTCCCTTATCTATGTCCCTTGTCTATGTCCCTTATCTATGTCCCTGTTTATGTCCATGTATTTGTCCTTTGCCTATGTCCCTGTCTTTTTGTCTACTGTCTATGTCCCTGTATATATCAATATGACAGTCCCTTATCTATATCCTTTGTCTATGTCCCTGTTTATGTCCATGTATTTGTCCCTTGTCTATGCCCATGTCTATGTCCCTTGTCTATGCCCCTTGTCTATGCCCCTGCCTATTTCCCTGTTTATGTCCCTTATCTATGTCCCTTGTCTATGCCCCTGTCTATTCCCCTGTTTATGTCCCTTATCTATGTCCCTTGTCTATGTCCACTGTCTATTTCCCTGTTTATGTCCCTTATCTATGTCCCTTGTCTATGTCCCTTATCTATGTCCCTTGTCTATGCCCCTGTCTATTTCCCTGTTTATGTCCCTTATCTATGTCCCTTGTCTATGTCCCTTATCTATGTCCCTTGTCTATGCCCCTGTCTATTTCCCTGTTTATGTCCCTTATCTATGTCCCTTGTCTATGCCCCTGTCTATTTCCCTTTTTATGTCCCTTATCTATGTCCCTTGTCTATTTCCCTGTCTATGTCCCTTGTCTATGCCCTTGTCTATTTCCTTTGTCTATGTCCCTTGTCTATGCCCTTGTCTATTTCCCTTGTCTATGTCCCTTATCTATGTCCCTTGTCTATGCCCCTGTCTATTTCCCTGTTTATGTCCCTTATATATGTCCCTTGTCTATGTCCCTTATCTATGTCCCTTGTCTATGCCCCTGTCTATTTCCCTGTTTATGTCCCTTATCTATGTCCCTTGTCTATGTCCCTTATCTATGTCCCTTGTCTATGCCCCTGCCTATTTCCCTGTTTATGTCCCTTATCTATGTCCCTTGTCTATGCCCCTGTCTATTCCCCTGTTTATGTCCCTTATCTATGTCCCTTGTCTATGTCCCCTGTCTTTTTCCCTGTTTATGTCCCTTATTTATGTCCCTTGTCTATGTCCCTTATCTATGTCCATTGTCTATGCCCCTGTCTATATCCCTGTTTATGTCCCTTATCTATGTCCCTTGTCTATATCCCTTATCTATTTCCCTTGTCTATGCCCCTGTCTATTTCCCTGTTTATGTCCCTTGTCTATGCCCCTGTCTCTTTCCCTGTTTATGTCCCTTATCTATGTTCCTTGTCTATTTCCCTGTTTATGTCCCTTATCTATGTCCCTTGTCTATGTCCCTTAGCTATGTCCATTGTCTATGTCCCTTGTCTATTTCCCTGTTTATGTCCCTTATCTATGTCCATTGTCTATGTCCCTTGTCTATTTCCCTGTTTATGTCCCTAATCTATGTCCCTTATCTATGTCCCTTGTCTATGTCCTTTGTCTATTTTCCTGTTTATGTCCCTAATCTATGTCCATTGTCTATGCCCCTGTCTATTTCCCTGTTTATGTCCCTTATCTATGTCCATTGTCTATGTCCTTTGTCTATTTTCCTGTTTATGTCCCTAATCTATGTCCATTGTCTATGCCCCTGTCTATTTCCCTGTTTATGTCCCTTATCTATGTCCCTTGTCTATTTCCCTGTTTATGTCCCTTATCTATGTCCCTTGTTTATGTCCCTTATCTATGTCCATTGTCTATGTCCTTGTCTATTTCCCTGTTAATGTCCCTTATCTATGTCCCTTGTCTATGTCCCTTGTCTATTTCCCTGTTTATGTCCCTTATCTATGTCTCTTGTCTATGTCCCTTGTCTATTTCCCTGTTTATGTCCCTTGTCTATGCCCCTGTCTATTTCCCTGTTTATGTCCCTTATCTATGTCCCTTGTCTATGTCCCTTATCTATGTCCATTGTCTATGCCCTCGTCTATTTCCCTGTTTATGTCCCTTATGTATGTCCCTTGTTTATGTCCCTGATCTATGTCCCTTGTCTATTTCCCTGTTTATGTTCCTTATCTATGTCTATTGTCTATGTCCCTTGTCTATTTCCATGTATTTGTCCCTTTTCTATGCTCCTGTCTATTTCCCTGTTTATGTCCCTTATCTATGTCCCTTGTCTATGTCCCTTATTTATGTCCATTGTCTATGCCCTTGTCTATTTCCCTGTTTATGTCCCTTATCTATGTCCCTTGTCTATGTCCCTTATCTATGTCCATTGTCTATGTCCTTGTCTATTTCCCTGTTTATGTCCCTTATGTATGTCCCTTGTTTATGTCCCTGATCTATGTCCCTTGTCTATTTCCCTGTTTATGTCCCTTATCTATGTCTCTTGTCTATGTCCCTTGTCTATTTCCCTGTTTATGTCCCTTGTCTATTTCCCTGTTTATGTCCCTTATCTATGTCCCTTATCTATGTCCATTGTCTATGCCCTTGTCTATTTCCCTGTTTATGTCCCTTATGTATGTCCATTGTTTATGTCCCTTATCTATGTCCCTTGTCTATGTCCCTTGTCTATTTCCCTGTTTATGTCCGTTATCTATGTCCATTGTCTATGTCCCTTATCTATGTCCCTTGTCTATGTCCCTTGTCTATTTCCCTGTTTATGTCCCTTATCTATGTCCCTTGTCTATGTCCCTTGTTTATTTCCCTGTTTATGTCCCTTATCTATGACCCTTATCTATGTCCCTTGTCTATGTCCGTTATCTATGTCCATAGTTTATGCCCTTGTCTATTTCCCTGTTTATGTCCCTTATCTATGTCCCTTGTCTATGTCCCTTGTCTATTTCCCTGTTTATGTCCCTAATCTATGTCCCTTGTCTATGTCCCTTGTCTATTTCCCTGTTTATGTCCCTTATTTATGTCCCTTGTCTATGTCCCTTATCTATGTCCCTTGTCTATTTCCCTGTTTATGTCCCTTATCTATGTCCCTTGTCTATGTCTCTTATCGATGTCCCTTGTCTATGTCCCTTGTTTATTTCCCTGTTTATGTCCCTTATCTATGACCCTTATCTATGTCCCTTGTCTATGTCCCTTATCTATGTCCATTGTCTATGCCCTTGTCTGTTTCCCTGTTTATGTCCCTTATCTATGTCCCTTGTCTATGTCCCTTGTCTATTTCCCTGTTTATGTCCCTTATCTATGTCCCTTGTCTATGCCCCTGTCTATTTCCCTGTCCATGCCTATGTTACCATTCATATCAATCCATCAATATGTCATTGTCTCTGTCAATGTCCCCGTCCGTATCATTGTCCGTAATCCTGCCAATGTTCTGTTCCTGTCCATGTCTAGTTCTTGTCCACTTTTATGGCTGTCCCTGTCCATGTCTATTCCCTGTACATGTGCACGTCTATTTCCAGTCCTTATCCCTGCCCACAATTCTGTCCATGTTCCTATTCCTACCCATGTTCTTTTCCATACCCATTTTTTTCTGTTTCTATCAATACTATTGGACAAAGACACGGGACATAGACGTAGACAGAGACATAAAACAGTCAGACATGCTTTTGGGCATGTACAATGGTATACACAATGATATACACACGATATAGACAGGGACATAACCAGATACCATATACTTTCCTTTGTCATTATCCATGGCCACATACTTGTCTCTGTCCGTTTCCTTTTTTTCCTTGTTCAGTGCCCTGACTTTACACCTGTTGCTGACCTTGATCCTAATCATGGCCATTTCTCTGTTCATGTCCCTATCCTTGCCCATGTCGCTGTCCTTGGCCCTTATTCGGACCCTGTCTCAGCCTATGTCTTAACTTTTCCTATGTTGATGACCTTCGCCCTGGCCATGTCTCTGTTTATGTCCATGTCCCTGACTTTGAACCTAAACCCAGCCCTGTCTCTGTCCATATCTCCGTCCTTACTTCTGTCGGTGACTTTGAACTCTCTCTGTCTATATCCCTATAATTGTACCTGTTGTTGACCTTGACCTTGGTTCTGATCCTGTCTCTGTCCATGTCCTTTCTTGCCCCAGTCTCTGACATTGAACATGACCCTGTCTCTGTTCATGTCCCTATCCTTGCCCTGGACCTGGTCTTGTCTCTGTCCATGTCAATATCCTTGCCCCTGTGCATGCCGTTTATACGGACCTAGTTCTGTCTCTGTCCACGTCCCTATCCTTGCCCCTGTACATGCCGTTGACCCAGACCTGGTCCTGTCTCTGTCCATGTCCCAGTGTTTGCCCCTGTGCATGCCATTGACCCGGACCTGGTCCTGTCTCTGTCCAGGTCCCTGTCCTTGCCCCTGTACATGCCGTTGACCCGGACCTGGTCCTGTCCATGTCCCTATCCTTGGCCCTGTGCATGCCGTTGATGCAGACCTGGTCCGGCTCTGTCCACGTCTTTATCCTTACCCCTGTGCATGCCGTTGACGCGGACCTGGTCCGGCTCTGTCCACGTCACTATCCTTTCCCCTGTACATGCCGTTGACCCAGACCTGATCCTGTCTCTGTCCATGTCCCTGTCCTTGCCCCATATGCATGCCATTGACCCGGACCTGGTCCTGTCTCTGTCCAGGTCCCTGTCCTTGCCCCTGTACATGCCGTTGACCCGGACCTGGTCCTGTCTCTGTCCAGGTCCCTGTCCTTGCCCCTGTACATGCCGTTGACCCGGACCTGGTCCTGTCTCTGTCCACGTCCCTGTCCTTGCCCCTGTACATGGCGTTGACCCGGACCTGGTCCTGTCCCTGTCCACGTCCCTATCCTTGCCCCTGTGCATGCCGTTGACGCAGACCTGGTCCTGTCTCTGTCCACGTCCCTATCATTGCCCCTGTGCATGGCGTTGACGCGGACCTGGTCCGGCTCTGTCCACGTTCCTATCATTGCCCCTGTGCATGGCGTTGACCCGGACCTGGTCCTGTCTCTGTCCACGTCCCTATTCTTGCCCCCGTACATGCCGTTGACGCGGACCTGGTCCGGCTCTGTCCACGTCCCTATTCTTGCCCCTGTGCATGCCGTTGACGCGGACCTGGTCCGGCTCTGTCCACATGCCTTTCCATGTCATTTTCAATATCCATGTCCCTGTCCCTTTTCCTCTCACTGTCCACGTCCTGGTACTGCATGCTTCGGTATGACTTGATTTATTTATAACATCTATGTTGACAAATAATGACGGCGTAGTGCACTGGATTGACTGCTGACCACCCAAAACAGATAATTCGCAGGCTCGATACCGACACATCTCAGTGCTAGTTTTATCTAAGAATCAGAATCACGATCAATGAATATAAACTCTGAGCTTACATAATTAAATTAAGAAAAAAAACTAAATGTTTCGGCTAAATATGAACGCAACATATTGTCCATTTGGGAGATCAACATATCTTACATTATTCGTAAATGCAAACTTGTGGTAGAGCGTCCGTCTGCATGTGTGAGGTTGTGGGTTCGATCACAGGCCGGGTCATACCATAGACTTGATGCTTATTATTTAGAAGATAGTTCTATATTTGGTCAGCAAAGTGTCAGTATGATGTGACAGGGTGGGGTATCATAATATGTGTCTGAGACCTGACACTACAGTGTGGCTTCGTCTAGAGTCTAATTTTCGCGATTTGACAGGATAAGTGATAACAGGGACGTACAGCTCCATACAATTACATAGTAAAGTACAGTCGATCATGGCGAGCTCTGACGTAATCACGTAATCACCCTCTACCAGTAGAAATGATTTCATAAACTAAAAGATAACAGTTGACTAAATCCTCTCAGTGTGGGAATAAGAGCATGTGGAAGGACACTGTGACATTACTATATTTGTCAACAATTCCAATATTTCAACTGACCATTTCTGAATTTCAGCTAGCGACATAAATGTATATTGATTAATTTGGACAGAGCCGTTGTTGTTGAGGGTTTCATATGATCAGTGACGCGCGCGATTCGAACAAAGGAGATTTTCAAAATGACAGGTATTCGTTTTATTTTGTAAATCATTATTATTATCTTGATAAAATAAAGAGTAGAAGAGCAGTTTTTTTTTCAAGATTTTGATATTCGACTTGACGTCTCCTGTCTTAAAGGGAGTGAAATCGTAAAAGGTCGACAACTTATCTTCAGTTAGATGAAATTTTGTTTCTTTATCAATCGTCTTTGAAACTGATAACTGACTTATTGCAATGTGAGTCCTTAAAAGTTAAAAAATCGCATAACAAACATTTCGTATTTCTGACATGGGTGTTGGTGAATATTACAGGAGCTTATATTTTCGGGAATATTTAACTGCATCACAACTCCCGCCTCACATATAACATCTTACACTTCCTTATTATTACTGGATAATATTATACTAGAACAGTACCTTTTTTATATATATTATAGAGATGGCTATTCTTACCTTGTCCCAGTGGTCCCTCCGTGAGCGGGCAGTCTAACACACTGTCTCAAAATAACTTACATCTCATTTGCTTTATTGAAAAGAGGATGAAGAAAATTATTAAAAATGGGGATCAAATTGATTATTAAAAAGTTAACTATTAAAAAGGAGATCAAGTTAGTTTATTAAAAATAGGGTCAAGTTAACTATCAAAAAGGAGTAAAGTTACTTATTAAAATTTGGGTAAGGTTAATTATTAATTATTATAAAGGGGGTCAATTTTATTATTAAAAAGGGGGTCAAATTATGTATTAAAAAGAGGATCAAGTTGACTATTAAAAAGGTGGGGGATCAAATTAATTATTAAACAGGCGGTCAAGTTAATTGCTAAAAAGTGGGTCAAATTAACTATTAAAAAAGAAATCAAGTTAATTATCAAAATGGGAGTCAAGTTAATTATCAAAAAGAGAGTCAAGTTTATCATTAAAAAGAAGGTCGATTTGATTACTAAAAGGAGGATCAAGTTAACTTTTAAAAAGGGGATCAAGTTAATTATCATAAAGGGGGTTCAAGTTATCAGGTGTTATCTTAAGTATTTTGTACCGTGGTGTTTAGTCATAATGACCGTAACCATAGTAACAGAACTTGTGGCTTAACGTTTTATTCAATAAAGATTTGCAATGTTATAAACTAATTTGGTAGTTAAATTTTATGAAAATAACACATTTGAATTGCCATATTTCAAAACAGTACACAGGTAAAAATACCACGTATGTTTAACATATCGCCCCATTGGAGCAAAAAGGTACCAAGTGTCTTCTTATTTCATATACAGTTGGTACCTTATTGCACTAATGGGACGATATGTTGGACAAAACATATGTTAAACGTATGTTAAACGTATGTTTTACATAAGTTTTTATTAACATACGTTTCAAAACATACGTTTGACATGCGTGACATTTTTACCTGTGCACATAAGGAATTAGCACAGCAGATGTTTTGTTATGCCGTCTCTCTATGGAGATTTTAAAATGAATTATTTTCGATAATTTCACTGTCAGAACTAAAGAAATTATGAATTATGTGGCTTCACTGTCTGTAGTTGCAAAATGGAATTGTTTACTCTTCAGCGAAATATATTTTTATTTTAGCGAGTGCGCTCAAAAGTTGTCGTATAGTCACAACTGTCGTATAGTAGCTTTAAAGCTAGTGTTAGTATTTATTTGTGCCCTCGACACAAAAAATAGTTTCTTATATCTGGTATAAACTACTAGAAAGCATGTCGGGTGCAGAGTTCACGAGTGAAATATAAAAGGTTTTCACTGAATTCAATAGTTTTTGTATATATCTTCTCTTCTATCTTTCCACTATTATCTTTTCAAATTACTGTTTATCCTCTGCTTGATCAATGTACTAAGCATTAAGCACTTTACTTATTCTTCCCATTGTTTACATGTATATTGTATACTACTCAGAGAATATGTTTGTTTTCGCTTAAGCATTGTATTTGTTTATAAAAGTATAACTTTCTAACAACATTTTAGCCATGCATTAATTTATGTAACATTGTATTTAGGGAAGGGTCGTAACTAACGTTGTAAGAACTTTTGACCCGACCCAATTGTATATTTATGGCAATAAAATATGTTTAAACTAATAGTTTTTGTTTCTATCTTATGCTTGAAAACAGTGAAATTATCATTTTATTATTCTCTCTGCAATCATTATTTTTGTATTTTCAGTTCTTAGCTCTTGGTCCCATTTTATAAATCAGTAAAAAAGTTATTATTATTTTATTTTGTTCTTCTTTTTGTATAGATACTACAAAATACAACCAGTTGCTTCCCATGGGCGATGACAGTGACGATGGTTGGGACAGTGATCCACAGCAGACGGCATTGGTCTCGCCTGACAGACACATGAACGCACCGGAAGTTGTCATACGCGACACAGACGCTTTGATCAATAAAAACAAAAAACGCGAGAACGGTACTGGATACAGTTTCTCACAGTCCCGGAACAGGAAGAACGACTCCGCAGTTTGTACAGCCCCAGTAGCAGCCATTGTGTTTGCCACAACTCTTATGTTTTTCGGAGTAGGGTACATGGCCGGGTTTATGACCACTTCCGTCCAAACAACGCACGAGAACGAACTCCAACTGAGTAAACGAACTGAGAACTGGCGAACCAAAATGACAGATTGGGGTATGTGTACGAATATCATATCCATATACAGCCAAAACAATATTTAAATATGCTTTTACTAAGCAGTAGTGCAGTGGATAGAAGTTGGCCACTCACGCTAGAGGTGCGGGTTCGGTCCCCAGCTCGACCTGGCGTGTCGATAAAAACAAACACTCAGCACTGGTTCTATCCTGGAAGCGGATTCCGGAGCGATTCATATAAGCTCTGAGATTACTTCGCAATCGAGCTCAATTAAATTTGAGCATTAACTAAAGTATGCAAGAGAAGCTACAGTATACAAAAAAAGCACAACTTGCAGTGGTATCTTATGAAATAACGTTCCTGCTAAAAAATCCATTGACGATTCCGTACATACAAGTACATATTACAAGCACGCACGCACGCACCTCCTCATAAACATACCCGTCATTGATAGCGACTAATGAAGATTTAACAAGCAAAGGGAAAAAAATATTTAAAATTGATTACATCTAGTATCTAATTAAAACTAAAACTATTAACATAAATTATATGCATGCATACAATATTAATTTTCATGGATATGGTAATTATAAGCTTGAATTTAATTGGTTAGGATTTTTAAAAACAAAATCATTTCGGCAGAGTGTCAATTGTTTTTCAGTTTTGTAATAAAAATAGCGTTTTTTTTAAAAAAAGATATTTTGATAAAATGTATGGATAGATTTGCTTAAAGCCTCACAAAATACTCTCTGATTCCTATTCTAATTACAATCAAAATAAAAAACACACTTTACCGGGTATAGTATGCCATCGTTAAATAAATTGCAGTTGCAAAATTAACGTTTTTTATACTAAATGAGCATATTTGTATAGATATTAAGATTTCTATTATATTTCATATTCAGGTTAAATTGCTATAAACAATTATTTCATACCAGTATGCATATTTCTTATATTGAACATAATATAAAAGACCAATTTTAGGTATATCCGTAAATGAGTGTGCCATCCGAAATAGGGTCAGTTGTAGTATTTATTTATTTGTTTGTTTGTTTGTTTGTTTGTTTGTTTGTTTATTTATTTATTTATTTATTTATTTATTTATTTATTTATTTATTTATTTATTTATTTATTTATTTATTTATTTATTTATTTATTTATTTATTTACGTGACATGCTTACAATATGATACAAACATAGACAAACAAACATTATAGGTGTAATAAAACGTTGTACCCAACCTAAACAGGCTTAGCTTTCACTTTTTTTAAATACATGTAACACAATATGTAAATGCATCTGTAAGTTATAAAAAAAAATAATGGTGTTCCAAAGTGAGAATACAGTCAATCGTAAGATTGAGAGTAAAATCATTATATTGGTTAATATGCAATAGTATATATATTATGAAATATATTTAAGTAGTTTTGGACCAATATTAAACAAAATTTGTATAATATCAAGTTATACGTTTTTTCAAAGTGTTTATAATAAAGTTTCCTGTTTTAGAAAATGATTGTTGGGTTCGTTAATAGTACTTTTATTTTTTCAGTTTCACTAGCATCATCTGGATACAGTATTGTTAATGTTTGAAGCATGTCAAAACGATATACATTGTCTCTCTCACACTAAACTAGCAAGTGTATGTCGGTTTCGACATATTGAGCCTGACATTGCTTACACATTCTTTCATCTCTTGGAATTCATTGATACCTCCACAACTCTATTTCGATGGGTAATGAACTTGCACTGAATTGAACTATAACTGAATGGATATATTTTTATAGTTCAATTTTCATAGTTTTCACACTCAAACTGGGTTTAAAATAATCTATAATTACTTAGCTTACTTTGAGAATGCACATCATATATCCATTTTAATTAGTAGTTCGTCATCAAAGTGATGTGAACATCATAATAAAATTTGCAGGATTAAAACCGACCAGAGAATAGTTGTCAAAGGCAGCAACACAATTATTTTCTTTAAAAAAAATGTTTAACCTCATGTGACCAATTATTTTTTTACATCTTGGGTAATCCAATAGGAAATACGCTTTGTTAATCTGTTAGTGTTCTTAAATATGATTTTTTTCCTCAGTCGTAAGTTATTACATTGTCGTCTTATTTTTTAGGTACCCATCCCATAACACCTTTGATTGCCGGGATGGATGTACATTTACGAACTCCTATGAAAAAGCGCATTACTCTATTGTGCAATGTATCTGGGTTTGAATAAACTTTTAGCCCCAAGACACTCGAGGAATAATCCATGATTAGTACAATTTTACTGTCATATACCTTAGTGTATGGTGAATATATGACATCAACTTTTTTTTATACAAATTCGAAACTAGAGAGGAAAATACTCTCCTAGCACTTTCATTTTAGACATTTGCCGTTTCCGTGAAATCTAAAAACTCATTTGAAACACTACCTAGATACTTATAGTTATCGCATATATCAAGTATTTGGTTACCCAAATGGAAATTTAATTCAGTTTTAAATTGAGATTTTTTTCCTGAAATGAAAAACTTTTGTTTTATTTATATTTACTGACATTTGATTTTGATAGCACCAAGTATATAAAAGTGATCATTAACCACAAAGGAGCTATTAATACTATGTCGCCTGCAAATAAAAATAATGCCTACTTTAAGTTCATTATCCAAGGAAACTCCTAACTCTAGGGTTTTTATATCAGAGGCAATGTCATTTGTATAAATAGAAAACGAAGTCGGTGAGATGATGTCCCCTTGTTTAACACCAGATGTGATATCAAACAAATCTGTGAAACTGCCATTAACGTTATCTGCTGCTGAACATTCATTGTACAGACTCATAATAGATTCAAGCAAATTACCAGATACCCCAATATTAGCTAATTTTATACACATAGATCCCTATTCACGTATTCACTGTTTACAAGAAAGCTCGTAAGTCCTTTATTTAAGATTCCATGTATACTATCAGGCACGGAATCCTGCATACGGCTTGTCGACGTGGACCAAGATGGCGTCTTGGACATAATTATAGGTCTGGCACTGGGAAAGGACATCACGTCCATGCTGACGGAAGCCGATATGGATGAGTTCTGCAAGAAAAACGGTAAAATAATTGTACATAAAAATATCTTAAACAAATTTGAGTTGTTTCACTGGCACGACATAGATTCCTTATATTCGATTCCTTAGGTTTACCACGAATCCTTGAGCAAGACAAATGATCTGGTTCTACCTGTAACTATACTACACATGTACATGCAATGTGTATCAGTTGTAAGAACTGGGTTAACAACCATTTTGAACATGTATAAAAGTAGATAACAAACTCATTTTATGAATTGTGTAACATGAAACTATTTGGTTTAAACATATTTATTTATTCAAATTTACATACATACAAATCAATATAAGTGTAAATAAGGATTAGAAAGGAAGATAAATCTTATAAGAGTTCTTCTCCATGACATATTTTGGCAGATTATTAACAATTTTATTTTGTTATTACGAATATAAACTAATTCAAAATAAACTTAATGAAACTATTTCGCGGGGCTATTGATATGTGTGTGTGTGTGTGTGTGTGTGTGTGTGTGTGTGTGTGTGCACTTGATGTTCTGTTATAGACCGCTGCATAGCAGCAACGAGTACGAGCACGCTGGTTGGTCACTTGTTTCAACGGAAGTTGGATTACGTAACAGTTTGGTTAGTCTATAAATATAACCGGGTATCTCTTAACCCCTATGAAAATCAGGACATTCCACGCCTGTGTTACAATTCATATCTATTGAAATCTTAATAAACTGTCTTCAAACTTCCACTGAAGCAATGCCCAATCAACGTGCTCGTCACAATTGCTATTTAATGGATATAATCGGGAGAGCTGGGTTCATTCCTACCAGACTAAAGTTTGGTAAACGCATCAGTGTGCTATGCATTGTGGGACAGAAAGGGAATTCCATGCTTTTACAGATATATATGACCGAACTGAATCGGGAGAGAAGTGCTGTTGAAATGTATGATTCAACTTACCTATCAGGTATGAAGCTTCCGTGTGCTGGGGCGGTTGTTGCTCTCCGTGGTAGAGACGGGAAACTACTGTGGAAGGCGGATGCGTACGCTGAAGTGTTCGAAGTTCTGTGTCATGGCGTCGACGTTAACGAGGATGGGGTAGATGACTGCATAGTGACCGGTAGACTAGCAGAGATGCGTGCTATCAATCCACTCAACGGTATGTCGATCCTGTACTAAGGCATCATAAAATTATAGTCCAGTCCAGTGCTTAGACTCCTTTGTTATCGTCAGACGAGGCATAGCTACACTACTTATCATTAATTGCTATAGTCATTCAACGTTCTTCACAAATAGTAATTCTTTTAAAGAAAAAGAGATATAGAAGTTCCATGAAAGCCAGGTTTTCCATTTGCAAAAAACAAAAAAATCACTGTACATCTAAACGTGCAAACATTTACACAATTTTGAAAACTCCAATTCTTACGCAGGCGGTATCCTTGAAATAAGTGCCGTGACGTAGGTTACATCTTCCAGACTCGAAACATCCAAACGTCGCCAATATTTACAAAATAAAAACGCGAATTTATTTTAAATGATAACTACCAGACCCGCCCTCGCCACATTTCTCTATGCAGTTAACTTGTTTATACTTATGTTGTCAGGCGAAAACACTATAGCTATTTTAGTTAGAATCCCAACCTTTATCTCGATAGAAACTTCATATGCACAATTTCAGAAATGATTCTTTTATTTTTAGTAACCTTGACCCCAGTGACCCAATATCCAATCCCATTTTCGTCTCTCTATGAGCGACTTATACATAGAATTTCAGCGGAAACTATTTTACTACTTTTAGTCCCAGTAACCTTGACCCCAGTGAGCCCAGCGAAAACTGTTTTATTATTTTTAGTAACAGCGACCTTGACAATGACCTTTGTGACCCCATATACGTTTACAACCGTTGTCTTGATATAAGCTATTTATGTACAAAAGCTCAATTCGAATAGCGCCGTTCTGATTAATGTTACTAAACGAAAACTATCAGTTTGACACCCGTTGCCCTTCAAACATCAGTCAATCAAATAACCACGTCCTGGAAAAACAGTGTAAAAATAGTCACTTTATTATGTCAGAGCGGTAAAACGTGTCATTTCAGGTGAGCTGTTATGGGCCGCCGACACAAAGTATTTAAACAGAGGTTGGAATATATATGCTCCTGCTGCCCTTCCCGACGTCGACGACGACGGTGTTGCCGACATTATAATCGCCCATGGAGGAGACCCAACTGTTGCTGCAGATGTTAGTTATATTTAAATATAAATAATAATGATAATGTTACCGATGATAATGATGATGATGATGATGCTGATGGTGGTGCTGATGATCATGATGATGATGATGATGATATTGATGAAGAAGAAGAAGAAGAAGAAGAAGATGATGATGTTGATGATGATGATGATGATGATAATTATGATGATGATGATGTTGATGATGATAATGATGATTATTTGGTGTTGGTGATGATGATGCTTTTTCCCTTTAAATGGGGTTTGACATCCAATCTTACTGGTGGATAAATACCTCAGATCCATAGAAGTAATATGAGTAGATCCAACGTCCTCACGCAAGTAACTGGTTACCTTTCTCACATGATTATTTGATCGATCTGAGCTCAACCCACGGCCTCAGGATAATGAATATATTATTTTATAACGATACCGATATCAATAACGATACCGATATCAATAACGATAACGATATCAATAACGATATCGGTAACGGTAACAAATAGGGCGAATGGCGGAGGGGTTATATACAACTAGTTCGTGCAAACGTCATATGTGCTAATATAAAACTAGTTCGTGCAACTGATCAAATGTGCTAACAGAAAACTAGTTCGTGCAAATGTTACTAGTTCGTGCAACTGTTCATGTGTGCTAATATAAAACTAGTTCGTGCAAATGTTACTAGTTCGTGCAAATATCATATGTGCTAATATAAAACTAGTTTGTGCAACTGACCAATGTGCTAACAGAAAACTAGTTCGTGCAACTGTTCATGTGTGCTAATATAAAACTAGTTCGTGCAAATGTTACTAGTTCGTGCAAATATCATATGTGCTAATATAAAACTAGTTCGTGCAACTGATCAAATGTGCTAACAGAAAACTAGCCGTGCAAATGTTACTAGTTCGTGCAAATGTTCATATGTGCTAATATAAAACTAGTTCGTGCAAATGTTACTAGTTCGTGCAAATGTTCATGTGTGCTAATATAAAACTAGTTCGTGCAAATGTTCATGTGTTTTAATATAAAACTAGTTCGTGCAAGTGTTCATGTGTGCCAATATAAAACTAGTTCGTGCAAATGTTCATTTGTGTTAATATAAAACTAGTTCGTGCAAATATCTATTTGTGTTCATACAAAACTAGTTCGTGCAAATGTTCATGTGTTTTAATATAAAACTAGTTCGTGCAAGTGTTCATGTGTTTTAAAATAAAACTAGTTCGTGCAAGTGTTCATGTGTTTTAATATAAAACTAGTTCGTGCAAATGTTCATTTGTGATAATATAAAAATAGTTGGTACAAATGTTCATGTGTGTTAATATAAAACTAGTTGGTACAAATGTTCATGTGTGTTAATATAAAACAAGTTCGTGCAAATGTTCATGTGTGTTTATATAAAAATAGTTTGTGCAAATGTTCATCTGTGTTAATATAAAACTAGTTTGTGCAAATATTCATTTGTGTTCAGACAAAACTAGTTCGTGCAAATGTTCCGATGATATGTGTTAATATAAAACTAGTTTGTACAAATGTTCATTTGTGTTAATACAAAATTGTTCGTGCAAATGTTCATGTCTGTTAATTATAAAACTAGTTCATGCAATGTTAATTTGTGTAAATACAAAACTAGTTCGTGCAAATGTTCATTTGTGTTAATATAAAATTGTTCGTGCAAATGTTCATATCTGTTAATTATAAAACTAGTTCATGCAATGTTAATTTGTGTAAATACAAAACTAGTTCGTGAAAATGTTCATTTGTGTTAATATGAAATAGTTCGTGCAAATGTTCATATCTGTTAATTATAAAACTAGTTCATGCAATGTTAATTTGTGTAAATACAAAACTAGTTCGTGAAAATGTTCATTTGTGTTAATATGAAATAGTTCGTGCAAATGTTCATATCTGTTAATTATAAAACTAGTTCATGCAATGTTAATTTGTGTAAATACAAAACTAGTTCGTGAAAATGTTCATTTGTGTTAATATGAAATAGTTCGTGCAAATGTTCATATCTGTTAATTATAAAACTAGTTCATGCAATGTTAATTTGTGTAAATACAAAACTAGTTCGTGCAAATGTTCATATGTGTTTATAAAAGACTAGTTCGTGCAAATGTCCATTTGTGTAATATAAAATAGTTCGTGCAAATGATCATATGTGAAAATATTAAACTACAAATGCATTTAACGTACATCTGATCATCAGGTGCATGTACGGCGATCAGGTCGGTTGCTCATGATATCTGGGAGGACGGGGAAATCTATAGGCCATTACATGAACACACCCAACGAGAGGGAGACGTACATGTCACCAGTGATCCATGAACGCAAAGATGGATCGCAGTATATTTTGATTGGCACCGGCGGAGAAACTGTAGATGGTAAGTTCACAAGTCGACGACAACTGCGCGCCAACAATAATAATAATACATAAATAAAAATATATCGACAACAAACATATTTTTCTCTTTCCATGTAAAAGTTCAATATATGTAAGAGAAGGACTGTAACTTTGGGAACTGACTGTAACTAATGTTTGAATAACTTGTAGTCCAACCCATTTGCTTTATTGTGCCACTGTTTATAAATATTCGCGTAGTATATAACAACGCTATTAATAGTATTAAAGTTAAAAAAAAATATGTGTGTGCGCATATCACGGGGTTGCGTGGGGTGTGGTGGGGTTGGGGGAGAGAAGATTGTTTCATATTATGTAATAACACGCTGTCCATAAATTACCGCAGGTGGGGTAGGGGGTTCCAAAGTAGATACTAGTATTCTATCTAACATTTTCACTAAAACAGAAACCAGTTAAATTTTGACAATGTCACGAATGCGGAACAGCGAAGGGATTAAGTCCAGAACTAAGGTGAAACTTGCATAACTCAAATGACGTGCAGAAAGTTATATTTTTTGTTAATTTACATGTCGGTATTTTCTTACATCCAAAAATTATTTGCAGCGTTAAAGAACTATGTTAATCCTAGTGCTGAATAAGTTCACGGACATGATGTCGGACATAATCTATGTACAAAAAGTCCAGTAATAGCTCTAGATATCATTTTGGCATTTTTGGGAACTCAAATACATATGATATTTTCAGGACCCCAACCTGTGAATTTAGTGATTATTTTCTGTGAAATTATGCCTTAAACTGTGAGTTTTTTAACGTATATTTTAGTGCGCGAAATTCAATCATTCTTATAAAAATTTACATATGCGGATAAATGGATTTAATTATGAGCATCATAATGAAGTTTAAAATTAAGACAGTGTATAATTAAGTAACTTTAAATACAACATCTAACAGGAAAAGAAGTTTCAAAAACAAATATTTTCTTTATTTATATCGTACTTTATTTTCATGATTTATGTCATTTTTCTACTTATTTCTACATTGATTCTATTGTATTTCAATTCCATACTTTGAGTTTAATTACACACACCAAGGTCCTGTATAGAAGTACTTCTTTTTATAATTCCTTGCACACTCTCTCCTTCTCTCTGCAGTTTTAAAAAGACACAGTCTTGTTCAGTCTGATACTTTTGACTGATTATTGATTTTTGACACTCAAAATATTGAATAATTCTTCATCTATTAGATTAAACTTATTTGATTTACTTCGATTGTCAAACGACTTATACAAATTACGCCCCATATTTTACTACTAAGCATATGCAGAAAAGTGCCTTGCTCATACATAGTCGTGGGGGCGGATCGAATTCACGACCCTCCAATCCTGGGTTTTATGCTCTACCACTGGACAATGCGCTCCACTTTTATTTTACATCGATTGTGAAATTTCTTTTTACAGCTTCGGCAAATCACGCTCAAATTCTTTCTGTGCAGACCCTGTATTAAGCACATGCGTATAAAGTGTCTTGCTTAAACACATCACACATAGCTGTGCCGGAGTATCGAACTCTGGATCCTTTGATTTTCGGTCCGGTGCTTTACCACTAGGTCAGACGTGGCAAACTTGTTTATATTTCAATATTGTATAATAAGGAACGACAAAAGTAAGTGGATTCAATTAATATACTTTCAGGTGAATTTATTGCGTTTTCCATACCGGACTTCTACCGTTACGCGAAAGATTTGTCCAAAGATCACCCAGTGTCCAATACACGCGGAAACTATGACCAGTGGGGGTTTAAATCCAAGGAAGAGAATGGCTCAATTAGCATTTTCTCGTATGTGGCATTTTTGCATATTTTGTTTGAATCATTTAACGTTGACTTGGCTCCTACATTTTCTTTGAGTTAACCTTATAGTAAACATACGGTATGTATTTTTTATAATTATAATTATAATATTTACACAGTAATGGGAATAAATATATACATAAACGTAAATGGTGATTTTGGATAAACAATGATTATTGCTCTCTCTCTCTCTCTCTCTCTCTCTCTCTCTCTCTCTCTCTCTCTCTCTCTCTCTCTCTCTCTCTCCGAGGGTCTGTCTGTCTGTCTGTCTGTCTGTCTCTCTGTCTCTCTGTCTCTATCTGATTTATGTGTCCATGCGATTTCATTGTTCAATCGTTAAAATAAAAATTAAAAATGATGTTTCACTGAAATCCACATTTTCTTTCTTTTCTTATTGCCAGGAGTGAAGAGAAAGGTGTGATGGTACCGCCCGTCCTTATAGACATGAATAATGACGGTGTCAAGGACATCCTCATGAGCTCGTTTAACGGAGTTATGATCATGTACAATGGAGAGACGTTGGCACCAATGTGGAAAATTAAGTTTGAAGACAGAGAATCTTATAGGTAAATCATTTATTATTGCTTGGACCAGTGGTAATGCATCGGACCCAGGATCGGAGGGTTGTTGGTTCGATCCTCTGTCACGACTGTGGTGTCATTGAGCAAGACACTTAAAATACCTGCATATGCTAAGTACTGGTTCTAACCGTTTGTCTGCGTAAGAAACATAACTCGTGTTCAACACAATCGTATTCCAAAACCTGTTTATCTCCCTTGCAATAGACAAAATAATACGCGTTCAGTATATTACTTATTTCGCTACGTTTATTTTAATATTTTCAGTTCTTGCAAGAGTTAAGCAAGGAAGCAACCTTTTTGAAAGTACAATTTTGAAAGTTTTGCTATGACCTGGGCGGTTATAACATGACCAACGTTACTCTGTAACTTGTTTTCCCCTCTCTATGTAACGTTAGTAATTGGCTCCTGTTTAAAGTATATTCTAACCAACTTAAATCAAAGAAAAGCATTCAGGTCATCATGAGTTTAGACTGGCTATTGAAAAACTTTATTTGGTTGCATTGACATGGATTGAAGAATATTAAAGTAAACAAAATTAAGTTAAGTTTTTAAGTATTTAAGTAAAACTTAAGAAAAATGTTGGTGAAACTACGGCTAACGCGAGAAAACACCTTGTCATGTGACAATTTTACTAAATTTAGCCACCACGAATTGTTTTCCGGCTGGCGGAAACTCGTTCCGGAAAGTAACGATTGATCACGGTGTTAGTCGATTTCTACCGAGAGCATTACAGATCTAATACCTTAAATACCTAAAAAACTTATATTTAAGACAAGCACCCAGTTGATCATGATTTTAGACTGGTTTCATTATAAGTGCATTTTGTTTCATTTATATTAATTATATAATAGGCAAATAAACAGTCACAACGTTTTTAAGTACATGTAAATAAGTAAAATGTTGGTGGGACACGTCTATGTTTCAGTTCCCCCGCCCCTGGTTACTTTAATGACGATGACGTCATAGATTTCATGGTGCACTGGAGTGTCGGAGCCTGGCCATTTTATAACAGCACAGATGTAAGAATCATAAATACAGTTGTTGTTGTTGTTGTTGTATGGTGTTGTTGTTGTTGTTGTATGGTGTTTAGCCTTGCTTTCAACAATTTTCCAGTCATATCGCGATGGTGTCTACTTGAGACAGTACTTTTAGCGCTGTCACACTGGAGTATCATGCCGCAGACAAATGGTATCATACCTCACCCAGTGACATTATACTGACACTCTCTATACTGAGAACTCTCCTCTAAATGCTGAGTGTCGAGCGAGGAAGCTTCCAGTACCATTTTTAAAATCTTTGGTATTACCCGGCCGGGGATCGAACCCACGACCTTCCACATGCGAGACGAACGCTCTAACACTAGACCGCACTGCGGTCATCATTAATACAGACACTGTATACTAATATACGATGTGACACTGGATACACCGCGGTATATTTCGACTGAGACGGTACTTATTTGATGTCAGATTTTGACCGAAGTGTAGATTCTATCTAGGGATTAGCAGTACTCACTTGCTGTCAGATTTCTTTGACCGAGGTGTAGGTTCTATCTAGGGATTAGAAGCCCCATCCTCCACCCGTCCCCCAACCAAGCGTTAAATGCTCTACCGCTGGACCACGCGTATATAGTACATAGAGATGTATTTGATCAGGGTAGATTACCTTAATGTTCTTTGTCCATGAACTATTTATAAATAACTCAAAAGTACTTCAACTATGTACATGAAATGTATGGGCATGAATGAGGACGTGTGTACCTGTGTTTATGTAACATCTGACATTAGTTGTATTGCAAAAACTGTGTTTTCGTCAAGGACATGTGAATAACTGCCGTTGAATGTTTCGTATAGTGTTTCAATTGCATTTAGTTTTAAACCTACAAAAACCATTCAATCGTTTCAATACATTCGAACATATATTTTTAAAATACGGCATTCGGCGTAAAATTATGAGCAAGAAAAACGTCTCACTGAATTTTAAATAATTTTTTAGGCATAAATTACACTTTTACCTGGCAGTTACATGTATTAACCTGACCAGAAGAAGGCACACCATTTCACTTTTTGTACAGTGCTAGTATATATGGCATATAACACGGTGACATGCAGAGCGCGTGGTCGAGTAATAGAGCCTCTAACCCAGGACTAAAGGGTCATGGGCACCGGAGGGTCGTGGGTTCGATCCTCCCCTCCCACGACCAGAACCGGTGGATCGTGGGTTCGATCCTCCCCTCCAACGACAAGGACCGGAGGGTCGTGGGTTCGATCCTCCCCTCCCACAACCAGGACCGGAGGGTCGTGGGTTCGATCCTCCCCTTCTACGATCAGGACCGGATGGTCGTGGGTTCGATCCTCCCCTCCCACGACCAGGAACGGTGGGTCGTTGGTTCGATCCTCCCCTCCCACGACCAGGACCGGAGGGTCGTGGGTTCGATTCTTTCCTCTCACGGCATAGCGCAAGTGTTGTCCTTGGGTAAGACACTTATTCGGCATATGCTTAATACGAGTTCTATCAGGTAAACTTCGAGCGTGATTTGTCCGGGGCTAAGTTGTTATAACTTGTTTCATAATCGAAGTACAATAAATAAGTTAAAACTTAGAAAATGGAAAAATGTATGGAAGCTTTTTATGAAAATTAACAAGTATATATATTTTTTACATTCTGTATGATTTTATGATGATCTTATAATACAACTATATTTGCTGGCGATGTTATATCTATACACCTATAGATATATTTGAAGTACAATATATCTAAAATATTTGCACATAAAATATTTAATGCCTTTGATAAAAGTGCCCATCGTAAACAATGTAATCTTGGTCAAACGACGTTTTTATAAACTTATAAGGTAGTGCCACGGTTCGGGTTCGAAAACCTAAATCAGTGGTGTAATCATTGGTGACTTAAAGCGGCATAACCAGTATTTGGAGGATATTTCTTTTATATAGAAAGAAACTTCCATTTTCGGGAATTCTCATTGATTTCGGTGTAGTTATAACGGCCGATACCTCTCTTAAACGTTTATAAATCTTGTAATGCTAACATGGAAATTAGCCTCTCCTCTGACGGAACTTATCGTATAATCCTCTGCTTGTTCCGCCATCTTCAATATTATCTCTAGCCACGTGCAAGGATATTAAATACATGTAACGCATGTATGAACAAATACTTTTTTTCTCCATTTTTTTAAATATTTTTTTTTATATGAGAAGCTGTTTATGAAGCACTTTAGAAAAAAAAAATAACGTTGCTTGGAAATAAAAAAATCACGGGATTCGAACCCGAATTGCTCGAATCATAATCCATAGATGCAACCATTACACTTTGTAAAAATATAACAAGTTCGGCCGTATAAATCTCAAAGTTCAAGTTTAAACACTTACTCAGGTTTAACCGATGATGCCCGGAAAATTCCGTATATTCACGGATACTATTATACTCAACCATTTACGTTATTCCACTGGTTATGTCTAATTAAAATATTTACGATAATAGCTAGTTAAATACATGCTTTTGACGATAATTAACGGTATTTTTTCACCAGGTATTATCCTAATAGCTACGATTCATGCTGATATATCACAATTATGCCAGATATATTTATTGAATTAAAAGGTTAGAACATACTGATTATGTCGCTTTAAGAGAACAGTCTATCTTGTGTTACATCTGAGGATTGTCCATTATGTATGATCACCTATACAGTTGGTATAATTAAGGCAGTGCATAATGATGTGCATGTATTAAATAACCGTTGTGTGCGGTATTTCCCTTCAAATGCCTTTTATTCGGTCGGGCGTAAGAATAGCACGCGTAAAGGTAAACTTGTATTTTATGGATTGCATTAAATCGACGATACATGATAGGCCAATACTGAGAAGTCATGTTGGTTTCTCTGAATAGAAGCCAAAGGAGTGGGCCGGCAAGGTAATTTAATAGGGTTATATTTTGGTAAAATATATGTACGGTGGTATGTTCACCAGTTCAAATGTACAAATGGCTTCGTGCCATAAAACAACATTTATTCATTAATTTTAATTGCTACACGTTTACTCCAGATTGTCTCGTGAAAGAATGGCTAATTCATTCCTTGGTCCGTTTGTCCGTCCATCTGTTCGTTCGTTCTAACATTCATTTATATTATTCATATATACTTGTTAGACCGTTGTTCTGGATGGCCGAGATGGAAGCATTCTATGGAATCTGACGACCAACAAGTACGATGTGTCCTCAGATCTCGTGGCCAGAACCAACGCTCTCAATCGTGATGTGTTTATATTCAGGGCACAAGGAAGGAACGGACATGATCTGAGAAACGAAGGTGCCATCCATGGAGCCACAGGGGTTCAAAGAATTGTAAGTAAGAGAGAGAGAGAAAGAGAGAGAGAGAGAGAGAGAGAGAGAGAGAGAGAGAGAGAGAGAGGGGAGAGAGAGAGAATGAAAATGAGAAATGATACAGACACACAGACAGACAGATAAGCAGACGGACGGACGGACGGACGGACGGACAGGAATATAATATCAGGGGAAAGAGATAATATAACAATATCTAGAGCAAATGTGTGTACGCATGATAAAACCATCTTGTAATATAACCGTTCGAGGTATCTGTAATTTATGAGTATGCCGCTGGCCGTTTTAGTGCACCATAGTGCAGACATACCCTCGATTTGTAAAAGTTTCGTCTTCCATTCCAGATAAATCGACGTTCTACCGATGACGGCGGTTGGGAAATGGATGAAATTGAAATAACAGACGAAAACGAAGATGCAGAAGGCGTTCTTCTTCCTGATAGTCACTTCCGATCTAAAAGAGCTGTCATTGATAAGGTCCGTCTCGTATTAACGTTTTTACATAGTAGTATATTTGTCCCCATTAGCCTTGCTACAGCTCCACTGTTTACCTCGCGACAGCTCCTCTGTAAGCCTCACTACAGCTCCTCGGTTTACCTCGCTACAGCTCCTCTGTTAGACTCGATACAGCTCCTCTGTAAGCCTCGCTACAGCTCCTCTGTTAGCCTCGCTACAGCTCCTCTGTTTACCTCGCTACAGCTCCTCTGTTAGTCTCGCTACAGCTCCTCTTTTAGCCTCGCTACAGCTCCACTGTTTACCTCGCGACAGCCCCTCTGTTTACCTCGCGACAGCTCCTCTGTAAGCCTCGCTACAGCTCCTTTGTTTGCCTCTCTATAGCTCCTCTGTTAGACTCGCTACAGCTCCTCTGTTAGACTCGCTACAGCTCCTCTGTTAGACTCGATACAGCTCATCTGTTAGCCTCGCTACAGCTCCTCTGTTAGACTCGATACAGCTCCTCTGTAAGCCTCGCTACAGCTCCTATGTTAGCCTCGCTACAGCTCCTCTGTTAACCTCGATACAGCTCCTCTGTTAGCCTCGCTACAGCTCCACTGTTAGACTCGCTACAACTCCTCTGTTAGCCTCGATACAGCTCCTCTGTTAGACTCGCTTCAGCTCCTCTGTTAGACTCGCTACAGCTCCACTGTTTACCTCGCGACAGCTCCTCTGTTAGACTCGCTACAGCTCCTCTGTAACCCTCGCTACAGCTCCTTTGTTTGCCTCTCTATAGCTCCTCTGCTAGACTCGCTACAGCTCCTCTGTTAGACTCGATACAGCTCCTCTGTAAGCTTAGCTACAGCTCCTCTGTTAGCCTTGCTACAGCTCCTTTGTTTGCCTCTTTATAGCTCCTCTGTTAGACTCGCTACAGCTCCTCTGTTAGACTCGATACAGCTCCTCTATAAGCTTAGCTACAGCTCCTCTGTAAGCCTCGCTACAGCTCCTTTGTTTGCCTCTCTATAGCTCCTCTGTTAGACTCGCTACAGCTCCTCTGTTAACCTCGATACAGCTCCTCTGTTAGCCTCGCTACAGCTCCACTGTTAGACTCGCTACAGCTCCTTTGTTAACCTCGATACAGCTCCTCTGTTAGACTCGATACAGCTCCTCTGTTTGACTCGCGACAGCTCCTCTGTTAGCCTCTCTATAGCTCCTCTGTTAACCTCGATACAGCTCCTCTGTTTGCCTCGGAACTTAACTGGATGATATTGAAGCTTCTGGTCATTGCTTGGTTATCAATGTTAACATGTCCAGGCACCTGAATCCTTGTCACGTGGGATATACAGACCAAGGAGTGTTGTAAACGGAAATTTATATGCTCAAAAGTATATACATGCTTATAGCTAAACACAAACGTGCATTTAAAATATTCTGCGTTACTATTACGGAAAAGGCTGTCTGCTGAAATTTAATCTTCTCCCTGTTTGTACAGTCTTAATGAAACTCATTTCAGTATTAAAGGTTTCATTGTTAGCGTTTGATATAAATATTTATGAATTACTTAAGTGTAAGAGAATGTTTCTTGAATTATATACTAGTATATTTATATAAATCATATATATATCTGCAACATTTTTTATTTGTATTACACCTCAAAGAATTCGTATTTTACACATTGAATATGAAACAGACAACCTATTGATAGTCCTTTCTTGCCCCAACCAGTCGAAGACGCCATCTGAAGATCACTTTACTTCTTATGTCTTAGGTTCGAGTCCCGCTCGCTCCAAAAAACTTTATGTGAGAAAATTTGCCAGTTACTACGGAATGACGGTGGTTCTACTCAGTCTGACTCAGTCTGAGGTCTTCCTCCACCAATAAAACTGGATCTGCCATGTATAACCTGCAATGTGTTGAAAATTGCGTTAACCCCAATCAATTTAATATATATTATGTCGTACGTCTGTCCTGAAGTGTCCTATTTGCTTTATGTAATGCACTTCTCCAATATAGGTTAACCGTTCCGCACAGGCCAACAGTTGGAACGCGGATTTGTAATCTAACAGTTTTCTCCATGTCAGTAATCTTTGCACGAGACAAACAAGGCTATTAAATTACTGTTTTCAAGTATTAAAATTAATATATGTACACCAGATTTAGATTTAATGTATTCATTGAAACATAAAATGAGCTTTTAGTGAATTACAACTATCTTTTAGACGAAAATTCGTGTTGTTTTTCTCTTTTTATTCAGTTTAAGTTCACATGCCTTTGAATCAGGTTGCCGTGCTTTTCATCATTCATGAAAGATGTATTAATACTTGGGTGTCCCATTGAAGCATATTTATAAAACTAAGTAAAGCGGAGCCCAGTGGTATGGCACCGAACACATAATCGGAGGGTCGTGGGTTCGATCCTACGCCACGGCTATGTGAGCAAGACACCTTTTCCGTATAAATGCTTAATACTGGTTCTGCCCAGGAAGGGTTCGAGCGTGATTTGTTTAGTTGTAAGAACTTGTTTCACCACCGAAGTAAAATAAATAAGTTTTAACTAGTTAAGTCGAAACAACGAAACTATTCTGGTTTCGAATTTTCACCATCATAGTTTTTTTGTTTCGCTGTTTCGACTTTACATAATTTAGTGATTATACTGCGATGGCCCCCAACAGGACACCCTAATACGGCTGATCTCGTGAAAAATAATTATACGCAATAGTTATAATACTATTTTTGAAGACGCTGTGTTTCAAATGCATCGCAATTACAAAATACGTATATTGCATCGCATCATTTCGTCATTTCACTATGCTATATTGAATTGTAATGCTGTGTTATATTGTATTGTACTGTCGTATTGTTGTGTTGTATTGTATTGTACTGTTGTATTGTTGTGTTATATTGTATTGTTTTTTTGTGTTGTATTGTATTGTACTGTCGTATTGTTGTGTTGTATTGTGATGTACTGTTGTATTGTTGTGTTATATTGTAATGTAGTTGTATTAATATCGTTTTATTATTGTGTTACATTGTGTTATTGTAATGTATTGTATTGTTGTATTTTTGTGTGTTATTGTATTGTACTGTTGTATTGTTGTTTATATTGTATTGTTGTGTTGTATTGTAATGTACTGTTGTATTGTTGTGTTGTATTGTACGGTTGTATTGTAATGTACTGTTGTATTGTTGTGTTGTATTGTAATGTACTGTTGTATTGTATTGCACTGTTGTATTGTTGTGTTATATTGTATCATACTGTTGTACTGTTGTATTGTATTGAAATGTACTGTATTATTGTTGTGTTATATTGTAATGTACTGTTGTATTATTATGTTATATTGTATTGTACTGTTGTATTGTTGTGTTATATTGTAATGTACTGTTGTATTGATGTGTTATATTGTATTATACTGTTGTATTGTTGTGTTTCATTGTTATGTAGTGTTGTATTATTGTGTTATATTTTAATGTACTATTGTAGTATAGTGTAATGGACTATTGTATTGTTAAATTGTAATGTACAGTCGTATTGTTGTGTTAAATTGTAATGCACTGTCGTATTGTTGTGTTATATTGTAATGTTCTGTTGTATTATATTGTATTGTACTGTTGTATTGTTGTGTTTTATTGTAAAGTTCTGTTGTATTGTTGTGTTACGTTGTAATGTACTGTTGTATTGTTGTGTTATATTGTAATGTACTGTTGTATTGTTGCGTTATATTGTATTTTACTGTTGTATTGTTGTGTTGCATTGTAATGTACTGTTGTATTATTGTGTTATATTGTAATGCACTGTTGTATTATTGTGTTATATTGTAATGTTCTATTGTATTGTTGTGTTATATTGTAATGTACTGTTGTATTATTGTGTTATATTGTAATGTACTGTTGTATTATTGTGTTATATTGTAATGCACTGTTGTATTATTGTGTTATATTGTAATGTAATGTTGTATTGTTGTGTTACATTGTAATGTTCTGTTGTATTATTGTGTTATATTGTAATGTACTGTTGTACTATTGTGTTATATTGTATTGTACTGTTGTATTAATGTGTTATATTGTAATGTACTGTTGTATTGATGTGTTTTATTGTATTTTACTGTTGTATTGTTGTGTTATATTTAAATGTACTGTTGTAGTAAAGTGTAATGTACTGTTGTGTTATAGTGTAATGTACTGTTGTATTGTTGTGTTTAATTGTAAATTAATGTTGTATTGTTGTGTTGTATTGTAATGACCTGTTATACTTTAGTGTTGTATTGTTGTGTTGTATTGTAATGTACTGTTGTATTGTTGTGTTATATTGTAATGCAATGTTGTAATGTTGTGTTACATTGTAATGTAGTTGTATTATTGTGTTATATTGTATTGTACTGTTGTATTGTTGTGTTATATTGTATTGTACTGTTGTGTTGTTGTGTTATATTGCAATGTACTGTACGTACTGTATTGTTATTGTGTTATTTTGTATTGTTCTGTTGTGTTTAATTGTATTGTACCATTGTATTGTATTATAATGCACTGTTGTATTTTGTATTATATTGTATAGTACTGTTGTATTATATTGTATTGTACTGTTGTATTGAATTGTCGTGTTGTATTGTTGTGTTATATTGTAATATACTGTTGTTTTGTTGTGTTATATTGCAATGTACTGTTGTTTTATGTTGTATTGTACTGTTGTATGCATTTAAGCAACGAATGCTATTTGTTTAACATTTATGAGATATGAACTTACGTGTAAAATAAGTGAACCTGATAATTTGGCATGTTGGTGCAGGTTGCACGCCAGGCACTGATTCGAGTACGTTCCAAAATATTTGATGTGTGTAAATAATGCTTTCTTTAATTTAATAATTTGTTGTTTATACGTTATCAATAGATCTGATCAAATGAAATAATGGTTATTTGATTTAAGATATTTTCAAAACATGCGCTAACGTGTTCTTTCTTCCTTTTCCTCTTCAGTTTTAAGTTCAAAATTCTGTTTATTGCAGTTTTTGATAAAAATGATTAGCAGTATTTTCCTATTGCTTTATCATGTTAAATAATTATGTTATCATTATACATCTCTATGTACATTTTTATTATTATTTAAAATGCCCCTTATAATTCTATTTAAAACGACTTTGTACAAATATAAACGTTCATAAATAGATATTTATTTGTATGATGTTTACTAAATATTTCAGGACTACACAGAATAAATAAATATTTATTTAAATGATGTTTGCAAAATATTTCAGGACTACAGAGAATAACTAAATATGTATTTAAATGATGTTTGCTAAATATTTCTGGACTACAAAGAATAACTAAATGTTATTTTAAATGATGTTTGCTAAATATTTCAGGATTGCATAAAATAAATGAATATTTATCTAAATGATGTTTGCTAAATATTTCAGGATTGCATAGAATAAATGAATATTTATCTAAATAATGTTTACTAAATATTTCAGGACTACATAGAATGTGAGGCTGACCAGCAAGTATTCTTAGCAGAGTTGTTTGCTCTTGATAGAACGGTTTTAAAAGCACCGATTAAATTATGGGAACGAGGATCGGAAAAATATTATTATAGTAAGAATACGAGATATTAACTACTTTGAATGCAATAAGCACCCCACACACCCTCAACAACACCCAATACACCCTCAACAACACCCCACACATCGTCAACAACACCCACACACCCCCATTACACCCCACCCACGCCAGTCTCTTCTGTTATATTACAAAATGGAAGCGATGACGTTCGTAGACCTGTTCATGTTTCGAAATTAAATCGAGGGAGTGAGTAGGTATACAGTAGTCGGTTTTCAATAACTTCCGTACGTCAGTAATGATTAGCTTTTCTTGGTCATGGCACCTGAGCTAGAATTTAAATTACACCTTGCGCAGTGAGAGAAGGCACAAGGAAAATCAATACATCATGTGACAAGTAAAACTAGGAACATTTTCTTCTGTTTATGTTTTCTCAGTTACTTATGCATTATAGCAAGATCTCCATAAAACTCCGCAGATAAGTTGGTCATGTGAAGAAAAAAAATGGTTTTAAGGACATTTTCAACACATTACAGGTTAAATTATTATGACGTCCAGTTTTATCGGAGGACGCCCTCAAAATGAGTCGGACTAGAACCGTCATTCCGCAAGTTACTGGCAAACTCTTTCACAAAAAGCTTTTGGATCATGATGGAATGAGACCAATCGGCAACAGAGCAATAGAGGAACCCTATCTTCTTCTTCGTCTTGTTCTTGTTCTTGTTCTTCTTGTTCCTCTTGTTCTTGTTCTTCTTTTTCGTCTTGTTCTTGTTATTTTTGTTCTTGTTCTTCTTGTTCCTCTTGTTCTTGTTCTTCTTGTTCTTGTTTTCTTGTTCTTGTTCTTCTTGTTCCTCTTGTTCCTCTTATTCTTGTTCTTCTTGTTTATCTTGTTCTTGTTCTTATTCTTCTTGTTCTTCTTGTTCCTCTTGTTCTTGTTCCTCTTGTTCATCTATTTCTTGTTCTTGTTGTTCTTGTTCCTCTTGTTCTTGCTCTTCTTCTTGTTCTTGTTCTTCTTGATCCTCTTGTTCTTGTTCCTCTTGTTCTTCTTGTTCTTGTTCCTCTTGTACTTCTTGGTTCTTGTTCTTCTTGTTCTTGTTCTTGTTCTTCTTGTTTTTGTTCTCCTTGTTCCTCTTGTTCTTCTTCTTCTTGTTATTCCTGTTCTTCATGTTCTTATTCTTCTTGTTCTAGTTACTCTTATTCTTGTTCGTATTGTTCTTTTTCTTCTTGGTTCTTGTTCTTCTCTTATTCTTGTTCTTATGGTTATTCTTGTTCTTGTTCTTCATGTTCCTGTTCTTCTTGTTTTTCTGGTTCTTGTTCTTCCTGTTTTTCATGTTCTTATTTTTCTTGTTCACTTGTTCAAGTTACTCTTATTCTTGTTCGTAGTGTTCTTTTTCTTCTTGGTTCTTATTCTTCATGTTCTTTTTCTTCTTGTACTTGTACTTCCTGTTCTTCTTGGTTCTTGTTCTTGTTTTTCTGGCTCTTGTTGATCTTGTTGTTCTTCTCTTGTTATTGTTTTTGTTGTTGCTGTTCTTCTTCTTCTTCTTCTTTTTCTTTTTATACACACACACTCCTTCAGTCTTGAAGATTTTGTGTCGATTCTTGGTATAGTCATGTTCATCACCTTCCACAGTACGTTTAAGTGCTGTGAACAGCATGCTATCTTTTAGAGATGTAAATCTGCCTGTCCTGAGTGCAGGGAGATCAATGCCATATACCTCTCCATTTTTCAGTGATAAAAGAGTCCAAAATTGTTAAACCCTCGGAAACGAGACGGCTCATACCCAGGGTAGCTTCACATGTGAATATGTTTATTTGTTACGTAACGTTTGTTACATGGCTACTTACTCTTCAGAGCTAACTAGTGACGACCACAAAGCAGTAGAGGCTGTGATGAAGACATACGGGATCAACCATACTATGACAGAGAACGAGGTCCCATGGTCACGAGGAAAACGTGAAGAAGAGACCCTTAATGACAATGATAAAGATTCCTTTTGTATATTAGTTCAACCGGACGAGCGCACTACGGGTATGCTTGCTAATATGTTTCACACAATACGAAGTTACCACACCCCATACCTTAACGACCCAAGTGCAAAATCAGGACGCTAAGCCTGTCCCACTGGTAGTTATGGCGGCATGTCTATTTATTCATGCTTTTGGCGGAGTTTATTTTGATAATTTAATTCACTTTTTAACAACATTGTTTAAGTGTCACTGTTGCCCCTCTTTTTTTATATTTTCATTTGTGTCTAGGCTAATATCTGAATAAAATTTGCCTGCGAAACTTGGAACTACTGAGAGTAGGCTAAAATCATACGCCTATGAGTTAGCTCAACTATTAAACTGTACGTACAGGAGTAAGTTTAAAGGTTAAACTTACGTCTATTAGTTAGCTTAAATGTAAAACTGTACGTTTATGGGTTAGCTTAAACGTTAAAATGTACGCCTATGAGTAAGCTCAAATGTTAAACTGTACGTATATGAGTTAACTCAAACGTTAAACTATACATCTACGAGTAAGATTAAAGGTAAAAACTGTACGCCTTTGATTAAGCTTAAACGTTAAACTGTACGCCTATGAGTATGTTTAAACGTTTAACTGTACGTTTATGAGTTAGTTCAAACCTTTAACAGTATGTCTAGGTGTAAGCACAAACGTTAAACTGTACGTCTGTGAGTACGTTTAAACGTTAAACTATACGTCTGTGAGTACGTTTAAACGTTAAACTATACGTCTGTGAGTACGTTTAAACGATAAACTATACGTCTATCGGTTACCTCAAACTTAAAGCTGTAAGTGTTATGGTTGTGATTGTATTTTCTTCTTACAGGAGCTATTGGAGATGTAGATGGCGACGGTAAGCTTGATTTACTCGTCAATCTGGTATCAGTTGGAGTACTTCGAGACGAATATGCCAGGTAAAACTTTTAATATCGTCTCACTTGCACAAACGTATATGTTATTATGTATGATACAATAGAAAGTGATGTCCTTTAGTGTGTGATGGTATGAGTTGGTATGAGATGCAATATTATGTAATGTAATGCGATGTACTGGTATTTTATATAATGGTTTGTGATGTAATGGTGTGTGATGTAATGGTATGTGATGTAATGGTGTGTGATGTAATGGTGTGTGATGTAATGTTGTGTGATGTAATGGTGTGTGATGTGATTATGAGTGATGTTATGGTATGTGATGTAATTATGTGTGATGTAATGGTATCTGATGTAATTATGTGATATAATGGCATGTGATGTAATTATGTGAGATGTAACGGTATGTGATATAATGGTATGCGATGTAATGGAATGTTATGTAATTATGTGTAATACGATAGTAGGTGATGTAATTATGTGTGATGTAATGGTATGTGATATAATGGTATACGATGTAATTATGTGTGATGTAATGGTATGTGATGTAATTATGTGATATGTAATGGTATGTGATGTAATTATGTGTGATGTAATGGTATGTGATGTAATGACATGTGATGCAATTATGTGATAAAATGGCATGTGATGTAATTATGTGAAATGTAATTGTAAGTGATATAATGGTATGCGATGTAATGGAATGTTATGTAATTATGTGTGATAAAATAGTAGGTGATGTAATTATGTGTAATGTAATGGTATGTGATATAATGGTATGTGATGGAATTTTGTGTGATGTAATAGTATGTGATGTAATAATGTGATATGTAATTGCAATGTTTTGTGATGTTTTTGTAAGTGATGTTTTGTTATGAGATAGATATACTGTTGTTACAGATACGTGAAGATGAAGTTTAACGTAGACATTTACAAGGTGAACCTGGAGGACGCGATGGGGTGGGAGAGATACACGCCTATCAATGTGACGCTCCATGACAGAATGAAGCGGATAAATAACGAAAACAAAATTACTAACCTCAAGTTCTTGGACAAACAGACATGGGGAGGATACATGGGAACAAATGGCGACAGCATCTACCGGCGCTAGTTATGGAACGCCGTGGCAGTCTCTTATGAACCATTTATATAGTGTGTTTCACTGAGCATGTCCTATCTAACCATGTTATTTTACTAAACGACACATTGAGTGATTCAGATGTAATCGGCTCTCAGGTTTACAGATCCACTTCTTCATTGTCCGTTTTTCTTCTTGTCAAACGTACATTTGTATATTGTTCTGTTTCTAAAACAGACATGCGCTTAACCATCATCATTCTCCTCCTCTTCTCCTCCCCCTCCTCATATTCCTCCCCACATCCTATCCTCCTCTTCTTCTCACATTCTTCCACATCTCATCCCTCCTAATATTCCTCTTTCTACTCTTCATACACACCCCTCCTCATTTTCATCCCCTCCTCCTCCCTTTGCTTATTCTCCTATTCTTCCCCCTCCTCCTCTTCATCCTCCTCTTCTTCCTATCCTCCTCATAATCTTCCTCATCCTTCTCTTACTTCCCTCCTCCTCTCATTCTCCACTCATCCTCTTCATCCTCCTCCTCTTCTTCCTCCTCCTCCTCTTATTCACCCTCTTCCTATGATCCTCTTCATCCTCCTCCTCCTCATCTTCGTCAGTATTCATCATGCCCTTTTAGATCAATACAAAAATTTGTATAATTGTAATATTTAGTATAAACTTTGTCTATCTGGATGATGTCTGTAACAAAGTACCGTTGTTTATCTTCAAACAACGTGTATTTAAACGGGCTGTTATCGCCAATATTAAAATTTGACCTGATCCATGAACTAACGTAAATAATTAAGTAGTTATATTTATAAATGTCCGGAAATTTCTGGTCATCTTCGATTGAATCCATGTTAGCGTTTATGTTTCAAGTTCGATATTATACCGCCGATCTTGATATATTCCTACATAACTTAGCGGTTGTATCTGCGGATTGTAGCTCCCGCAATCAATCAGAGCTCGAATTGCGTAACAAGTATTTTTGTCCATTTTCCTAGCAACACTTTATTTTTCTGTAGTGCTCAATAAACGGGTTATAATAACAAAAAAATAGGTTTCAACAAAACGAAAACAAAATATAACCATAATAATTATAATTATGTATTTTATCTATATAGCGATCATACTAAAATACTGAAGGATGGCTGAATAAGCCGAGTATAATTTTTTTTTATTATACGATAAAATCGGTAATATTAGACTCAGTTCCGCCAGCGAAACAGTTACTTTGCATATTAGAATTACTGATCAGTAAATTTAGACCTAAGATACGGTTTATTCACTTTAAGAGAGGTATCTGCTGCTATAAATGCATAGAAGGCAAAACAAAGATGTCGTTTATGAACAAGTTGTTTCTTTATTTATAAAAAAGATTTCTTCAGATGCTGGTCACGCCGCTTTAAAGCCGTTGATTACGTTAATCGTAATAAAATACACAAATAAAACAATTAAACAATTAACAAACCCTTATACATTGGCCTAGCTATTGGATTTATAAAATCGTTGCATTGACCTAAGTTACACTTAACATAGTAATTATGCAGGTACACTTTGTGTTATACGAAGCAAACACGCTTAACTTTGAAGGCAGTGACACTTTAATATAGCGGAGAATATAAAGTAGAGTTAAGAGACGTTTATCTTAATGCATTTGACCGATAAATGACTCATGGTGCATTTCATGTCATAATGACCTAAGAACGGGTGCAAACAGGGTACAAAAGCATGTCAATGTAGTACAAAGGGAATATATATCAGTCAGCACATTATACAAAAAATATTACAAACTGGGATAAAACAGTAAAACAGTTAGAAAAAAAGATACAATGTCATCTTTTCAATTAAACACCATAACACATTAGACCGTCAGGGATTAAATGTAGGCGACAGTGCGGTGTGCTAGTACGTAATTCAGATATCACATACTGGTGTCCATTGCCAGCACACGTCACAAATGTTGTAACATGAGACATCCACACAGACCTACCAATTAATGAATAATAATGCTAATATTGTACCAATTAATGAATAATAATGCTAATATTGTACTTGAATTATTCGCAAACTTGTTTATGAGTATTCTTATTTACCACTGAAATAAAACCATTGACGACTATGTCAGGCCAAACGTTGCAATTAATCAACTATACAACAAGAATATTAAATAATGCACATAAAATCATCAAACACAAAAGAATGGATTTTTTAATGGGGCTTGACGCCATTTTCAATACGTTTCAGGTTATATAATTATGGCATATCCAGTTTTGCTGGTGGAGGAAGACCTCAGACTGAGTCAGATTAGGTAGAACCACCGTCCGGCCTCCGCAAGCAACAGGAAACTTTCTCACATAAAATTTTTGAAGCGAGCGGGACTCAAACCTACGACCTTAGCGGTGAGAGGTTAGTAACTTTTAGATGGTGTCTTAGACCACTCGGCCACGGAGGACCCAAAACACACAATAAAATGTTGAACAACACGAAAGCAAAACGAAGAACAAAAACTCCCGCTAGTCTGGCAAGCGGAACCTTACAATAGTGTATAAAAACTTTTTTTTATTCAAACTTAATATTAGTGTTGTTAAAGTGTACATATAATTTTATGGTGTTTTATGTTATGTTTATGTTGTTCGTGTTACATTCTTATTGTTAAACTAAGAACATACACATAAAAAACGTTTTTATAGAAATGGGCTGCGACCGTCCGTGCGTCCGTGCGTGCGTCTCCTGCACCGTATCTAAATGTTCACTAGGACAAGACGATGTGACAAAGGTCACGTAACACCGTAGTTTGTGTACATACATATGTTATTTTTATCTTGAATATGTGTGCAGGGCTTTAAACAAAGCTTACTAATGTATTATTTTTAAATATAACTTGACTACCCCCATTATCTCGACACCCCAGTATCAGGACATAAATACAAACGTTGACTGTAAACTGAGCCCAGTGATAAGAATTCGGTTTGTTATTATGTTATTTAAAGGCCTTTTGCATGTAATATATTATGTTACGTTTACTGGTGTGTTTCATTTCGAGATCAGGTGGCATTTTACATTTCTGTATTTTTATTAAATCTAGATGGTGAATAACCAACTTGTTGACAGGTTGCCCTATCTAGATGGTGAATAACCAACTTGTTGACAGGTTGGCCTATCTAGATGGTGAATAACCAACTTGTTGACAGGTTGGCCTATCTAGATGGTGAATAACCAACTTGTTGACAGGTTGGCCTATCTAGATGGTGAATAACCAACTTGTTGACAGGTTGGCCTATCTAGATGGTGAATAACCAACTTGTTGACAGGTTGGCCTATATAGATGGTGAATAACCAACTTGTTGACAGGTTGGCCTATCTAGATGGTGAATAACCAACTTGTTGACAGGTTGGCCTATCTAGATGATAGATGATAAGTTGACCTTGGTTTTTTGTCTCTTCGTAACCTTCAACCAACCTATATAAAGCTTTAATTACCGCCTTATTTTTTTTCTTGATGTTTCTTTTATTGTTGTGTGTAAACTGAAGACCTCGGTCGATACTCAGATTTTGTTTTTATCAATTATTTTTCAATGTAGATCTTGGTCGGAATTCATATTATTACTTTTGACTGTTGGGCCGGAATCATTAAATTTATTTTTCTCATTTATTTTAAGTATTAATTCAATCATCATGATAGCTGGGAGCATTGTTCTGTCATGACAGTCGAGACTGACCCTTTTAAAGAGGGATTTAATACCGATAAGGGGCCGGCAGGTATCAAAAAAGGGATAGAGTTCCAAAAAAACAAATCAGCTACATTTCGTTATATTTGGTATAAATCGTCCCATTAGTGAAATAATGTTACAAGTGCACCTATGGGATTAAATGGTTGACATGCTGCAAGTTGTCCAAAATAAAGGAGTTTGGATTCATTGGGTCCAGTGAACTTTCAATTTTACCAAGGAACACTATGGAAAAACCGATAATTCTCATTTTTTGCATCAAAATTTTAAAATAAAAACGTGGCAGATGAAAATTTTTTTTTTATTATTTAAAACAATTTTATCGACTTTCACATACATTAAAAATTATGTTTTGCATTCAATGTTTGGGATAAACTCCTAGACAGATTTTTGTTTTTTTTTGAAAATAATAATTTAATATTGCGTGCGACAAATGGGCCAGATGTTCTTAAACAGACCTGGCTCCGCATGTTTTGTAAAATATGTCAATAAATTATTAGATTATATAAATATATTTATTTTTTGAATCGGGTTTAATGCCATTTTCAACACATTTCAGGTATATATATTGCATATCCAGTTTTACTGGTGGAAGAAGACCTCAGACTGAGTCAGACTAAGTAGAACCACCGTCCTTCCGCAAGTAACTGGACATTTTCTCACATAATGTTTTTGGAGCGAACGGGACTCGAATCTACGACCTTAGCGGTGAGAGGTAAGTGATTTGAGACGGCGCCTTTAATCACTCGGCCACAGAGGACCCTATTTCTTTATTGAACATTCCTTTATTCATGTTAATATATCTGTAAGGTCTCACCACAATGTTTTCTTGATAAATCAATATTTGAGAAAGAAGTGAAACATAAAAAAGAATCAATGAATGAATGATTGATTAACTGATTGAATATTTAGCGTCATTTTTATGCCATCGAGGGCATACAGACGATCAGTTAACCTAACCACTGTTTCCTGGGATCCTGAAAGGTTAACCAGTGCTCGAGCACATCCCATCTCCGCAAGTAAATGATATCAGCGGTGAGAGACGAATGATAATGAGACACAATGTCGTATATCAACCAACACGGAGATTTATTGGGCGGGGATTGAAACACACGACCCCTAGTTTGATAATCAGACGCGTTACCGACAGCTAATCGGACCGGGCTTGAATGAATGAACTAACATGTAAAGGTTATCTGACACCAACAGGAAGGAATATTCCAGCTTCACTCTCCATGTACAAAAATGCACCCCCCCCCCCCCCCCCCCACACACACACACGTTCGGAAGATTCCTACCCCTCGGCATAGATCGACAACGGCACTATTTTTACCTAAAACCACACGGATTGGAAAACAACATCAATAACAACAACAAAAACAACACAGTTAACTGTTATATAAAACATTTATTACATACACTTACTATTTAGTATACAATAAAGTGTAATCGTTAGCCATTTAACATCTAAATTATGAGATCATTAGTTACGTTAAAGCATTTTTTCCGTAATGACATTTCCGTGTAATATATATGCGGATACTTGAAGTTTGTAATGGAACATTATTTTCTCGATTTGAATGTTTATAATTATGTATGTTAAAGTTGCGTCACCTACAGCCTAGATATATTCTTTTTATATGTTTACCTAAGCAATATACATGTACCTATAACGACATATTTATAAAAAAAGCTGATTTTAAGGATGCTGTCGTCCAATAATCGATGCTGCATTATGATATTAAGTATTATTTTAGTCTTGCTCATCTGCGACGCTTGCTTTTTTTTTTTTTTACTTATTTGTGTCTTAAAATTAAAACACCAAGCAACACAAATGATCAAGACTAGACTTACTCGATATTTTATGTAATCACGATAAAAATGAAACCACGATGGTGAAAAGTCAAAACACCGATGAAGAAAAGTTGAAATTACGTTTGTGAATAGTCGAAACAACGATGACGAAAAGTTGAAACTACAATTGTGAAAAGTCGAAAGAACGATGGTGAAAAGTCGAAATGTTTTGACTTTTCAACATTGTGGATTCATCTTTTCACTATACAATTCGAGAGTTCACCTACGTAGTCTTGACTTTTCACCATCGTTTTTACGACTTTTCGCCATCGTTGTCTCGTTGTTTCGGCTTTTCACCGTCGTAGTTTCGACTTTTCACTGTCGTAGTCTCGGCTTTTCACCATCGTAGTCTCGGTTTTTCGCAATCGTTGTTTGATTTTTCACCGTCGTTGTCTCATTATTTCGAATAGCCACCATCGTTTTGTTGCTTCGACTGTACTTAATAAATATACACAATGGCGCGAATAGGACACATTCGTTTATTCATAATGGTTTCATATTTAGAATGAACTACATTAACAATGACGTCACCAACCATTATAATCCATATATAATATCATTTACTAACACAACGTTACTGGCGAGACCTCTATAAGCATGTGTCCATGTTATGGTTGCTATGTTATACAGACACTTTTATATTATACTTATGACGAAATGTTCAGTTTTTTTTAGAAAATAATAACATGCAGTTATAATCAAAATAAAACAAGAGGCCCAAGAGGGCCTGAGGACGCTCTACTGACTCAGAGTGGCCATAGCACTTTTTGAAATTCTACTATGCAGTAGAAACATCGGGGCGGGGTCATTTTTAACTCTAGGGACACCATTTGAACAAATCTAACAAAACTATAGTTGGTCATCATTACTACATAAACATTTTGAAAATCTGTTGGACCGTTCATGAGAAGAAGATTTTTTAAGTTTTGGAATATTTCTAGTAACGGTGGCCATCTCAAATTTTGGATAGAAAAAATAAATCTTTTGTATAGTCTCCTATGTAATAGAAACATCCGTGTGAAGTTTCAGTTTAATTGGCCAAGTGGTTTCAGAATAAATGAAAAAAAAGAGAGAATTTTCTGTTTTCCCACAGTATCCCTATGTAAAATTCTAAATCCCCTTACAGGGCCCCTATAAATTTTAGCCCCTAAATTCTTATCTGCAATCAAACCCCTACACATAGGGATAATTTATGCCAAATATGAACAAATCTGACATACCGGTTGTTAAGAAAACACATTTAGTAATTCCCAATTTTTACCCTTTTGGGGTCCCTCCTGCCCCCTTAAGACAGTGGAACCCAGTCATTTTTACAAATCTGAACCTCCTTCACCAAACAATGCTTCTGTGAAGATATATGCAAAATCATTTCCATTTAAAAAAAAAAAAAAAAAATATTATAATTACATGTGTTCCCTAATTGAACCCGTCGGAGCGGGGTCATATTTAACCATAGGGACACCATTTGAACAAATCTAACAAAACTATAGTTGGTCATCATTACTACATAAATATTTTGAAAATCTGTTGGGCTGCTCATGAGAAGAAGATTTTTTAAGTTTTGGATTATTTTTAGTAACAGCGGCCATCTTGAATTTCAGATCGAAAAAAAAATCTTCTGTATAGTCTCCTATGCAATAGAAACACCCATGTGAAGTTTCAGTTTAATTGGCCTAGTGGTTTCAGAGAAAGTGCTGCTAACAGACGACAGACGACAGACGACAGACGTCAGACGACAGACGACAGATGACAGACGACGGACGACAGACAACGCGTCATTGCATAAGCACTTTTGGCCTTTGGCCAGTAGAGCTAAAAAAGACCGGTGAACATACGGGTCTTGATACTCTGTCTGTGGCACTTGTCAAGGAACTTCGTTGCAGACGTTTTCTAAAAGTTTCAAAACATTTTTATTAAATTTTTCGACGCTTTTTTAAGTTTCATAACTTTTTTAAAAAGCGATCTTTATGTAGAAAGCATTCAGCGACGACAGAGTAAAGGTTTGTTAACTTGAACATTCATATTTTAGAAATAATTAAAATCTTCATAAGAATAAAACAAATCGTGGTGTTGGTATACATATAATTACAGTTAAACCTTGTATAAGCGGTCACCTCTATTAAGCAGCCACTTTTTGTTATTTCCCATTTATATGCTTTCAGAGCAATTTTACCTGCATTAAACAACACGCTGTTTTAAACGGCCACTTTTTCTTTTCCCTTTGACTGGCTGCTTAAGACAGGTTTGACTGTATAATAATAATAATAATAATCATAATCATAATCATAATCATAATCATAATCATAATCATAATAATAATAATAATAATAATAATAACAATAATAATAATAATAATTATAATAATAATAATAATAATAATAATAATAATAATAATAATAATGATAATAATAATAATAATAATTATAATAATAATTATACCTATGACTTTATTTAGGGAGGAATTTTAGTTGGATTATGTCCAATCTGCCATGAAGTCCTCCAGAACAATCATTTAACAGTATTAACATTTAATGTATTACAAATGAGCTTCACTTTAACTATAAGTATTACATATACTGAACATGCTTTCTTACCATTTATAGAATTATTGTTATTTCTAAATATTTGGCTGTGGGTATTCATAAATTGTGTTGTAAGCATGTGTATTCAAATAACTTTATTGTTAAATTGTCGGCCTCGGGTACAATTGAACGTTGTCCAAATCGGTTAATGCGTTCACTTAAGTGGAGACGTTATCATATATCTGATCAGTCACGTGTTCCAAATCAGTCCTTGAACGTTTTTGTTACAATTTTTCAAAACACGTAATTACAATAGTATGGGTTGGCATTTTACCTTGCATGTATCACTATGTCATTAGGCACTTAGTTATTCAATCTCTACTTCAACTGTTTTGTTCTATTTCCCCACTCTGTCTCTTGAGTACATCGGCTTCGTGATATTTTGTTTGTTTAATCTTTACCCACCATACTACTCGAAATTCTTCAAGGATTGGAGTAGTTCTTAACAGGGGAACTGGTCGTTCTCGCGTACGTACGCCTTTGCTTTTGAAACAGCGTGTTGAATGAATTAATATTTATTCATTTGTATGTTCCTCCTATTTTCTAAAAGACATTTGAGCAGGGTTTCCCTCCGTATAATTCTTGGAAGTTTATATTGCATGCAAGTCGTCTCTTGGTTCATTGTCATACACAGCTTCTGTAAGCGTTCAAAAGATCCGGTTTTCATTTGGATTACTTCTACTGGTGATAGTTTACCGTTGATTCTGAAACTAGAGTATATCTCGTGGCGCTTCATCAGTTCATCATCTATCTGCAAGTAGAATAAACGTCAATTATTATTGATGGCATTAATGGCGGCCATCTTAGATTTCTGCAAGTCGTGGACATGATTCAATCGTGAACATGGGTAAATCGTGTCAATGGGTATTGATTGATTGAATATTTAGCGTCATTTTTATGCCATCGAGGGCTAACAAACGATCAGTTAACTTAACAACTGTTTCCTGGGATCCTGAAAGGCTAACCAGTACTCAAACATACCCAATCTCCGTAAGTAACGGATAACTTTCCCACTTAAATCAGCGGTGGGAGACGAATGATAATGAGACACAATGTCGTTTATCAACCATCATTGAGACTGTGGCCGGGCGGGGATTCGAACTCACGACCACTGGATTGATAGTCAGACGCGCTAACGACTGAGCTAATCGGACCCGTGAACATGGATAATCGTGAACATCTGTAAAATCGTGAACATGTGTAATATCGTGAACATGGGTAAATCGTGAACATCAGTAAAATCGTGAACATGGGTAAATCGTGAACATCAGTAAAATCGTGAACATGGGTAAATCGTGAACATCAGTAAAATCGTGAACATGGGTAAATCGTGAACATCAGTAAAATCGTGAACATGGGTAAATCGTGAACATCAGTAAAATCGTGAACATGGGTAAATCGTGAACATCAGTAAAATCGTGAACATGGGTAAATCGTGAACATGAGTAACATCGTGAACATGGGTAAAATCGTAAACATGAGTAACATCGTGAACATGAGTAACATCGTGAACATGGGTAAAATCGTAAACATGAGTAACATCGTGAACATGGGTAACATCGTGAACATGGGTAAAATCGTAAACATGAGTAACATCGTGAACATGGGTAACATCGTGAACATGGGTAACAATGTCATTTGGAAAATCGTGAACATGGAAAAATCGTGAACATGGAAAAATCGTGAACATGGAAAAATCGTGAACATGGGTAAAATCGTAAACATGAGTAACATCGTGAACATGGGTAACATCGTGAACATGGGTAAAATCGTAAACATGAGTAACATCGTGAACATGGGTAACATCGTGAACATGGGTAACAATGTCATTTGGAAAATCGTGAACATGGAAAAATCGTGAACATGGAAAAATCGTGAACATGGAAAAATCGTGAACATGGGTGAAGTCGTGAACATGGGTAATATCGTGAACATGGGTGAAAAGTGAACATGGGTAAAATCGTAAACATGAGTTAAACCGATTTAAACAGTATAGTCTGTCCCTTTAAATCCAAATCGATTTGTGGAAAAAATCGATGTTCCAACTGTCAGTGCATGTTAAGTGTGCGCCATGTCAATATAATCAGCTGTCGTATAAATCACCGAACTAATCAAACACTTCTCTCTTTCTTGTTCGAAAATAAATGTGTTTTTTCTAAGTTCGTTCAGTTTAATATAATAATACACGGTAGCAAGCGTGTTGCCGTCTGAGAAGAAAGTGATAATATTAGACATGCCAGTCTCGTCTCAAATTATGTTGTTGCAGACTCCGATTTCGTCAACGCGTAACGCTCGAGACGGGAGGCTGAGAAGGTAGTGTGATATCAGTGTACCCAATCTTAACACCTCGCCGATAAATGCCGATGTATGACGGAATTAGCCGGGTTTGTACGATTGTAGTGCAGAAACACTACTAAGGTCACACGAGTACACAAATAGACGATACAGTTTCAACTATTCGAACTGAGTTCACACAGGCACACATAAGATTAAACCTGACTGTTTGCTCCCCGCTACATGCTTGTGATATGAACTTAACCACGGTAGCTAGAAAACAACACACCTCTAAATACAGAAAAAAAACTTATAGACACACTCAAGCGTTAAGTTTATAAAGGTAGAGTCATTGTTATTATTATATGTATATTTATATAAATCAGCTTTTTGACAGGAGTATAAATATACCACGTTATTTAGACTGTATTACAAAAGTGTTCAAGGACGTGATTTACGTGCACTCCGATAATGTGTATATATATATATATATATAAATATACATTTTAAATGGAGAGGGATAAACAAATATGGTGAGTCAATGCAGGTCGTGTACCCACAATCCATTGGATATCGGTCAGTCGGTTGATTGATTGATTGATTGATTAATTGATTTCCTGAACTTTGATAAGTCGGTAACAGTATTATGTTAAGAGTTATACGTGTATTGCCGTATAAATAGATTTTTCTTAAAATGGCATAGTGAAACATGAGCAGTGCAAAAAGGGAAACTAATTAGTTTAGAAAAGCATGAAGGAATATGTAGTCTTCAATATCCCGCCATAGGCCGCGTATTTAACTCAGGTGTTTTGAAACTTTAAAATTAAAACGCTCTCAAAGCAAAAGGTACTTCTTTTAATAACACTCTGGAAACGCAGACTTTCGTAATTTCAGCTTAATGTTTCCATGGTAATATAAATATTAAAAATAGACAAACTCATAGCAAACGGCACTATTAGTTCACTAGGTTGACATGTGTTTCGTGACGTCATCTTGAACGGTTTCGAATTTTGTAATTTGTGGCTATTTGTTTCCGTGGTAACAGAAAAATATTAAAAATGAAATGATTCCCCTCTAAGATATTATTATTCAATTATAAATGGATCATATAAGCGATATGGATGATATGATACATACTATGAGACATTATATGATACACGATATGAGATATGATACGAGACATGATATGAAACATTATATGAGACATGCTATGATACATGATATAAAATATTATATTAGACATGATATGAGACATGATATGAGACATTATATGATACATGATATGAGATATGATACGAGACATGATATGAAACATTATATGAGACATGCTATGATACATGATATGAGACATGATACGAGACATGAAACGATACATGATATTAGATATGATATGAGATATAATATGAGACATGATATGAGATGATATTAGACATGATATGATACATGATATTAGATATGATATTAGACATGATATGAGACATTATATTAGACATGATATGAGGCATGATATTAGATATGATATTAGACATGATATGAGACATAATATGAGACATGATATGAGGCATGATATTAGATATGATATTAGCCATGATATGAGACATAATATAAGACATGATATGAGATACGATATGTTATGAGATATGTTATGAAACATGATATTAGACATGATAAAAGACATGATAATAGACGTGATATGAGATATGATACGAAACAATATATATGAGATATGTTATGAGACATGATATAAGATATGATATGATACAAGATATGAGATGAGTTATGAGACACTATATTAAACATGATATGAGACACGACATGAGATACGATATGAAATATGATAAAAAATCATAATATGGTACATGTTAAAAGGAATACTACGCCAGGAAAAAACATGAGACATGATTTTTGACATGGCATGAGCCATAGTATATGAAAACATAATAAGAGACATGATATGAGGCATGATATGAGATATGATTATACATTATATGTGATATGATATAAGAACATAATATGAAACATGATATGAGATATGATTATACATTATATGAGATTTGATTATAAATTATATGAGATATGATATAAGAACATAATATGAGACATGATATGAGATATGATTATACATTATATAAGATATAATTATACATTATATGAGATATGATTATACATTATATAAGATATGAATATAAATTATATGAGATATGATATAAGAACATAATATGAGACATGATATGAGATATGATTATACATTATATGAGATACGACTATACATTATATGAGACATGATTATACATTATATGTGATTTGATATAAGAACATAATATGAGACATGATATGAGATATAATTATACATTATATGAGATATAATTATACATTATATGAGATATGATTATACATTATATGAGATATAATTATGCATTCTATGAGATATGATTATAAATTATATGAGATATAATATAAGAACATAATATGAGACATGATATGAGATATGATTGCACATTATATGAGATATGATTATACATTATATGAGATATGATATTAGAACATAATATGATTCATGATATGAGATATAAAATGGGATATGAAATGAGACCATTATATGAGAATAGGATATGATCATTGATATGAGATATGATATGAGATGAGGCATGGAATAAAATTTTATATGAGTCATACTATAAAACGTGATATGAGAACTTAATGTATATGAGACAGCATACGATACAATACTTTATATGAAAATATAATATGAGACAGTATATGGAACATGATATGAGACAAGAAATGAGAACATTATATGAGACATGATATGAGAACATTATATGAGATCATAATTTGAGACAGTATATTGCATGATAAGAGACATAATATAATAAATGAAATGATACATTATTACATAAGACGTGATATGAGACAAGAAATTAGAAATTATATGAGAACATGATAATAAAACAGCATATGAGACATGATTGGGACATGATATGAGACATGAAAATTATATGAAAAAAATAACATGAGCTATGATAAGAGAAATATGAGAACACATGATATATGATTTAAGACGTGATATGAGACATCATATGAGAATATAACATAATACATGATATAAGACATAAATATGAGATGTGTTATGAGACATGATGCAATACAGTATATGACATGAAAAGATAATAAGAGACATGAAATGAGAACATGGAACATATATGAACATGATATGAGATATGAAAACATAATATGAGACTACGATATTAGCCGTGAGAATGTATCCAGAATAAACACGTGATTTTCTGGAAAAAATCACTTTTCGTTTTTTGAGAATATAGGTTGAAAAGTTGACTGGTATGTGAACATTAGCATATAGAGTGAAAACCCAAACCGACCAGTACTAAAAATATTTAAAGAATACCCTGCTTGGTCATACCAAATACTTGAAAAGCTTCCTCAATTGGCGCTCATTATTTAGAAATAGTTTAAGACCTGGTTGGCCCGGTATCAGTTAAATGTGACTGGGTGGGGTATCATACCATGAGTCTGCGGTATGATACTCCAGTGTGGCAGCACTTAAAATGCTTTCTCAAGCAAACAACGTCGCGATATGACTGAAAAAGTGTTAAAGGTGACGCTAAACAGTAAACGCCATACAAAAAAGACATTGTCTAAAGCGTTAAGCGATGACGATGTTGCCTAGACCATATTTAGACATGCACGATTCGGCAAGAGACGAAAATAACCACATCATTGATATTAAACCGGTGCTGTTACTAATATAGACCAAATATATTGTCGTGTTGTTAAAAGAAAGAATTTTACTTTTTAGCTTAGCTAATTACCTTGTTTTTTTCTTCATTTGTCAATATCCCATCCCATTCCTGGAATTCAATGAACACGACATAGGACGGTTGCTCTGATATGTTAACTGTAAGGTAAAACGTTTACACATTTAATGGCTTTAGTCAAATACTTATATAGAAGGATAGGAAACGTGTATCTCTCTACTAAACGTTGAGAAAATAGCACGCGAAGAATTAATAATTTGGCAAATAAATCATTCAAATTGTACAGGCAACTGATTGCTTTTACATAAAATGTAAGTTGTATATGACATAAGATGCTTTATAATGTTTGAAACATGCAAAATGATGTTGATTTTATAATATTGCAGTTTAAAGTGAAATTTGAAGTACTTTCCTTGATTTTTTAGTTGCAATATACACATTTTATAACCATAAGTACTTCAACAATGTCCAACACACTTTGATGGGAATTAAATCGTTTTGTAGATCATTCCATTGGGCAAAGAAATAATTTTAAATTGTATTTCTGAGATGACTGGAAGTTATATATTGGAAAACGAGATTTCGTGAGATTTTGCGTAAATACGCGAGCGTTTATAACATCCCAACCAATTGCTCTTCCTTCTCTATGTAAGTCTTTGCTTTAACCAATGTTCGAAGCTAGATGCACCACAAATATTTAAACAGCACAACCAGTTAGGTGCATGTATATCCTAAATAAATACAATAAAAAAACTGGTATAATTGTAAAATATAACCTAAATTATGACTATCTGGATCAACTTTGGAACTTCTTTGCACTTATCTAGCGACACCTTTTTTATGTTATGTCATCAACGAGATTACAACGAGTGTTATCCTTACCGCCGTTGCTGTTGCAGAAAAGCTTTTCAACGTGTATGCTCTCAGTGGACGTGAAATCAACCAGGCGTCTGTTCCACTGAGCTGCCGCCTGCTTCACGGCAGCTGACAAAAATATTTCCGGCACATGTTCTGTACACACCGACAAAATATCACCAGAACTGCAAATAACAGAAAATATTACTTCCGAGTTAGCTCGGGAAAAAAATCCTCATTTTCAGGGACAGATCCAGGATTTTAGTTTAATTGCCTTTCTACCTACTTACCCTATATATGTTAGTCAACTAACAATAAACATTTTCCCTGACCTCATCGTGTGATATATGCAATTAATCTAGTAAACATTTGCTTCATACTTATCCATAAAAATGTCGTTTTGATCTCAGAAAGAGAGAAATATTATCCCATAAAAAAGACTAATAAGTAGGTCTTCCCGTCTCCGGTGATTATTTAGTCCTTGGTTGTACGACGCATTGTCCGCCATGTTGCTGTCCTGCATAATCGACATTAAAGTGATACCCGGCAAATGCCATGTGTTATTTTTTCTGTTAATTCTACTTCTGAAAATTATAAACATGTATATGCACATGGTGGAAACATGAACTTAGAATAACTGAGGCCCTCCCAGGGGTTTTGGACTATCTGGGGGAACATGGCCAGTTATTTTAGTGCTCTGGGAAACATTGGCCGTTACCTTTAGGGATCCAGGGATTAAAGTGCTAATTTTCAAAGTGCTTATTTTAGAGATCTGGGCAAAATATTTCTGGGGAACTGTGGCGAGTACTTTTGTTTGGGGATCTTGGGAACAATGGCTATCCGGTGAACAGGGACCAACCTCACCCAACCCCCGTGGGAGGGCCTCGTAACTGAATTTGGTTGCAGAATCTTAATGAAATTGGCTAAATCGAGCTGAAATAGGCATAGTGCCACCATTGGAAACAGGAAACAGGAAATGCGTCCATAGAGAAGCCGTACAATAACAGTTAAAATAACACTTGAATGGCATCTTTGATGTATTTTGAACATTTTGAATGCATGTTTGAATTTTTTAAAAAAAAATATGCTTGGAAATTAAGTATGAATACATGGTTTCGGAAGACTACTTCCATTTTGTCAACAATGTACACAGTGAACAAAAATCACTTTTGGATGACACATTACCCCTATTTTTTTTTTATCATATTTTGGCAATCTGATCATCTCGGCCTTTATACTACGCAATATTATACGGAGGATACGGAAATACCCGATGTTTCACGATTGATATTTTGGTAGTGTAAAAGGTTGAAAAACAATAAAATGTAAGTTTCATTTCTTTCATTTGTGTCCTTCAATGAATGAAAAGTATAAATACTTTTTTTTATTTACTGAAGAGTAAAGAACAAAAATCAATGGTGGACTTACACATATAATAAATAATATAAATTATTGAATAGGGACACAACTCTTGTAAATGGTGACAGGTGATAAATTTCATATATTTCTGGTCATATAGGACAAAAACTTAAAATATTTTTTCACCAGCTTTTATCGGTATGATAAAGAATCCACGCAATTATCAATTTGTACGTTTTACAAAATTTTACCCTTACAGTTAGCATATGTTAAGCAATTTCTTAGCTATTCACTTTCATTTAGTGATACAAGTATAGTCAAAACTGTCTGAAGTAGCCAGTCAAGGAAACGAGCTAAAGTGGCCTTTTTAAGACATGTTGTTGCTTAATAAAGGTATATTTTGCAGGAATTTGCATCGAAAAATGGGAAATAGCAAATTTGACTGTTTAAGAAAAGTAGCTGCTTATCATCGCAGCACTTTGTACGTAGCATTTTGGCGAGCAGGAACAGAAGATTATGTAGCCAGTGGGCAGGACCGCTACTTCTCCTGGGACTGCTTCACAGGCCGGATAACACAATTATTTTTTAAGTCGATTATTAAGTTGATCTAAGTTGTCGAAGTCGTCGGTTCTTGTAGAAAGTTGATTAAAGTAGAATGTCGATAGATGATTAAAGTAGAATGTCGATAGATGATTAAAGTAGAATGTCGATAGATGATTAAAGTAGAATGTCGATAGAAGAAGGTTCCCCTTTGGTTAACTACACCGTCGTTTAGTCGTGGCGACATTGTTAACGATTTAGTGAGCAATGAATGTTTGGACGGGCATTGAATTCACTGTTTTCTTTTCATTTGTGTGTGAAATACCCGAATCGGCAGCTGTAAGACACTTGGGTAGACAATTCGACGTCTGACATCAGCCGTTCGATTATCGACATTTAACGTTCGTTGTTCGATATACGAGTTTCGAATTGTCGAAAGATTGTGCGCTGATTAGATAATACAAGACGGTACTAGCAGTTATATCATGTGTGAAATAATGTCTCTGTGGAAGGAGAATGGCTGTCATTTCGTTTCTTCTACATCTCGAGTACTTTATAGTCTCACTGATTATACTAATCTAATATGTTTGTAGCCCTCTTTTTATTTCTCTTTACTTATTTGTATTATTTTTTTTCAAATATTATTCAATATTCTTTCTTTGCGCACATTAAGTAATTATCAAGTTTGATAGGTCAACGTATCAATGTAGATGTAGATTGATTTTGGTGTTGTTGTTTCTTTGATTTTTTAAAAAGAAATTGGGTTTTAACGCTTTTTCCAACACATTTCAGGTCATATATGGCATATCAAGTTTTATTGGTGGAGAAAGACCTCAGAATGTATCGTGAGCAGAATCAATCGACTGGCAAACTTTCTCACATAAGTTTTTTTTAAAGCGAGCGGAACTCGAACTTACTACCTTAGCGATAAGATGTAAGTGACATTGAGACGTAACCCTTTGGCCGCGGAAAACCCTGAAATGTTGGTGAAGATATATTAAAATGTGAACCTACCGTCGAACAAACTTGTATCTGGGTATAGTGCCGTAGAAACCTGTAATCTGCACAATGTCCTCAGTTCTGTACCGGTAGAGTCCCTCCCACGTCGTTATTACAATCTCGTATTGATATCCGACTTTAACCTGAAATTAAAAAAAATAAAACTCAAAGGCCATCAGGACAATGTTTATAATCGATGTTACGTATATTAGCGTATAAAATAGATTTTATTATACATACGAATGAACGAATGGTATTTTACGAGCATAGGTAACTGTATGTGCGCAAAGATGATTATACATACGATAGTGCATGTATTTGGTGATACCTTATGTTAAACTTCATCATGGTTTAAGAAAGTGTTGCCAGTGTTTTTTTCCATAAAACTAGTTGGATTCACTAAAGTTTTGTGAATATGAATAAAATTCCTTAAAACGAAAGGATTTTCCTAGTCTGTAGTACGGACCCAGCTCTGCCTATTGGGTCCGTTAAATAGTGATGTAGGGGAAGCCACATTTGAGCACTTTGATTGGCCAGTTGCTTCAATTGAAAGTTTGAATGGCGCCACAGTTTAGTAAGCGGTTAATTGCTATGAATTGTGGGACAGGCATAAAATTGCTGCTTTTTTGGGGAGGGGGTGGGGGTTCCTATTTATTATTTATTTTCTGCTATATCGATAACAAGAGTGCTAATTAGGCTTTTTATCGTCCTTCTTTGACAGAGGAGACAATGTCATTCTTTGACAGGGGAGACAATGTCATTCTTTGACAGACAATGTCATTTTTGACAGAGGAGACAATGTCATTTTTGACAGAGTAGACAATGCCATTCTTTTACAGAGTAGACAATGCCATTTTTGACACAGGAGACAATGCCATTCTTTGACAGAGGAGACAATGCCATTCTTTGACAGAGGAGACAATGCCGTTCTTTGACAAAGAAAACAATGTCATTCTTTCACAGAGTAGACAATGCCATTCTTTGACAGGGTAGACAATGCCATTCTTTGACAGAGGAGACAATGCTATTCTTTGACAGAGGAGACAATGTCATTCTTTGAAAGAGTAGACAATGCCATTCTTTGACAGAGTAGACATTGCCATTTTTGACAGAGGAGACAATGCCATTCTTTGACAGAGGAGACAATGTCATTTTTGACAGAGGAGGTTCTTTGACAGAGTAGACAATGCCATTCCTTCACAGAGACAATGCCATTCCTTGACGGAGTAGACAATGCCATTCTTTGACAGAGGAGACAATGTCATTCTTTGACAGAGTAGACAATGTCATTCTTTGACAGAGGAGATAATGCCATTTTTGACAGAGTAGACAATGCAATTCTTTGACAGAGGAGGCAATGCCATTCTTTAACAGAGTAGACAATGCCAGAGATGTTCTTTTGTTATGTAAGAGTCTACCTCAGAATGTTAAATTTGGTCAGTTGAAATACTACATGAATTACAGCTATGTACTAATGCGTAAGTTTGCTGAATATCAATTGAAAACTGCAAGTACCAGAGAGCAAACAACATTCAATAACACAGTTTTTAATAATTCAAGGGCCATAACTCCGAAAGATAGTTATCCCACTCGTCTCCTTTAGTCCCCTTAATGGTAGTGAAGACACCTGTGACGTTTAATTGATATACGACTATTAGTTACTAAGATAGGTACACATGTGAAGTTTCATTGATGTACGGCTTGTAGTTACCAAGATAGGAACACATGTGAAGTTTCACTGATGTACGACTAGTAGCTACTAAGAAAGGTACATATGTGAAGTTTCATTGATGTACGGTTTGTAGTTACAAAGATATGAACACAGGTGAAGTTTCGTTGATGTACGACTAGTAGTTACTACGATAGGTACATATGTGATTTTTCTTTATGTGTGTCTAAAAGGGGCAATAATTCTGCGTTGAATCAATATAGAGTTATCCCACTTGTTTACTTGAGTCCCTGTCGTGGTAGTGATGTCGTCGTATGGTGTTTAGCGTCGCTTTCAACAATTTTTCAGTCATATCGCGACGGTGTCTACTTCAGACAGTATTCTTAGCGCTGTCACACTGGAGTATCATGCCGCAGACACATGGTATGATACCCCACCCAGTCACATTATACTGACACCAGGCCGACCAGACCTAGAACTATCCTCTTAATACTGAGCGTCAAGCAAGTAAGCTTCTAGTACCATTTTTTTTTGTCTTTGGTATGACCCGGCCAGGGATTGAACCCACGATCTTCCGCATGCAAGGCTGGCGCTCTACCATTAGAGCACGCCGCGGTTCTTCGTGGTAGTTAACAGACAGTCGTGCGAGGTTTCATTGAAGTAAGACTAGTAGTTATTGAGATGTCAGTTTGCTAAAAAAACGTTTAACAGTTTTTTTAGTATCAAAGGGCCATAATTCTGTGTCAGAAATCAAAACAGAATTATCCCACTTGACCCCTTCAGTTCCTTAAGTGCTAATGAAGACACATGCGATGTTTTATTGATTTCTGTCTGGTTTTAGTAGCTACTGAGATATGATTTATATAAAAGGAGCCATAATTCTGCCTAAAATCAAATACTCGGGAGTCACCCCGGAATTATTTGGCAGAGGGAATTAAAACCTTTGAATCACACACACCCAAATCAAAACAGTGTTATATGGATATATTTATATCAGGCTAGCAGCTACTGTGATATGAGCGTATAAAAAAGTTCTGCTTGAAATCAAAATAAATTTATTCCACTTGTCCAAATGAGTCCCTTTTATGGTAGTGAAAATGCGTGTGAAGTGTGATGACGGGTAATGAGTCAATTAAGCAGATCTGTGTGAGACTGCATAGAGTTCCTGATGCATAGAGCTCCCGGGGAGCCATGATTATTTAAGATGTAAAAATAATTGGTTTTCAGATGTTAAATCTATATTTAAAGAAATTGATAAAGAAGTTGACATTAATTCCTTGTCTATAAGAAGTTTTCATAACACCACATTTCCCCTAAGATGTGCGTTATCTACTACTACAACATTATAAGACAAAATGATCAAATGTAATAAATTCTTAAAATAAGCTAATTGTATATAAGAGTACTAAGTTTGAATATGAGTGCGAATTATATGTTAAAATAAACCTTAACAAACATTTAAGATAGTGTATTATACAACTACGCTCCGGTTCCCTTCCCATTGCAATCGAATTAGGTCGGTATATTGGTTTACAAAGACCAACGAGTTTGTAAGCAGTGTAATTTAAATATTGTTGAAGAAGAAATACATTTTAATAATTTAATAATTTACGTGGACATTTGAACGCAAACAAATATGAATTATGCGATACAAATCATTCCTTTATAGGTAAAATTGACACACTATTACAAAATAAAAGTGCAATAATATCGTAAACAATGTTTATAGAAAGCGCGTTTAAAACAAGGCAAATTGAAACACTTTTTTATCTTTTTGTCATTGCATTGATGGATAGATGTTAGGTGGCAGACCTGTTTCAAAGTTGATGTGTATATTTTACGCACAGAGCTCCTGGGAGCTTTATACGTCGAGGCTTAACGCATAGGGCTTCCCGGCGAGCTCTATAGAGCTCTATGCGGTCTCACAGAGCTTTACGCGTCAGGAGCTGTATGCGATTCATAAATAAGCTACTACAGCGATAACTTAGTGCACATCTGATTATGAATAAAACATCACTACACGGAAGCCCACCATTCAAACGAATTCATATTAATCAATTACGCTTGTGGCATAGATGGGCCGTTTTATATCGTTTATCGTTGTACTGCAGTGATAAGAAAAGGTTTGAATATTGAATAATAAAAAGTAAGATTTTTTCGTTTTTATTATGTCCTTTTAGGTGTTTTTTGTGTTTGTTTAATGAAGCGCCATTTTCAACCCATAACGGGTCAAATATGGCATATTTAGTTTTAATGGCGGATGAACGAATGAATGAATGGACGAATGAATGAATGAATGAATGAATGAATGAATGAATGAATGAATGAATGAATGAATGAATGAATGAATGAATGAATGAATGAATGAATGAATGGTGCTTTACGGTACGTCGACATATAAATAGCAATATGATCACCTCGGCCTTTATGCTACGCGGTTCGTACCAGCAATTCTGAAATGACACAGAATTGCTTAGAAATCTGGTATACGAGCATCGAATTTTCAGTGGTGGTTTCCAAAACACTGACAATTTAACACAGGAAAAAAAGAAACCATTACCGAATGCAAAGCCTTGAAAAAAGAAGAAAAATAGAACTAAAGTTTTATTTCTCCTTCTTTCATCTGTAGGTCCGGAGTACTCAAGGGAAATACTAGTGGCATAAGTCCTTCAAGCCGAACATTTTAAATGCTTAAATGCATTTCGGAAAAAAAAGACTTTTCCCTGGGTTATTTCTTACCTCGTGTGCTAGAACTGGGACCGGGCACTGCTTTTTTATATCATCCACCGGAATGAATTCAAAGAAATTTATTGGCGTCATAGCAACATAAGTGACGTCGGGCTCTCTGAGATGTAAATTAATTCCGTACATAGTCTCAGTTCCCGCGTGGAATGGTGAATATATTGGCACATCGCCTAAATAGGAGTCTTTTAAAATATCTGCCTGAAAGAAATAAACATTTAAAATATATATACTATAAATATTGACCGTCATAATTGAAACAAGTTTCGTTTCTTTTATAACATTACATATTTTATAAGCTACATGATTTTACAAGTAGAGACCATCACAGAAGGCGTACGACTAAAACCATCGTCCTTCCGTAAGTATTGTTTCAGTGAATATATCAATTTCAATTTACCGACTAGAATTACGACGGCAGTGTCATCCTTAAATTATGTTTGTTTGCAGGGCTCCTACGTACCTACTCAAATTTGAGTGCAGCTATCCAAAATTTTAAATTGCCTTTCAATGCATTTTCTTTCATTTCTGATAATTTTTTGTTCATTTAAATGACAAAGAAAATTCAAAATTGGCCACACAAAGTATTAGTTCCTTACCTACTAACATGAAAAAAACTGTGTCGGGACACAGCAAACAAACATTTTCATGGATGGCCTAGTGTTCATGGATGAAATATAATTGATAATTCACTAAACTCAACAGTTTCCTGCCGGGCCCGATTAGCTCAGTCGGTTACGCGTCTGACTATCAATCCAGGGGTCATTAATTCGAATCCCCCACCCGGCAACAGTCTCCGTGATGATTGATATACGGCATTATGTATCATTATCATTCGTCTCTCACCACTGATTCAAGTGGGAAAGTTATCAGTTACTTGCAGAGATGGGGTGTGCTCGAGTACTGGTTAATCCCAGGAAATAGTGGTTAGGTTAACTGATCGTCTGTTTGCCCTCGATGTCATAAAAATGACGCTAAATATTCAATCAATCAATCAATCAATCAATCAATCAATCAATCAATCAATCAATCAATCAATCAATCAATCAACAGTTTCCATATAAATTTTAATTTTTATAACACTTTTATAAACAATGAATTCCTATAAACATATTAAAGATGGGGCTAAAACGTAAGTGGTGAGTAAAACGATACCGGTCTACCCTATTAATTAAGGGAGTTCGCGAAGTTCCTATCGGATTTTTTTTTACATCTTGCGTTTATCAAAAATCTGTAAAATTGGTTTATGAAGTCTCAAGTTTCGTTTAACCTTTGTTTTGTTATTTTGATATAGTACCGTAATTGCTCGTTAACAGCACCCCCCCCCCCCCCCCCCCAAAAAAAAAATAATTTATTTATCAAACAGAATATGTCCTTTTTTTCCATAGGGGATGTTTACTTAACGTAAAAACTTGTTTCAAAAGCAACAACAGTGTACCAGTGACGTACAAATTATGCAAGCAGACGTTAATGACGTCATGAAAGCTATGCACCGTTTGGCAGAGTAATCAAGCGTACCGTCTTTAAGTCGCAGGCATTGAAGATTGATGTATTTCCATTGGGTGGGCCGTTATCTCTGGACAAGTAGTTACTATGGATATGTGAAATCGATTGAATGATTGTATAAAGATATCTAAGCCCTTATAAAAACGGCGCCATGTTGTCAAGAACAGAATTTTAGTTTTGCGTGGCGTTGCCGTATATTAACGATTGTAACGTGCACCGAGCGGATTACGCACACAACTACTAATACATATGATATATAAGAATTTTCCTTGGACTACTTGCCGTTTGATTTAAGATAAATGGTGAAATGATTTTCCTCAAGCTACTTTGCTTTATGATTGAATGACAAATGATTGAACAAATGATTCGTGTTTAAAAAGAATAATCACGTACAATTAACTTCTACATATAAAACCAAATTATAAAGGTTTCGAACTAACGTTTCAAACAAACGTTTCGCACAACACTATGCCCAGAACTCTGTTTTAAATAAATAAAGCTAGTTCTGCAGCACTCCAAACAAATGCCCAGGACTTTGTTTTAAATAAATAAAACTAGTCATGCAGCACTCCAAACAAGTGCCCAGGACTCTGTTTTAAATAAATAAAACTAGTCTTGCAGCACTCCAAACTCGAAACTTCGAGCTGCACCAAAGTATCAGACGTCTCAAACACTTGCTCAGGACTCTGTTTTAACTAAATAAAAATAGTCCTGCAGCAATGTTCCAAACCTGTCCCAACACCTGTCTGAGACAAACAATGGTACCCAACAGACTACGACCCGGAGCACTGTTCACAAGTTTCAGAGGGTTCTGCAACTCTGAGTTCAAAACTGCACTTCTGAGAATCCTTCGTTCACTTGTGACACTCGGTCCAAAGCCCCAGTCTGTATTACCAAATAATAATTAATTAATTAAGCAACGTCTTCTTACAGCTCATTCTCTGTCGAGTTGTAACACCAGACTGACCCAGAATACTGGCGGTCGGCTGCTTATATAGCATGAGTCACATGGCCTAGTCACATGACTTCAATCGGGCGTTCTTAGTGTTGTTCGACCACATAATGATGTTCGAGATTATGCAATTCCATTGCATTAGTATCCTTAATCAAATTCAATGAGCGTCTGCCTGACAATTTATTAACTACGTTTTCTATACGTTTATTAATGTAACTTAATAAACAATAAGGAATACTTAGGCTATTCATATATAAAAGGTAAATATAAAGTTATCAACCAACAGCAAAGTATAACGGCGTAACGAAATACACCGATGTTATGGATTTATATATGTACAAGGCGTTTTTCGTCACACGATTTTATCAAAAAAGGTCCGCGTATTGATGGGTCACCCCTCGTCTTCTACGAAAAAAACACTTTTACTCAATATACTTTGGTCCATGTCATTAAAAGTGTAAATATATACAGTGTTCACTGACCTGAAATGTAAATGCACCGGTTGCTAAACAAAATACTCCGGGACACTTTGGCCATATCCGGCTTACAATGTTTTTTAATCCTTTCACGAATTCCGCTCGTAAGAACGCTGCCCTTGCAGGGTTTCCACCTTCCAGGTGTGTGTTCAATAACGTTCTGAGATCATCCGAAATTTGAGTTTCACTTTTTAAGTAGCCTCTTTCAATGATATCACAAATTTCACACCATTTTCTTTCAAGTATGGTGAAAAAAAGAAGGGCCATAACTGACGTCGAAAAGAAAAGATTACAAATTTCTTCATCAAGTAATCCAAACACAATATTTAAATATATCACATCAGTGTATATCGGAACACTTTGTACATCTTTGGGAGCAACATAATAATTTAAAGACAAACTTCCGGCTAAACCGGAAATAGGTCCGCACTTAATTCCACTTTTTGAAAACCAGCATGCCGGTTGTATCCGGACAGCTAGCCATTTTCTTAGTAAATTGTTCATTGGAATCTGCATAAAACATTTCTGTGCTATTAAAATCCACAATCCTGTCCGCTTTCTCATAATATTTAAACTTTTCGGAATTTTTTTACTTTTACCCGACGTCGTACCGGAAGTCAATGCTATGTAATCTACTTTTCCGGGGAAAAACACATCTGTATATCCTACTTCTTCTATACCATTGGCCAAAAGTTCATAATCTTTATATGTCGTTAATGGCACTTTTTTTAAATAATCACAAACATCACTGACATTTCCAATACTGAAGGCTTCGGCACATTTTGTATTTCTATTTTGTTCTAGCATCTTTGCCAGCAATCTCGACTGCTGACTCTGCACGTCAAAACTGAGCATTCTTAGGCGCAGTTGTAAGATGGTTCCCATCCAGTAAAATAGTTTTTGCGTCGTGTATTGTGTGAAAAGACTGTTCGTGCTGTGTTTGGCTGCCGGCTTCAACAAATACACCTCCAGCAGAATCAGTCCGGCCAAAAAGCCGCATATCGACCAAAAGTCTGGAAAAACAAAGTCACATGGGTTCGTTTAATCTTTTTTTAACTCATAACTAATTATTTGGGGTGCATGTTTAAGCAAAAGATTCTATGGATTTTGGACTTATATGTTACGGAACAAAATCACAAATGATGTATCAATTGGACAATCTGTTTAGAGGTTAATAAAAACAGTTAATATTTACAAAGTCGGTAGATCTTTTTCCATTGCATGTATCACAAAAAGACGTGTTTCTTTTGTAGGCAAAATTTAATTCAAATTTTTATATAGCCAAACGTTACACTAGTATAGAACTCTTTTTCAAGTTTGTTCAAATTTAACATTTGTGTTGTTGTTAAGTTGTACATGATTATATGATAATAATAATAATAATAATAATAATAATAATAATAATAATAATAATAAAATAATAAAAAAATAATAAAATAATGATGATAATAAAGATAATATTGACTTTATTTTACGAGAAAACTCAGTTGAACTAAATCCAATCTTCCTTGAGATCCTCAACAACAAAATTAAACAAGAACAGTGTTTAACATTTATTAACATATTAACATCAAATATACTGATTTTCAAAGACCATATACTTATAAATAAGTATTATGTACATATATGTTATGATCTGCTCCATTGAATATATATACGTCTAAACTATACACGACTGACTAATTGTTAAATAAAGTCAGGGATTGAATTCCAAAATTACAGCTCCGGAATATGACAAAGATTTTCTAAATAAACTCACAGTTTGGCTTTGGGAATAAAATCTGAAGTGGATCTTAAATTTCGGGAATGTATGTCATGTATTCAATTGAGTAGCTCTCCAATATTGGAGGTTGAGAAAAGTTAGGGTTAGCTTAATGTGTCGAATGCCGAAACATGAATACCAAACTTACTTCAATCTGCCTTGCTCTAGACTGACTGATGCTTATTCGTTATTCTTGTTTCGGTTTTCGATAAGAAAATGTGTAACTCTTCTATATTGGAGGTTGAGAAAGGCTAGAGTTAGCTTCATGTTGAGTGTCGAATGACTAAACAAGAATATCAAATTTACTTTAATCTGCCTTGCTTTAAACTGGCTGATGCTTATTCGTTATTCGTGTTTCGTTTTTCGATATTCAGTATGAAACTAATCATAACATTGAATGCATCTATCTGCAATACTGTAAAGTTACATTTAACACCGAAAGCGAACCCCCCCCCCCCCCCCCAAAAAAAATATCAAAATAATTTCCAAACCGGAATAATACAAACAGCACGATGTATTTTAACAAGCTATCATATAACTTCTGTGTTCAAATAAAAATATAATAAATGTGACACGATTTGTTCATACTCTTCCCGCCTAAAATTGGAGCAATTGACAGGTATGCAGCGCAGATATCATATCTCAGGTATGCATTCATTCACTTGAAACTATTTATATATTTGCATATCTAACATGCTATATATAGTAAGTGTTTATCAAACGTTACATAATCTTACCCCGTCGTATCTTTGGATGCATTTATTTTTAACCATTTATCCTTGTCAAACCTAAATATACTCCCCGACCAAATATCGACTTATTCAGAAGATCTTTAATATGTTCAGGATCAAAAGTTTTGAATAGGTCGCTTGTACTTGTAAAAATGTCAATTCATTGAACTATTTCAAAACTTTGTATTTGCGTCGGGTTTAAGCTCAGGCTTACATAAAATTAATTCATAACTTCCCTAATATATATATCACTGTTTGTATTACACGCATTGTCAAAATATATTTATAAATCATATATTTGTATTAAACCTTGATCGAAGAATAATTTCTTACACTGTAATTGTTTTTTTTTTATGTATCTGTGTTATTAAGCACATTGATGTAAATAATTATATATGTTTGAGGGCCTCAGGGACGATGGACTTGTTCACATGAGTTCTGTCGTTATATAAAGACTTTATTATTGTTATTACTATTATTTATACTTATTATATCATTGGACCATGTTGGGTGTCTATCAAAATACATTCCTAGGAAATTAGCATATGGCTTTATCGTTAGATGTTTATTGCGGAGTGTAAGTGTCGGGAATCCTGGTTGTTTCTCTTGGTGCCCATTTTATAGAAACTAACAGTACTTGTGTTTTTGTTGGGTTGATTGTTGGTCACCATTTATCTGCCCATGTTTCTATGATGTTTAGAATTTTTTGTCCTTTTTTCATAACATGTTTTGCATTTATAGAGCTTATCCATGTCGCCCCGTCGTCTACAAATTGTGAGAGTTGTGTTTTATTTTTATGTGTGTTATTTTTGTTATTGTATTCGTTTATGGCTTGTTCTAGTGTATTCATAAATATGCAGAATATTATTGGTGAAAGTACACTACCCTGTGGGCATCCGTTTTCTGTTTTCTGTGATTCTGATTTGATATTGTTAATATTAACTTTTTATTCACGTCCATGCAGATAGTTAGCTATCCATTTTAACATTCGTCCTACTATGCCTAAGCTTAGGAGATTCATTAGTGATCCTTTGTTCCAGTGTTTATCAAATGTATTGCTCAGATCTAAGAATATAGCTAATATATATTTATTGATAGTTGTGCTTTTCTACAGTCACTTTCTAGTTTAGCTAAATGGTCTTAGCATGATCTGTTTATTCTGCAGCCTGACTGATACTTTGATATTAGATTACTGCGCTCTGCATAGTTCACTAGTCTTGGTTTGATCATTCTTTGCATTATTTAGAGACATGGTGTGAGTGATATTGGCCTGTATGATGCTGGGTTTTGTTTGTCTTTGTCTGTTTAAAGTATTGGTATGATTATTGCTTCACTCCAGCTTTCCGGTGACGTGGATTGAGTCCGTGATTTATTAAATAAATCTAGTAGTTTTTGTCTACCTTTTTCAGGTAGTTGTTTTATCATTTCATAGTGTATTGTGTCTTCTCCTGGGCAGTATTTTACATTGTATTAGTTCTCTGTCTAGTTCAAATATTGTAAAATCTTGGTTATAATTCCTTTTGATCGTTTGTTTGATTTTGGTTTATTTATGATTACGTCGAAGTCATTTCACTTATATTTGAAATTTCTTGCTAAATCATTTTTTTGGTTTCTGATTCTGAATTTCGGTTCCTGCCCTTCTGTGACCTGTAGGGCTACACAGAATGCGTTCCTTATGTAGTTTATGAATTGAGTGGATATGTCCTTAAAGTGAATCCTGGGGAAGGCATATTGTATGGTGGTGGGGGTTATGATGGTCCATATGCCTTGGTCAGTGTTTTCATTAGTTATTTGTGTGTCCTTCGGAGGACCCGTTTTCCTATTTTCCTTTAATTTCAGTCCATTGTTGGGTTTCCCCAATATTTTCATTGAATGCCAGTTTGTTTCCCTTTTCATCATCATTTACTAGGATCTTGTGTTATGCTGTGCAGCGGCTGTCTACTGTTCTACCTACTTCTTCCTCTCTGTTATCTTCCTCATAGTATGACTTACATACCCTATCTTCTCTCGACATATCCGAGTTATGTGAGTCTTAGGACTCGTCTATTATTAACGTGCATGCTATTTTTCTTACCGGACTCGTTTCCACGCTGCTATCTGCGCTATTGATGCTCTCAATATACTTCTATTTCCCTTTCTTGTAACGTTACATAGTTTAACTAAGTTCGGCGTACTTGCCGCTATGGGGCTATCATACGTCGATACAACTACTAATTTCTTAGTTGCCGGTGTGAGCGGCGATACTTTCCTGGCGTAAGTGGTTTTGTTATCCATTATCTTATTTGTTTTATTATGGCTAAATATTTTATTATAACTCGCATTTAGCTGTAGGCTTTTTGGCGAGCAGGAACATAAGATTACGATGCCAGTGAACAGCATAGGCAGGTTCGCTACTTCTCCCGGTGCTGCACCACTGGCTGGATGAGATGATTATTTTCATTGTCGGTTGAATTGTTTGTCTTAAGTTGTTTCTTGGAAAAAGCTGGTTGTGTCGTAGTCGTAGGTGTTGTCTTGTAGGTTGGTGGTGACTAGATCCCCGCAGTTGGACCAACTGACGAGCTCAGTATCCGACTGATTATAGACTTATATACCGGATTGAAATCCAATCAACTTGTCGCTGGTTTCGTACGAGAGACCAGTACAGCCCATGTCGAAATGATGATAAAAGTCTTGAAGATGACTTGTTGATAAGATAGTTCCCGTTTTAATGTCAACAAGAGACCAGTAGCCAGCGGTACAACATACAACATGATAGCAACACTCACAAAGGGACTTCAGCTCCACAACGGGAATTCAGCCGACTCGGGACCATAAACACCAGCCTTCAAGACTAATTACTTCAACAACTAGACAACAACTAGTCTAAACCTTCAACTTCAACAATCGGCAGCGACAAGAAGCGACCTATCTATGTAAACGTCTTATCCAGCTAGTGGTGCAGCACCTGGACTGCTGATGCTGTCCACTGGCTACTGAAAAAGCCTATCCTGTTCGCCAAAATGACGCGAATCAAAGTGCGAGAATAAAAAGAAATAACATTTTTTGTTAATTAATCTACATATTAAAACAATCGTCAGTTTACACATTTAATCTTATCATGAGTATAAACAAGGTTAGTAAATAGTACCGAATCAAAAAAAAATAAAATAGTTGTATGATTAAGCAACTTAGTTAAGGATAAACTACAATTTTGAAAGTCAACACGTCTTACTAATTGAAATCATCTTCATTCATCACTCATTAATCATCACTGAAATGCGTAATCATCTTTTATGTTTTTAATAATCATCTTATCCTGCTCGACAAAATGACTGGTTCAAAGCGCGAGGGTAAATAAACGCATATATATAAGTTAACCAATGATGTTTCCTGTAGCTAATATATATCAACCAATCAGTTTACTTGTTACTTCTATGTTTCTTTATGTTTTATTTATCCCTGTATTAACCTCAGTGTTTCTAATACAATTTGTGTCCTTGATTATTTTAGTTCTTACCCTTATAATGTATTTATAGTGCTATAAGTTTCTGTGTAATTTACATATTTATCAACTCTATATTATGCCATTTTTAAATATGCTATATTGTGCTATTTTTAAATATGCCATTTATGTTTGTTTCAAAATCTAATATAGATATATATTATGCTACAATGATATAGTAATAATAATGATATAATGATCTAGTTGTATTATAATTGTATTATAATTATATTTGTTCTTTCAAATATGAATATATGAAAAATATGGACGTTATAAGTTTTTTCTATGGGTCTTGAACTTGTTTGGTGGTCTGTAGCACAACAGTTGACCTACACACCTTGTTTTATTGTCTTATTTAATTCTTTTTTGAAATATAAAAGTCACTAGGTTATTTACGGAAGATGAATCCTATTCATAATGTCATTAATCCAAATCAGATATCACTTAGTCCGATCACAAAATCACTTAACACAGTTCTTAATCCTAATCCTATAATCCTATTATCTCGGAGAGAGTAGCCAATCACGTTCTAATCCTTCTACGGCACAAAAAAGATGATTGAGAATGAATGACCTGTTGTACTTTAACCAAACCAATATCCGCAGCCAGTGAAGAAAGGTCGTTCAGTGTCATGCGTAGAGTGAAGAATTACCCGAGATCTACTATGACATCTGAACGACCTTTCCGGACAAGCTTTGTTACATTGTTACAGACATGACTAGATCGACATTGAGAATATAATTACAAAATGTGCCGGTAAGAAAGCCGGACATTAGACTTTATCTAGAATCTGGGACGGTCAGTTGAGTACTGCTGAGTACAAATTATGACTTTGTGAAGACAGTCTTACTGTTTTAATGTCGATGATCATAACGTGACTATTTCTCTTTGCATAGCAACGGTAATGCCGGACTTCAAAAATCGAATTTTCTATGTCGTATTCAGGAGATATTTTTTTTAATTTCAATCACTGAAAAGTGATCCATTTAATCACCCCGTAATAGGTCTGTGAGGGTCGGGGTGGGCCATCCCTCAACAAACCGTACAAATATATATATCAGTCAAGTTGTAACATACATTCATATATATATATACACTGAAAGGAAAAAGAAAGCACACATTTTGGTTTTTGAAATTATTTCATTATTGACTAAGTTTATTCATGTGATGGAAAAATTAACTGATTTTTATCTTATTGTTTTGCTTTGAAATGAATTAAATGTTTGTTTTTTGATTCAACAGTATGATGAATTATAAATATACAAAATTTATATGCAATACATTTTTTGTTCCTTGACCTTTATAGGTATGTATACTTTCTTTTTCCTTTCACCGAATACACATATATACATTAATCTTAAAGGGACACACCAGTCTAAACAAATTATAGATTGAAGCTCGAGCTAAAACAGAAATCAAACAGAAATAAAATATAATTTGACACAGTGGATGATAGTATAAGAAAATTATGTTGTCTAATGACTTCAGGAGATTTTTCTCTCTTAAGTCCATAGTGGCTGGCTTGGTGTAGGACCTTAATAAATATTAAATATGTATTTTGGTTTATCCCTTTTCACAGAAAAGATAAAGTGGCAATAATTACATGAATTTTATTATATTGGGGTTGTTTTTGTGTGTTTATATTTATTAGAGGTATCTATAATTGGAATGGTTTATAAACACAATTTTTTGTGTGTTAATTGATGGTGTTTATTGAAAGCCAGGAGAAGACATTAAAAAAAATTCAAAGATACCTTGATTCATTTGATATTTTTCTAGTAAAATTTAACTTTATTTGAGAATCAGAAAACACAAAAGAATCACATATTTCTTAAATTTTATAAAACATGTGTTTTCAGTTATTGGATTAGTTGAATATTAGTGTAATATATTTCTCATTTGCATATATTTCATGAAAAATTAAGCAGATTCACATACAAACTAAAATATTATGTCAATTATGTATATAAATATACAGAAAGAATAAGTAACAAACTTATATGTGAATTCAAGAGAGACAGGTGTGTAGTGTAAGGATTTTTTTGTTGTTGATTTTTAAAAATCAAATATTAAAAAATAATAAGATGAAACAATTGTTTTGAAAGAAACATTATTAAGAGTGTACATGTGTAAACACTATTTCCAAGCAGATATTTATAGTTTAACATAGTCCTTTATAATTATAATGATTCCATTTGTGACACAAAAAATATAGGCTATACTATTGATGTAAACAGTAATTAAGATCTTATATTATTGCAAAATTTGCTTTCACAAATAAGATAAACTCTAGTTAGAGTACACATGTGTTCTATGACCAGATGTAAAATTGTTATATAAACACTTTCCTTTTCTTTTAATAAAAAATAAAACAGAAGTTGGATCAATATAAAACAATATATAAGTAGAAAAAGAAAAAACAAAAACAACAATAGAAAAAATCGAGGTAGCAGGAGATTTTCACTAAAGTACTGTCTACACAAAATAAGCAAAGAGGCCATCCTGGAGGGCAACTTTTATAATACATAAATCTGAAAAATGTAAAATTAATAGTCTTTATTTTTAAGATATAAGGGGAATGTATAGGTTCCATAACAAATCAAATTTTTCCACCTCAATGTTATTTTTGGCAATACATCGTTCTGTTTCATACAACATTTTAATATAGTGTTTGAATGGTTCAAAAATAGGAATATTGTTTTTCATTTTTTGACAGTATATGAAGTGTTTAGCAGTATATAGCAGCCTATTCAAAACAGTTTCGAATTTCATACTGCCAAAGATTATGTCTGAAGATGACCAGTCTGTATTTACTGTATTGCACTTTTCATTCAGATAATTTTTAAAACTTTGAAAAAATTGTTGCGTTACTATGCAATCAATAAATATATGTTTAATAGTTTCGGTTTCTCTTTGACAAAAGGAACATACATCGGATTCTTTAATCTTCATTTTTTTAAGCAATGAGTTTGTTCCAAGAATTCTGTGATTAATTCTAAATTGGAACCATTGTAAATTTGTGTCTTTAGTGACATTGAAAGGAAGAGCGTAATACTTACTATCTCTCAGATTAATTCGAATATTTAAATCATTCTCCCATTTTGTTTTAGAAGTTGGAATATAATCTTTATTCATGAAATGTTGGTAAATTGTTCTACAGCCCTTTTTATCTTTCAGGATTGTTGACATTGTATATGGTATTAAAGGGTTAAGGCAAATGCATGATAAATGTTGAAAAGATAACTTATCTAAGTAGTGTCTGACTGATGCTACGAGTCCTTCAAATTCTATAAAGTTAGTGTTAACACTATATTTTTCAGTGAATTCTCTGTATGTGACGAAATTGCCATTTGTATTCATGAGGTCATTTATATAATATATTCCTTTTTTAAACCAATGTTTCAGTAAAATACTAGATCCTCCGACCTTAATATGAGGGTTGTGCCATAATGGAGTGGACTGAAAGTTATTCCAGTTTCTAGGTATGATATTTGTTGAATTTTTTTTATAAATATTAAATATATCGTTCCAGAAAGGGTTATCTATTTTATTAACATGTCGAGAAATGAAATCTGCTCCAAATGAAGAAAAATTTATAATATAGGGGTACATAGTTTTAAAAATAGATAAATATGGTTTGTTTGACTGAAAAAGCCGTCTTATCCATGTCAATTTCAAGGAGCCAAAGAAAACATCAATGTCAAACATTTTTAAACCACCTTTTTCATATGACTGGTATATAACTGCACGTTTTATTTTTTCTGGTTTACGCTCCCATAAAAATTTAAAGAATAATGATTTTAGTTCTCTTATCATTGCACAAGTTGGACTTGGCAATGCCATAATCAGATGGTTTAATTTTGATAATGCTAAACTTTTTACAACTAATATTTTGCCTATTGGAGTTAAAATTCTCCTTGACCAATTGGCAAGAAGTTTTTTAATGTCTTGAATTTTTTCTTTATAATTAATATTTATTATTTCATTTAAATTCACAGAGAATTTTAAACCTAATATTGTGAATTTATTTACCCAAGAAAGATATTCAGGAGATTGATATTGTACTTATTTTACTTGACTTTGTACAGGCGGTCATTAAATACAACGTGTCATCAAATTTCAATAATGTTAAACTTACTTTGTTATTATTACTTTTTTGTTTAAAAACGAGATTACCCAACAACTAGACTATGTCTCTAAACGTGATGGACGGATCACACAAAACTGTTTTAAACGTGTTACAACTTTCTGGACTAATGTTTATCACTCTCGAATCCAAGTCCTGGGTAGAAAACAATACTAAAGAGTTTTTGCAGTTAAAAAGTTCCTGGTTGATATGAGCTCGAACCGGCGACTTTCGGAACGTGGAGTCCTGAATCCACTGTAATATAGCCTTGGCACACGCCTACATGGACATTGAGTAAAACAAACATCTTGAATGCAAGGAAGGGCACGAAGAGAAATACTCAACAAACATGTTTTTTATTCTGATTGTAGAGAGAAACGAAAATCCTATTTTGTAGCCAGAAGTAATTACAGACATCGTTATTCTAAAAATGAACTTTTAAAAAATGCAAGTCACGCTTATAAAAAATAATTGAACTTGAAACTCCATAAATATCATAAGGATTTAAATAATAAATTTAAAAATCTAAGACACTCTGATCCTATAGCATATTGGTCATTATTGAATAAATGTTCCAGTAATAAATCAGAAACTCTTGCTAAAATTTCCTTTGAATATTTTTTTAGCATTTTAGCAAACTATTAATTTTGAATCTGTCCAAGATCATAATACCGAATTGAATGCCAGTATCACTGAAACAGAAATTTTCAGTTTGTCTAATAACAAAGCATGTTCAATAAGATTCTTAATGAGTCTACGAAAAGGTATTTCTGCTATTTTACTGTTCTGCTAACTTTACCGAGCCAGAATGGTAGAACAGCAGAATGAAATATTTTCATTCTGACAGCATAATGATTGTTTTTCATTCTGCAAGAAGATCAGCAGAATGAAATATTTTCATTCTGCCAGCAGAACAGCAGAATAGCAGAATGAAAACTTGACAAAAATTATGTCGTTTTTTTTATATCACTTATCTTAGTATATTTACGTGTATGAGCATGCAGTCAGTCTTAAGAAATGTTTTGTTTTTTTTGTTTTTTTTTACAAACAATCAACAACCGAAGGTTCAAGGGAAACTTTTTTTTTTCATCATTGATTTTAGTTCGCTTTCATGCATGAACATGCAGAAACGCTTCAGAACAGTTTTATTACAAACAACCACTACACGAAAGTTAAAGGGGAACTTTTTCTCATTTCACCAAATTGAAAATTCTCATTTATCACCGAATTTACGTTGAAACTTACAATTATCAGCCGGATTCATTCATCTCTCTGCACCATTTTCCACCTAAGCCAAATTGCAATATATTATTTTTTTTTCATATTTCCAGCAGAACAGCAGAAAAGCAGAAAGAAATATTTTATTCTGCCAGCAGAACAGCAGAATACCATTTTCCACCTTTTTGTTTAACGTATTTGTTAAATAGCAATATACTAAAAAAAAATTATTTTTTTTCATATTTCCAGCAGAATAGAAAAAAATGAAATATTTTCATTCTGCCAGCAGAACAGCAGAATAGCAGAATGAAAATTGGACTAAAATAAAAGTTGTTTTTTTTATCACTTAATTTAGTTACACACATCAACAACATACTAGAAGTCTTAAGCTTTTTTTTTTTTTTTAAAATAATCACTATCCAAAGGTTAAAGTGGATTATTTCTCATTTCACCAAAATGAAAATATTCATTTTATCACCGAATTTACGTTCAAACTAACAATTTTAAGCCGGATTCATTTCTCTGCACCATTTTACATTTTTTTGTCCAGTGTCTTAAGCAAAATAGCAATATACTAAAAAATAATGTTTTTCATATTTCCAGCAGAATATCAGAATGAAATATAATTATTCTGCCAGCAGAAAAGCAGAATAGCAGAATGAAAATTTGACTTAAATTTAAGTTTGTTGTTTATCACTTATTTTAGTGCAGATACACACATGAACATAGCGGAAATCTTAAGAAATGTTTTATTACAAACAATCACTAGCCGGAAGTAAAGGGGAACTTTTTCTCATTTCACCAAAAGGAAAATTCTCTTTTTTTTCATCGAAATTACGTTCAAGCTAACAATTATTAGCAAAGCTCATCTCCATGTACCATTTTACACATTTTTTGTTCATACTGTATTGAGCTAAAATTACAAACGAAATTTCTACATGTTCACAACACATTCCAGCAAAATAAAAATGAGATTTTTTTCATCATTTCACCTTGGATTCGCATTGTAAAACGTTTTACCTGACGTATTTTGCTAACCAATTACTTTACCTAACGTTTTTGTTCATTACTTGATTAGCAGAAATGATCCGCTTACAAGTTATTCACGAAAAACGATTCACTTTGCCAGACTTTAAGTATGCATAACTCTTCAATATTGGAAGCCGAGAAAATAAAGGTTGGGCTAACTTTAGTGTGTCTCAATAATAAAGCGTTTGGGCCGAGTTTCATCCTAAGCGTTGGACGGTAGGTGATCTTAAAACTGCGTCTCATTTTTAATGGTGTTTGACGCATTTCAGGCTATATATAATGCATTACATTTTAGTAACATAAATATAATATAACGTAATTATATTAAATAATATAATACACATGTATATATATATATTAGTTGAAATATATTTATTTCTGATGTCTATTATTTTTGAAGTTTTGGAGAATATATTGTTCTCTTCTCTAATCTTCTTTTTTTTCAAACTTAATAACACTGATTACAATTTGATTGAGAAGTTATATACTTAACTTATGGCAAGTAAGTGGGGGTATTTTGTTGAAGTAAAACATTGTTTGTCTATACTATCCATGTAACATTCTTCAATAAAGTTCTAAAATCACAGATGTCCACTGTCACATAATGTTTGTCACCTTAAACTATTTTGCTAATGGAAAGTTAATTGCCTGGCGAAGTCAAGGTGCAAACATAAGCCAAGTAACATCCTGTTCACAGCTAACTTGAGACTGAAATCTCTGTTAAGCAGACGCTATCAATACAATTTGTAATTAAGTAAATTCTTATTGTCATAATGGTTATCACACCTGAACTGGGTTTTCGGTATAAAATACAAGACGATGATGTTCAAAGATCATAAGGATCACTCTCCAAGCAGCTGTCGAGCAGGGCTGACGCCTCCTGGACAAGCTCCAGCCTTCTAAGCGGGTCACGTTTATATGGAGGGATTTTTAACTCTTTACTCCATATGCATTTAACTGGACTCTTCCAAACTCAAAAGACACATATAGTCAATTTCCAAGAATAGATACGTTTTACCTATTTATTCTTATAGAGCAGAATTCAGTGCAGAACCTGTTCTGATTGCTTGTTACTTGCAATCAGAATTGGTTCTACACTGTTTTCAAAAGCCTTCTATATTAGAGGTGTTCAAAGGTATTCATATGAAGTAAATGGTTAACCTATCATCGATTTTATGTTTTCATCGTGGTGTTAAAAAAGGGTCGTTTTAGATAATCAACAAGAATCAGCATTCTACTGCAGTAATACAACATCTCCAAGAAACATCTTTTGACGGAAACTTCAATATCCACATAATCATTTTATCACGAGAATCGTCTTCAGGAAACATCTTTGATCATCATATTTACAAGAATATTCCTAATATGTACCGATCCCTTATTCCATCGTTGGGCTAATTGTCTGGTTGACCGCTTCGGTTTCAAATCGTTTTAACGCAACGCTTCAAGCTCAGCGGGTTGGAATTGACCCAGTCAGCAGCAAGTTCAAGATCTCAACAACGTGATCAAGCACGAAAGATGGAGCATTATATCGCCGAGAAACAGCTTCGTGAGTAATCGCCTTATCCAGCCAGTGGTGCAGCACCGGGAGGAATAGCGAACTTGCAGATGCTGTCCACTGGCATCGTAATCTTCTGTTCCTGCTCGCCAAAAAGCCCAGAGCTAAGAGCGAGGTTAAATAAAAGCTTAAACATACATTCAAATATCATACCATTTCTACCTACATACAATAAAGGAAATGTTTGGAGATCTTACACATTGTCTTATATTATTCCAGGTATGTGAAATTATCATTTTTCATTTTATTCTTTTGAACTTCTATTTTGCTTTGAATATGCTTGTTCTCATATGTGTTTTATTGTATTGTTTAAAATGAGGACATGTGGCTATTTCGAGTTTGCTATCTATTATATATTATTCAACACACTATGTTGCTAAGTGCTGAAACTCTGCTACTAAAATATGTTCTAGACATTTCGGCTTTGTTTCCAATGGATATATATATTATTACTTATAATTGTTTGAATGAATACTAGGTTCTTGAATGAATAGTTGAATAAAGTAAATTATTAACATAACTTCTTTTCCAAGACAACACATAGTAAGATTTTTGGTAAATCATATTTAACATTATTAGTGGAGTTAACAGTGATTTCTTTATCATATTGAAATTGGTAAATTATTTACATGACTAGGTTTCGAAGATATCATATTTATATTTCCGGTAAATCATATTTTAATGGTATTATTTAGTTAACAGTAATTTCTTTATATTGTTGAAATTGTTAACTCAATTATTATATTGTACAAACGCTTTTCTGTTAAAAATACGGTTTGAAATGTTTTAACGAATAAAAACATATTTTGGTAATGCATTGTCATTTCATGTAGAATTATAAGCAATAGGTGTCGACGTGCCGTAAAACACCATTAATTAATTAATTCATTCATTCATTCATTCATTCATTCATTCATTCATTCATTATAGGCAATAAATAAATAAAGCGATTTACCCTATAACTTCTATTAAATAATGAAGTTTAACTGTATACTTCAATTTTACAATTAATACTTTTATTGGGTAATTGGATTTGAGATATAAATCATCACTGTTAAGGTGTTATATGTGGGCAAACTTATTGTAACAAAGTAATCTTCCATGAGGCCCTCATTATGATGGTATTATATAATTATGCATGCATGTGTCTTTGCAGAATGTTACATACTGTACTGTAAACAACTTGTATGTTGTAATATATCCATAATCTTAATAGTATAAGATTATGTTTGAATGTAATTTTGCACATGTATTATATGGTACCATTTCTACCTACATACAATAAAGGGTACGTAACACATTACAGATCTTACACATTGTCTTATATTATTCCAGAAAAATAATTACCCATAAACTACGAGTATAAAAGATATATGGCATATTCACTTTTATTGGTGATGGGAGACATCAGACTGAATCTGAGCAGAACCATTGTCGTTCCGCAAGTAACTGGCAAATTTTCTTGCATAAATTTTTTTGGAACGAGCTGGACTCGAACCTACGATCTAAGCCGTGAGATGTAAGTGATATTGAAAACGCTCGCCCACTCGGCTACAGAGAACCCTCAGGACAAACAGCACCTTCAACTATTTCCCTGTACATATTTAAATGTTGTTACATTATAATTTAACTAGTCTATTTATAAATTAAATTTAACTCACCTGGGAAAATAGTTCCTGTCGCGTAAACTCTACATCCCCAACGGCATAAATTAAAACCATTGACTCCAACAGTTAAAAGGAGTACTTTTTGGCGAATATTCATTCTTGTGGGTAGTTAATTGTTCACGAGCTAGCGTTGTAACACTAGCAAGGTAGTGGACGATCTGCAAAATGAACAAATATCAACAATTAGGACTGATGTATTACTTGTCGGTATGTGACCAATACAACCCCGTCAAACTACATGTGCTAGTTCAAGCGTACTCCATGTGCGTGAAAGCATGTGTTCGCATGATGAATATCAGCATTACGTCATTTTCCAACACATTTAAGCGGGGCGGTAGTCTAATGGATAGAGTGTTTGCCGCTCACGCCAGAGGTTGCAGATTCGATCCAAAGTTCGACTCGATGCCTCTCATAAAACACACAGAGTACTGGTTATACCCAGGTAGCGGACTCGAGAGCGGTTCGTGTAAGCTCAGAGCTTTCATCGTAACCGAGTTAAAATAAATTAGTATCAACTAAACTAACACGTGTCATATCAGGCTTTATTGGCATATTCAGTTTTATTGGTGGCGGAAGACCTCAAAATCAAAGTAGAACCACCGTCCTTCCACAAGTAACTGAAAAACTTTCTCACATTACGTTTTAGAACCTCAACGATGATAGATTTGATTGTTTGAATATTAAGCGTCATTTTCATACCATCGAGGGCTAATTGGCGGTTTACCTAATCACTATTTCCTGGGATCATAAAAGGTTAACAAGTACTCGAGCACACCCATCTCCACAAGAAACGGACAACTTTCTCACTTGAATTAGCGATGAGAGAGGAATGACAACGAGGCACAATGCCGTAAAGCAATCAGCATAAAGTAGACTGTTGCCAGGCGAGAATTCGAATTCACGACTCCTGAATTACTAGTAAGACGCAATGCCGATTGAGCTAATATTATTAACAAGTTATATATGGCATATCCAGTTTTATTGGAAGAGGAAGACCTCAGAATGTATCTGATTAAAACCACCGTCCTTCCACAAGTAACTGGCTAAATGTCTCACATTACGTTTTAGGAGCGAACTTGACTCGAATGGACGACCTCAGCGACGTTAGATAAGTAATATTGAGAAAATACAAGGATCCACTAGACCATGAAGGCCCCCTATCGAAATTAATTTATTTAATAAGACCGCCTTGTTTTCTCTTTGAACGCTGGTTGTTATATTATTGTAGTTAAGAATTTGTATAATGCATAAAATTCTTGAATTTGGTTAATGTTTTAGTGGAGAAAGTATTTGTATTCAGCGAAGGTCAACCATGTCACATTTACATTCAGACTTCTCGGATGATAGTAACACTGCAAATTTGCCTTTTAATGACAATATATCTGTTTTTTTAAGTAAAAAAAGACATTTGAAATGAAAAGCGAGGTATAGCTTGTGGTATTCATAATATTCCAAGTGAGGTATTGTGTAATGATACGTTCGTTTTATTTCTTCATATTTTCTTTAATGTTTGTTTTAATAATGGAACAGTTCCATCTATCTAAGGTAAATGTTTCATTAACCCAATACCCAAGTCTTCTACTGCGGACCCAAGGGACCCCCTTGCTTATAGAGGGATTACATTAGCAACTAGTATGTATAAAATGTACTGTAATATTTTGTATAGCCGTTTAAGTGAATTTTGTGAAAACAATTCCAAAAAAGTCTATGAACAGAACGGGTTTAGGAAGAAGCGTAGTACCATGGATCACATCTCATCACTTTCTAGTATTATTGACACCAGGCAAAAGTTAAAGAAGTCTACATTTTGTGCTTTCATGGACTTTCGAAAAGCCTATGATTTATAAATAGGGAAATTCTTTGGAAAAGACTTTATGATAATGGTATCTGTGGTAAGATACTTCTTGCTTTAAAGTCATTATACGTTTCTGTTTCGTCATGTGTTAGAGTGAATACACTGTGGGTTAAGACAAGGGTGTGTTTTATCTCCTTTGTTGTTTAATATATTTATTAATAATTTGGATTTTTATTTGAAAAGCTTTAATATTGGATCGGTAAATAATGATAACATTTGTATTTTAATGTATGCTTAAATGAAAAAGTATGAATTTATTTTTACATTCATAGTAAAATAACTTTAGTAATATAGTTTTGTCTTAAAATTAGAATGAGTTTTCATTGAAATATTGCAGCAAAACTGTAATATTATAAAACCCGGAACCCGCAGAAACTTATTTATTATGTTATACAAATTATGTTTTAAGGGTTTGAATAAAACAGTATGAATTATTCTTTATATTCTTACCAAATTTTATTATTTCAGTAAAAGATAACTTATTCAAATTAGCTTTAAATTTTGCTATACTCCCATTGAAATTTTGCGGCAAATATTTGATAATAGAAAACCTGGAACTCACAGAACCCTTTATTTTTTTCTTGATTGAGACATATAAATGATTATTTTTAATACTTAATAAAAGAGTACGAATTACATTTTACGCTCATGTCAAATTTCCTAATAGAAATATTCAAATAATTCGAATTACAACTGTTCAATTGATATGTTTGTATTCAACTTTCTCGTGAATTTTAAACTATTAACAAGAAAAATGGGTCGGTATTCTTCATTTTGATATGACTACCACCAGGATAACGATAATGTCATTTTTTTTTATTTTCGAAAATGAAAACGTATAAAATAGTATAGTCGAAATATGGTAAAGTTTCATTGAAACACTGCGGTAACTCACGGATCCTTTTATTTTTTCATTATCCTACGTTATCATTATCATTATCACATCATTGTAACTTTAATATTTTAAAAACATGAAACGTGAATGTGAATAATGAAGCAAGTTTCTATGGCTACTATCTTGGTATCTTGGCGTTTCGGATACATGGCTCCTCATCCCAGTTGCCACCCAGACACCCATTCCTTAATTATTTCTACGTATTTAGAAACAATTTTGTTAATTTTATATCTTTATAAAACATTTGTGTTAAACGTACGCACTCACGCACGCCCATACATAACACATGCAAACACGCACATTAAGAAAATTATCAAATTTATAAAACTGATTTTGTATATATGTATTTATTACTACATGTAATTATGTATTACTAATTCAGGTGAAAATTATTTTATTTCTTCATGTCGATAAATATATTGCTCACATAATGTCAAAGTCAGTATATATGACGTTTATAAACTATGTTATACGTTAATGTTTAACACATGTTCTTGTTATAAATTGTTGTTGAGGACTTCATGGAAGATTGGACTTAGTTCAACAGAGTTTTCTCGTTAAATAAAGTCATTATAAAACAAAACGTGGCTGTACCTAATCCGATGAGACGCATCCTCTATCACCATTCTATTATTATTTTGTACTTATATAAAAAGATGTAATGAATATTGTTACCAAAGACATAATTATCATTATTCTTGTATTTGTTAGTGTCATAAAGACATATGGTTATTTTAGATTGATCAGTATATTACTAATACACATCTTCATACGGGATCTTTTATATCAATCGATGTCCTTTGGTATAGATAATATACATATATGCGCCATACTCAATGTAATATAATACAGTAGTGTAATATGTGGCACGTTTATATAGCAATAAATCTACTTTATACCTTATTATTAGTATTATTACTTTTAATATTACCATTATTATTGTTATTATGATTATTATAATTATCATCTTAATTACAATTATTATTATCATCATTACCATTATTATTTTCATCATCATAATCATCATCATCATCATAAGCAGCAGCAGCAACAGCAGCAACATCATCATTATTACTATTTTATAATTAAATAAACGACAACAACGTAATGAACAGCGAATACAATACTCCGCGTCAGCTATAACAAAAAAAATCTTATTTTTTAACACAAAATATACAAATATGTGACCACATCCACGTGAATCTATTCAATCAATAACACATACCTGGTATGTCAACATTGACTTCTAAGTCCGCAGCTAGCTTAATCGTATTTAAAATCAGTTATATGTGTTATAATCCACCGTAATATTAACACGGTCTACGTTATATATACTAACAATCTCTATTCAACTAAAAAAAAAACCACAACCGTTCACACGAAAAACTGAATGAAATATGAATTAGTCTTGTTCATCGACGCAACCTAATACTTACAGAGTGGTGATCTGTGTTACAGTATGATTTGAGGTCAACGCAGTTTATAGGCTATTAGTTGGTTGGATGGAAAGTCAGGTTATTCGCAAGGCTTTGTGTAGTAAGTTAGTGAAGTATTGTAATGGATACGCGTTCAGTTGGGCGTCACTGTGTTCACGGTGCTTCATGCCATATGTTAGTGAAGTATTGTAGTGGATACTCGTTCAATTGGGCGTCACTGTGTTCGCGGTGCTTAGTGCCGTATGTTGATTAAGTGTTGGAGTTGATACGCACTCAGTGGGGCGTCACTTTGTTCACGGTGCTTAGTGCCGTATGTTGATTAAGTGTTGTAATGGATACGCACTCAGTGGGGCGTCACTTTGTTCACGGTGCTTAGTGCCGTATGTTGATTAAGTGTTGTAATGGATACGCACTCAGTGGGGCGTCACTGTGTTCACGGTGCTTAGTGCCGTATGTTGATTAAGTGTTGTAGTGGATACGCACTCAGTGGGGCGTCACTTTGTTCACGGTGCTTAGTGCCGTATGATAGTAAAGTGTTGTAGTGGATACGCACTCAGTGGGGCGTCACTGTGTTCACGGTGCTTAGTGCCGTATGTTAGTAAAATGTTGTAGTGGATACGCACTCAGTGGGGCGTCACTTTGTTCACAGTGCTTAGTGCCGTATGTTAGTAAAGTGTTGTAGTGGATACGCACTCAGTGGGGCGTCACTGTGTTCACGGTGCTTAGTGCCGTATGCTAGCGAAGTATTGTAGCGGATACGTACTTAGTTGGGCGTCACTGTGTTCAGGGTGATGAGTATCATATGTTAATGAAGTATTGTAGTGGATACGCACTCAGTGGGGCGTCACTGTTTCCAAGGTGCTTTGTACAAGATGTAAGTGAAGTATTGTAGTGGATTCGCATCCCGTTGGGCGTCACTGTGTTCATGGTGCTTTGAACCATACGTTAATGAAGTATTGTATTGGATTTGCATTCAGTGGGCGTTACTGTGTCCACGGTACTTCGTGCCGTATGTTAATGAAGTGTTGTAGTGGATACGCACTCAGTGGGGCGTCACTGTGTTCACGGTGCTTAGTGCCGTATGTTAGTAAAATGTTGTAGTGGATACGCACTCAGTGGGGCGTCACTGTGTTCACGGTGCTTAGTGCCGTATGTTAGTAAAGTGTTGTAGTGGATACGCACTCAGTGGGGCGTCACTGTGTTCACGGTGCTTAGTGCCGTATGCTAGCGAAGTGTTGTAGCGGATACGTACTCAGTTGGGCGTCACTGTGTTCAGGGTGATGAGTATCATATGTTAATGAAGTATTGTAGTGGATACGCACTCAGTGGGGCGTCACTGTTTCCAAGGTGCTTTGTACACGATGTAAGTGAAGTATTGTAGTGGAATCGCATCCCGTTGGGCGTCACTGTGTTCATGGTGCTTTGAACCATACGTTAATGAAGTATTGTATTGGATTTGCGTTCAGTGGGCGTTACTGTGTCCACGGTGCTTCGTGCCGTATGTTAATGAAGTACTGTAGAGGATACGCGTTCAGTGGACGTTACTGTGTTCACGGTACTACGTGCCGTATGTTAATGAAGTATTGTATTGGATTTGCGTTCAGTGGGCGTTACTGTGTCCACGGTGCTTCGTGCCGTATGTTAATGAAGTACTGTAGAGGATACGCGTTCAGTGGACGTTACTGTGTTCACGGTGATTCGTGCCGTATGTAAATGAAATATTGTATTGGATTTGCGTTCAGTGGACGTTACTGTGTTCACGGTGCTTCGTGCCGTATGTAAATGAAATATTGTATTGGATTTGCACTCAGTGGGCGTTACTGTGTCCACGGTGCTTCGTGCCGTATGTTAATGAAGTATTGTAGAGGATTCGCGTTCAGTGGACGTTACTGTGTTCACGGTGATTCGTGCCATATGTAAATGAAATATTGTATTGGATTTGCGTTCAGTGGGCGTTACTGTGTCCACGGTGCTTCGTGCCGTATGTTAATGAAGTATTGCAGTGGATACGCGTTCAGTTGAGCGTCACTCTGTTCACGGTGCTTAGTTCCGTATGTAAATGAAGTATTATAGTGGACACGCACTCAGTGAGGCGTCATTGTGCCCACGGTGCTTAGTACCATATGTTAGTAAAGTATTGTAGTGGATATGCGTTCAGTGGGGCGTCATTGTGTTCACGGTGTTTCTTGCCAAATGTAAGCGTAGTTGATACGCGTTTAATGGGGCGTCACTGTTTTCACGATGCTTCGTGCCAGATGCTAGTGAAGTATTACAGTGGATATGCGTGTAGTGGGGTGTCATGGTGTTCACGATGAATCGTGCCGTATGTAAGTGAAGTATTGTAGTGGATATACGTGTAGTGGGGCGTCACTGTGTCCACGGTGCTTTGTGCCATA